>JAUIMM010001714.1:187500-787500 GCA_031769625.1 Taudactylus pleione
TCTTTTTTTAGACTGTATGACGTTAGACCATGAGGAGTCCTTTAAACATGTCTGAGCTCAATAGGGAGGGAATCTTCACACAACTGGTCGCGTTTCGTCTTTCGACTTCATCAGGGGTAGCTATCAAAAACATTATTTATTGATAACCCATAGGGGTATGATTTACAGGTAGTAATCGATAGTAGGTGGGTAATGCTGTACTTCAGCTGATTAATCACACAACCCAATTGGGCCCAAATATGATCCAAGTCTGATAATCAAATATCTACTCCTAATGGGTTCATAGTAACGATCAGATAATGAGTCAGCAGTAACCGTCCGAAGCTCCTCCAAATGAATGAAAAAGCCGCTAAGGACCTGGGTATTCCCTTCTGTGAGCGCAGATGTGAACCAGTCTCAGGGCCCAGGATATAGGCTCCTCTCACCGTTCATGGACTGACTTAGGGTAATAATGAAAGGCTTTATTTGTATGTCCAGTCCCTGATTACTGACTGCTAAACTCTACCTCATATGTTCTAGCTGTTGAAAATAAATTCTCTTTTTTTAAATACTAAATTATTCCTGATGTAATAGTTACTGAATATGCACTTTATTTCTGTGTGACATTGCTGCCGCACACTTGTTCTAATATTGGAGGTTATGTTTTATTAATTACTGTTTGCACTATGCACTTTATGATATTCATTTATCATTAAACACTGTGATCTAAGGCACACATCACATCACACACATCACACACACACATCACACACATCACACATCACACACCACACACACATCACACCACACACACATCACACCACACACACATCACACCACACACACATCACACCACACACACATCACACCACACACACATCACACACATCACACCTCACACACATCACACCACACACACATCACACCACACACACATCACACCACACACACATCACACCACACACACATCACACCACACACACATCACACCACACACACATCACACCACACACACATCACACCACACACACATCACACCACACACACATCTCACCACACACACATCTCACACACATCACACACACACACACACACCACACCACACATCACACACACACATCTCACACACATCACACACACACCACATCACACACACACATCACACACACACATCACACACATCACACTCACATCTCAGTCATTCTATTCATCTTTTTGTAGCATTACACATTTTTGATGCACAGCACTTTAAATATTGTCCATTTAAAATATTTGAAAAATTTGTTATAGTTTTGTGTGTGTGTATGTGTGTGTATATATAATTCTATATATTATTGTGTGTGTATATATAATTATATTTAGTAGGATGTATGTATGGGATATGGTGATGGGTGCGGGATCTACATATAGGTTGTGTGTATATAGGGTGTCGGATGTATATACAGGGTGTGGGGTGTATGTATGGTGATGGGTGCGGGATCTATGTATAGTGTGTGTATATATATATATGTGTGTGTAGGATGCATACATAGGGTGTCGGATGTATATACAGGGTGTGAGGGTTATATTCTATTGTTATAGTATTAATGTGTTATATTTGTGCATCATGTCCCTCAGTGTATAATTCCGTGTTTGTTGCCATATAATGTTTAGGCAGAAATAACTGCAGAGTAATACTCAGGTGATATTAGCGGAGGGCAATATATAGGTGGTAGTACTGTTGTGGCAGCTGTAAGTGAACAATCCCAACAATTTGGCCCATATTGATACCTTTTATGTATTTGTGGGCGAGGCCTCCAGGTAAGAATGGGTCCTGTATTAGGCATAGGTAGCAGATTTGGGGTGTCTGCAGCTGCTGCAGCTAGAGGGCGGGGTGCGCGCTGCTCAGCTGTCCATACTGAAACAAGGGGCTGATTTTCAAGTTCCTGAGTAAAGTTTGTCATCTGCGGACGCGTTCGGCGGTGATAGCGATACACAGGCAAGCAGGGCGTACACTCTGGTCAGCAGGGCCCACTCTGATGGGCAAAATTTGGGATTTGGCCAAAGCTGATGTATACAG
Source organism: Taudactylus pleione (assembly GCA_031769625.1). NCBI lineage: Eukaryota > Metazoa > Chordata > Amphibia > Anura > Myobatrachidae > Taudactylus > Taudactylus pleione. The sequence continues at coordinate 189,539 of JAUIMM010001714.1, forward strand.
TTATTATACATGAATATAATCCGTTACATTATATGTACTGTAGTATAATATCCCCAATTCACATTCTGTCACCGTGCATGAAACTCGCACGTGACACAGAAGAGCCCCAATTCACCTCATGCTGCCCGGCAGTGCCCAGGAATCATTGTATGCCACATGGCAGTGAGTCATTTGCTGTATCACCTCATGCTGCCCGGCAGTGCCCAGGAGTCATTGTATGCCACATGGCAGTGAGTTATTTGCTGTATCACCTCATGCTGCCCGGCAGTGCCCAGGAGTCATTGTATGCCACATGGCAGTGAGTCATTTGCTGTATCACCTCATGCTGCCCCGCAGTGCCCAGGAGTCATTGTATGCCACAGTCATTTGCTGTATAAAATGATCTACCATCTCATGGTTTCCTGTACCCACATCTGATATATTTTTCTTTTATTTAAGTGTTTGTCATGTTGGACACATTAAACAAATATTCTTAGTCCACCTGGGTCACAAGTAAATTATACTGGGTAATTATCAGCACTACATTTGAAGAGAGAGGACTCCTGATAAAGACCTGGATAGCTGCATAGAGGTCTATGTACTAAACCTTGGATGGCGATAAAGTGGACACAGATGAAGAACCAACCAACCAGCTCCTAACTGTCATTTTTCAAACCCAGCCTGTTGCATGGCGTAGGAGCTGCTTGGCTGGTACTTTATCTCCGTTCACTTTAATCTCCATCCAAGGCTTAGTAAATAGTCACAAAATGGACGGGGCGCATATCCAACGTTTACAAAACAGAAAGGGTGCAGCGCCCTGCCAAAGTGCCGAGCGTGAAGACAATTTTGTGGTTTTGGTGGATGACTTCTTTAAATACCAAATCAGGGCCATGATGAATAGAAAAGGTTTAGTAAGTGCTTCTATATCTGTACTGTCATGTTCTTCAAAGCGAGAGTATCTTGAAGAATTTTGTCATATATGCTCTAGCGCAGGGGTTCTCAAACTCTGTCCTCAGGAACCCACACAGTTCACGTTTTGCAGGTCACCCAGCAGGTGTATTCAGTAAAGGTTGGGTATGAAATCCCGGCTATTGGGATGCTCTTGGTCAGAATACCGACAGTGGCATCCCGACACCCATAGGAAGTCATGGTAAGTATTTCTCTAAACCTTAACCCAGCCTCCCTGGTGCCTGACCCTAACCCCCCCTCTCCGCACCCTAAACTTAACCTCCCCGATGCCTAAACCTAACCTGCCCCTCCCCGCACACTAAGCCTAACACTCCCTGCCTGGTGCCTAACCCTGCTACCTAACCTCCCCATAACACTCAGATACTTACCTTGGGGATTCTGGCGGTCTGGATACTGGCGACTGGATCTGTCAGGATTTCGGCGCTGGTATTCAGACTGTCGGCATCCTAGCATGTGGGATGCCGACTACATCATTTGCACGTTTTAAAAGATCCATTGATGGAGCTAATCTTGTGATTCTGTGAGGAGACCTGGAAAACGTACTTTTTGGTGTCCTGAGGACTGAGTTTGAGAACCTGTGCTCTAGCGGACTAATGTGCCAAAAAAGCATTGAGTCCTACAATATTAAGACCCTTGTTTTACAGAATTGTTCACGCCTCCTCTTGTGCCACCACAATAACTCAGCTTTTTACTATTTACCGTCCATAGGTTACACCGTCTGGGCCCACAATCTCATAGCAATCGCTCGTCTTCGAGGTCCGGACCTGAAAGTGCTGGAAGTCACGGAAGAAAGCATAGACTTTGACCAAAGCGAGCTGGCTGATCAAGATGTGGACCCGGTCCACAACCTTATAGAGCAGGTATCCAACGGCTTGCTCCGGCCTTGGCGCGCTGTGATGGACATCGAGCTCCTCAGCGTGTTCACCGAGCCGGCTTGCCATTTTTACAGAGAGATGCAAAACTTCAGCGAAGGCATTTAAGCTTTTTAATCTGTAGAGGTTTCCTGTGGTTACATATGCAAATAGGGTCCTATAATGTTTTTCTCAGTAGAGTGAGTTTAACCCTTTTTGTGCTGTGTTTAATCAGTATTAGCTATATAAAATTGTATGTGTGTGTCTACTTCTTGATCAAAAAAATAAGGAAAGTCGGGTATTGGTTTTGAAGCTGAAAGTGACGTCGTTCAGGGCTTTCACGGTTAAAAGTGCATTTCCATGGCATTCAAGCACGGCGGTTCATGGGTCAACCAGTAGAGAATGTCCCTTCTCTAATCCGAAGAAGCTTCGACCTATCTGCACCGGAAACTGGTGCAATGATGAACAGAGAGTACTTACTGGTTTTAGGAACCTACTGTGTGTTTCGCATAAGGTGTAAAACTTTGCAGACCAACTTCTTTTTGGTTTTTTTTCTTACCCTCTGTAGATAAAGTTGGCCTTTGCTTCATTTAGATGAACTGCGTTAATGGTTAGCAGGGCCCCCGTGTATGAACTGGTGACCTAGCAAAGATGTTTACGAGAACGTACAAAGTTTTCTTCCTCAGGTTGCTATATAACTGGTATTTTGTGCATTTATTTTTATTTTTTTTTTACCAAGTATTTTTGCATTTTGTGCGCTTTCCCCTGCGGTATGCATCAAGAGTGACGGCTTAGGGTCCGATCTGTTTTACTTTTTCCGATCTTTGTATGGCAGTGGGTATGTAATGCACAGTCTTGCATTCTAGAATCTTTAGACTCTCGCTGCTTCTTGGTAAAGAAAATGTGAACCTATGTATGAAGAAAATGTATCACAAGTAAATTTTTTTGTAATAGTCACTTTTTATTTGCTAGTGAGAGAAACGTTAAGTTCTGCTTTTTGTGCTGTCCAAACATTTCATTTTTAAAAATTTTTTTTTTTGTCGTAATACCGAAAGCGTATAAGGGAGCTAATTATTTAGAACGTGTCGCGTTACGCGTGTTAGCGAGCTTTTATTCGTGAGATCCCTGACAAACCGAGTCACTGGATTTTTCTCTGTCAGCGCCTGTTTCAGCTGCCAAAGAATAGATTAAAAACTTAAAAGAAGTGCCCACATGCTGGCGGGAAAGCGTCGGCCACCACCGGGCCGGCCGAGAAACTGCTAGATTGTAATATAAACGGTCGGGTTTCGACCTGCGGTACGCAGCTGTGCTGTGGTTCAGTGTACAACTCCTCAGACGTAACAAATAACACACCTGTTTCACTGTGACTAGCGAATGTAAAGTGGTGAGAAAAAGATTATCGCTGGTATAAGCTGCTATAATGCATGAAAAACATTCCATGAAGTTTGTTTTAATATCTTGTTATATCCGAGAGGCTTCAAAAGCCGATTTAACTGTTTCAGGGCAACCGCGGTACGGACGTGGTCTCTGTGAGACTTCCATCTGACCCCAGTTTTAAGTGGTACGAATGTTGTGCATTTAAAAGATTAAAAAACATGGACAGTCTGCAATAAACTATATAACAAAAAACACAAAGTGTACAGATGGCCAATGAGGGTGCCCAGCAGTGCTGAGACCTTGCTGCTTTCTTGTTTTAAGCTTTGGAAATCAATTTATGTAACAGATGTCCGGATACGATTCTATTTATGGAAAAAAAAGTTTATATGTGTTTTACAAATGGTTTTACCATCTTATATTTAAGAAAAAAAATAAAAATTCTTTGACAGGTGTGCACTGATTTGTTTCCAGTGAGAACATACCATACAGAAGATTTTATATGTACATCAGTATAACGGGTGCACTGGCACAGTGTGGGGGAAACATGCCAGGTGTGGTGAGATTTTATCTTATAAGTGCGATCAGATTAAAACAGGGGGATAAATTTGGGAACTCCTGACAGAATATCGAGGAAACCAGCCGAGTGTTAGAAATGACTGATGATGTTGTTTGGTTTATGTTAAATGTATATTCTTTTAATCGATTAATAAAGCATATAAAACACTTTTTGCCTTTTTTTTTTTTGTTGCTTGCGCAATTTTTAAACCATTTTAATTCGGTGGTTCCAAACTCTGCCCTCTACTCGCTACAAAGCACCGTTCTGGTCCATAGAAAGTGGCCAGAGGGGAATTGGCTACAACCAGGAGGTGTTGCAGCAATGTGACCGCACATACCTAGGAGTAAGCAGGTGCCCGGTGTAGGACCCTGGAGGAAGAGGGTCTTGCAGGTGCCCAGTTGTAGAAGCCTGATGGCGGTAGCGACCCACCCACAGTGTAGTAGGAGGGGGGTCAGTAACGGAATCCTTATGGTACGTACACACTGAGCGATCTGACAGCGATACGATATCGCTGGCAGATTGTTATGCACCCTGCCTGTTATGCTGGATGATCAATATCGATCATCCAGCACACCACGAACTTACCGCCGACTATAGCGATAGTCTATAGTAACTTGCTCAAAATCGAGCAAGTTGACCGGCATGCGCATCGCTGGTCGAGGGTAAGTTGGTAGGGACCATTTAAAAGAACGTTTTGAAAGATAACCGTAACGATATCGATATACGTGTGTACGCACCATTGTACTCTAGGAGAGTCTAAGTAGAATAACCTCCTATGCAATTCTGATGAGTGAGGTCATCCGGTCACAATTGTATACACCGGACGCTCGGCAATTTGCAATGTGCCTCCTTCTACACCATCTAATATTAGTGCCATGTATTGAGTCCCTCAGAAACCTCTCTGCAGTACCTAAATGATATAACATACTTTGAGCAATTCTGTCCAGAAAGTGAGTAGTTGGTTGCTGGGGGCTTTAATCTTTGCACAACCAATAAAAATTCTAATTTTGTCTAATTGAAATCTGTATATAGACGTGTCCTCACTCTTATTAGCTGAGGCCATGTCACACACCCCCTCCTGGTGCACCTGGTCCCGTGAGACGCGACTAGCGCTGGGAGTCTATTTGCAAATTTAGGTGTTTTTTTTTTTTTTAAATGCGTCTATGATGCCATGAGACTAGGACACACCAGGAGACTGCGCTGATTAATGTGATATGTGACACTTGTATATCTGTGCGACTGAGTCAATCAGCATGCGATGTGCTACAATGTAGCTGCCACAGCTTTGTTTTCCACAACAAGTTCCATCGTCACACGTCAAATTAATCTGCATAGTTTCCTGGTGCATCCTAGTAACATCGCAGTGTGACTAATGGTACATACACACGGTCAGAATTGCTAGATGAACGATTTGACCAACGATTTCATGAACGATTTCTGACAGTTTTAAAATGAACGAAAATTGTTCAAATTGTCGATATTAGATATTATCATCTGACATGCGGGAACGTGCATCGTTGGTCGATGCCTGCCCTACATGTCAAAGATATGAACGATTTTTACAATCATCATTGTTCATATCTGATAAGAAATCTGACCGTGTTTGCACCATTAGATGCATTTTTGACAAAAAAAAAAAAAACCAAGATGCCCGACGCTAGCAGAGTTGTGCAGGACTTGGCGGCTCGCTCACGCCAGGCAAGTCACTCTGTGTGGTGTATTGAGCTCAGATGGGTGAGAACACATCTATATTTAAACCAAGGGCCAATTTGTTTTTCCACTTATTGGCTCCTAGACTGTATTATTTCATCCTGTGTAGCCAAATACACTTCTAATAATCTACCACCCGTTTTTGGTGATTAAAAGTTCTCAATATGTGATTGCTTAAACTGTGATACCCGCACAGTCACTTTTACATGTCTATTTTTACAGCCTGTGGAAACCGGAAGAATCAAATGTTTCTGATAAAAGTGCTACAACCAGGAGGTGTAAAGTGCTCCAGTCAAAGGACGACTTGTGGTATAAGGAAGGGTGTAAAAACTTGTCAGACTATGAATGCTGCAGCAATGGCAAACCCAATGCTCCATCAATCTTACTTTGTTTTATATTGTAGGTGGATATCTAGGAAACGTTCTCTGCAGAGAAAGAGGGTTTCAGCTAATTGTAAAAATGTGTAGCCGCAATAAAGAATGCTTGGGTGAGATCCATGGTTCAAATGAGATTCATTGATGAACTACCTAGACTTGCTGTGAGGCCTAAAACGACGATTGTCAACCCTCTTCCTCCACAGGCAGAGCCAGAATCAGTCTTGTACCAGGTGGAGACGGTTGCGTTTGCTACCTCAAATTGGCCCAGGATAAAGCAGCGTGGATCTAGACAATAGAGATCTGTCTTGGGACAGGCACATGCATCTTCTTAATTTGAGAGGCTCTTGGAGGTCTCAATGTTCTGAGGATGCTAAAGTACCAGCAGATAGTTCAGGTTCACCTTGCTGTGAATTTGGATTCTATTCTTTACACAGGAATATGGGGAACCTTTGGGTTCTACTGACTTTGAAGGTGAGTCACGGCATTGATGAGCTGGTTATGGCAGATCCTACAGGCTATGGATATGGTAGAAATGGCCTAGACTTTTGGTTCTCAAACTCTGTGCTCGGTACCCTAAACACCACGTTTTCCAGGTATCCTCACAGAATCACAAGTGACATAATTTGTGCCACATGTGTATCTTTTAAAATGTCAGTGAGTAATGAATACACCTGTGCACCTGGAAAATGTGAACTGTTTGGGATCCTGAGTACCAAGTTTGAGAACCACTGGTTTAGACAATTGACATATTCGAGAAGGTTTGCATAGTTCACCTCCTCTTAGTTGTCCAAACTTCTTGGAGAACCATGGGTTAGAAAGGATGTGTCTGCCTGGGTTTTCAAGGCCTTGCAAAAGTGGTCAGATGTCCTTCTGGAAGGCTTGCAGTCAAACCATTTAGGACAAAGCCCTTTGCCCTAGCATAGCATGTCAATGCAGCATCAAGATGCAGCTTTGACTAGCACTTGGCACTTTAACGTTGTGTGGGCCTGAACTTAATAGGATTATATGTCAAGGATGACAGTATGACAGTTTCTTCTTATGGTTAGTGTGTTTAAGTGTAAGGTCACTAATCTGATTGCTCTGAGGGTCCCAGTCTGTGTTACAGGGCTCAATCTAATGGCCTCTTAATGTAACACCAAGGTCCACACATTCTGCTTCTGGACAGTTTACATCTCTTGTGGATGTCACGTGTGTTCCTTGTGTCCTCAGCTTGGTCTCTCCCTTCCATTACCCAATTCCAAAGCTCACCCACAAAACTATCAATGTATGGAAAATGTGGCTTGGTTTGAATGGAGTTTGTTCCACTCTGCCTTAGTTTTTATGTCTTCTTTCAAGGGAAGTTGACTTTGATTCTGCAGATTTAGAGCTGCTTGCATTGGTTGTTATACTTCCAGCCTCTGTACTCAGAATAGCATCTGAACCTGGTTGTTCAGCTCTTTGATTACCTCAGTTTGAACATCTAGAGATGTTTGATACAGTTTTTGGCTTGAACAATGTCCTTCCTCCTAGCCATTGGCTCAAAATTGAGAGCCCATCCTGTAGTTCTTTCCTGATGTATCATAAATCACAGCGTGCATACCTTTACCAATAGCCTTTTCTGGATGTGGTGTGGGCAATGAAGAGTTACCTCTTTAGTGCTTCCATTCTTTGGCAGTTTGTGGTTTTGTAGAAAAGATTGTTGACCTGCAACAAAATAGACTAAATCCACAACTCAAGTTCACCATTCAGCAAGCTTATAGGGGTATTCAATATGGGTGCGATAACATCGTTTTTGCGTTAATATCGGAGGTATGATGTCATTATCGCAGGTTTTACTTTTACACTGTATTCAATTTCAAAGACTTATCGCAGTTTTGAAAAGTCTTTGATAAAAAAAACGGGGATAACTTTTCACCATTGAATAGGTGTCGAAAAAAAGTGCAGAATTGGGGTTTAGGGGTGCAGGTTTAAAAAAAATAGCCTGCACCCCTGGGAATGACATTTAAAAAAGAATGGTGTCAAAAAAAGTTTAAAAAAAATAGGACACCCCAAAAAAATTAATTTAAAAATTGGGGTGAAAAAAAATAAATGGGAAAAAATTGTATAACAATAGGGAAATGGGTTCAGGGCTATTCTGTATGTATGCGGCACGTGTTTTCTAGAATAGAATTATAGCGGCAGGTGTTTTCTAGAATAGGTTATTAGCGGCAGGTGTTTTCTAGAATAGAATTATAGCGGCAGGTGTTTTCTAGAATAGGCTATTAGCGGCAGGTGTTTTCTAGAATAGGTTATTAGTGGCAGGTGTTTTCTAGAATAGGCTATTAGCGGCAGGTGTTTTCTAGAATAGGCTATTAGCGGCAGGTGTTTTCTAGAATAGGCTATTAGCGGCAGGTGTTTTCTAGAATAGGTTATTAGCGGCAGGTGTTTTCTAGAATAGAATTATAGCGGCAGGTGTTTTCTAGAATAGAATTATAGCGGTAGGTGTTTTCTAGAATAGGCTATTAGCGGCAGGTGTTTTCTAGAATAGAATTATAGCGGCAGGTGTTTTCTAGAATAGAATTATAGCGGCAGGTGTTTTCTAGAATAGGTTATTAGCGGCAGGTGTTTTCTAGAATAGATTTATAGCGGCAGGTGTTTTCTAGAATAGAATTATAGCGGCAGGTGTTTTCTAGAATAGAATTATAGCGGCAGGTGTTTTCTAGAATAGATTTATAGCGGCAGGTGTTTTCTAGAATAGGTTATTAGTGGCAGGTGTTTTCTAGAATAGATTTATAGCGGCAGGTGTTTTCTAGAATAGATTTATAGCGGCAGGTGTTTTCTAGAATAGATTTATAGCGGCAGGTGTTTTCTAGAATAGATTTATAGCGGCAGGTGTTTTCTAGAATAGATTTATAGCGGCAGGTGTTTTCTAGAATAGATTTATAGCGGCAGGTGTATTCTAGAATAGATTATTAGCGGCAGGTGTTTTCTAGAATAGATTATTAGCAGCAGGTGTTTTCTAGAATAGAATTATAGCGGCAGGTGCACAAATGCAGAATTTTTAAAAACTTACTTTAGGGACATAAAAATATGCTAGTACCCATTTTCATGTACCCCAAATTTAATGGGACCACTTAGGTTATTTTTTTCATTTTTTAAGTGCTCTTCTGCATCACTTCTTCAATGTCGGGAAAAAAACACCTGCTGCGGCTATTTAAATCCCCGACTTTCAATTAAAGGCTAAAACGGGGGTACCCATAGTGATCCCCCATGTTTTTACAACTCTAGGGGGGGGGGTCTTACAATTTTTTTAAGGAAAAATTCGTAACTTTACGCAAATCCAACTTCGGAGTTTCCCGTTTTCGTTAATTTTATATTGAATATGGGGATAAGCGGGAGCGCGCCCAATACTTTAACACAGGTAAAAACTCCGATATGAAACGTTAACTTCGACAGTGAAGTTAACGTTTCATATTGAATACCCCTCTTAGTCTGGATTTAAGGATAAAAAAAATATATATCTGCGTCTGTGACCACTAAAAAAAAAAAAGACTATTATCCATGTTTGTTACAACAACAGCACATAATGTAAAGAACTGCAGTTCCTAAAATAGATATTAAATATGTTACATAACATGAAAGATTGTAACACAAATTAATAAAAAAATAAATGACAGTATAAACCATATATTGCTCCCGCCAGGGAAAGACTGATGTTATTGAGAAGTCAGTGTTTAGCAGGAAAAAAATAAAGTCCCTTAAGAAGAATATTGTATAAAATCCATGAATCAAAAATATTCCTTGTGCAATTTTTGACACAAGTGTCTCACCCAAAATATGGATTGCAGTGGGTCTCTTAATATATATTTAATATTCCCTCACCACTTGAAATTAGCCAGCCTTTAGGTAAAAGGCAATGTCCCAGAAAGTGAATGGAGCGTAGCCATCTGTCCTCTGCAAACCTGTGTGAGGCTCAATAAGAGCTGACCGGGCAGAATTAAACACCACAGCCGCTTGTCCACGTATGTACAGCACAATCACTGGACGGCGGTCTGTCGAAGGCGTGTGGCCTGGCAAACGTCATGCTACTTGGCTGGTTATCGTTATCACCGCAATCATGATACATTGGCAATAACATCAGTCTTTCCCTGTCAGGGGTAATATATGGTTTATACTGTCATTTCATTTTTTTATTCATTTGGGTTACAATCTTTCATGTTATGTAACATTTAATATCTATTTTAGGAACTAGTTCTTTGCATTATACGTGCTGTTGTTACTATTAAAACAGGCTAACGGTTGAATTATCCATGTTTGTTACATTATTTTTTTTAGTGGTCACAGATGCGGACATATATTTTTTTATCCTCTTGTCCTTTTTTGGGGAAATTTAGGCAATAATCCCCTTAGGTCAGCTGCCAGTGACTTACTAATGATCTCTGTCTGAATTAATGCGCCACTATCTTGTTTCTTTCATTCTGGATTTGGGCGGCCAGTTCCGTATCGATATTTGCGAATTTAACCAGATGAGTGATGGTCTCCGTGGTAGGATGCCTCTACCAACAGCCGAATCATGGTTGTATGGATCCAGCTGAAACTGCACCTGTCTGGACATGGTAAAATAGGAGCTGGAACCATAGGCAAGCACAGGAAGAGAATTGGCAAGCACAGGAAAGGAATTGATTTAGGGGCAGTAGTATGAGATAAAACCCAAGACTTCTCCAAAGTTGCACCGTGAATTATAATCAGTAGACCCAGTACTCTGTAAAGTAAGTTCAAAGGGATTCACTGTTTAATAGCCAGTCAATATCCCGACAAAGGGGATGTCGCCGCATAAAACACCAGGGCCAGAATCCTGGCGCCGGTATCCCAAGCACTGGCATCCTGTACCCAGGGACGGATACTGAGCACATACCTTACCTAACGTATGGACTGATCATCATCAGAGACTATGCAGCCACTTTTCAGATTCATCCAGCAGTTATGGCATATACAGACCTCTCTGGTTCGTGTGCTCCCCTCTGATGTATGTCTAACAGGATTAATAAGAGCTTCGCTGTAATCGGTCATTGCTGATGGCTGCAGAACACTAAAACCAGAGGAAAACTACCATAATACACTCTGGAAAGTCAGACATTTCAGCAATGAATGCCCACGTGCGAAAGAGTGCACTGAGGGTGACTACAGGTCCATATTAACAATGGGGAAGATGGTAGGACAGCCTCAGGGTTCACATAAAAATAGGCCCATCATCATAACAGCATAATGATGACTGGTTAGCTATAAATATTAAGCATTTCTATTTTCCTCACAAAATGATCATTTTCTGTTCTGTATTTAGTGAGCTATTGGGGCTGATACTGTTGGAGTTGTACAAGGCTCTGGCCACAAACACACAGCACTGATGGCCCTGGTAACTGATGACATTGAGACAAGCTGAATCACTTGCAGAATCCTGACATGACGCAATCAGCTTGTAGCTAGATCTTCTACTGGTGTTCATGGGTATGTTCTAGTTCTAATCCTCATCTGGCCTTTCCGTTTTAAATCCCTGCATTTTGCACCATGTTAATTGACACAGAAAAGTCTAAGCTAGCTCCGCAGGCTAATATTCTGCTTCTATCCTCAGCAGTATTGTCATTCTTGCTTTGGATCCCTACCTTTTTCTCTATATGATCGGGCACGTCCTAGTTTAAATTCCCAGACAGACAACCTGTTCCTGCCTTCACCTTTGCACCTGTAGCAGAGTTAATGACATTAAGAAATGGCTGCTACCTCCAAAAGATCAAAAGGTGGCTTAACGTACTGCTAGACTAATGTGTCAATGGTCTGCCTAGGTCCTAATTCTAATCACTTGTTTTCCTTTTTCTTCACTCCGTCAGGGCCACAGGCATAGACCTGGGAATACTGGGTGATGTAAGCTTAACAGAAGCTAAGCAGGGTCAGGCCTTGTTAGTACTTGCAGTCGCAGCACCATGAAGGAGGCGAGTTGCATTCTCATCTGGGTGGAGTGTCAGCTTCCAGCTGTTGGTAGTCTGTTTCCCAATTCTGGACGTCAGGGATGAAGACTTCCTCGGCCACCCAGGCAAATGGGCGCTTCACCCAGTTCTTTGCTGGTTGGTCCCAGACATCGTTACCGAAGAACTGCTCCTGCGCCAGGGATCCAGGAGCCCTTCGGGTGGATGCCTTGGCAGTCCAATCTCTTATATGTCTTCCCTCCGATCTCGGGTATTCTGTGGGTCCCATGCAAGTTGCAGTGGGTAGACAGCATGGTAACCCTGGTTGCCCCATATTAGCCACAGTGGGCTTGGTAAGCAGAACTTCTATCAACGCTTTGCTGCGTCTTCCTTGGCAGGCAAATCTGTCTCGGGCCCCTGCTTCCGTCCAGATCTAGCCCGTCTCACTTTGACAGAGTGGCGCTTTGACATCAGTCTTTAGTTCTAAAGAGTTCTCCAGGTTGGTCATTCATACTATGCTGTATGCCCGTAAGCCCTCCTCTGGGCTTGGTGTTCTGACAAGAATTTTACCCTAGAGTGTATCCCTCTCTCGGGTCCTCTCCCTTCTGCAGGAGAGTCTGGATTTAAACCTCTGACTCTCTTGTTTGAAAGTGTAGGTTTCCACACACTTTCAGAGAGATTGCTGCGATGTCTGACATACAAATGTTCTTTCAGGGTGTTCTCCACATACAGCGGTTGTTCCTAGTCTCCTTGGACCTTTGTCTTTGGTGCATCAGGCTCTTTAGTCATCGCCCTTTGAGCCTTTGGACTCTGTCTTCCACGTAAGTCAACAAATGTCTACAATCTTCCTGCAGGCTATGGTGTCAGCCATGGTGGCTGTCTTACTGGGGCACGTTGTCCTGTCTCTCCCCATTGCTGGTTTTTCACTTGGACCGGGCCATTCTTCAAACTTGCTCAGGCTATATTCCTAAGGTGGTCTCTCTGTTTCACATCACCCAGGACATTGTGGTCGCCGTGTTTCAGGCACCTGATTGTTCTACGGAGGAGGCCTCTTTGGACTTTGTATGTGCCCTCCACATCTCTAAGAGACTTTTTTTTATCCTCTACGAATTTTGCAAACAGGGCTGGCCAGGTACAACATGGACACTTCTGCAGTGGCAGACCTCCCTATACCATCTTTGCAGACAGCTAATTTCACCAGATTGGGGGGTACTACTTGGGTGGCTCAAAAGGGGTGCTTCAGATAAGCAGCTTTGTAGAACGGCCCTGTGATCCTCTGCCCATACTTTCCTCCAGTTCTGTTCATTTGACACCTTCACTATCGCAGATGCGGCTTTTGGCCAAAGGGCTCTCAGCGCAGCTCAGGCGCGTCCCCTCCCGTAGGAGGATAGCTTTGGACAACCCATGGTCTATGCCTGTGTATCCTATGGAGTGAAGAAAAGGAGATTTATGATCTCGAAGAAAAGGCATTAACCAGGTAAGAACATAAAACTCCTTTTTTTGGGGCACATTTATTTAAACAAAAAAGTGCTGGCTTTCTCCCATAAATGTATACCTACAGATATTAAGCATCCCCAGGCTTTATGTACGATTCTACCATATCCAAAGCATGTAGGATCTGCCATAACCAGCTCTTCAAAGTCAGTACAATCATTTGAGATGAATTCACCAAGAAGTTCCCGATACTCCTGAGAAGAGTCCAAATTTGCAGTAAGGTGAACCTGAACCATCAATAACAGAGTTGGCCTAGATCCTAGTTCTAATCACTTGTTTGCCATTTTTTAGGGGCCCATTTATTTAAAAAAAAAAAAAAAAAATGCTGACTATGCCCTGTAAATGGATACCCACAAATATTAAGCATTTATGTACGGTTGACCACAGAAGATATCGAAAGGTCTTTTCTCCAGTCCCAATTTGCATTAGCAATCATAGCTAATGGGCTACATTACAACAGAAGTAAACCTCACCTGCACAATAAACCAGAAAACAATATGTAGCCCACCAAGCTACTTAGCAGCAAATTGACTTTCTTCATATGTTGTACTGGATAAAACAAATGATTATGTCTCATGGCTACATAAAGAAAACAGGATTTTGGTAATTAACGATAAATCCCTTTCTCCGATTCCATAGGGGACACTGGAGGCTTCAAGACAGTGGGGTATAGACGTGTGCTAAGTGGGAGCTGGCACTTGACATTTTTGAAGTGTGACTAGCTCTTCCCCCTCTATACCCCCTACAAGCCCAGCCTTCGGAAACTGTGCCCGAGGAGAGCTGGGAAAAAACAAACGGAAGAGGAGGAGGCAAAACAAGCACACAGAACAATTAGAAGTTTGAAATAACATTAACGCCACAAGAGACATGAAACAGTCCTCTAACAGTCATAACATAAAATAGCCACAACCATGGCAGGAAGGAACAGCGCAGGGTGGGCGTCCAGTGTCCCCTATGGAATCGGAGAAAGGGATTTATTGGTAAGTACCAAAATTCTGTTTTCTCCTTCATCCACTAGGGGACACTGGAGGCTTCAAGACAGTGGGGACGTCCCAGAGCTCCCATCACAGGCAGGAGAGTGCTGAGAACCCTGCAAAACAAACAGGGCATACTGCACTGCAGAGGCTGCAAACGTGTCAAATCTATAAAAAGGCATAAAAAGGTATGCCGGCCAGACCAAGTGGCCGCCCGGCAAAGTAACTCCAAGGAAACCCTGCGAGCAGCCGCCCACAAAGAACCCACTGAGCGAGTGGAATGTGCTGTAATCGAAGGAGGTGGCTCCCTAGATGAGGCCACAAACACCTTTCTGATGGTCAGACAAATCCAGCGGGCTATCGACTGGAAGCTAGCCAACCAAGAAGAGGAGCATCATACAAAACAAAAAGCACATCTGTTTTACGTATGGCTGCAGTCCTCTCCACATAGATCCGAAGAGCCCTAATAACATCCAAGGATCTTGAAGAAGGTGAATCCTGTGGAAGAACCGGTACCATAATAGGTTGGTTGATGTGGAAAGCCAAAACCACCTTTGGAAGGAAATTCATTCTTGTACGGAGTTCCGCACTATCCGCATGAAATACCAAGAATGGAGGACGACAGGATAGGCATCCCAGTTCCGACAGCGCGAGAAGTAGTATTACCTCCCACAAAAAGTATTTTAACTCCACAGATTCCAAAGGTTTGAACAGAGAAGACTGTAAGAAGGAAAGGACGAGATCCAAATCCCATGAAGCCGTAGGAGGAACAAAGGGTGGTTGTAACTGTCTAACACCTTGCAGAAAAGTCTGCACCTCCAGTATAAAGGCCAGCTTCTTCTGGAAAAAAAACGATAGAGCTGAGATTTGAACAGAGGGCCTAATTCAGACCAGCTCGCAAGCGGGTCGATGTTAGCCCAGTGCGCATGCGCATGATGGAGGCGGCTCCGTCTTGCGCATGCGCCAGACCTGGATAGCGACTGGCAAGCCATCACTATGGGTCTCGCTACACTCACCATCGACAGCACGCCCCCTTTGGTAGGCATGCCGGGGGCGTGGCTGGCCAGACGGAGGCGTTCCCATGGGAACGCCTACCGTCTGGGGTCAGCCCCACTGATATCACAAGTGATGTCAGTGGGAGTGCTCTCGGCTCTGATAGAGCCGAAAGCACTCCAGGGCTTGCAACAACGAGACACTACCACAAGAGTCTCGTCGCAAGCCTGATGGTCGCGATGGTCTTGACCATCGCGACCATCTTTTTGGCCGCTCGCTATAGCTGTGGGTGGTAACCCACAGCTATACGAGCGGCCAGGAGGCCGCTCTTAAAACTAAGAGGGACGGCCCTGATTCAGAGCGAGCGCTCTGTCAGAGCGTCCGGCTCTGAATCAGGGCCTGAGAATCCAGACTCAGTCCAGCGGAGAAACCGGCTTGCTGAAATCTGGCTAGTTTGAGTTCTGTAGGAGGTGACCCTCGCTATACACACCATGTGTACGGGGGGTCGGCCGCAAAAACCTTAGGAGAATAAGGGATTTTCTCCACTAATACACAAGTTTAATATTCATACATATGTGTAGAACCAGGTGAAATAATGGCAACAACTATCCCTTTTATTTGTGTCACAATGCTCGGGGAATATAGATTATGCACATGCTTGAATTAATCTAATTGATATGCTTTTGTGGTTTAATGAAATAGGACGGGGACACGGCGGGGAGTTTTTTTTTTTTGGAAAGGTGATAAGAATAAAGTGATATTAAAATAAATGGCTACTGCAGAGTTTGCAATGGCCAATTGAAATATAAGGTGTCTGAATGGAGATCGGTGGGTTGTGCGGCGTCCCTCACCCCCACCGCAGAGCGTCACTGTGGTATCTCAATTGACAAGCCCGTAGCCTGACCGGCATGTAGTGTCTCCGGTGAGGCCTCGCCTGTCCGATGTCCTCTTGCTTCTCCGCGATAAATAAAAGGGATTTTGTTACTATTATATTTGTTGCCATTATTTCACCTGGTTCTACACTCACTCATAACGTATCGTGTTGTTTTATCAGGCGCAGACCTCCTGTACATGTTTACATGTATGAATATTAAACGCCGTCAAACTTAGCCGCTTTGAGTCTGGATAGATTAAAGGACCCTGTAGTAAGAGATCTTCTCTCAGGAGGTAGGAGCCACGGATCGTCGATCAGCAGAAGTTGAAGGTTGGAATATCAAGCTCTGCAAGGCCAATCCGGAGCCACTAATAGAACCTTGGCCTTTTGATGCGTTGTAGAATCCGAGGGAGAAGAGGAAACGGTGGGAACAGATAGACAATTTGGAACTGTCATGGCATTGACAGTGTGTCCACTGCCACTGCCTCCAGGTCTCTCGTCCGAGTGCAGTAGAGGCAGTTGATGATTTTGTCTGGATGCCATGAGGTCAACCTGCGGAAGACCCCACCATTGGAAAAGCTGTTGAAAAACCTGAGGATGTGGCGCCCATTCCCCTGCATGCACGTCCTGCCAGCTGAGGTAGTCTACCTCCCAATTTTCAACGCCCGGAATGAAGATTGCTGAAGTTGCCACCTCAAACTTTTCCGTCTAGATTAGAAATCTGCTTCTTTCATAGCCGCTCGACTTCTGGTGCCACCTTGTCTGTTTATGTATGCCCGTCGTGGCGTTGTCCGACTGGACTGACTGCTCGGCCCTGCAACAGGTGATCTGTCAGAATAGCGTAGAACACTGCCCTTAATTCCAATATGTTTATTGGCAGACTCGCTTGTAATGTCCAGCTGCCTTGGAAGTGGAGTTCCCGAATCACTGCCCCCCAACCTCTCAGACTTGTGTGGTGAGGAGAGTCTAATCCCACACTCCAAATCTATTTCCCTCCATTAGGTGTGTCAAGTTCAACCACCAGAGAAGGGAGATCAGAGTTCTGGGACTTAACCTTACATGTTGGTGAAGGAAAAGATTGGATCATGTCCATTGTGAAAGGAGGTCCATCTGAAAATGTCCTGGAGTGAAAATGTCCTTAAGGAATGGCCTCGAATGCCGCAACCATCTTCCTCAGAAGTCGAATGCAGACATGCACCGATACCTGACGATGTCGAAGGACCGTCCTCACCATCTCCTGAATGGATGTTGCCTTTTCCTAAGGGAGGAACACCCATTGACATATTGTGTCCATGTTCCCATAAACTGTAGCCTCTGCGTCAGTTGCAGATGAGACTTGAGAAAATGCGATGTTCTGCAGTAATTGGTCCCTGGAATGAGCCTTCAGCAGGAGATCGTCCAGTTAAGGGAAATTGTGATCCCTGGTTTCCGAAGGAGACTCATCATCACAGCCATGACCTTCGTGAATACCCTGGTGGCTGATGATGAGCCAAAAGGTAAGGCCAGAAACTGGAAATGTGAGTTCCGATCTGCGAATCTCAGAAACGCCTGGTGAGGCAGCCAGATAGGGATGTGCAGGTAGGCGTATTTGATATCTAGAAATACCATGAATTCGCCTTCCTCCAGGCCTGCAATCACCGACTGAAGGGACTCCATCTTGAACTTTAAGGATCTTAATCCCTACCTGAGGATTTTCAAGTTCAGAATAGGTCTGACCGAACAGTCTGGCTTCAGAACCACAAAAAGACTGGAGTAGAAACCCTGTCTGGTCTGATTCCTGGGAATGTGGACCACCACTCTCACAGATAGCTTGTCTGTGGCGTCTTGTAATACGACACTCCTGTTGTTGGAAACTGGTAAACCTGTGGTAAAAAAACCGAGGTGGAGGTTGAAACTGAATATCAAGTTTGTATCCCAGAGTGATGAGATCCCGGACCCAAGCGTCCGTACAGGATTCCGTCCATACTTCTCTGAAGTCCCAAAGACTTGCTCCCACTCTGGAGTCCCCCATCTGAGAGGGAAACCCATCGTGCACTAGGCTTGGTAGTGGATTTAACCCCCTGTTGAGTAGATGTTGACGTTGTGGCTCTGCCACGTCTTCTGGAACCACGGGAAGTTGATGGTCCTCCTCTGAAGCGACCACGGGAACGAAAGGACTGAAACGAGGGTCCCGAGTAAGATCTTCTAAGGAGTGGAGCCACAGATGGAAGATCAGTGGATTTACCCCCAGTAGCCTGAGAAATCCATTTATCTAGTTTTCTCCAAATAATACACTTCCCGTGAATGGAAGGGCTTCCACAGCTCTCTTTGATTCTGCATCTGCCTGCCATTGTTAAAGCCACAGTGCCCTGCGCGCAGAAATCGCCAGAGCTGAAGTCCTGGAGGCAATATTGCAAACGTCTTTGGACGCTTCTCCAAGGTAAGCCACAGCTTCACCTATATGCTCTGCTAACGGAATAAGCTCCTCCATCGGCAGCTGATCTCTCATCCAGTCAGCCAATTGTTTTCCCCAAAGCTCAATTGCTTTGCATCCTGCGATTGTAAACTGCTGGACTGAGTCACACCTATCGCTATGAAGATTACTGGAGGGTAGAATAGATATCACATACATTTAAAAGTTTCAATGAATAAAGATGAGTATGAAGATTGCAGGAGGGTGGATATCACATACCTGAGAGATAAGAATAAAAGATGGTTAGGTCTAGATAAATGGAAACTGTTTTTTAACTGTTCATTTTGGATACTTTGTGAACAGGATACTTCGTGAAAGGGATACACCGCTCTCATAAAGGCAGCACAGATGATGTAATGGTTAGCATTAATGCCTCACAGCACTGAGGTTGTGGGTTCGATTCCCACCATGGCCCTAACTGTGCAGAGTTTGTATATTCTCCCTGTGCTTGCGTGGGTTTCCTCCGGGTACTCTGTATATTTTTGGAGTGTGGGAGGAAACCACACTATGGTTAATTTTTGTTGGATGCCAATTAGCCTACCAGTATGTCTGTGTGCATGTGATATGGAACATAGACTGTAAGCTCCACTGGGGCAGGGACTGATGTGAATGGACAACTATTCTCTGTAAATTGCTACGGAATATGTGTGCACTATATAAATAACTGGTAATTAATAAATAAAATTGACTTGAGAGTATTCTCCAATCTCCTGTCCGATGTCCCCATCAAAGACATGGCTCCCGGAACCTGTAGCGTAGTCTTCTTAGACAGACGTGAGACCGAAGAGTTTACTGTAGGAGTCTCACAAGATTTTATGTTATCTGCAGGACAAGGATGATAACCGCCAGGACATCTGAAACTTTTTATCCGGATGTTCCCAAGCTAAAATCAGAAGAGAATCCAGTTCTTCTGAAATTGAAAAGTAGCAGCCTGTCTTTAAAAAGAAAGACTGCTGTGCAGGACCCTTGTCCTCTTCCTTTATCTGCAATACCTGCCGGATTGCAGAAATTAACGCCTCTATCCCTTCGGACACAGGCTCAGGCTCCTCCTGGAGCTCTTCAGGGCAAATCTGGAGCATACTCTTCCTTTTCTAAAACTGGCATATCCTCCTCCTCCGAGTCATCCAACTGGAGGGTAACAATCTCTTTTTTGAGACTTGTGGCTTTGCCGTGGCACGGGAAGCAGCCATGGCTTTTGTGATCCCATCCATAGATATAGTTAAGGACCGCGCCCATGCTGGTTCTTCTAGAGTAGCTGAACTGGAAGACTCTCTCTCTTTCCGAGAAGCCTCCAGCTCAGCAGAGAGATGGGACATAACAGATGCAAACTGCGCCATCCAAGGCGGTGGATCTGACATCCCTGAAGCTTGTTGTTCAGGATCACAATTGTCACACAATAGGGAGTTAGATGACTGCCCCTGTGTAAACTTTTCACCACACTTTGTGCAGGTAAATGACTGTTGAGATGCCTTAAAGCCCCTTCCTGCCATGATACATACAGACCCCACACAAATAGTAAAATGTAGTGAAAAAGGTCAAAAGGTAGAAAATGAGATACAGAGAGGAAGGAGAGAGCCACACTTGCCCTAATAGCGCTCCTAGCAGTGCTAAAAAACGCTAGGCATAGAAGGAAGTAACCACTGATATGATAAAAGTAGCTATTATCTGCCTTAAATGCTCTCCTGACCAGCCTAAACCCCACTGCTTACTTACAGTCTAGGTTAGGCTAACAGTTTTATGCAGCAGCTTACTAATGCAGCAGTCCCTCCAAGTAATGGCCGCCAGCACACGCTGAGGCCGCTAGGAGTAAGGAGCAGGACTCCGGAGCTAGACTCCGCCCCCCGCTATGGGCCTTAACTTCTCATGTCTAAGCACGATGCGTGAGGGAGACCTCACTCAGAGTATACAGCCTACTGCTAAAATACCATCAATTATGTTAGCCTGGCTACCCAGCTAGTGGGGGAACCAGGGAATACTTGCTGCTGCCGGTGGCGATGTGACTAATGAGGGAACTCTGTGTGCTGCAAGTAGCGGCACCCGGAACCCTCTTCAAGGACAGTGGTCTCTGTAGTCAGGGACCCCAGGTTAACTGCGAGCGGGTCCCCCCTGCAGTTCCAACGATGCAGACAGGCAGTGCAACTGCTGCCTGTCTGTTCCTATTCTTTTCTTCAGCGCAGCAGCGCTCTACTTAATTAAATCAAAGACCCTGAGAAGTTTAAAACCACTATCAGCTCCCCTCAGGCACAAACTTAGACTGGGCTTGTAGGGGGGTATAGAGGGGGAGGAGCTAGTAACACTTCAAACATTTAAAGTGCCAGCTCCCACTTAACACACGTCTATACCTCACTGTCTTGAAGCCTCCAGTGTCCCTTAGTGGATGCCGGAGAAATAATATAGTGTAATACATTTGACTAAAGTCGCCATTATGTGCCAAATTCAGATGATATAGTGATGGGTATTTAATGACCCTCCTCCAAGAAGAGATGAGAGATTCCAGCACCAAAGGTCCCCCTTATGGCGTTATTCTTATAGGATATATAATGAAGATGCGTCTAATTGTATACCCTATTCGTGGTCTCCTCAGGCCGACATATATGATACCATGTGAAAGGAAAAGATGTACATAGTGTTTAATAAATTGCCTTTACTGGTATACACTCAGTACATAAACGCACTCAAGAGTGACAGATGCAGGCTTCAAATACAAAGAAATCTCCTCCAAAGTTCCCCCCAGTCTTTACCAGAGTTATGCCGAGGTGGAAACATGTAACATAATGGTGATGCAGTTAAGATGCGGGCAGACGGGATCTGGCAGTCGAAATACTGACGCCGGAATCCTGCCGCCCAGCATAATGCCAACACTGATAGCTCGATGGACGCCAGGATACCAGTGTCTGTATCCGGACCGGCGGAAGCCTGAACAGTGGTAACTATGCGCTCTTAGCCGGGGAGGGGGGGGTTAGGATTAAGCACCCCCGGGGGATATTTAGGGTTAGCCGGTGGGGGAGGGGTTAGGCTCCCCCGGCAGGAGGTTAGGGTCAGGCACCTCCTCCCCCCACCGGGAGGGTTAGGTTTAGGGTGTGGGAAGGATGGGTTAGGCACAATCAGGGGGAGGATAGGGTTAGGCACCACTAAGGGAGGGATAGGGGGGAGAGGAAAGAAGGGAATGTTGGGCTACTTACCACCCCTAGTCAGGATCTTCACTGTTTGGCCTTTCATCGACGGTATTCAGCCGCCGGCATCTCATACTGATTCCACATAATGCAGGTAAACCAGTCCCAGTCACTGGTTCCCTATTTAATCAATCAAAATGCCCATTGGTGGTTGGGAGTGAAGATCCGCAGGCACCGCGTTTCAGGATAGGTCTCCCTTTCTCCAGTTGGATCCACTATTTCTATCTGAATTTGGCACAGAAAGGAGACTTTATCCACAAATTATTACACAATTTTTTGTATTTGGATAGATAGATAGATATCTCAGCACCAGGCGACAGGGCTACATTACGCAAAACAAACACACCGATATTGGTACATATACAATTGGCCGATTACAGATAACCAGCCTCCGTAGGTAAACATCTTCTGATCAATCTACCAGGTCTCTGTTCTGCAGAAAGTCATCCAGGTGCTTAGGTGACCAGATCCATTTGGCTTTCTATGTAATGGCAACAGAATACAGCGCCAGTCGCCCGGCTCGTGGACAGTGCAAGAAGGATCCAACTGACCAACCAAAGGCTACAGTGATGACAAACGTTGTAAGAGCAGCAGCAGCCACCATAAACCACAATCACTGCTTAGGAATCATGAAGAATTTCCCATTTATACACACACCCCGGGAACACTCTTCAGAAATCAAATATTTTGTGAAATAAAAATAAGGTATAAAGGACTGAACTTTATTCATAGCAGATTCTTATTGCACATGATAAAAGGTTACTAAAATGTATTTTAAGTCCAATTTCATTAGGCACGGAAAAAAAAAAATCTTATTTCTGTCTACACAAAAAATTGTCAAATAAAAAGCAAAAACTAAAAACATGCACTCGCCATTGCAATGTACATAAAGCAATTATTCACAACTGTTAAATTACCTGATTTTCTTCAGAAATCAATGTGCTAAAATATCTTCTCTTTGAGCTAAAACTATAAATATAAATTTCTCAACCAGTGGCTGCTGCATCATTTTCTCCATTTTATTATTTTTTTTTAAAGAAAGTCTCTAAACTTGCAAAATCATGTTTCTTGACCGGACGGCTTGTCAAAGTTGGCGTCGCCGGCAGGAGGAGGCACAGTTTCTATGAGATGATCATTTCTTAGTGGGGGCCGCAAATGCTGTGGCGGGAAGAATGTCTCACCGTGCATCGGATAAGCTGGGAAGTGCTGTGGATGTGGTGGTAGAGGACTTCTCACTATGGTAAAGTGGAGGGAAAAAAAAAAAAAAAGAAGGCGGCTGACATCTCACTAGCAGTAGATAATGGGCTATTCCTTTAACATACATTTGAAAAGGCGATAAATTCACAAAAAGGGAGACGTTTATCCAAATGTAGAGATTCTCTTTCAGCCCTCAATGAGACACCAGGTGAAATCAATCACTTCCTCTTTTACAATGTCCACTTATAACAGAGCCCAAACCGTTGTGGAATGGAATGAGATGTGATGTTTATGTTAAGAAAGTGCTTGATGGTAAATGAGGTTGGTTGTATAAACAGGGAATTTGGAATTAAATTTATTAATTCCATAAACACTTTTCCATAGTGTGTTCAACCTACAATCTGGGCTGTTACCTAATAGCTGCCAGGAGGACCAGGAGGACCTTGGATGTTCATAGTGTGATGTAACCAGGCAGGTGCTGCAGCCACCATACACCTAGAGCCTGGGTGGTTTCAGCAAGCACTGTCAGGGAGCACTATATAGCAAAATGGGTTGCCCAAAAAGAACACTTTAAATATAAATCCCATTTAAAGAAGCTGCAATCTACTTCATTTACAAAATAATGTGCAAAGCTATAATCTGTAGAAAAGTCCCATCTTCCAGCTACCATATGCACCTGCATCTAGATAAAATGGCTATTTGGTCCTAGCCTTACACCCTAGTCCAGAGGTTCCCAAATCCGGTCCTCAAGGAACCCAACAGTTCAGATTTTAGCGATATCCATGGTTGAGCAGAGGTGGTTAATTCAAATTGGCTGACGTACTAATTAAGTCACCTGGGGTCCAGCATGGATATCCTTAAAACTTGGGACTGTTCGGATGCCTTGAGGCCCGAGTTTGGAAACCTCTGCCTTAGTCCTTTCTGTACAAGGGAATCAGACATCTTAATGCAGTGCTGGCCGGCCAAGATCAAAGTTTCTTTCATTTTTGAAGGAGATGTTTAGTACGAGTTCCGGATCCTTGTTGTGAAGGAGGAGATACTCTAGATCCCTTTACTGGTTGGGCATGCCTCACGGAATACTAAGGGGTGACGAAAAGCAGCATCCAATTGGATCTTTCCATTCGCAGCCTGTGTAATCAGTTGTGCTATATGGCATATTGGGACCGATTCAGACGCACTGCCGATGTCAGACATCGTTAGGGTTCATTCTAGTACCCTACACCTGTCGTAATTTGTGCAGTTCCGCTTTCCTGTCTGGGGTGTTCTCTCTGCTCTAGTGCTTCTAGCACACACTGGTCTGTATCCTAGCAGTTGGTTGCATCAGCTGAGTGTGCTAGAACCACTAGAGCAGAGTGACACCCCCTGGCCGGAAAGAGGATCTGCACAGGTTGTGACAGGTGCAGGGTGCTAGAATGAACACTATACAGTGGAGTGATTTTATGCTACTGCATCGAAGTCGCACCATGAACGGACTTTTAGCGGCATAAGTGACCGAGTGCCGACCGCCAACGGGAGCAACTGCATCTGATTCTACTTCCACCTCAGAATTAGTCCAATTACCTCTAATGAGAGGCTAATGAGGACTTTAATATGCTTAGAAGTGCCCTTAGTCTGCAATTAATATGGATTATTTATTGTTTTATTTTTAGTATAGACTTATGTGAATGAGATTTTAGACATACAGTAATGCCCCATCTTTAGACAGATATTTGGACCCGGGCAACCCATCCCCTTTCTCTGTGTGAAAGGGTCTACCCAAGCCCTCGTCGCCACCAGGGTTATTCCCAGGACTGACCCGGGTACCTGGGTCATGACTAAAATGAGCTGATTGGCAGCTATGGAGCAGTCACCACCCACTTTTCATTATCTCATCTTTCTATGCTCAAAATAGAAAAGTACATTTCGTATGACACGCCAGGGTGCAGTGTGAAAGGGGTAGAAGAGCTGTGACCCGGGTCCAACCAGTGTTCAATATCCCAGGAAAAAGCAGGGTCAATGCCCAGGCTACGGTCTGAAAGTTAATAGAATTTCGATAACAAGACTGCCGCAGTACATTCAATGCAGGTAGGTCTTTCCGGAGATATGTACTTTGGGATGCTTTAAGGTTGTGTTAACAAATGTGTGGAAGAATTGATGGACCTCATACTTTTATAAAGATGGAAAGGATTACACGAAACAGACCACAGATCACATTTATGCCAAGGGCCAATTTAAGTCTCTGCTGCACATTTACCCCCCTCCAGAACCCATTCCTATAGAACATCAAGTGACCACGAGCGTTAGAGAGTACAGAAGTGCTCGGGGTCTATTCATGCGTCTCATCTGTACTCTGGGGAGCAGCTTTGTTGTCCTCACATAATCAAGTCAATATTATACAGTAAGAGATCTGACTTACTTGTGACGTGAGGGGGTGGCATGCCTGGGTAGCCGGGGGGTCCGTACATATCCATTGGAGGAGGGGGCATAGGGAATGGTCTTCTGAAGTAAGGTGCTCTTGGGTCCATGGGCAACAGGGGAACCCTCATTGGTGGTGGTGGATGCATGGGATACTCACTAGGTGGCCCTTCCGGCAGTTCACTTTCCTGATTGGGGGCCCCAGGCGCGTTCTGCAAAGCGTAAGTTACGTTGTTTATCCAGTGTGTGATAACTAGATGTATTACATGACAAAATAGGCTTATGGGGTTACCGCATACGTACATTGGATTCCTCTGTCCCATTCCTACTTGTGTTTACTCTTGACTTATATTCTGGGGAAAATCGTCCATCTGCCAAAGAAAAAGTTTATACTTTCCTGGATCAACTGTGGTCTCTGGGCATGATTCAGATGGGGACGATGTTTGCGCAGTTGAGCGATTATTTGATATTGTGCATTCGCAACAAACTCCTGAAAGCCTGTACAGCGCATGCGTCACCCTAACTGTACTTCTGCCTGACAGTGCTTGTGGCGCACAACCGTGGGCAGTGACTGGAAGTGATTGCAAAAAAAAAAAAAAGTCTGATGGGCGTTATGGGATTGTCAGTGTACACGGCTGCGCACATCCACAGCGGCCATGTTCAGGCTTATTTGATCTGGAAACCCTGAGCAGCTTTCGTAAGTGACGATGATGTGCCGATGGTGGAGCACGCAGAACCACCAACGCAGCTGAACTGTCCTTGGATGCTAAAAATGGGCGTCTCAGAGCTTGTGCTCTCACGTTGGTGCACAAGGGGAAGGCCGACATTGGCATTTGTATAATATCGCTCCCGCTGTAACAACGGCGGCCGCCATTGCCGACGCAGCAGATCCATCTCTGAATCAGGCCCTCTGTTACATTTCACACACACAAGTGCCCATTAAATATTTACTTGTTATTAAGACAACTAAAATGTCTATCAATTAAAGTGTTAGTGCACCGTAGAGCGGGCCCCTGGTCCTCAAAGTTGGACGTAAACATGTTTTCTATAGTTACATTTTATAACTACTGTACTGTGTTACTGGTGTTATTTTCATAGTATGATCAGTTCCATTAAATGGAAATAGACGTTGTGTTGCAGCAGTACAGATCATTGTAGTTCTATAGTCACAGATCTGAACATGTATCTGCCTACCACATGCTCAGCAAGCACACATCTCCTGAAATACTCTGTACCACTGATCTTCATAACCAGAATAACGAGAGGTGCCACTTCCAAACTGGGAACATGATCCGGCCCTGGCCTAATGCTGGGTGCACACGTGGCGATCTGTTCAGAGAACACTGAACGATCTCCCTTGAACTTCCTGGTGTGCTGGATGAACGATATTGTTCATCCACACACCAAAGATATCACCAACGACCAAGGATCGCAAACCCCCACGGAAAATGAACGATAAGGTCCAGATTGGCCTGCATGCATGCCCGATATCGTTATCGTCCAGCGTATCGTTGGTCGTTCGTTGCATACACAAGGAACGATATATCGTTGAACGATATAGTTATCGTTCTGTGTGTACGCACCTTTAGTCAAAGGTCGTCATGTATGCCCTAAGTGAAGTGCAAAAGAACAGACAGCACTTTCAAAAAGTGACTATTTTAAAGATGTAACCCCCCACTCCTATATCCGGCGCTGCTCTAAAGCATTGGAGAAAATCTGCTGAATGAACACAACTAGACCTGTCCAGTACAATTAGCTCCCTGACAAGGACGCAGACGTTCAGGCTGGTTACCAATAGCTCACTGAGTACAAAGAGGTTCTCCTGCCTTCGCTGATCGTTGACAACATGAGTGTCACTTTGGTTTTAAATCAGTGTGTCTAGATGGTTCATCCTGCATAGTTCAAGACAAAGGCCTCAAACTCGCATGAGGCAGAGGCCTCTGCAAGCAAGAAGCGCACCTAGGTTTGGAAGTTGTAAAGCGTAGGTAAAATCTGGAGAGGCGCCCTGTGCAGAAGTGTGATTGTCACATCAATATTCCAGGCTCCAAGCACTTTTTTTTTTTTTTTATTAAAGTAACTGGTTCAATAAATCTCCTATATAATACCGTTTATTAAGCCTCGTTTGTGGTTTCAATTACGTGAGAGAGGTTACAATGGGCTGTCTTTATTACATGCATCCTTTTTGTCTATTTTATTAATATTAATAAAGTGAAACCGGACGCTGTAAAGGAAGTCTCATTATACGTATAGGGAGGAAATGAAAGCTGAATGGAGATAGCTTTAGGCTGTAGTTGAGATCATGGGATGGGGTCATAATCCCGACCGTGGGGATTCCGGCATTGAGAATGCAGACGCTGGAATACCGACACTTGTCAGAATACTGGCGTCAGCATCCCGTCTGCTGGGATTTAGAAGGAAAGTAGCAGGATTAGTGTTAAGGTTAGGCTTAGTGTGCAGGGAGGGGGGAGGTTAGGCTTAGTGTGCAGGGAGGGGGGAGGTTAGGTTTAGTGTGCAGGGAGGGGGGAGGTTAGGCTTAGTGTGCAGGGAGGGGGGAGGTTAGGCTTAGTGTGCAGGGAGGGGGAGGTTAGGCTTAGTGTACAGGGAGGGGGAGGTTAGGCTTAGTGTGCAGGGAGGGGGGAGGTTAGGCTTAGTGTGCAGGGAGGGGGGAGGTTAGGCTTAGTGTGCAGGGAGGGGGAGGTTAGGCTTAGTGTGCAGGGAGGGGGAGGTTAGGCTTAGTGTGCAGGGAGGGGGAGGTTAGGCTTAGTGTGCAGGGAGGGGGAGGTTAGGCTTAGTGTGCAGGGAGGGGGAGGTTAGGCTTAGTGTGCAGGGAGGGGGAGGTTAGGCTTAGTGTGCAGGGAGGGGGAGGTTAGGCTTAGTGTGCAGGGAGGGGGAGGTTAGGCTTAGTGTGCAGGGAGGGGGAGGTTAGGTTTAAGCACTAAGGGGAAGGTTAGGTTTAGGGGAGGGGGAGGTATGGAGAGGAGGAGGGATAGGATACCTACCGATAGGTGTTGGTATCCTAACCCTGTCAGGATGCCAGTGTCAGGGTTCTGACCGCCCAGATCCTGAGCACTGGCATCCCGTACCTAACCCCTCCAAATGGCAAGAATGCTCCAAAGCGTGTGCAATCTGTACTTCTAACTCAATGTAATAATCACACTCTGCAAAGCCAAGTCTTGTTTTACACTGCTCTGCACCCGCTTACTACATCCTGTCCGAGGATTCCCGTCACTATACCCAACTGCCCCTCTGTGCACATTTCTGCTGCAACACAAAGCCAGGCCATGGGGGAACATGTGATTAGTGATCTATGTTACTATCCCGTAAGAAAGGGCACAATACACAAAGCGCCAGCCAAGGAGAGTCACCTACCTGGCAAGTCCATGAATGGTTTGCCCTGATTTCTGGTTAGCTCGGCGGGGCCCGAGAATCTACCAGACGGAGCCGGGTAGTGATAAAACCGCTCTGCCCGCCTTTGTGGAAAATGGTGCTCTGGGTATGGCAAACCTGATACAGAGGAAGCAAAGGAGTCATCAGAGATGGGTAAAAACACAGAAGATAAAGTACATTATAATCTAAGTGCTCTTTAATCTGGAGGGGGGGGGGGGGGGGGTTGGGTAATAGAGCCATCCCGACACCAGGTATTTTATACCAATTCCTCACAGCCACTGGCACTGCCTTCATCATGTGTTACCTTCACATATTTGAATGGTTTTATTATTTTGTTTGTACTCTCAGTACGGCTGGAAGCAACCAAAGACCACCAAAGTATTGTCCAGGCGGGGGAGGAAGAAAATGGCGCACACTCCCAGCAGCCTGTTTTGCACCACTTATTAATAGAAAATGGCGCACACTCCCAGCAGCCCGCTTTGCACCACTTATGCGCACACTCCCAGCAGCCCGCTTTGCACCACTTATGCGCACACTCCCAGCAGCCCGCTTTGCACCACTTATTAATAGAAAATGGCGCATTTTTTTGTTAAAACGGTCGACTGCAGTCACAAAATGAATTGAGCTGCAGGCTGCAATATTTTACAGGTCAGGTACGGGATGCCGACATTCTGGATCCCGGCGGTCAGAATACAGACAGGGATAGGATACCGACACTTGTTGGTCAGTATTCTAACCGTCCCCCTCCCCGGTGCCTGAACCTAATCTCCCCCCAGTACCAAAACCTAACCTCCCCCTACCCACACCCTAAAAATTAACCCTCCCCCTAGTGCATAACCCTAAACCTCCCCCTTGTGCCTAATCTCCCCCCCCCCCCCCCCCCCAATCTAACTCAGCTACATACCTTTGGGATTCCGGTAGTTGGGGTGCCGACGCAGAGATTCTGACAGATGTCGGGATTCCGAAGCCGGCATTCTGACCGCCGGAATCCCCTCCGTCACTATATTAAACACGTCCCATTTTTTACAGCTTCTTAAACTACTGCAGAGCCAATGTTTGTTCTGCATATTTGCCTTCTGTAGGACAATGTCACCAATACACCGGTTACTATAACTAGCAACTTGCCTGCACGGATTTACCATGTGCTGTACTAGCTTTTGAATGATATACTGTCAGACATAGATGTACCTTTGCTTTTTTTTTGGTTTAAAGCAGACCTATCACTTACGCACAGTTGAAACAGCAATAGACGCGTCCACAAAATGGCTGCCTCCACTTTACCACACGCCTCAGCTATGAATGGATAGGCTGGTGCAGCCCAGACAATGGCTGCCTCAGCTGTGCAGGTGTCGGTCCCATTTTAACTGCTCAGTATAAAGTGTGGTAATAAAATAGGAAAGCAGATTCCTGGGACATTAATGGTAGCAGAACTCTGGGACTTTCTGCCCAGAGAAACCCTTTTGCCTGCAGACAGCTCTATGGCCATAATCCAGGCAAAACAAACATTATAGATATGCAACTTTTATGGGAAATTATTTTTCTGGTTACTGGCAGACGGCTACCTGGCGGAGGGACATTTCTCTGTTCTCTGTCCCATGGTGGCGACAATGAGCCGGAATCCGATAGTGTGCGCTGGTGGTCCGATTTTCTATCTGCATTTATGTCCCCTCTTTCCTTAGGCCCAAGGTATGCTGGGTAATATCCAGGTAGCCTTGCACCTGTCAATGTGACCAAGTATTCCATTTGTACATCATACTGAAGACAATGTGTTATGATTACAAAACATGGATCTATATACCAGACATAAGCAGGTTTATTTATGAACACTATGTAAACAGCGCTGCTGTAGCGACCATTATTCACTTTCCTCGGTTTACTGCAAATGACACTAATGAGAGGAAACGTCAGCTCGGTCACAGCTATGTGTAAACATGTTCTCGTTATTAGCAGGGCTAATGGGTTTCTCAGCGCCATCCTGTGCTGTCGCCCCTGCCCTCTCCCTGAGCGTATACCAATGCCAGCAGATGGGTGGGTTTTTCCGGAGCGGGGCAGGTTGTGGGGCGGACGCACTGACAATGTTCAGGCAGGGCTGTGCCCTTCAAGCTATGGGGCTCCGGGCGACGGCCCTGCTAGTCTGTGACCTCAGCCGCCACTGGTTAGAAGTCCCTTCTAGGCACAATCAGGTTCTAGGTGGTGATCTACATCCTCTTCTACACGAAATGGACTAACGTTATGCCATAATTGTGCTAAATCGGCGGCACTGACAAACGAGGACTGGCCACCTGCCACGGTCTATGGTCTGAAAACCCCGGCTCATTTCTTAACAATTCTCCTATTGAGCAACTGTAATTCCAGCTTCATAAGAGAAGAGAAATATAAACAGCGTTCATAAAAGTGTTGTATTTCAACCACAAGGCAGGAAGAAACAAATATAAGCAAAAATGATTGTAAAAGTTGGGTAGCGTTCTATTGTTTTATATAGATAACTTACACATCTATTTAGAACATAAAAAGTACATTCAACACACCTCTGTCTGCTGTGGGAAGCATCGGGGAGATCCTCAGGGGACCCTCCAGGAGAGTGGGAGGGGAGAGGAAAGCCCGGCTTTCAGGGAGTCGGCCAATCGGGGACAATCCGTATGGTGAGCCGTCTAGAAGCATTAGGGAGCACATGACACAATGAGACCTTGATCCAAATCATTATATAGGAGATCTTTTTTGATTCAGCCATTTTTGGTTTTTCATGTACATGGGACCGGTGATCAGAGAGTAAGTGAAATCCCCACAACGCTGCTGGATATGAAATGTATAATACATCCATTCTGCGCTGTGTGTTTTCCCCATAAGGTTCTCAAGGCAAGCAAGTCGCTATACAGCATAACACAAAGCATTGGGTTCTCTCCTGTGCCCCTCCTCCTTCTATGCATTGGTATCAGGGTAAACACAAGACACGAGACTGGACCAATTACACACAGGTCTAGGTGACAGGAACATATGGGGGGGTGGGGGGGGGGGGGGGGGATCAGTGACGGAGACCAGCATGCCTATTGTACAGATGACTGCTGGACTCTGATCAATACTTGTATATTCCTGATCTGCAGGGTATGTTGGGACCTAGTAGTAAACGTGTCATATATATATATATTGTCTTCCTGATGAAAATCATTATTGTGATTGAAACGTTGAAGAAGTAAATTAGGTTCTTTGTAACCAGTCTCATATTCTTTACTGAGGAGTGCCGCTGCCACTGCTGCCTATATATATATGTATATATATATATATATATATATATATATATATGTATATATATATATATATATATATATATATATGGTTTGATCATACGCTAGACGCATCTGTGAAGAGGCCTAATCAGTGTCTGGCTAAAACCATAGACCGTGTTATCGGGGCAGATGGCGATGATCGCATACACAACCACATGGGGCTCGGTCATGTTTTTCGGTCCATGCACATTGCGATTTGCCATTAAGCCTAAAACAACCTTAACTGGCTGTTAAAATCGTAGCATTTCTGGACAGCTTACATACGGACATGTATACTATATGGATAGGAAACAGGACCCCCCCACTGGCCAAATACGCCTGGCAATTATAGTATTATTGTTGTTTGTCTTTAACATACTAGAAATAATCTTTCATCCTAAGGAGAAAATGAGGGGAGAGCATTAACACTAGCAAACCCTGCATATTCTGGACAAATCCACCCATTTTCCCACGGATTCGGACAAACCCTCAACACTGTACCGAATCGAGTACCAGAGCCAGCCGTACAGGCAAAGCAGGAGGAAGAGATAGGATGAAGTGACACCAGCACGGCTGTGGCTCACTGGCGCCTCTCTGTCGCTCCCGTCTTGGTGCCAGGCCTGCCAGTGTAGGAGTCTATCTACACGTAACCTCTATGCGTGAAGCTGCTCTGCTGCTGTATATAGATGGGTTCAGGGGTTTGCATGGGGGATACATTGGATTTGCAAACTGTCAACAAGGGACCTGTGTGTAGTTTGTATGTTCTCATGTTTGCGAGGGTTCCGCCTCGCAATCCAAAAACATATTTGTAGATTAATTGGCTTCAGACAATACAATGAACCCTAGTGTGGTGTATGTGTGTCCGTGTGATATGGGATATTGATTGCAAGCTCCAGGGACTGATGTGAATAACCAAATACTCTTTAAAGCGCTGCGGAATATGCGTGTGCGCTGTATAAAATAAGTCCTTGCGGATGCCGCAGTTTCGGCACCCGCAAGGACTTCTCTATTTCTACGAAGTCCATAGGGGAACTTGGGGTATAGGTGATGACGTCAGGCATCGGGCACCATAGAGTTAAGTTTTCAGCCTCCCAGGATGCACTAGGGTCCCCCTCCTATACCCCACCCCCGAGCTAAGGCATCTCAGTTCCGTACCAAGCCATAGGCCGGAGGAGGAGAAGGAAGAGAGAAAAAAGATCTGGACACACACAAGAATCACATTCTCACCAGAGGGAGACGGAAAAAAACAGTGACCAGTGTAAAGCCCATCTGCAGTACAGGTGCGACAGGGCGGGAGTCCTGTGGAACCCTATGGACTTCGTAGAAATAGAGATAACAAAGGTAAGTTCTTACCATATCTCTTATTTTCTACATCAGGGTCCATAGCGTATCCACAGGATACCTTGGGGATGTCCCAAAGCACTATCCTTTAAGGGTGGGGACGCTCCTGTGCTGAAAGGAGAATCCGCCACCCGAAGGAAGCATCCTGAGAGGCAAAGGTGTCAAACGCGTAATACCTCACAAAGGTATGGACAGAGGACCACGTGGCAGCCTTGCAGATCTGGACTGCAGAGGCACCACGTTGAGCTGCCCACGAAGGACCCACAGACCTAGTGGAAAGAGCCCTCACAGAGGATGGAACCAGAAGGCCTTCATGAAGATAAGCTTCTGAAATGGCCATACGAATCCAACCTGCCAAAGTTTGCTTTGAAGCAGGCCAACCCTTTTTACGGAAGCCATAGGACAAACAAGGCGTCCGACTTCCTAAAAGAAGAAGTGCGGTCAACATAAATCCTTAAGGCCTCCACAACGTCCAAAGTGGCCTCACCCACTGAAAGATCAGGTGAGTTAAAAGCCGGCACAACGATTTCCTCGTTGATATGGAAACTTGAAACAACTTTGGGAAGGAATCTAGGACGAGTGCGCAGCACCGCCCTGTTCCTATGAAAAATCAGGAAAGGGGTCTACAGGAGAGAGCCCCTAAGTCAGAAACACGTCTGGCCGAAGCAATAGCCAGAAGAATATTGTTTTAGCTGTTAGCCATTTAAGGTCCACTGAGCCCAGTGGTTCAAACGGCGGTCCTTGGAGAGCCCTCAGGACCACAGCTAAATCCCAAGGTGCCACCGGTGGAACAAAAGGTGGCTGAATTCGAACACCACCTTGCATAAAGGTGCGCACATCAGGGATTGCAGCAATCCTATGATGGAGCCAGACTGACAGGACAGAAACCTGCACCTTCAGAGAAGCAAGGCGAAGCCCATGGTCTATCTCTGGAAGACCCCACCTGTCCACCAGAAGTTGAAAGACGTCCTGGTGCAGAGACCATTCCCCGGGATGAAAGTCCTGGCGACTGCGAAAGTCCGCCTCCCAGTTGAGGACTCCTAGGATGAATACTGCTGATATGGCCGGGAGATTGCGCTCCGCCCAGACCAGGATGCGGGACACCTCTACGAGTGCCGCCCGACTTCGGGTTCCTCCTTGCCGATTTATGTAGGCCACGGTGGTGGCGTTGTCCGACTGGACCTGCACGGGGTGACCTTGGAGAACCCGATGTGCCTGCTGGAGAGCATTGAAAACCGCGCGGAGTTCCAAGATGTTTATTGGAAGCTCTTTTCCGCTTGAGTCCACCTGCCCTGGAACAAGGTGTGGACCCGTGACAGCTCCCCAGCCCCGAAGGCTGGCGTCCGTTGTTAACAGGACCCAGTTCGCCACCCAAAATGGACGACCCTGGTTAAGGTGGGTCGTCTGCAACCACCAGGCTAGAGACAGGCGAACCTCCGGAGTGAGCACCATCGTCTGGGACTTTAGACTCTGAGGCAGTCCATTCCATTTGGAAAGGATCAATTGCTGCAGAGGTCTGAAGTGAAACTGGGCATATTCCACCATGTCGAATACTGACACCATGGAGCCCAGTAACCTCATCGCCGAGTGCAGAGACACTCGGCGACTCTGCAGACAACTGCGAACCCTCAACTGTAAGGCAGAGATCTTTCCCCCCGTCATAAAGATCCTCTGCTGTCTGGAGTCCAATAAGGCTCCGAGGTGCAGAATCCTCTGAGACGGGATCAGGGTGGACTTTTGCCAGTTTATTAACCAGCCGTGACGTTGCAGTACTGCAATCGTCAGGTCCAAGTGGCGTAGAAGGAGCTCTGGAGATCCTGCCCCCAACAGAAGGTCGTCTAGGTACGGCAACATGCGGACTCCCTGCAGCCGCAGGTAAGCCGCCATGACCTTGGTGAACACTCGTGGTGCTGTCGCCAGGCCAAAAGGTAACGCCCGGAACTGGAAGTGATCGTTGCGGATTGCAAACCTGAGGAACTGTTGATGGCGTAAAAGAATAGGGACATGCAGGTAAGCGTCCTGTATGTCCAATGACACCATGTAATCCCCAGGTTCCAGCGCCAGAATGATGGACCGTAGGGTCTCCATCCGAAACCGCGGCACCCGCAAGGACTTGTTGAGGGCCTTGAGGTTGAGAATCGGACGGTACGACCCATTGGGTTTCTGCACCAAAAATAGATTGGAATAGGAAACCCTGGCCCCTCTGGGAGAATGGAACAGGCACTATAACTCCAGCCTGGAGCATAGTGTGCAAAACCTTCCGCAGTTCCAAGGCTTTGTTCCTGTCTAATGGAAGACCCATGGTGAAGAACCGGGATGGGGGCCTGTGCCGAAAGGAGAGGGCATACCCGTGAGAAACCACCTCGTGAACCCAATTGTCTGTCGTGGTTAACGACCAACACTGGGCGAACAGCAGCAGGCGGCCTCCCACTTTGGGATCCCACAAAGGGAGGACCGGACCGTCAGGCCGCAAGTTTGTCATCTGACTTAGGGGCCGGACGTCTGGTACTCCAGGCCTGTTTCCTGGGCTTGGCCGATTTCTTGGGCCCAGCCTGTCGGGGAAAAGACTGTGCCATAGGCCTACCCTGGGCCCTGTAAGGCCGAAAGAACGACGTACCCGAATTGGAGGGGACCGCAGCAGACGGGAGACATGCAGATTTGGCTGCCGCCAGCGTGGCTACAATTTTGTCCAGATCCGGACCAAATAGGACTTCTCCATTAAAAGGCAAAGCTTCTAAGCCCTTTTTGGAATCAGCGTCCGCCTTCCAAGATCGCAACCATAAGGTGCGACGAGCAGCAACAGCTGCCGAAGAAATCCGAGATGTGAGGATATTGATATCCCAATGCCGCTTCATTGATGTAAGTGGCCGAATCCCGGAGATTGCCTACCAACTCCGCCTGTTCAGCCGAACAGTCGGAATCCAAAGACGCCTCCAAACTATCAGCCCAGCGCTCCATAGCTCTGGCTACCCAACATACGGCCATAGCCGGTCTGGATGCCCCCCCCCCCGCAAGGGAATAAATGGACTTTAGGCAGATCTCCACCTTGCGGTCCGTAGCATCCTTCAAGGAGGACATGGGCAATGTGGCACTTCAGACTAGGGCGTGTCCCATGAGAATCCACTTGTGGAGGGGATTCCCACTTAGAGGTTCTTAGCTGTGGCTTATCCGTTTGCGGACAATTATTTTTCTGGGGAGGATACCGTTTTACTGGGTGTTTCCACGCCTCCTCTAAATGGTCTACCAACTGACCCGAAAGAGGAAACACTGTGGCGTTACTCTTAATATGCTTAAAAAAGGCATATTTGGACTTGGACACCGGAGGATCGTCATCCTCAATAACTAAAGCCGTGCGGACTGCCCGAATAAGGCCAGGAATATACACCTTTGATTTAGCGTCCGACTCTTTAGTACGGAGAGGTTCCTGGTCAGATAGATCCAGAATCTCCCCATCATCAGACGTCACGTCATCATCCTCATAAGGAGCGGACAGAGACGCCACCGGCCGCTTATGTGGCCGCAACACAGACTCCCCTTGTAACACATCCGACAAATGCTGTACAGAACTTGTCAGAGAATTAACCCACGCAGGCTCCTGGGGAACCTGAGGAGGGGAAATAGGGAGACTGTGGGGTACCATCAGTTGTCTCGGGAACCCCTGCATGGGTGACGACACCACTGACTGCTGGGACAATTCCATCTGAGAAAACGCAGGTGGCGGCGCTAACTGGCCCACTAGGGTTGTAAGCGCTTTAGCGAAACAAGCCCAGGGAGGTTCCTGTACCGGAGGCGTGACAGTAATTGGCCGCGCCAATAAATAACACTGCCGACATAGCCCCTCCGCGTTACCCTCCCCCTCCGCTATTGGTACATTGCACTTAGTACACATAACCTGGAGAGGAAATTCACTCTCAGACATGATGGTAAGTATGTGACCCCTCTCACTGATACTCGTTAGTATAGTGGGAGAACCACCCTGCAATCGCCGCACCGCAAGGGCTTTAGCAGAGTAAGACCAGGGACAGTGAAATGGCTGACAGTAGAAAGTGAAAGTACAGGCAGCAGCGCTAGCAGAAGTCACATACAATGCAGAAGAAATTAATCCCTGCACTATCAGCGCTGATCCTCAACTACACAGAGTCTAGTACGACACAGCGCTGGATACACTGACCTTAAGCCAACGGAGGAGAGGTATGCTGGGGGACCCAGACCGTGATTCCACCGATCAGCAGCTCCCAGCAGCGTTCACCATGCAAAGATGGCCACCGAGGAGCAGAGAGGAGGCCAGCCTGGGGGAGGAGCGCTGCCACAGGACCAATCGGCAGCGCAGAGAGGGCTGCATGCAGCGGGGGAGGCACCGGCTGTGTACAGGGAAGGTGTGCTCCCCTGGCATGCAATTAACCCCTGGGACGCCGCAGCGCTTGCCAATCAGCTGCGGCCCGCTGTCCCAGGGGGATAGTGGAAGCGCAGGTTAGGTACCTGGCTCCACGCTGCAGCAAATCCCCAGGGAGCCCCCTGCCTGGGGACTGTGGACCATGTTCTCAGCAGGGACTGCTTACCTGCTCCTCTTGAATCCGGCCATGGTCCAAAGCATCTGGGGTCACCGCTAGCCATGACCCCAGATCCTTACCAGCATCCCCGGATCAGTACCGGCGTTCTGGTACCGGCGGGGGTGTAGGGGAGACAGCATGGACGTCAGCAGTGACTGTCCATGCTGTACTCCCAGATGTGCAGCCACAGCTGCCTTGAAGAAAACTTCAGGGGCTATCCTTAGCCCCCCTCTAAACAGGTGCTCCGACTCAGAGCCGGGCACCAACGAAACTGAGATGCCTTGGCTCGGGGGCGGAGTATAGGAGGGGGACCCTAGTGCATCCTGGGAGGCTGAAAACGTAACTCTATGGTGCCCGAAGCCTGACGTCATCACCTATACCCCAAGGTATGCTGTGGAACCCTATGGACCCTGATGTAGAAATAACTAGTAATAATGATAATGATGTGAGGGACCCTCTGGCTCTTAGAACGTCACAGTAGAGCATTGAACCTGGCATCCAGACACCAAAAGACTAGAAGTTATTGTCACTGCATGCAAGGAATCAGCATAAACATATCTACCTTGGTGGTTAATATAAACATCTGCATAGGCTACCAGGAAAAGGGAGAAAAACACAAGATCATTTACAACGGGTACCCTCAGACAGTGTAAGACATCGGTGCCTGACCACATATACAATGACGGTTCAGATCACAGTGCAAAAATGCAGATTTACTTTGTAGTCATTTTTTTTTTTTTTTTTATTAGCCTTCCGCAAGCCCCAATGGTCGTCGTGTCCACTCAGCACAAACCATATACATGGATGACTAGTAAAAGGTCAGGAAAGAGTTAAGCATCTATTTCTGGATGATATAACGGCTTTGACGAAAGACACTGATCAAAGCCAGACGACCTGAGGGTGGAAGACCCCTTTAGGCAAAGCTACGGGAGGACTTTATGAAATTATCAGTGTCAGATGGGGTGTAAAGCTGGCCACAGACATAGCGATGTGCTCACGATCAGCCCATGTGTACGATTTCTGTACGATTTCCCCTGAAACTCTCCCCGGCAGCTCTGCGACCGATCTGGTGTCCTATCTTCATATGATCTCTCCTGCAGTCAGACTGTCACAGTGCGTCGCCTCCTAGATTGTCAGATCTGCCCTACTGCATGGCAGATCTGACGATGCGATGTGCGACCAGCAGGGACACGCATCGCATTGTGGACTCAGGATTTGGCGATATTTTACACGATCGGTCGTTCCAATGTGTCAGAATCGGCCACATCGGGTAAAATATCGCTATGTGTGTGGCCAGCATAAGGTTACTAAATCAGTACTGACAGGATAACGCTGTCACACAGCACATACATAACATGTTGGATTATTAATTC
Source organism: Taudactylus pleione (assembly GCA_031769625.1). Lineage (NCBI taxonomy): Eukaryota > Metazoa > Chordata > Amphibia > Anura > Myobatrachidae > Taudactylus > Taudactylus pleione. The sequence goes on from JAUIMM010001714.1 coordinate 228,738, forward strand.
ACTTTCATGCAGAGCTGCGTATGACCTCAATCTCCCTGCTTCATGTTCTGCGGCTTCCTGAAGCTGCTGTGCTGGTTATGACCCAAGACAGTGTCCTCGAGTCCAGACGCCAGGCCTGGCAGCAGGCATTACACAGGGAGCTAGACAGGAACATTATATTGCTCAGGAAACGCACCTAAACCATTATATTTGTCATTGATTTACAGAGCTCCACATTATCCAGCAGGAAAACCCTACCTAAAAACAGGGACATAAGGCAGACATAAGAAACACAGAGAGGGAGGGCCCTGCTCGTGAGAGACCATCCACCCCAATATTGCTTTTATGGGCTCTACATAGAGAAGGGATTTTTTTACTGATGTTCATAAATTCAAAGCTATTGAAATGCTTTCACGTAAACCTGTTGCTACAACACTTTACATACATTTCCCCAGTGTTACATGTAACAACGTCTGCACAACATACGCCAATGTAAAGGACAAGGATAAAATGACCCTGAAAATAATAATGAGGTGAGAAATGATCCTCTTACCTCTGCTGATCGCTTGGATCACATCCAGGGCAAAGGGATCTTTTTCCAGGAGCTCCAGTTTATATTCCGCCTCAGTTAACCTGCAGATTAGGAGAATAAAGAGAAGTGTCAGGAATTGCAAGAGTGTGAGAGAGGGTCTCAGGAATTGCAAGAGTGTGAGAGAGGGTCTCAGGAATTGCAAGAGTGTGAGAGAGGGTCTCAGGAATTGCAAGAGTGTGAGAGAGGGTCTCAGGAATTGCAAGAGTGTGAGAGAGGGTCTCAGGAATTGCAAGAGTGTGAGAGAGGGTCTCAGGAATTGCAAGAGTGTGAGAGAGGGTCTCAGGAATTGCAAGAGTGTGAGAGAGGGTCTCAGGAATTGCAGGAGTGAGAGAGGGTCTCAGGAATTGCAGGAGTGAGAGAGGGTCTCAGGAATTGCAGGAGTGTAAGATTTCTGTTTACAAATCTACTAAGTTACATAATAGTGAGCTTTAAGCATTCAGCTCCATATATGAATAAAATAGAGATACATAGACAATGACATGGAAGTATATAATGTGGATATATGGAACAATCCAAGCTGAACAGCAGCAGTCGATCACCTACTGTACAAGAGAAACACATATAGGTGTATGGGGGGGTAGTGATATATAGCACACACCACCCGTATAGAATAAGGGAGGCATATAGCACAGTGATATATAGCACACACCTCCCGTATAGAATAAGCACATATAGGTGTATGGGGGGGTAGTGATATATAGCACAGTGATATATAGCACACACCTCCCGTATAGAATAAGGGAGGCATATAGCACAGTGATATATAGCACACACCTCCCGTATAGAATAAGGGAGACATATAGCACAGTGATATATAGCACACACCTCCCGTATAGAATAAGCACATATAGGTGTATGGGGGGGTAGTGATATATAGCACAGTGATATATAGCACACACCTCCCGTATAGAATAAGGGAGGCATACAGCACAGTGATATATAGCACACACCTCCCGTATAGAATAAGGGAGACATACAGTACAGTGATATATAGCACACACCTCCAGTATAGAATAAGGGAGACATATAGCACAGTGATATATAGCACACACCTCCAGTATAGAATAAGGGAGACATATAGCACAGTGATATATAGCACACACCTCCCGTATAGAATAAGGGAGGCATATAGCACAGTGATATATAGCACACACCTCCCGTATAGAATAAGGGAGGCATACAGCACAGTGATATATAGCACACATCTCCCGTATAGAATAAGGGAGGCATACAGCACAGTGATATATAGCACACACCTCCCGTATAGAATAAGGGAGGCATATAGCACAGTGATATATAGCACACACCTCCCGTATAGAATAAGGGAGGCATATAGTACAGTGATATATAGCACACACCTCCCGTATAGAATAAGGGAGGCATACAGCACAGTGATATATAGCACACACCTCCCGTATAGAATAAGGGAGGCATATAGTACAGTGATATATAGCACACACCTCCCGTATAGAATAAGGGAGGCATACAGCACAGTGATATATAGCACACACCTCCCGTATAGAATAAGGGAGGCATATAGCACAGTGATATATAGCACACACCTCCCGTATAGAATAAGGGAGACATATAGCACAGTGATATATAGCACACACCTCCCGTATAGAATAAGGGAGACATATAGCACAGTGATATATAGCACACACCTCCCGTATAGAATAAGGGAGGCATATAGCACAGTGATATATAGCACACACCTCCCGTATAGAATAAGGGAGACATATAGTACAGTGATATATAGCACACACTTCCCGTATAGAATAAGGGAGACATACAGCACAGTGATATATAGCACACACCTCCCGTATAGAATAAGGGAGGCATATAGCACAGTGATATATAGCACACACCTCCCGTATAGAATAAGGGAGACATATAGTACAGTGATATATAGCACACACCTCCCGTATAGAATAAGGGAGACATATAGCACAGTGATATATAGCACACACCTCCCGTATAGAATAAGGGAGGCATACAGCACAGTGATATATAGCACACACCTCCCGTATAGAATAAGGGAGACATATAGTACAGTGATATATAGCACACACCTCCCGTATAGAATAAGGGAGGCATATAGCACAGTGATATATAGCACACACCTCCAGTATAGAATAAGGGAGACATATAGCACAGTGATATATAGCACACACCTCCCGTATAGAATAAGGGAGACATATAGTACAGTGATATATAGCACACACCTCCCATATAGAATAAGGGAGACATATAGTACAGTGATATATAGCACACACCTCCCGTATAGAATAAGGGAGACATATAGTACAGTGATATATAGCACACACCTCCCGTATAGAATAAGGGAGGCATATAGCACAGTGATATATAGCACACACCTCCAGTATAGAATAAGGGAGACATATAGCACAGTGATATATAGCACACACCTCCCGTATAGAATAAGGGAGACATATAGTACAGTGATATATAGCACACACCTCCCGTATAGAATAAGGGAGGCATATAGCACAGTGATATATAGCACACACCTCCCATATAGAATAAGGGAGGCATATAGCACAGTGATATATAGCACCATGATGAAGCAGCTCACGCAGTTACATCCATGATTAGAGAAGCGCTGTACTCACTTTTGTCTGAGATGTGCAGCTTCTTTCTTGACGTCAGACAAGTACCGTTCGGCCGCCCGTGCAGTGAGCTGGATGAAGAACACACAGAGTGCATGAAACTTATTGCATTCTCCAGAGACATGGGGGGTGCTGGGGACATCTGCATTTGTATTAAAATATATTAAGATACGAGATCTGTGCCCTCCTGCTGCGCACAACACTGAGGGGAACAGGGAGTCACAGGGAGGGGACATGTCCTTATTTGCCAGCGCAAAGATCAAATCATAGAAATGTTGATTCATTGGATAATCCCTGTAACTAACAGACACAGACACAGACACACAGACACAGACACAGACACAGACACAGACACACAGACACAGACACAGACACAGACACAGACACAGACACAGACAGACACAGACACAGACAGACACAGACAGACACAGACAGACACAGACAGACACAGACAGACACAGACAGACACAGACAGACACAGACAGACACAGACAGACACAGACACAGACACAGACACAGACACAGACACACACACAGACACACACACAGACACAGACAGACACAGACACAGACAGACACAGACAGACAGACACAGACAGACACAGACAGACACAGACAGACAGACACAGACAGACACAGACAGACACAGACAGACAGACACAGACAGACACAGACAGACACAGACAGACACAGACAGACACAGACAGACACAGACAGACACAGACAGACACAGACAGACACAGACAGACACAGACAGACACAGACAGACACAGACAGACACAGACAGACAGACACAGACAGACACAGACAGACACAGACAGACAGACACAGACAGACACAGACAGACACAGACAGACACAGACAGACACAGACAGACACAGACAGACACAGACAGACACAGACAGACACAGACAGACACAGACAGACACAGACAGACACAGACACAGACACAGACAGACACACACATCACTGGTGAGGGGGATTTTTCTTTTTTATGGGGGGGGGTTTAGAGTAAGTTACATTTCAGAAACACAGAGGACACTGTCTGAAACTTAAGTTATGTTACAAGTATATTATTGTACTAAAACAACATTAGATGCTGTAACAAGCAGATGATGTTGGGAAAACAAAACATGTTTCTGATAAGCACAGTGGGGGCAGCTATGTTGTTGGTAACAAAAATCTCCATGAGAACGTAATTTATCAATTCACCAGGTGACCGGAAATGCCTCAGTTACATCACTGCTGTAGTGCACAGGATGCCTCCTTAGTGATGTCACCGGTTCCTAGTGCATAGGATGCCTCCTTAGTGATGTCACCGGTTCCTAGTGCATAGGATGCCTCCTTAGTGATGTCACCGGTTCCTAGTGCATAGGATGCCTCCTTAGTGATGTCACTGGTTCCTAGTGCATAGGGTGCCTCCTTAGTGATGTCACCACCTCCAAGTGCACAGGATGCCTCCTTAGTGATGTCACCACCTCCTAGTGCACAGGATGCCTCCTTAGTGATGTCACCGCCTCCTAGTGCACAGGGTGCCTCCTTAGTGAGGTCACCGCCTCCTAGTGCATAGGGTGCCTCCTTAGTGAGGTCACCGCCTCCTAGTGCACAGGGTGCCTCCTTAGTGATGTTACCGCCTCCTAGTGCACAGGGTGCCTCCTTAGTGATGTCACCGCCTCCTAGTGAATGGGATGCCTCCTTAGTGATGTCACCACCTCCTAGTGAATGGGATGCCTCCTTAGTGATGCCACAGCTGCCTAGTGCATAGGGTGCCTCCTTAGTGATGCCACAGCTGCCTAGTGCATAGGGTGCCTCCTTAGTGATGCCACGGCTGCCTAGTGCATAGGGTGCCTCCTTAGTGATGCCACGGCTGCCTAGTGCATAGGGTGCCTCCTTAGTGATGCCACGGCTGCCTAGTGCATAGGATGCCTCCTTAATGATACCACCGCCTTCTAGTGCAAAGGGTGCCTCCTTAGTGATGCCACTGCCGCCAAGTGCATAAGGTGCCTCCTTAGTGATGTCACCGCCTCCTAGTGAATGGGATGCCTTCTTAGGGATGTCACCGCCTCCTAGTGAATGTTTTTACGAGCTCTATTTTTTGAGCTACACTACTTGCACTATACTGTATGTACATTAGTAATATAGTCATAGTGAAAAGCTATTTTAAAATAATCTGATATTTTCTTGATTGAATTAAAACAACTGTTTATTTTCTAACACAAATAAGAGCACAAAACGAAACAGCATACGAAACACACAGCAGACAAAAACACACAGCATACAAAAACACACAGCATAGGAAACAAACAGCATAGGAAACAAACAAACATACATACAGCATGGGAAACAAACAAACATACATACAGCATAGGAAACAAACAAACATACATACAGCATAGGAAACAAAAATACATACATACATACAGCATAGGAAACAAACATACATACAGCATAGGAAACAAAAATACATACATACAGCATAGGAAACAAACAAACATACATACAGCATAGGAAACAAACAAACATACATACAGCATAGGAAACAAACAAACATACATACAGCATAGGAAACAAACAAACATACATACAGCATAGGAAACAAACAAACATACATACAGCATAGGAAACAAACATACAGCATAGGAAACAAACATACAGCATAGGAAACAAACATACAGCATAGGAAACAAACATACAGCATAGGAAACAAACATACAGCATAGGAAACAAACATACAGCATAGGAAACAAACATACAGCATAGGAAACAAACATACAGCATAGGAAACAAACATACAGCATAGGAAACACACATACAGCATAGGAAACAAACATACAGCATAGGATAGTACTATGTAATATAGGGGCCTATACATGGGGGTGCTTTCTCTTTGCTTGGCGCTTGTACTCCTCCTCTGGGGCGTCTCTTGTCACTGTCACCTACCCTGATATCTTTGTGCCATTGCTGAGATGTCTTGGTGGAATCGCTCCCTATGCTGTCACTCAGTGCACCACAGTTATCTTGTGGGGGGGGAATCCCGTGAATCGCATATATTTGAATAGGGGAGGGGACAAATAACTGATTTAATTGGGTCATTAGGCCCCGCCCCCTCTGTGCGGAACGCAGATCGCTGGTAAGATTCTCTCCATTCTGCCCACGTCACTAGGAATACCCCGACATCGTCATAAATGGGCTATATCTCGCAACTCAGAGCTAACAGAGTTTTACATGTCATATTCATTCTTTGCATGCTGACATCAATTAGAAGTAACTATTGTCACATCGGAAACATTATCATTGTTGTGCAGTATAATGAGCAGTTTGCACAAATGCAAGTTAAACTGAACACACATGGAAACACATATGGATCCATGGATTGTGAGAGGGGTGTATTAGTGACTACATGTGGGAGGATTAACACTCACCCAGTTATCATGAGATTTCTTTTCATATGATGTGACCTGGGGGGAATAAAGGAACATTTATTTTACAGAAATCAGTTCTGTTCTAAAATAAAACTTTGTAAAGACTCCAGAAATAGTTTATGGTCTGTAGTTGTAATTACAGAATTTTATCAGTTATTGGGGATGTGGTCTCAACACTGACATCGGAATCTCGACAAGGGACTTTTGATAGGCGTTGAAATACCGATGCCGATTTTAATCCCAACGCCGGAACACTGAAAGACGCCAGCCCGAATGTGGTAAGTCCTGGGCGCCCTTAGAGTTAGGCGCGTGGGGGGAGGGTTAGGGAGCGTAGCGGGGTTAGGTTTTGGGGGAGGAGGTTAGGTTTAGGCACCTCTAGGGGGGAGGAAGTTAGGGTTATGTTTAGGCACGTAGGGGGGAGAGACATAGGTTTAGGCACTAATGGGGTGGATTAGGGTGCAGGGTGGGGTGGGTTAGGGCTGGAAGGGGGCAGGGTAAGTATACTTACCCGATCCCTGTCGGGATACCAACCATCGGGATGCCGCTGTCGGTATTCTGACAGGAGGAATCCCGACAGCCGGCATTACATACCCATTCCGATCCGTTGTTTCAAGTTACCGAGCGTATAAATGCTTTTCAGTGAAAAGACCACAAAACAATAGACTGTATTCTACGCTGACCCCTTACACCACAGGTTACAGAACTCTTTCTCCCCTTAATAAAAAAAAAAAAAACACAAGATTCCGAGGTCTTCTCCATGTCTAATTATTACAGACATCTGAATAGAATTACTCTGGATGAAACTTTTACATTGGTATAAACCATAGGTCCTGCAACAGCTGAACTGGCCCATCATACATAGTGGGAGATGTATCAAGCAGTGAAAAGACAGAGAGGAGGACCAGTGGAGACGTTGTTCATAGCAACCAATCAGCTTCGAGGTAACATTTAAAAAGTACATTCTTTAAAATGATAGGTTGAAGCCAACTGGTTGCTATGGGCACCTTCTCCACTGGTCCACTTTTTTACTCTTTACACTGTTCGATACATCTCCCCCATAGATGCCAGCACCCATCTACACTTTCCAGGGACAATTTGTATATTTGTGCTTCTAATTCTAGTGTATATTATATTTGTTATACCGTCCCTGTGTATTTCTTTAGTCTGCTTGTAAAGATGGATCACGTCATGGGGGGGAAATGGCACCATTTGTCTGAGGATGACCTGCATCTATGTTTATAAGGCAAGCGAGCTGCACTTAAGTGTCACGAGAGAGGCATTCAGACCCTCAGGGGGATATTTACTGAAGTGAGAGTTTTTAGAAGTGCAGATGTTGCCCATAGCAATCAATCAGATTCTAGCTATTATCTTCTAGAACAAGGGACTTCAACCTTTTACACAGTGTGGGCCACATTAAAAAATTCAACGAAGCCCGAGGGCCACTAAGCTATACACCACACAGCAGCACAATCTTGATTCACCCAATTCACATTACACCACATAGTCGTGTCCCTTATTCATGTATGACACACAGCAATGCCCCCTTTTACACAATGCCCACATTTGTGCCCCTTACACATAATGCCCACAGCAGTAGAGCCCCTAATGCAATGCCGACTGTAGTGATGCCCCTTATGCAGTGCCCTCAGTAGTGGTAGTGCCCCATGTGCAGTGCCCCCAGTAGTAGTAGTAGTGTCCCATATGCCATGCCCCTAGTATTGGTAGTGCCTCATATGCCGTGTCCCCAGTAGTGGTAATGCCCCATATGCATTGCCCCCAGTAGTGGTAATGCCCCATATGCCGTGCCCCCAGTAGTGGTACTGAAGTGCTCCTTATACAGTGCCCACAGTGGCAATGCCTCTTATGTAGTGCCCCAGTAGTGGTAATACCCCTTATTCAGTGCCCCCAGTAGTGCTGCTATTATGCAATGCCCACAGTGGCAATGCCTCTTATGTAGTGCCACCAGTAGTGGTAGTACCCCTTATTCAGTTCCCCCAGGAGTGGTGCCCCGCATGCAGTGCCCCCTATACAATGCCCCTATTAGTGGTGCCCCAGTATTAGCACCCCCAGTACTAGTTCCCCCTAGTATTAGTGCCCCTAATAGTAATGCCCCCTAGTATTAGTGCCCCTAATAGTAATGCCCCCTAGTAGTAGTGCCCCTAATAGAAATACCCCCTAGTAGTAGTGCCCCTAATAGAAATACCCCCTAGTAGTAGTGCCCCTAATAGTAATTCCCCCCAGTAGTAGTGCCCCTAATAGTAATGCCCCCCAGTAGTAGTGCCCCTAATAGTAATGCCCCCCAAGTAGTAGTGCCCCTAATAGTAATGCCCCCTAGTAGTAGTGCCCCCTAATAGTAGTGCCCCCTAATAGTAGTGCCCCCAATAGTAATGCCCCCAATAGTAATGCCCCCAATAGTAATGCCCCCAATAGTAATTCCCCCTAGTAGTAGTGCCGCCAAATAGTAATTCCCCCTAGTAGTAGTGCCCCTAATAGTAATTCCCCCTAATAGTAATGCCCCCTAATAGTAATGCCCCCTAATAGTAATGCCCCCTAATAGTAGTGCCCCCTAATAGTAGTGCCCCCTAGTAGTAGTGCCCCTAATAGTAATTCCCCCTAGTAGTAGTGCCCCTAATAGTAATGCCCCTAATAGTAATGCACCCTAGTAGTAGTGCCCCTAATAGTAATTCCCCCTAGTAGTAGTGCCCCTAATAGTAATTCCCCCTAGTAGTAGTACCCCTAACAGTAATTCCCCCTAGTAGTAGTGCCCCTAACAGTAATTCCCCCTAGTAGTAGTGCCCCTAATAGTAATGCCCCCAATAGTAATGCCCCCAATAGTAATGCCCCCAATAGTAATGCCCCCAGTAGTAATGCCCCCAATAGTAATGCCCCCAGTAGTAATGCCCCCTAGTAGTAATGCCCCCTAGTAGTAGTGCCCCTAATAGTAATGCCCCCTAGTAGTAGTGCCCCTAATAGTAATGCCCCCTAGTAGTAGTGCCCCTAATAGTAATGCCCCCTAGTAGTAGTGCCCCTAATAGTAATGCCCCCTAGTAGTAGTGCCCCTAATAGTAATTCCCCTAATAGTAGTGCCCCTAATAGTAATGCCCCCTAATAGTAATGCCCCCTAATAGTAATGCCCCCTAATAGTAATGCCCCCTAATAGTAGTGCCCCCTAATAGTAGTGCCCCCTAATAGTAGTGCCCCCTAATAGTAGTGCCCCCTAATAGTAGTGCCCCCTAGTAGTAGTGCCCCCTAGTAGTAGTGCCCCCTAGTAGTGCCCCTAATAGTAATTCCCCCTAGTAGTAGTGCCGCTAATAGTAATGCCCCCTAGTAGTAGTGCCGCCAAATAGAAATGCCCCCTAGTAGTAGTGCCCCTCATAGTAATTCCCCCTAGTAGTAGTGCCCCTAATAGTAATGCACCCTAGTAGTAGTGCCCCTAATAGTAATGCACCCTAGTAGTAGTGCCCCTAATAGTAATTCCCCCTAGTAGTAGTGCCCCTAATAGTAATTCCCCCTAGTAGTAGTGCCCCTAACAGTAATTCCCCCTAGTAGTAGTGCCCCTAATAGTAATGCCCCCTAATAGTAATGCCCCCTAGTAGTAGTGCCCCTAATAGTAATGCCCCCTAGTAGTAGTGCCCCTAATAGTAATTCCCCCTAGTAGTAGTGCCCCCAGTAGTAGTGCCCCTAATAGTAATGCCCCCTAGTAGTAATGCCCCCAATAGTAATTCCCCCTAGTAGTAATGCCCCCCAGTAGTAGTGCCCCTAATAGTAATGCCCCCTAGTAGTAGTGCCCCTAATAGTAATGCCCCCTAGTAGTAGTGCCCCTAATAGTAATGCCCCCTAGTAGTAGTGCCCCTAATAGTAATGCCCCCTAGTAGTAGTGCCCCTAATAGTAATGCCCCCTAGTAGTAGTGCCCCCAGTAGTGAAGCCACTTACAAATAAAAACAAAAAACTACTACTTACCTTAAACCCCGCTCCAGTGTCTGCTGCCTCCGGTCTGCCCGGCTGCTCTTCTGACTGAGCTACGGAAGAGACGTCATGACGTCGCTCCCGTAGTGCACTGCATACACAATACTCAGGGCCTGATTCAGACCCGCTCGTAAGCTGGTAGATGGTGGCCCAGTGAGAACGTCACTCGCTCCGGGGCTCGCAGCAAAACGGGGCGGCTGTTGATGTTAATCGACAGCTCACCCAGTTTTGTAGGCGGGTAGAGGGGGTGGCTGAAAAAACGGAGGCGTTCCCTTAGGAACGGCTGCCGTTTGTGGGCTGCCCTACTGACATCATTAGTGATTAGAGCAGGAAGTCCACTCGGGCTTGCGAGACCTGAGACCCTACCACAGAGTCTCCTCGCAAGCCCGATGGTCGCGATAATCGCGACCATCTCCTGGCCGCTCACACTAGATGAGGGTGGGCACCCTCATCTTAGTGAGCGGACAGGAAAAAATAAATACTCTCCGCCCTGATTCAGAGTGTGCGCACGCAAATAGCGAGCGCCTCTGAATCAGGGCCTCCGTACGGTCCACAATCCCAATGATAAGCTAAATATTGCTTATGTGCGAAAGGAGGTACGCCCTGTCAGCCATGAGTAGAGATGTGTTCGAGCTGCATATGACTCGGGCATCGCCTGTACTTCCGGGCGCTCCGCTCTGGTGTATGCGCAGAGCAAAACCATGAAGGCCCAACCCTGCATCAGCGCCAGTGATATTAAATTACACGATGTTCATTTCCATTCAGTGGTGTTTTCGGTGGGTGTGATATAAGAGACAGACCGTAAAAAGGTCGACAGTGTCTAGATAGACACCAGATGTTAGACAATAGGTCAACAGGGACAAAATATCGACACAAGAATGGTTGACATTTTTTTTTGCTGGTTTTTTTCTAACCTTAATTTTCACCCTAACCCCCCCCCCCTCCTGGTGCCTAACCCTAACTCCCCCTCCTGGTGCCTAACCCTAACTCCCCCTCCTGGTGCCTAACCCTAACTCTCCCTCCTGGTGCCTAACCCTAACTCCCCCTCCTGGTGCCTAACCCTAACTCCCCCTCCTGGTGCCTAACCCTAACTCCCCCTCCTGGTGCCTAACCCTAACTCCCCCTCCTGGTGCCTAACCCTAACTCCCCCTCCTGGTGCCTAACCCTAACTCTCCCTCCTGGTGCCTAACCCTAACTCTCCACTAGGCCCCTCTGACCTGAAAGACTGAACGACTAGCATTCAGACCTTCAGGTCGCCAAGGTGTGGTGCCCGCACTGAACGCCGTTCACTAATAGTCATTCAGTGAAGGAGCCAGACCTCCTAAATCTGAACATGCCAAACCTGACGAGCGTTGTCAGGTTGACCAGCATGTTCAGTAGATAGTCGGGGACAGCAAGGACCCAGCGTGCACGCGCAACGCTGGTCCTTGCCTGCTATCCATTACCCGACTTTGTGAACAATGCGACCAGTCGGATTATGGATAGGCCCCTTAACAGTCCCTTCTAGTGCCTAAACTTAACCCTCCGGAAAATGCCTAATCCTAACCCTCCCTCCAGGAGCCTAACCCTAAAGCTGCATACACATGATTTTTTGAACGATTATCGTTAAACAATATCGTTTAACGATAATCGTTTGAAAAAATCGTTCACTTTCTGAGTCAAACAATGAACGATAATCATTCATGCACGTTCACGTTTGTAGTTTAGTCAGACTTATCAACTCAACGATTTTCATTAAGGGAATATGCAAAAATCGCTTGAAGTTCAAAAAAATCGTTCATTACACTTTAAAAAACCTGACAGAAAATCGCTCATAAAATCGTTGTGTGTGTTTGCAGTTTAACCATCGGGGCAAGTGCCTAACCAAACCCAAAAATAACGTGGCAAGCATTTTTAGGTCGTGTTTTTGTACCGGTCTACCTTCTTACATGGCGACCTTTAGTATGTCGACCTTTTGTCCCTGTCGACCTATTGACTGTCTAACATCTGGTGTCTATCTAGACTGTCTATCTTTTTATTGACTATCTATAGTCTGACACCAGTTTTCTGTAACCAATCAAATTGAAATTCATATCTTGTGGGGTTTGTTTTTGGTCTTGCGCAGGCTTTTTGTTTTCATTGGAGAACATTTTGCTTGTGGATAATTAACAAGTGTATATATACTACATATGTAAAGTTTTGTCAAGGAATGAAAAGCTTTGCAAACAGGATATTACTGAAACTAACCTGGCTTTGGTAGGAGGAGACCGTCCTCTCCGTCTCATCTTCCAGTTCTGTTACTCGTGTCCTAGGGAAGAGCAGACTGCTCAGTACTTAGCACCTGGCAGGTAACGCAATGACGGAAGGCCTCCTACACATGGTGCTGATAAAGCGTCTGCAATGCGCACGCTCCGTTACAGCGAATTGAAGCCCTATGCGCGGGCACTCGCTGTGTACAAAGGCAGGAGTAGGAATACGAGGCATTGGGACAGGGAGCGCCGTATTGACCCCTGAGGGTGCGAGGCCTAAAACAGAGTCTTACTTGACGGTGACAAGCTCGCTGGCGGCCAGGGTCACTTTCTCATCCGCTTTGCACAGTTTTGCTTCTTTCTGAGTCCTTTCCTTTTCTTGTACAGTAAGTTTTCTGCAAGACAGACGGCTACATTCACATAAAGCACATGTTCCCTTTTTCTTTTAGTTGTAAATAAGAGACTCACAGGATCCAGAGAGCAATGAGACAATTACAGGAATAATTACTGTCCACATGGAAGTACTTTATGTCCCACATTCCCTCTGCTCCCCAATATATTACTTTAGATGAAACAGAGGAAGGTGGCAGAGTAAGAATATACAGCAAAGACCTCGCCCACGGACCGCTGCCAATGTCTGGACATTAAACGAGGAGGAGGGGGGATGAGACGTAGCAGCTAGACATGATATCAGTTACTTACTGAAGGACAAACATTTAAACAAGTAAAATAAGATCCCCAAGTACAACCCGACAATGGCCTATCGGAATAGCTGTTGTGGACACCGGTGAGTAATATACAACGACCCTTCTGTTGGACTCACACCTATTGTGACTGATTAGAAAGGTTCCACCAGTGCCGCTGTGCTGGCCTAATTACTAGTTATACCTGTGAAGTTTTCGTTCATTTTCCTGATACACTTCCGTCATGACGCTCATTTTCTGCTTCAGCTTCTCCAATTCGCCATCTAGCTGCTCCTTTTCTAGGGCCACGGACCGGTTTGTATTGCGGAGATTTGTGATACACTCTGCACATGAAGACACAATGACAGACTCAGGAGATGATACAGACCCGCTCGCTAGGATGCGTTCGCTCGCAGCTGCCGATGGTTCGCATTGTGTGTGTGCATCGCAGTGCGCGAACCACTGCGAGAGATCGGGAAGCGTTCGCTCGCTGCGCAGAGATTGCCCAGCAGAGTGACAGGAGAAGCCGTTTGTGGGTGGTGACAGGGGCTGGACATTAAAAACGGGGAAGTGGAGGTGTGAACGCAGGCGTGCCTGAGCGCCCCAACGCCGTTTCAGAGACGTGCATAATTTAGAGGGAGCGTCACAGTACACGTCACCTTGTTGGATTTTACACTGAAGTGCTCGCGGCAGGGTATGGTCATCCTAAAGCGCTGCGATCACATCTGATGTTACCCGATGTACCGATGGTTGCATACACTTCCTAGAGATGACGTGCGCAAGTGGGAGTCTGTATACACAATGTGATCGCACACTAAGACATAGTGGGCGTGCTAATGCCTTGCTATGCGATCGCCCTGCCTACGCAATTTGCATACGCTGGGTGCGAGAGAACACATTTAGCGAGCGGGTCTGAATCAGGCCCTCAGTCCCAAAGTTACAATAATAATTCTGGTAGTTGCTAGTGATGCAGACAGTGGTGGGCAGGCAGCGACCATGCACTGCGGCTTATGAATATGTAATGAGAAAGTAAACTTGGTCATGAGGTCAGATTTACACAGCGTGTGTACTGGATGATTGTTCATTTTGTCCTGATATATTACAATACAGAATAAGTGTATAGCAATGGGGCAGCCACCCCCCACCCCCCTTATATACAGGTATTACTTACCTGCCAGCTGCTCCTTCGCCTTCATTTCATCTGAGAGATTATCATACAGCTGTTTCTTCTCAGACCCAACACTCTTTAGTGAAGCATTTAACTACAGTAATAAAACACACAGATCTAAGTCAATGATTACCATGCCGAGCGCCACAGCGGTGCTTCCCAACCCCGGGCCCACCAGCAGGTCATGTTTTCTGGAGTTCATCTATGTTGCTGGGCCAGTAATTATCCCACCTGCTTCCAAAGACAAAAACCCTCAAAACATGGCCTCTGTTGGGGGTATTTGAGGGCTGAGGACCACAGAAAGTATAAACATATAAAAAATGCTCTTCTTAACCATAAGCTATACATGGACTGGCTAGTGATAAGAGGTCTTCTCAGATGGTAACGAGCCACGTCTCTAGTAGTCTAATAAATTAAACCAAACAACCATTTGCTGGTAAATATGGATTACAGCCCCCTCACTTCACCAGATATACAGGCAGTGGCCGCGAAGAAAAGAATGGTTCAACCAACCATACTGAAAGGGGGCTCATGTGTTAAATGACATCAGGGATAGGCAACCTGGGACACTCCAGCTGCTGTGGAACGACACATCCCAGTTGTGCTGTTAGGGCATGCTGGGATGTGTAGTTCCACAGCAGCTGGAGCGCCACAGTTTGCCTACCCCTGCACTAAATCATGGTCAGGGTCATGTAAATTGTACTGGCCTAGACAGCCCAGCTTGCTAATGTTTCAGTAGAACGCGGTCAAAGGCGGCGTACGCAAGAAACGCAGAGGACAAAGCATCAGGCACAGTACATACATCAGGACAGTGATACTCATAACACTAAGGGCACATTAGGCCGCAGATCACCTGACTGCAAATGTTACGCTGTGGAGCAAGAAGCCAGTTTCATCTGTCCTCCCTACTCTCATCTTTTCAGTTTACCTCCCAGTTTTACAATTCTTTGATTGCAAGTTCTCACGAGCAGGGCCCTCCGCCCTGCCTTATCTTTGTGTCAGTGTGCTCTTACTCAGAGGTACACTCAGTGACACTGATCCCTTCTGTCTGCCCTCCCCAAACACGAGTCGGCAATTGCTCCTGATATAACCATATCTCATTTTCTCACGGTTTGTTTTTTGCCCCTGAAATGCCCGTTTGATCCCCTTTCATATTGTATTGTTTATCCTATTGTATTCTCCATGTAAGGCGCTACGGGCACTTTGCAGTGCCTTATGAATATGAGAGAGCAACAATTGAAAACAGCGTGAAGCGAATGGCAGATCACTCATCACACTCAGCAATTCACGTTACCATGTTCAGCGATTTTGTGAGCTCCCTCTTCTGTGTTTTGTCTTCACGAATACATGTGTCTTCCGTTAGCAAACGCAACTTCATGCATAGCGAAGGCAGAAGCGGGTGCAGCATGGTTACTGGGCACAGAGATTAATCTGAGGCTACAAAGCAAAGGTGGTAGGCAATATGGTGAAATGGCCAAATGGATTATTCTTCACCATGTTGTCAGCAAAAAGACAAGTCCACATATGGTGCCAACCTAAAGAACTCTAGAACCAGGTCATTCCCTGCTTAATACCGAGAGATCATCAGTGATGCAGCCTTCCTGTCCTGGCCAGGTGGAAGGTGCGATTTCCAGGATAACATGTCACCATCATCTTCAGAAGGCTATGTTTGGTCACCCAACTGTGTGACATTGATGTTCTCCATATGTCATTGGCCATCTCAGCCACCATATAAACCCAATAGAGTATTTCATGGATATTCTAGAATGCCGTCTGAGACCAAGTGCCCCCACCCCGAATCACCACGCGCCTACTGAGTGACTTCCTTCTGCTACCCACCTGTGCATCTCCAGATCTTCATAGACCATGCTACCAAGCATACAGACTGCGCATGACGAATGACCGCCCTATTTGGTGATTACATATTAGGATTTTCACTATTCTTGTCCACTACCTGGATCACTGACAGAGCAAGGGGTAACTTTGTCTGGATATTCCTTGCAAGACCAACCTAGATGACATACAGGTGTATTGTCTTGGAAATGCACAAATACTTGGACATACACCTAAATATCACAGCCAATCTTGTGCAAATAATACCATATTGCTGTATATGGCACGGAGAACACAATGCACAGTATTCATCCTATGGAATATAGATGACAACACTTGGTGCACTAACAGGGCACAATAAAGTTTGAAATGGTCCAGCAGCTTTCAGATAATCCGGTCCCCCACGTATCTAGGATGGGGCGATGTGCTGCCATCTTACTAAATAATCCTATGGCTACAGGTGACTCTCAGGCCTTTAAAGACATTTAGCCTGGCCTCAGGGATTGAAAGCAGATGTGGTGCCATGGAGTTTGCTCAGTCTATGATCTTGTTTCCTTCTGGATTATGATTGTAGTAAAACAGCTACAAGAGCCTATTCCAAACAGTTTGGTTATCGGATGTCCCCCAGATTGCATGTCAGAGAAAACCCTATATTACTACACTCTCTATACTGGGAGATGCCCACATAAGAATGAACTTCCCTACAACCTGTGCTAGCTATATACAAGTCACCTGCAGCCAAGTCACGTTTGGCCCTTGTCACATACTGGACGGGTGGAACGATTGATAAAACTATGGACACAAACAGAAGGAAATGGACTGTTCTCCTACATTCATAGTGGAATTTAGAAATAATGACACCTACCATTGCAGCAAAGATCAACTTCTTTATGGTTTGTTTCTGAGGATCCCCTAAAATGAAGATTAAACAAAATGTTAGCAAAAAGCGCACCCATCCTCATCCAGTATTCTCACAAGTGCATATGTAAAAAAGTCATTCCAGGAACCTAATCCGCCTTTCATTACGGTGAGAAGAGATGATTCCACATTATCGAACTGTTCCTTTAAATACGTTGTCAAACCGTTACATAAACAACCGGATTCTAAGGGGCCAATCCAATTAGGTGCAAATTGCGAGGTGCTATTTTCACTTTGAATTCGCATTTTGCAATCCAATTAGCAACTCGCACCGAGTCAGTCAGACTGAATTCGCAATTTTCCACTCGCACCTCCCTGAGGGTGAGATGGAAAGGAAAATCTTTATTTTAAAGGTAAAATGTTGGGACACTGTGCTACCCCTTGGACACCCCCCATAATGACTAATTAGGCATTTGGAAGTTTCCAATTAGCTTAATTAGTCCAATAATTACATGTAATTTTTTGGGATAAAAAAAAAAAAAGTCCTCAAATTAGCCCAAAAAATCTACTTTGTTAGTTTAGGCACCCCAAATGTAATTATAATAATTTTTTAGTTGAAAAATAATGGTTTATCATTTTTTTTTCAAGGTGCCCTCAAAGTACCCGAAAATCAATCCTATTCCTACTGTTTTTTTGCATTTTTCGTTTCATTCGTTTTAAACTAAAAAAAAAAAAAGTTTTTTTTACAATTTTCTTGCATTTAAAAAAACAAAAAAAAATCAGCCATTTGACACCATTTAAAAACCTACAGTACCTTCCTAATGCCCACAAACAGCCTTCTATATGGTCCTGCTAACAAAATTATCCATTTTGGGGGGTCCAGGATGGTCTCCCCTCATTTACATGCTTTTCTCTCAAATCTCGTTTGGCAGTCAATTCGCACCCCTCCGCTGGGAGAAGAGTGAATAAACATTGTTCATTGGATTGGAGAATTATTGGGAAGGCTTTTCGATGCAAAGTGTGTGAGTTTCAAGAAATAAATGTGCTGCTCGCAATTCGCACCCAATAGGATTGACCCCTAAGATGGTCTGGTCACAGGCACAAATAGCGAGTCTTAGCATTTCTGCAATTCACACAGGTATTTATGGGTCAGACAAATCTTGGGCGGATCTCGTGCTTGGAATGGGCGTTTCAGGGGGGCACTGGCCAGCAACGCTCCTGGTGCTCACAATCCCTCTCATAGGAGTTTAGCCAGAGTTCTGTGCCATTCGGAGTCGTGTGTACGGGGAGGAGGGCCTGTTCCCAGCGTGGGGCTGGAGCACGTGCCGATACTCAGGATAACAGTTGCGGCTGCGGGGTGGCTTCCCGCTTGTAGCCGTACACATCCGCGTATTAGCATAAGGTAGTAAATCTGGTTCCGATGCATCAGGCAAACACAGCCACTGTGTCTAACACAGAATAATCAGCCGCATCACCTACACGTGTGAGTGGTTTTAAAAGCTTCATATGTAACAACTTGGATTTTAGGTTGAGTGGTACTTTACGTATTGGGGCGTAGATTCCTCAGACTCCCCCATGCGCTCCACGTTACTTATATAAGGCTCCTACTGGGCTGAATGCTTAGCTGTCTCTTCTACCTACTGTAGAATAAGCTCATCATTTACAGGAGCCGAATCCCTGTTCTAGTGACACACGGGAGATGGTTCTAGGCTCTTATGCATTTCCTCCATGCTACCACATGGTGACAGATCCATAACCAGAGCGTGGCGCAGAATGAGTTAAATGTAAACTGAAAAGACTTTTGTACAGTAACATAGTATGTGCCAGACATGGGGCTTATTATGTCAGGTTCCTTACCCAGGGGTTCTCCGTTCTCAAAATCCCACTTAATACAGGAGATCGTGTCGTCATCCTCAATAAGCTCATCCACCTCTGAGATCCAGTCTTTCATCGTCAGCAAACTGTCCACTAGTGACTGCACAAAGCTAAGAGTATCAGGAGTAGGTCATACACAAACACAGGTCATACAGAGAACATACAATAGTCATACACATACACCGGTCATACAGAGAACATACAATAGTCATACACGTCATACAGAGGACTAGGACATACAACGGTCATACACATACATGGGTCATACAGAGAACATACAATAGTCATACACATACACGGGTCATACAGAGAACATACAACGGTCATACACATACACGTCATACAGAGTACATGGATGTACAACGGTCATACACATACACGGGTCATACAGAGGACATACACATACAATGGACATACACGTCATACAGAGGACATGGACATACAACGGTCATACACATACACGGGTCATATACAAACACAGATCATACAGAGAACCTACAACGGTCATACACAGTTCATATAGAGGACATACAACAGTCATACACATACACGGGTCATACACATACAACAGTCATACACAAACCCGTCATACATAGTACATGGATATAAAACGATCATACACATACAACGGTCATACAGAGGACATACAACGGTCATACAGAGGACATACAACGGTCATACACAAACACAGGTCATACAGAGAACATACAACGGTCATACACATACACGTCATACAGAGGACATGGACATACAACGATCATACACATACACCGGTCATACAGAGAACATACAATAGTCATACACATACACGGGTCATACAGAGAACATACAACGGTCATACACAAACACAGGTCATACAGAGAACATACAATAGTCATACACGTCATACAGAGGACTAGGACATACAATAGTCATACACATACACGGGTCATACAGAGAACATACAACGGTCATACACAAACACAGGTCATACAGAGAACATACAATAGTCATAAACATACACGGGTCATACAGAGAACATACAACGGTCATACAGACTACATGGACATACAACGGTCACAAACATACACGGGTCATACAGAGAACATACACATACAACGGTCATACACATACACAGGTCATACAGAGGACATACACATAACGGTCATACACATACACGGGTCATACAGAGAACATACAACGGTCATACACAAATACAGATCATACAGAGAACATACACGGGTCATACAGAAGACATACAACGGTCATACACATACACGGGTCATACACATTGTTTACCCTATGTTATTATTTATTTGATCATTCATTGCATGATAATTACTATAGAACATTATAAATCAAAACACAAACAGGGCTTAGAGATACATACATATTACACAAATATTGGCTATTTTCATATATAACAATGTATACATCAAATACCCTCACACGACGTCGCTAATATATCTGTGTTAAATCACACAGAAACAAGTTAGATGGATGAATCTGGTTTCCTATAGGGGGTGCCGGTTACCCCACAATCTTCCTGCATCAGTGTGACAGGAACCTCATATCACTGTTCTGTGCTTTCCAGGTGCCTGCGGCTTCCATCTTACCCTCCCTCCGCCCCTTACTGCCTCACATCACGACGCCGCTCCTATCTCATGCAGATCTGTCCTCATTAATAAAACAAGGAGCAGACAGGTCGCGGCCTCCAAAAAGATCCACCCACTCATCTCATGAAATCCTTGCGTCTGTTCTTATTGTCCGATTGGCTACAAGGTTATTCTAGCCCCAACCACTTCAACTCAGAGACCTAGAAGACGTGAAGGACAGAGACACAAAAACAATAAAACCTGCTCAAACCCTACTCAGATGCACCTTCAAAAGTATGATCTGGAAACCAGCGAGCCATACACTGAATGTGAGGGCTACTGGAGAGGGAAACCAGCGAGCCATACACTGAATGTGAGGGCTACTGGAGAGGGAAACCAGCGAGCCATACACTGAATGTGAGGGCTACTGGAGAGGGAAACCAGCGAGCCATACACTGAATGTGAGGGCTACTGGAGAGGGAAACCAGCGAGCCATACACTGAATGTGAGGGCTACTGGAGAGGGAAACCAGCGAGCCATACACTGAATGTGAGGGCTACTGGAGAGGGAAACCAGCGAGCCATACACTGAATGTGAGGGCTACTGGAGAGGGAAACCAGCGAGCCATACACTGAATGTGAGGGCTACTGGAGAGGGAAACCAGCGAGCCATACACTGAATGTGAGGGCTACTGGAGAGGGAAACCAGCGAGCCATACACTGAATGTGAGGGCTACTGGAGAGGGAAACCAGCGAGCCATACACTGAATGTGAGGGCTACTGGAGAGGGAAACCAGCGAGCCATACACTGAATGTGAGGGCTACTGGAGAGGGAAACCAGCGAGCCATACACTGAATGTGAGGGCTACTGGAGAGGGAAACCAGCGAGCCATACACTGAATGTGAGGGCTACTGGAGAGGGAAACCAGCGAGCCATACACTGAATGTGAGGGCTACTGGAGAGGGAAACCAGCGAGCCATACACTGAATGTGAGGGCTACTGGAGAGGGAAACCAGCGAGCCATACACTGAATGTGAGGGCTACTGGAGAGGGAAACCAGCGAGCCATACACTGAATGTGAGGGCTACTGGAGAGGGAAACCAGCGAGCCATACACTGAATGTGAGGGCTACTGGAGAGGGAAACCAGCGAGCCATACACTGAATGTGAGGGCTACTGGAGAGGGAAACCAGCGAGCCATACACTGAATGTGAGGGCTACTGGAGAGGGAAACCAGCGCCACACACTGAATGTGAGGGCTACTGGAGAGGGAAACCAGCGCCACACACTGAATGTGAGGGCTACTGGAGAGGGAAACCAGCGCCACACACTGAATGTGAGGGCTACTGGAGAGGGAAACCAGCGCCACACACTGAATGTGAGGGCTACTGGAGAGGGAAACCAGCGCCACACACTGAATGTGAGGGCTACTGGAGAGGGAAACCAGCGCCACACACTGAATGTGAGGGCTACTGGAGAGGGAAACCAGCGCCACACACTGAATGTGAGGGCTACTGGAGAGGGAAACCAGCGCCACACACTGAATGTGAGGGCTACTGGAGAGGGAAACCAGCGCCACACACTGAATGTGAGGGCTACTGGAGAGGGAAACCAGCGCCACACACTGAATGTGAGGGCTACTGGAGAGGGAAACCAGCGCCACACACTGAATGTGAGGGCTACTGGAGAGGGAAACCAGCGCCACACACTGAATGTGAGGGCTACTGGAGAGGGAAACCAGCGCCACACACTGAATGTGAGGGCTACTGGAGAGGGAAACCAGCGCCACACACTGAATGTGAGGGCTACTGGAGAGGGAAACCAGCGCCACACACTGAATGTGAGGGCTACTGGAGAGGGAAACCAGCGCCACACACTGAATGTGAGGGCTACTGGAGAGGGAAACCAGCGCCACACACTGAATGTGAGGGCTACTGGAGAGGGAAACCAGCGCCACACACTGAATGTGAGGGCTACTGGAGAGGGAAACCAGCGCCATACACTGAATGTGAGGGCTACTGGAGAGGGAAACCAGCGCCATACACTGAATGTGAGGGCTACTGGAGAGGGAAACCAGCGCCATACACTGAATGTGAGGGCTACTGGAGAGGGAAACCAGCGCCATACACTGAATGTGAGGGCTACTGGAGAGGGAAACCAGCGCCATACACTGAATGTGAGGGCTACTGGAGAGGGAAACCAGCGCCATACACTGAATGTGAGGGCTACTGGAGAGGGAAACCAGCGCCATACACTGAATGTGAGGGCTACTGGAGAGGGAAACCAGCGCCATACACTGAATGTGAGGGCTACTGGAGAGGGAAACCAGCGCCATACACTGAATGTGAGGGCTACTGGAGAGGGAAACCAGCGCCATACACTGAATGTGAGGGCTACTGGAGAGGGAAACCAGCGAGCCATACACTGAATGTGAGGGCTACTGGAGATGGAAACCAGCGAGCCATACATTGAATGTGAGGGCTACTGGAGATGGAAACCAGCGCCATACACTGAATGTGAGGGCTACTGGAGAGGGAAACCAGCGAGCAATCGGACTCTTGCCAAATGTACCTCACAGATAAAAAGATGGCCACCTGGCGGTTCATTTTATCATGGTGCAGGACCGGCTGTGCTTTCCACATGATTTTAAGTGGCAATAACCCCCTAAATATTAAATCACCAGTTTTATATATGAGATGTCCATTTACATAAGTAAAAACATTTTATAGCCACTTAAATCCGTTCCAAACTCCTTTTCTCTTTCGTCTGGGCGACACTGGACCATGGGGTTGTGGGAAGGTCTGGAGTTGGCACGAACTACTGAAACTTCAAACCCAAGCTCCTCCCCTCTGCAGCCCCCGACACCAGTGTAGTTTTAGTGCCTGTGGAGGAAGGCACTCTTAGCATAGGGCTATTTATTTTTGTTTATAATGCTTATTTGTATTATAGGTGCTGTGCGCTGCTTACAGCGGGAGTGCAGCGGCGGTGAGAGCCGCATCAATGGGGGGGGGGGGGGATGCGCTGACAGAGTATTCCCCGTTTTAACACTCCTGGGCCCAGGGACAGTGTGGTCCTGGATGGCAGGCGCCACTTGCCTGACTTCTTGTTGGCAGCTCCTGTAGGGAGAGCGCCGACTACAGACCACCCACAGTGTGCGCGGGACATCCCAAGTGTTTTCCCCAAACGCCACGACATTGCCCAGTGATCCGGACAAGAGACTGGCCATCAGCTCCCTCTGTTCTGAGGGAGTTATAGCTCCAGTTCTGCAGTCCCAACAGAAACTGGGTTTTTACTCCAACCTGTTCCTGGTCCGAAAGCCCAACGGCACTTATCGACCGATTTTAAATCTACGAGCCCTGAATGCCAGCCTGTGGATGGATCGGTTCCGCATATAATCAGGTGATCTAGGGTAAGTCAGCTAACAAATTTTTGGCGGCTTTCGACATCAGAGATGCGTATCTACACGTGCTGATTTGGGCGGGGCATCATTCTCTGCTCTGGTTCACAGCTTAGCAGACTTTAAGGTAGAAGCCTTGAAGGTAGTAACACTTGAAGGTAGAAGCCTTGGGCTCTCAGTATAGCGGGGGAGGAGCCATGGACTGCTGGTTCCCCCCGCTCTCCAGCAGCAGAATGGAGGACTCCCTGGAGCTGCCTAGGCTGCTCCCAGTCTTTATAGTGGAACAAGCCTGGCCATCACAGAGGAAGGACAGAGAAGACTCGAGCTCCTTTTCCTCTGTGCGGTGCAGCTAAGTACTTTTCAATTATTTTTAATCTTTCTTGTGCCTGTTGGGGAGTCTTTGCAGTGCTCATTGCCGCACTATATATTTATATATAGTCTTTATTATTATTGCCGTGACTACCTGCCGCAGCAGGGTAGTGCAGGCGGGAGGGCTCAAATGACGAACAAGTCAAAGCCCGCAAAGGACCAAACCCCCACGATTGCTATATTTTTTTCACGTGCGCCCATTGTCAGGTTAAATTGCCATGTGCACAACTGGATGCGGGGGCATTGTGTGTGGACTGTCAGCTGGGGCCCACTTGTGCGCAGCCAGTGAGGGGAGCCGCTTCAGTTACGGAAGAACCCGCATGGGCTCAGGTTATGAATCGTTCACTCTCTGGCTTGGTGAGGCTCATGGTCCGCCAGAGAGAGGAAGACGCTCAAGCAGCGCCAACCCCCATCTTGCCATCGCCGCCCGCAGTAGTGGGGGTCGGTCACCAAGGCCCTGATCCACCTTGTATCCGTCACCAAGGCCCTGATCCACCGTGGAGCGCTCAGCTGCAGGGTTAGAGAAGGTATCCTCTTTTATGGAATGCTTCTTTGAGGATCCTAAGCTCCGCACTGCGCATAAGCGTCTTCCTCCATCCAGGGGCCCGTTAGATGTGCCAGATCCCGAGGAGGAGGAGGGGGAACTCCAAGAAGAGGAGGTTCTGCCCGAAGAGGAAGGCTCAGAGCCCGCGTTAAGTCACGGCGTGGAGGACCTTATTATGGCGGTACGACAGTCTCTGGACTGCCTGGACCTTGACGGCTCAGCAGCTACGGAGGGACCGTTCAAGCGTAGGTGTAAGAGGGTCATTGCTTTTCCGGCTTCTTCGGATCTCGTCGAGGAAGCGTGGAAGACCCCGGATAAGAGGTACGCCACTCCTCGTAAGTTTGCAGCCCTTTATCCATTTCCGCAGGAGCAGGTCGCCAAGTGGGAGCTCCCCCCGAAAGTGGATGCGGCTGTAGCTCGTTTGGCCAAGCACATGGCTCTTCCGGTCCAGGGTGTGGCTTCCTTTAGGGATCGGCTGGATAAAAAAAATTGGAAGGATGCCTTAGGAGCATTTTTATGGGCTCTGGGGTCGTTATTCGCCCATTGATGGCATCTGCATGGGTTTCTCGGGCCATGGAGAAGTGGGTTGACAAACTATTGGCGGGCCTTTCCGGTGATTCGTCCAGAGAGGAGTTGCTGGAACTGGCGGAACAGGTTCATGCGGCAGCAGACTGTGTGTGAGGCCGTCCAGGATGGGGGAGCAGATTTCCTCCAGAGTCTCAGTTACGGCAGTCACGGCGCACAGAGCACTTTGGCTCCGCGCCTGGGAGGCGGACGCTGAATCTAAATGCTCCTTGGAATCTCTCCCTTTTGGCGGAGGTATCCTGTTTGGCCCTGCGCTAGATACCATCATATCCCAGGTGACAGGGGGAAAGAGCACTTTTATTCCAGTGGTGCCCCAGAAGCAAAAGGGCTCATGATTCCGGGTTTAGCGTTCTCCCTTTCGAGGGGGTGGACCGGTTAGAGGTCAGACGGCCCGAGGACACCATTTCCCCAGCAGAAGTTCTGCGCCACAGGGTAGATTCTCCGGTACATTCAAGCGCTCGGGAGCTAAGCCCATCCAGTCCCGAAGGGGGTGGGCGGCCACCTCCTCCTTTTCCGGGACTGGTGGGTGACTTCAGGAGCAGATGCCTGGGTGAGGGGCGTTGTCTCCCGAGGTTATGTAATCGACCTAAGGGGGCCACCGCCTCAACGTTTCTTCGCCACGGCATTGCCCAGGGTTCCGGACAAGAGACTGGCCATCAGCTCAATCTGTTCCTAGGGAGTTATAGCTCTAGTTCCGCAGCCCCAACAGAACCGGGGTTTTTACTCCAACCTGTTCCTGGTCTGAAAGCCCAACATCACTTATCAGACGATTTTAAATCTGCGAGCCCTGAATGCCAGCCTGTGGGTGGATCGGTTCAGCATGGAATCGCTCCGATCAGTGATCCAGGGTAAGTCGGCAAACAAATTTTTGGCGGCTCGAGAGAGACACGTATCTCCACGTGCCGATTTGAGCGGGGCATCATTCTCTGCTCAGGTTCACAGCTGGGCGAGCTCATTACCAGTTCCAAGCCCTGCCTTTTGGACTGACAACAGCCCCGCGGGTCTTTTACAAAGATCATGGCAGCGATGGAGTCTGCTACATTCCGAGGGGATAATGATCGTGCCCTACTTGGACGATTTGCTAGTGAAGGCGGATTCGACTGCCCAACTTCAGGCCCACCTGGATCGCACGGTTCAGTTGTTACAGTATCACGGCTGGATACTGAATCTCGAGAAGTCTCATCTCACGCCTTGCCAACGCCTGATGTTTCTGGAGGTGATCTTCAATACAGCACTACAAGGAGTCTTCCTGCCCGAGCCCAAAGCCCGGGCATTACAGGACAGTCAGGAAAGTGCTGTCTGCCCCTCGCCCATCCGTCTGGCTGGGCATGAAGTTACTCGGTACGATGATGTCTACCTTCGAGACCATCCAGTACGGTATAGGTATCAAAAAAGCTGGCAAGGCTAAGTTAAGGTGCCCATCCACTAGCCGATCAAGATTACGACATCGTATTCGTGCAATCGCTCAGTAATCGGCCGCAAATCGTGCATCTGAATGTTGGAAACAACCAGCGATGCGCGCTCCCGCTGGTCGTTTCCGACATCAATCATCGGCCCGAACATGCAGGCCAATCTGCCGATAACGACAGATTGGCCATGTTCGTGGATGATTGATGTGCCTACACTGAACGATCAATCGTTCGGTACGATTACAATGTGGTAATAGTACAGTCTTTCCCTGATCTACTAGTGGATGGGCACCATTACAGATAATTCTTTAAGAGCTTGTAAAATGTATGGGGTTTCTTTTGTTTTTCTAGTGACAACAACTTGCCTATTAATACTATGCCACAAATCTTATACTTTTGCAAAGAGAAACATCATTTTCAGCATAAGAATTAGCAGAATATGTTAGGTACTCATTCTGGCTTGGAAGTCATGTTATAACATCCACACACACAATTGCAAAAGATAATAGATGTCCACCTGGGGGAAATCAGACAGAACAAGCAGGCACAACTATAAGACTGACCTTAATCTGGCTCTGCCTGTTGCTCAGGTCCTCCTGCATAGGTCCCGCAGACACGCTGAGCATTCTGGAGTTCTCAGAAAGCTCACTGAACCTCTCCTCCCAGCCCTCCGCTTCCTTTGAAAGCTGCAGAACAGAAATTTGCTTAGAATAAACTATTCAGCCCGGGTTGGTCCGGCGGCGGGGGGCAGAGTTATTTATGGAGGATGCCACACCTACAGAAGCTGCTTAAGTTATAAGACAGCAAAGTGTAATGGTGCATACACACGGTCAGATTTTTCTTCAGATATGAACGATAACGATTTAAAAAGTCGTTCAATCGTTCATATCTGAAGGAAAATCTGACATATCTGTCAGATGAACGATTTGAACGATTCGCGTTCCCAATGGTCAGATAACGATATCTGACATCTGATGTGTTTGCAGTCAGACTTGGGACGATTCCATTCATTTTAATGCAGTCAGATCGCTCAATCGTTCAAATCAATGGTGAAATCGTTCATCTGACAGATCTGACCGTGTGCTCCAGGGGAAAAGGGAAGGGAAATATGTCGCACAGGCTTGTTATATCAGTAATATCCATTAAACATATGTTGACAAAGCCACTATAGATACTGATCTAGTACAATGTAAGTGAATCCTACATATACATATTTATAATAGTAGAAAAAGTGGCGGTGCTCACTAGAGTAATACACAATGTAGTATAAAAAGAAAAGAAACTATTTGGTGAGCGCTCTTGGTCAGATACAGAAAAAAGGACAAACATAAGTCTTCATAGACCCCTTAAAATTCAACTTTTAATAAGAGTAATTAAAAAAGTAGGTCACATTAGTTATTGACCCAACCTGACCAAATAGACTCATTTATGAACGTACAAAGACACATACAACATATAACAAAAAAAGAGAGAAACACTCGCTGTAGGATAAATGTTATAACGTGCTGGCATCTATGAAAGTGGCAAGTGACCGCGTGTATGCGCCATAACCCTGGACACTACCAGGTTTATCCAAAACAAATTAACTTTAACTTGATTGTAACAATATTGGAGCAGAGGAGAAGAGGAATTATTTTATTTATCCAGTGTCCTGCATCCTAGATGGCGGAATATACCCCAGCGTCTGTGTCTCCATACTACATTTGGTGGAGGAACACCCACTTTATATAAAGGGATATAAATGTGTCTCTTAAGCTGGGTACACACACATACGATGTATCATAGAATATATCGTTCAGGCGCAGATTAGAACGATATATGTACACATTGTATAATGTGTATGCCTGATCCGTCGTTCGTCGCCATCTCTCATCTGCAAGGTGGATGGGGCGATGCAATGGATGACGCGGTGCCATTACACGCATCGCGTAACAATGCATTGCGCCGTTGTAAACCAGATTGTGTGTATGGCGCACACGATGTATTGTTACATCGCAAAGTTGGGTCGCACGGCGTGTACCCAGCTTAAGGTTATTATAAAAAATTTTTTTTAAATAATGTCCCTCTAATTTCTCACAATATAAAAGACTGTTGTATACAAGGGGAAGTCTCGCATTGCAAATGGAACAAAGGGCCTGTTAGGAATCACCGGAAGAGGAAGTCTTGTCCCCAGTATTTGCCGTCTGCTGTCCTAATAATCATCAATTAAATACTCAGCAACAAAGTAACATAATTTCCTAACGTTGAGTTCTGTGTTGCCTATGTCATTGTTTTCCATGTGGACAGTATACCAGTCATCAATGAATCTCTTGCTGGGAGTATTTAGACGGCAGTATACTCGCACCTGTGCTGTTTGGAAACGTAATGGTAAGAGCCACAGCGCAGCACTTACCAAATACGCAAGCAAATGACAATACACACCTGCTTTATGCTCTCCTGCAGGCGAGACTGCTCTTCCCTGGCGTCTTGGCGTGACAGCTCCAGACGCTCCTTGTTGATTTCAAACACTTTCTGAGTTGTGCGGATCTGCAGAAGGAAACAAGGATATGTGACAGCAGGCCCAGAACACCGGGATATACAGGATGATGATTAAGTAAGGAATAGAGGGCTATTCATTAACATTGGTGACTATGTGCAAGTTCCCACCTATCAGCAATTAGCTTGAACTAATTTAGTACAGGGTAGACTAGTGAATGAAAATGTCCCGATTGGATGCTACAGGTGACTGCACTGGGAAAGTTTGCGTCTATGTTAGTAAGTAATACAGAGTACAACTCCTTTACCCTGGAGCTCAGGCCACGCACTACACCACATGGCAAATTGAAATCCCCCCTTAGACCCACTAGATCACAATTTTATATAATCACTAATTATAGGTCAGCAATTTTCTTTGGAAATGTCATAGCTTTGTAACCATGATACAGGTTCAGTCTCCCATATCCAAAATGCTTGGGACCAGGGGTATTTTGGATATCGGAATATTCCGTATTTTGGAATAATTGCATATCACAATGAAATATCTTGGGAATGGGACCCAAATCTAAACCCAGAATGAATTTGTGTGTTATATACACCTTATACACACAGCCTGCAGGTCATCATATACAATATTTTTATAACTTTGTGGCTCAAACAAAGTTTGTGTACATACATGAAATTCATTTATGTTTCATATACACCTTATACACAAAGCCTGAAGGTTATTTTATACAATATTTTTAATAAATTTTGTGCCTTAAACAAAGTTTTTGTACACTGAACCATCAAAAACCAAAAAGGTGTCACTATCTCAGTCATGCTAAAAAATAAATAAATCCGTATTTCGGAATATTTGGATATGGGAGACAACCTGTATTGATATTTTTGCTTAAACTTAGAATTTTACAAGATTTGTCTCAAATCTTTTCCCACATAAACCCATAAATGAAGACTGCCCAGTTCTCCGGAAGATTCATACCCTTCTTCCTAGACCAACGTCACAGCCCCAACATCTGCTGCACCACTCTTTAAATCCCTATCCTGCCTCCCCATATCCCGAAAATATTCTGCCGTGCCCAACACTACCACCCATTCTCAAATCCAATGTAAAATAAAATCTAGATGTATAATGACTGCGTTCACAAGCCAATAGCATCTACCGACCAGATTTCCCTCCATCCAGATAATGATATCAACATTATTCGGTATCTCAGTCTTAAAGGGCCACCCCTCCTGAGATATCAAGCCAAGAGCTCAATATCAGCTGTAATAAACCAACGGCATGTGATGCACTGTACAGTGTTGCCATATATTTATGTACTGTACAATAAATAATAACTTACAAGGACCTGAGCCATAATATGCAGGAATAACTACAACTAATGTATAGAAAGCAGAAATGTCACTGTACAGTTAGTCTATAAAATACAAGGACATTCCCAGAGGCACGTTCCTAGGGACAAACCTTTAAAACCTATAGGGGTCTATTTACTAAGCTTTATTAAGAGATAAAGTGAATGGAGATAAGGTACCAGCCAATCAGCTCCTAAATTTCATTTTTCAAACACAGCCAGTGACATGGCAGTTAGGAGCTGATTGGCTGGTACCTTATATACGTTCACTTTATCTCCAAACAAAGCTTAGTAAATAGACCCTTAGCGTCTGCAATCTAAAGGAAATTGGCAGCTGTGTAAGCAGTAGTACATCCTAGAACAGGCCTGGCCAACCTTTGGCTCTCCTGCTATTGTGAAACTACAAGTCCCAGCATGCCCTGCCACATTTTACTATTAGGGAAAGCTAAAACTGTGGCAGGGCATGCTGGGACCTGTAGTTTCACAACTAGAGAACGATAGGACAGGCCAGCCTGTCCTAGAACGACGAACAATGAGATGACACAACTTATATTTGCATTAGTATTCACCTCTTCCTTCTGAGATTTCTCCTTCGTGAATTTATCTTCCAGATCTTTGATTTTCTCATTTAATTCTGCAAACTGGAAACACAAGAAATTACATTTCATTACTGCTGACTGAGCTTCGCTGGGGGTCATCCGAGTTCCTGCTTCTATTTACAAAAAGCCAACTCCAAAACCAGAGAGCAATGAAGTTCACATGAAGGACTATGCGCCATAGGCTTTAGCAGCATATACCGCATGTTGAAACTCTCACCATATTGTCCAGCTCTGGACCCCGCTGCTTCTCTTCTTCCAGATCCTGCTCCAGTTTCACAATGTTCTCCTCCAGTTCCCTATTTGAAGCCTGCAGTGATTCCTGCAATGCCTAAAAGACATTAAAAGAGCATGTAAACCTTTAAAAATATATACAACAGCCTGAATATTGGAAAATAAAATACAAAACAACACAAATTAGGTGTTTATCTGCAAGTACTTCTATAAAATACTACTGTACGTCCCATTTTCCTGGAGAAATAGACTTGAGAATGTGCATGGTAACAAATTCTAACTTGCACCATTATTGAATGGTATAGCAGAGGCTCAGTACCGTAGGGTGAATTTATATAGGTGTGAGTTTGAAGGAACATGCTATGCTTTGCCAGTTGAGCTTTTTGACCTATATCAACACCCTTAACGTATTGCCAAAGAACTCCTCTACAACTGTATTTCTCATTGGTCTTTGAGTAGTTTTAAACACACAAAAGACTAATAAAGAAATAAAAAGCAGAGAATGTAACAATGTAGTTCCCACCTTATAATAGAAATATAAGCAGATGGTAATACACTTTTTACCGTCATACTGCATTCTGCACACGTTCATGGGAAAGGGGACACATTTCACCAATTCAGGGCTTGACAAGTTTTTATAAAATCTAGGAGCCAGGATGAAAGTGTAGGAGCCAGATCACTGCCCCCCCCAAAAAATTCCTGGAGTGAGGTGCACAGCCCTGTGTGTTATATAACGGTTATACACACTATACTAGTCCACAAAATGGTCACAGTTGAATGGATACAGTAACGTGGAGGCCCCCTCACTGCCCTGCACAGCTCCCCTGCTCCACCCCCCACCCTCCAGTAATAACGGACCACATTTCACATAAAACAATGGTGCCAGAAAGTACAACAAAGCCCCCCCTCCCCTCATGGTCACACCATAGACCCTACTACCGGAGAGCTCTATGCAGCCGGAGATAGGAGACTAGACAGCCGGGTCTACAGGAGGATAAGCGTAGACAGGGACAGACAGCAGGGATCAGAGCAGGCCAGGATGGAGAGGAGTCGTCAGCGCAGGCCGGGACGGACAGAGGCACAGCAGTCACCGCAGGCGACACTCAGCACATGCACTCCTGTGCATCATATGACCACCGCAATACTATAGGCACGAGTCTCCGCCGAAGCTGATGAGGATCTGCTTCCTCCCTCACTGAAAAATCTAGTAGCCAGGCAACAAAATCTGGTAGCCATGGCGACCTGGTCCCCGAGATTTGTCGAGCCCTGCACTAATTCAATGCAAATTAAAATACATCTAAACAGAAACTCTGCACACACCTTTAGTGCATTGATTACGATACACCAAAGAGCCGATGTGTGAATGCAATCTCATAGTTATAAAAAAAAATAAAAAATGTTCTTTGCCTTTTTCTGAACGAGGGTGGTAGGAAATCTCTACTACACTTTATTGGTGACAGCAATGGAAATCCGCATTCGGACCGAACTGTATCTTGTAGCTACATAAATAAAAATGAATACATTCAAACTTAATTGTCCCTTAACCAATTACTTTAGATTGTTAGTCATACCCCTCCTCCATAGCTAGTGTTTCAGAGGAACAATTTCACCCTCTTATACAATCAGGAAGAATACGCTTGAGAAAAACGAGACCACAGAATGTATTCTGACCTCGCTGGAGAAGCAGATACGGAGGTTCCTCTTTTCACTCACCTTCTGTTCTGAGATCTCCTCCAGTAACCTCTGCTGACCAGATGCCTCGAACGTCCGCTGGACCTCTTCATACTGAGATTGGGCGATAGAACAGACTTCTGTATTCACTTATATTTAAGCTGTCATTTCCTCCACCCACATTAAAGAGAAACTAAACCTTCACAATAAACACATAAAGAAATAGATTACATTGGAAGTCCTGCAAAAATCCCAGCGGTTACATTTTTATTTAGATGCATTAAAACTGCCAGTTATTGCAGCCTGCTGCCTTATGAATAATGAGTGGACCATAGTGGTAAAAGGAAGGCTTACGTCTATAGATTCAATTCTGCAGTGACTTTCAGCATCGCGCATTTCTAGTGACGGTTTGTGGTAGGGTTGGCCATCGACCATGGATAGTTGTAAACCATTGATGGTTAACATCTAATATTAGATAGTTTTGCCATCGATGGCAGAGATCCAATGGTTCTCCACGATCGAAGGAACACAGCTCCCCTGATGGTCGATTCTTCTTTTTTTTTTCAAGACATGGAGCATAGCTCCACCCCAACATGACCCCCAAAGCTCCACCCCCACTTCTTATTGGCCCACAAGTCAGTGAGTAAAATAGTAGGGATTACCATCGGTGGGCAAAACCACTCACGGTCCACCAGTCTATAGTTTACTACCATTGATGCTTCCTTACAGTTTCACCATCGATGGCAATCACACACAGATATCCATCCCTAGTCTGAGGTTTCAGGGACGTTCTAATTGGCGAAAACCCATCAGTGATTTGTTTTTACTTCACTGTTCTGTACCTATTCACTAAAGACATATTGCAAAGATTTAACAGGTCGGACCAACTGTTCCTTCCACAAAGGCTATTCCCGAGATTTATATTTTAAATAGAAGATGAATTTTTAAGTTTAGTCACCCATATAAATATTTGCGTTGCCAGTTAAATGCCCAGTTTTGTGGGACATATACCGAGGGCTCACTAAACCCACTTCGGTATAACTTATCTGCAGCCTCTATACCTGTTTTTGTACAATGCTGAGTTTTTCCAGAACTTCACATTTTTTGCTCAAAAGTTCAGTGACTTGATCACCAAGTTTACATTCTCGGCCTGAAAATGACAGAATAAAATAGTTACATTTCATCTTTTTGTCAGCGGTCACAGCTATGTGCCAACAGTTCAAAGGCGGAAATATTTTTCTTTTACTCGCTTAATTTTAGAAATGGCAGCTATCTTTAAATCATGGCAGACGGGGATATTCATGTTTTTAGGTGTCACGCAAATGGAGAAAGCTCAGGACTGGGAAGTGGTATTTATGGTCATGAACTATTTGAATACAGGTTGGACCACTTTATCTGGACGGACCCCTCATTTATAGGCGCAAACGAAATAACTTAGGGCAGTGGACACTTACTTGCATAGCATCTGCTTTTAATCTACAAATAAAAAAACACAAGAAAGGGATTAACACAGGAGCAAAACAAAATGCGTGAGATTCAGGATTACAAAGTAGGGCCCACATGTAATAGCCTGCAAATGCATGGACTGGTGCGATTTCAGCGATTTAGTCCAGGATGGTTTTTAAATTATTGACGCTGTAAATCTGTTGCTGGTGTCTGCAAATCTGAGGTTATTACATTTGGGCCTAGGAATAATAGTTAAGGTAGGCAGCCTCCGCTAAACAGTTGGCTTTAAGATGGCCACAGAGGTAGGAGGACTAGTTAGAGATTGTGTGGAACAAAATTCACCCATCCTACGAAGTTTCTAACATACTGAAGCCGTGATGGAGATCTCCACCCAAACCTTCAGTAAATGTTTTCACAATATATTCTGTACCCTGTCTGGCCAGATGGAGCCACAAGAACAGGCAGGCACGCGCTGACAGAACGGCTTATAAAATTACAGATTGTTTACAGAGATCATTACACAGATCGGGTCCGTGATACTCACACATCGGACAGTCCTGCAGATAAACAGGAACACTGAGAGGAACCCGAAGCACGCTGTGAAAATGACCACCTCCCAGGAACAGCCATAGAAGTCCTGGCCAGGCTGGAGATCCTCTGGTAAGAGAGAAACAACCTAGACGAAGAAAACATCCTTTTAGTCTACAGACGGATCGCAACTGCGATTACACACGCAATCGGCCGATTGTTGCGTTTTGTGCATGCATCGCAGGGCGTGTACACTCCACGGCGATCGCAGTCTCTATGCAGACCAATCGCAGACAGGAAGTACCGTTTGGGGGTTGTGATGAGGGGGTGGTCGGCGAAATGTAGGTGTGTCAGTGCGTTTGTACGCCATTGCATGGGCGTGCATAAATTAGCCACTGCGATGCTATACGCAGCTTGTGTACTCACTGCGTGCGATGAGGTTAGCAATTCCTGAGTAAGGTCAGAGCTTGTGCAAGTGTGCGTGAGACTGCGATGGTACTCCATGTTACCGATGGTTTTGCAGTCTTGCTAAGTATTACGGATGTGTGTAAGGTAAAGTGGGCGTCCTTATGTTCTGCTGCAAAGGCATAGCGATCACAGAGGATAAGCATGTCTTCAAATTGAGACTGCGTGCGTAATCGCTATTGCAATGAATCAGGCCCTAAATGTTTAAGTGGCCTACCCACATCACTGGATCGGGACTACTAACCTACCCACATCACTGGATCGGGACTACTAACCTACCCACATCACTGGATCGGGACTACTAACCTACCCACATCACTGGATCGGGACTACTAACCTACCCACATCACTGGATCGGGACTACTAACCTACCCACATCACTGGATCGGGACTACTAACCTACCCACATCACTGGATCGGGACTACTAACCTACCCACATCACTGGATCGGGACTACTAACCTACCCACATCACTGGATCGGGACTGCTAACCTACCCACATCACTGGATCGGGACTGCTAACCTACCCACATCACTGGATCGGGACTACTAACCTACCCACATCACTGGATCGGGACTACTAACCTACCCACATCACTGGATCGGGACTACTAACCTACCCACATCACTGGATCGGGACTACTAACCTACCCACATCACTGGATCGGGACTACTAACCTACCCACATCACTGGATCGGGACTACTAACCTACCCACATCACTGGATCGGGACTGCTAACCTACCCACATCACTGGATCGGGACTACTAACCTACCCACATCACTGGATCGGGACTACTAACCTACCCACATCACTGGATCGGGACTACTAACCTACCCACATCACTGGATCGGGACTACTAACCTACCCACATCACTGGATCGGGACTGCTAACCTACCCACATCACTGGATCGGGACTACTAACCTACCCACATCACTGGATCGGGACTACTAACCTACCCACATCACTGGATCGGGACTGCTAACCTACCCACATCACTGGATCGGGACTACTAACCTACCCACATCACTGGATCGGGACTACTAACCTACCCACATCACTGGATCGGGACTACTAACCTACCCACATCACTGGATCGGGACTACTAACCTACCCACATCACTGGATCGGGACTACTAACCTACCCACATCACTGGATCGGGACTACTAACCTACCCACATCACTGGATCGGGACTACTAACCTACCCACATGACTGGGTCACTATTGATCTGTACCCAGTCCCCTAGCCACATCCCCTGCAGGGTACTCGTTGTACACCATGACTCACCTGCCGCACCGTGTCCGCCATCCCGGCCATCCCTCCCCGCTGCTGGCGTTCCTGGTCGGTGTCACGTAACTGAGGCACCCTGTCCCTGCTGCGGCATCCCTGAGCCCAGGCTCAGCCGCCGGCTGGTCTGTACCACCAGATCCTGAGGCCGGGGGAGTGCCGCCGGCGCTGCCGAAGTCTTGTCAGCCTCCCTGACTCCCCCGCAGCGTCTCTCCGTGCGGTTACACCGTTACTACGGGGTCACCGTCACATTACGCTCGTCCAGTTCCGTTATAACCCGAACTTTACATAATGTACCCCCCCCCCCATGTAATTTGGTTTGACCTATTGAACGTCAAGGGAAGAGGAAAGAGTACGTGTAAAGGGAAGGGCGGGGCTTGTGAAGCAAACAGGCGCCATGTTGTTTCCTGGCAATGTCCAC
Source organism: Taudactylus pleione (assembly GCA_031769625.1). Classification (NCBI taxonomy): domain Eukaryota; kingdom Metazoa; phylum Chordata; class Amphibia; order Anura; family Myobatrachidae; genus Taudactylus; species Taudactylus pleione. Next base: position 266,333 of record JAUIMM010001714.1, read on the forward strand.
GAATATAGCTAAAGCACCTGCATATAGCTTCATATCACATTTCTCAGGTAGCCAAAATACCTGCATATACCGTCACGCAATCGCACACGTATAATTCATAGCTATAACAAAAATACCTACTTATACCCTCACATGCAGCCACATACACAATACATCTTACATATAGTGAAGGCCCCTGGGCTGAGTAGGGCATAATTATTAGAAGTGCATAATTTGTAAAAGTGCATTTCTTACCGAATTCAGCATTATACCGGCATTAAACCGAAGTTAAACTGCAGGAGACCACTCTAACCTGAAACTATTCTTTAACACGAACATATGGACAAAATATAATCCAGAAATGTAAGTTCACAATATCTACACTACAAGCACCTGCTGTCTGCATCACCTGGACAGTCCTCACCGGCCTCTGTTCTCTCACTAGAAGAAATGACACCTGCTGTCTGCATCACCTGGACAGTCCTCACCGGCCTCTGTTCTCTCACTAGAAGAACTTACACCTGCTGTCTGCATCACCTGGACAGTCCTCACCGGCCTCTGTTCTCTCACTATGAGAACTTACACCTGCTGTCTGCATCACCTGGACAGTCCTCACCGGCCTCTGTTCTCTCACTATGAGAACTTACACCTGCTGTCTGCATCACCTGGACAGTCCTCACCGGCCTCTGTTCTCTCACTATGAGAACTTACACCTGCTGTCTGCATCACCTGGACAGTCCTCACCGGCCTCTGTTCTCTCACTAGAAGAACTTACACCTGCTGTCTGCATCACCTGGACAATCCTCACCGGCCTCTGTTCTCTCACTATGAGAACTTACACCTGCTGTCTGCATCACCTGGACAGTCCTCACCGGCCTCTGTTCTCTCACTATAAGAACTTACACCTGCTGTCTGCATCACCTGGACAGTCCTCACCGGCCTCTGTTCTCTCACTATAAGAACTTACACCTGCTGTCTGCATCACCTGGACAATCCTCACCGGCCTCTGTTCTCTCACTATAAGAACTTACACCTGCTGTCTGCATCACCTGGACAATCCTCACCGGCCTCTGTTCTCTCACTATAAGAACTTACACCTGCTGTCTGCATCACCTGGACAGTCCTCACCGGCCTCTGTTCTCTCACTATAAGAACTTACACCTGCTGTCTGCATCACCTGGACAATCCTCACCGGCCTCTGTTCTCTCACTATGAGAACTTACACCTGCTGTCTGCATCACCGGGACAATCCTCACCGGCCTCTGTTCTCTCACTAGAAGAACTTACACCTGCTGTCTGCATCACCGGGACAATCCTCACCGGCCTCTGTTCTCTCACTATAAGAACTTACACCTGCTGTCTGCATCACCTGGACAGTCCTCACCGGCCTCTGTTCTCTCACTATAAGAACTTACACCTGCTGTCTGCATCACCTGGACAGTCCTCACCGGCCTCTGTTCTCTCACTAGAAGAACTTACACCTGCTGTCTGCATCACCTGGACAGTCCTCACCGGCCTCTGTTCTCTCACTAGAAGAACTTACACCTGCTGTCTGCATCACCTGGACAGTCCTCACCGGCCTCTGTTCTCTCACTAGAAGAACTTACACCTGCTGTCTGCATCACCTGGACAGTCCTCACCGGCCTCTGTTCTCTCACTAGAAGAACTTACACCTGCTGTCTGCATCACCTGGACAGTCCTCACCGGCCTCTGTTCTCTCACTAGAAGAACTTACACCTGCTGTCTGCATCACCTGGACAGTCCTCACCGGCCTCTGTTCTCTCACTAGAAGAACTTACACCTGCTGTCTGCATCACCTGGACAGTCCTCACCGGCCTCTGTTCTCTCACTATAAGAGCTTACACCTGCTGTCTGCATCACCTGGACAATCCTCACCGGCCTCTGTTCTCTCACTAGAAGAACTTACACCTGCTGTCTGCATCACCTGGACAATCCTCACCGGCCTCTGTTCTCTCACTAGAAGAACTTACACCTGCTGTCTGCATCACCTGGACAGTCCTCACCGGCCTCTGTTCTCTCACTAGAAGAACTTACACCTGCTGTCTGCATCACCTGGACAGTCCTCACCGGCCTCTGTTCTCTCACTAGAAGAACTTACACCTGCTGTCTGCATCACCTGGACAGTCCTCACCGGCCTCTGTTCTCTCACTAGAAGAACTTACACCTGCTGTCTGCATCACCTGGACAGTCCTCACCGGCCTCTGTTCTCTCACTAGAAGAACTTACACCTGCTGTCTGCATCACCTGGACAGTCCTCACCGGCCTCTGTTCTCTCACTAGAAGAACTTACACCTGCTGTCTGCATCACCTGGACAGTCCTCACCGGCCTCTGTTCTCTCACTAGAAGAACTTACACCTGCTGTCTGCATCACCGGGACAGTCCTCACCGGCCTCTGTTCTCTCACTAGAAGAACTTACACCTGCTGTCTGCATCACCTGGACAGTCCTCACCGGCCTCTGTTCTCTCACTAGAAGAACTTACACCTGCTGTCTGCATCACCTGGACAGTCCTCACCGGCCTCTGTTCTCTCACTAGAAGAACTTACACCTGCTGTCTGCATCACCTGGACAGTCCTCACCGGCCTCTGTTCTCTCACTATGAGAACTTACACCTGCTGTCTGCATCACCTGGACAGTCCTCACCGGCCTCTGTTCTCTCACTATGAGAACTTACACCTGCTGTCTGCATCACCTGGACAGTCCTCACCGGCCTCTGTTCTCTCACTAGAAGAACTTACACCTGCTGTCTGCATCACCTGGACAATCCTCACCGGCCTCTGTTCTCTCACTATGAGAACTTACACCTGCTGTCTGCATCACCTGGACAGTCCTCACCGGCCTCTGTTCTCTCACTATGAGAACTTACACCTGCTGTCTGCATCACCTGGACAGTCCTCACCGGCCTCTGTTCTCTCACTATAAGAACTTACACCTGCTGTCTGCATCACCTGGACAGTCCTCACCGGCCTCTGTTCTCTCACTATAAGAACTTACACCTGCTGTCTGCATCACCTGGACAGTCCTCACCGGCCTCTGTTCTCTCACTATAAGAACTTACACCTGCTGTCTGCATCACCTGGACAATCCTCACCGGCCTCTGTTCTCTCACTATAAGAACTTACACCTGCTGTCTGCATCACCTGGACAATCCTCACCGGCCTCTGTTCTCTCACTAGAAGAACTTACACCTGCTGTCTGCATCACCTGGACAGTCCTCACCGGCCTCTGTTCTCTCACTATAAGAACTTACACCTGCTGTCTGCATCACCTGGACAATCCTCACCGGCCTCTGTTCTCTCACTATGAGAACTTACACCTGCTGTCTGCATCACCGGGACAATCCTCACCGGCCTCTGTTCTCTCACTAGAAGAACTTACACCTGCTGTCTGCATCACCGGGACAATCCTCACCGGCCTCTGTTCTCTCACTATAAGAACTTACACCTGCTGTCTGCATCACCTGGACAGTCCTCACCGGCCTCTGTTCTCTCACTATAAGAACTTACACCTGCTGTCTGCATCACCTGGACAGTCCTCACCGGCCTCTGTTCTCTCACTAGAAGAACTTACACCTGCTGTCTGCATCACCTGGACAGTCCTCACCGGCCTCTGTTCTCTCACTAGAAGAACTTACACCTGCTGTCTGCATCACCTGGACAGTCCTCACCGGCCTCTGTTCTCTCACTAGAAGAACTTACACCTGCTGTCTGCATCACCTGGACAGTCCTCACCGGCCTCTGTTCTCTCACTAGAAGAACTTACACCTGCTGTCTGCATCACCTGGACAGTCCTCACCGGCCTCTGTTCTCTCACTAGAGGAACTTACACCTGCTGTCTGCATCACCTGGACAGTCCTCACCGGCCTCTGTTCTCTCACTAGAAGAACTTACACCTGCTGTCTGCATCACCTGGACAGTCCTCACCGGCCTCTGTTCTCTCACTATAAGAGCTTACACCTGCTGTCTGCATCACCTGGACAATCCTCACCGGCCTCTGTTCTCTCACTAGAAGAACTTACACCTGCTGTCTGCATCACCTGGACAGTCCTCACCGGCCTCTGTTCTCTCACTAGAAGAACTTACACCTGCTGTCTGCATCACCTGGACAGTCCTCACCGGCCTCTGTTCTCTCACTAGAAGAACTTACACCTGCTGTCTGCATCACCTGGACAGTCCTCACCGGCCTCTGTTCTCTCACTAGAAGAACTTACACCTGCTGTCTGCATCACCTGGACAGTCCTCACCGGCCTCTGTTCTCTCACTAGAAGAACTTACACCTGCTGTCTGCATCACCTGGACAGTCCTCACCGGCCTCTGTTCTCTCACTAGAAGAACTTACACCTGCTGTCTGCATCACCTGGACAGTCCTCACCGGCCTCTGTTCTCTCACTAGAAGAACTTACACCTGCTGTCTGCATCACCGGGACAGTCCTCACCGGCCTCTGTTCTCTCACTAGAAGAACTTACACCTGCTGTCTGCATCACCTGGACAGTCCTCACCGGCCTCTGTTCTCTCACTAGAAGAACTTACACCTGCTGTCTGCATCACCTGGACAGTCCTCACCGGCCTCTGTTCTCTCACTAGAAGAACTTACACCTGCTGTCTGCATCACCTGGACAGTCCTCACCGGCCTCTGTTCTCTCACTAGAAGAACTTACACCTGCTGTCTGCATCACCTGGACAGTCCTCACCGGCCTCTGTTCTCTCACTAGAAGAACTTACACCTGCTGTCTGCATCACCTGGACAGTCCTCACCGGCCTCTGTTCTCTCACTAGAAGAACTTACACCTGCTGTCTGCATCACCTGGACAGTCCTCACCGGCCTCTGTTCTCTCACTAGAAGAACTTACACCTGCTGTCTGCATCACCGGGACAGTCCTCACCGGCCTCTGTTCTCTCACTAGAAGAACTTACACCTGCTGTCTGCATCACCGGGACAGTCCTCACCGGCCTCTGTTCTCTCACTAGAAGAACTTACACCTGCTGTCTGCATCACCGGGACAGTCCTCACCGGCCTCTGTTCTCTCACTAGAAGAACTTACACCTGCTGTCTGCATCACCGGGACAGTCCTCACCGGCCTCTGTTCTCTCACTAGAAGAACTTACACCTGCTGTCTGCATCACCGGGACAGTCCTCACCGGCCTCTGTTCTCTCACTAGAAGAACTTACACCTGCTGTCTGCATCACCGGCCTCTGTTCTCTCACTATAAGAACTTACACCTGCTGTCTGCATCACCGGCCTCTGTTCTCTCACTATAAGAACTTACACCTGCTGTCTGCATCACCTGGACAATCCTCACCGGCCTCTGTTCTCTCACTATAAGAACTTACACCTGCTGTCTGCATCACCTGGACAATCCTCACCGGCCTCTGTTCTCTCACTAGAAGAACTTACACCTGCTGTCTGCATCACCTGGACAGTCCTCACCGGCCTCTGTTCTCTCACTAGAAGAACTTACACCTGCTGTCTGCATCACCTGGACAATCCTCACCGGCCTCTGTTCTCTCACTATAAGAACTTACACCTGCTGTCTGCATCACCTGGACAATCCTCACCGGCCTCTGTTCTCTCACTATAAGAACTTACACCTGCTGTCTGCATCACCTGGACAATCCTCACCGGCCTCTGTTCTCTCACTATAAGAACTTACACCTGCTGTCTGCATCACCTGGACAATCCTCACTGGCCTCTGTTCTCTCACTATAAGAACTTACACCTGCTAATATTTGTACTGACTCGCTCGTTTCACAAACAACTCATAGCTTACTGTATTCAGTGCCAATTTTAGTATATGTCTTAAGCTGGCCACACACTAGACCAACTTACATCCAACCAGCCAACTTGTTGATTGGTTGGAATGAAAACCTGGTAACGTATGGGAGTAAATGATGATCAGCAATTTGCTCCTAAATGCCAGAAAGCAGATGAAATGGTCGTTCAGACAAGTCTGTTAAATGTTTCATCTAAACTACTTGTTCAAACAACAGTTTTTAGCCCATTTTCCGGCGTTTGGGAGCGAACAGCTGATTGTCATTTGCTTTCATCCCTTACCAGGTTTTCATTCCAACCAACCAACTAGTTGGATGGTTGGATGTAAGTTGGTTTAGTGTGTGGCCAGCTTTAGAAATAATATCTTCCCACCTCTCTCCTTTCCCTAGCCTGTCATCTGTCTTCTAATTCAGTTTACTTTAATTTTCCATTTCTCCTCTTTTCCTATAATAGTTTGGTAATGTTGCAGGCACATTTTCCTCCATTGTACTATTACTTGCGTCTCTGCACTGATACTTTATTCCTACATCTAGTTTTCCTCCCCCTACCCAACTCTTCCACACCATTATCATGTGTACCTTCCCCTCCACTCACTGTCTACCTAATACTCTACTCTACCCCCTTTTTCCTCCTATATCATTTCCCCCTTGTCTCCTCCACCTCCTCCTTCCTTTATCTCCCCTCCTCTGTCTGCAGTCCTCCCTCTCCTCTCCCACTAATACACTTTCATTCTCTTCTACCCCTCTTTGTCCTACTACCCCACTGATAATCCTTCCTCCAAACCTCCTCTCCATGTCACCCCATACCACCCCCATCATATTAAACTCCCTCCCTGCCAACCACCTACAGGCTCCCTTCCCAGCACTGGTCCCCACATAATCTCTCCACTACATTCATCTCAGCCACCCATATTAAACTCACCTTCTCGCTACAGCAACCCAAATAATCTAATTCACATTTCTCCCACAAACACTGTCCCTCTATCCTGTGCCCTCTGGAATGCCAGATCAGTATGTAACAAACTCGTACCCACCCATGACCTTTTCATCTCTAAAAACTTGCATCTCCTAGCCATTACTGAAACCTGGATTTCACCCTCTGACACCACTTCCCCTGCTGCTCTCTCCTCTGGGGGTCTCATCTTCTCTCATACCCCTCGGCCTGGGGGTCGCCATGGTGGTGGGGTAGGGGTCCTTCTATCCCCCGGTTACTCCTACCAACTCCTACCCTCTGAACCATCTCTTACTTTCTCTACATTTGAGGTTCATGCTATACGCCTCTTCCAACCAGTTCACCTTAGAGTAGCTGTCATTTACCGTCCCCCTGGCCCTCCTTCCAAATTCATTGACAACTTCGCTTCCTGGCTTCCTCACTTTCTCTCCTCTGACCTTCCCTCTATTATCCTAGGTGACTTCAATATTCCTATTGATATCCCCACAGAAGCCCCTGCCTCCAAACTCCTCACCCTCATGTCTTCATTTGGTCTCTCCCAATGGACCTCCTCACCCTCCCATGTGAGTGGGCATTCGCTTGACCTGGTCTTTACACACCGTTGTGATATTTCTGATTACTTCAATTCTCCATTCCCCCTCTCAGACCATCTCTTTTAACCTATCCCTCTCTCCTTCCCTTCCTCTACCTCCTTTGGCCACTATCACTAAGCGTAACATTGATGCTATTGACACCGTTTCTTTTTCTTCCCAGCTTGACTCACTTCTCTCCCCTATCCTCTCTCTCTCTCTCTTGCCCTGAACAAGCCATTTCTCTATACAATACCTCCCTTACTTCTGCTCTGGACTCTGTTGCTCCGGCGATCACTATTCACCCCCGCAGATTTACACCTCAACCCTGGCATTCCAAATGCACCAGATACCTGCAAAAGTGTTCGCGAACTGCCGAGCGACAGTGGAGAAGATCACGCTCTAAGGCTGATTTTCTCCATTTCAAATTTATGTTCTCATCATACAGTGCTGCCCTTTCCCTCTCTAAACAGTCATACTTCAAGAACCTCATCTCCTCTCAGTCCTCAAATCCCCAACGTCTCTTCACCACCTTCAACTCCCTCCTCCGCCCACCCTCTCCTCGCCTCCCCTCCTTGCTCTCTGCCCTTGATTTTGCTACCTACTTTACATCTAAAATTGACTCCATACGTCAGGACATCATATCCCACCAGTCCCCCTGCCATCCACCTCCTCTCTTCCCAGATCACCCCTCTCCTTCAATTTTACCAACTCTAACTTTCTTCTCCCCTGTATCTGGAGAGGAAGTCATGTCCCTCATCCAGTCCTCCCCCCCCCTTCCACCTCCCCCCTTGACCCTATCCCTTCACGTCTCCTCCGCTACCTCTCTCCTTCTGCCTGCTCCCATCTTGCCCACCTCCTTAATCTCTCCCTATCATCAGGCACTGTCCCGTCTGCATTTAAACATGCCCTTGTCTCCTCCATACTAAAAAAACCAACCCTTGATTCCAACACTCTCTCCAACTACCGTCCCATCTCTCTCCTCCCTTTTGCTTCCAAGCTCCTTGAGCGTGCTGTTTTCAAGCGCCTTACCACCTTTCTTTCCTCTCATTCCCTCCTTGACCCTTTTCAGTCTGGCTTCCGTTCTCTCCACTCCACTGAAACTGCCCTCACAAAAGTCAGCAATGACCTCCTTGCTTTCTTAAACTTAATATGTCTAAGACTGAGCTAATCATCTTCCCTCCCCCCTACATAACCACACTTCCCACCATTTCTTTATCAATTGATGGCACAACTATCTCCTCTAGCCCCAAAGTGCGCTGTCTTGGAGTTATCCTGGACTCCACCCTCTCCTTCAAACCACATATCCAGAATCTCTCACAGTCCTGTCGCTTTCATCTTAAAAATATTTCCAAGATTAGACCCTTTCTCACCCAGGATGCCACTAAAACCCTCATACACTCATTGGTCATCTCCAGATTGGACTACTGTAACCTTCTCCTATCTGGCCTCCCCAAATCCCATCTCTCTCCTCTCCAGTCTATCCTTAATGCTGCTGCTCAGCTCATCTTCCTCTCAAAACGCTCTGCATCTGCCTCCCCTCTCCTACAAGCCCTCCACTGGCTCCCCTTCCCCTTTAGAACCCAATTTAAGGTTCTCACGCTCACTTACAAAGCCCTCAGCCATTCCTCTCCCATTTACATCTCTGATCTCATCTCCCTTCACTCTCCTGTCCGCCCTCTTCGTTCAGCAAATGCACACCGCCTCTCATGCCAGCTGATTACTTCCTCCCACTCCCGCCTCCAAGATTTTGCCCGTGCTGCTCCCCACCTTTGGAACTCTCTCCCACTTTCCATCAGACTCTCCACCTCTCTACAATCCTTCAAACAGGCTCTCAAGACCCACTATTTCATCAAAGCCTTCCAGCTCTCATCTTAACTTGTTGCTACATACTTCTTCCTCCCTGCCTACCCCATCTGTTTCACCCCTGTTTGTCTGTCCCTCCCCCTTAGAATGTAAGCTCCTATGAGCAGGGCCCTCTACCCTCTTGTGCATCTCCTTACTATACCTTCATCTACTTCTTACTCTCTACCAGGGCACCTAACACTTGATTGCTTTGCATTGTTGCTTATCTGGGTGTTATGGTCGTGAATGTAGCAATGTATATTATCCATGTCCTGTAATGTATAGTACTGTACTGTAAGTCACTGTATATCAATCTATTTATGTACTTTGTAAGGCGCTGCGGAACACTTGTGGCGCCATATAAATAAATTATAATAATAATATCACTGAATATGGGCCTCTGTACAATTATTATTAATTTATTTATAAGGCATAAAAAAGTGTCCACAGCGGCAATCAGTGTAACGAAAATGTTCACAATAAGAGTATTAGGGGTCTATTTACTAAGCAGAGATAGGAGACATTGAAAAGTGATAAGGTGCCAGCCAATCAGCTCCTAACTGTCATCTCACAGGCTGTTTAAAAAATTACAGTTGAGAGCTGATTGGTTGGCACCTTATCACATTCTTATAACTTTTCACTCTTTTTCCTAACACTGCTTAGTAAATAGACCCCGTGGGGGTCTATTTATCTAACAGTGAAAAGCGTGTAGAAGTGGACCAGTGGAGAAGTTGCCCATAGCAACCAATCAGCTTTGAAGTAGCATTTATCAAGTACAGTCTATAAAATAATAGGTAGGAGCTGATTGGTTGCTATGGGCAACTTCTCCACTGGTCCACTTCTCCACACTTTTCACTGCTTGATAAATAGACCCTTTAGAGCCTAAGCACAATACAAAAAGGCAGACCATAGCATACATTGCAAACATTACAATAAATGTATTTATAACTTATAAGGCATAAAAAAGTGCCCATAGCACCGATCAGTGTAACAAAATGTTCACAATGAGAATATTAAGGGGTCTATTTACTAAGCCTTGGGTGGAGATAAAGTTAACAGAGATAAAGTACCAACCAATCAGCTCCTAACTGTCATTTTCCAACCACAGCCTGTGAAATGGCAGTTAGGAGCTGGTTGGTTGGTACTTTATTTCCATCAACTTTATCTCCATGCAAGGCATAGTAAATAGACCCCTTAAGAGCCTAAGCACAATACAAAAAGGCAAACCATAGTATACATTCCAAACATTACAATCACACCACAGACAGAGAAGAAGGAATAACAAAGACACATGCAGTGCAACTCACTGCCCTGGAGCATGTCATGTGAGTCACTGCCCTGAGCATGTCATGTGAGTCACTGCCCTGAGCATGTCATGTGAGTCACTGCCCTGGAGCATGTCATGTGAGTCACTGCCCTGGAGCATGTCATGTGAGTCACTGCCCTGAGCATGTCATGTGAGTCACTGCCCTGAGCATGTCATGTGAGTCACTGCCCTGGAGCATGTCATGTGAGTCACTGCCCTGAGCATGTCATGTGAGTCACTGCCCTGAGCATGTCATGTGAGTCACTGCCCTGGAGCATGTCATGTGAGTCACTGCCCTGAGCATGTCATGTGAGTCACTGCCCTGGAGCATGTCATGTGAGTCACTGCCCTGAGCATGTCATGTGAGTCACTGCTCTGAGCATGTCATGTGAGTCACTGCCCTGGAGCATGTCATGTGAGTCACTGCCCTGAGCATGTCATGTGAGTCACTGCCCTGAGCATGTCATGTGAGTCACTGCTCTGAGCATGTCACGTGAGTCACTGCCCTGGAGCATGTCACGTGAGTCACTGCCCTGGAGCATGTCACGTGAGTCACTGCCCTGGAGCATGTCACGTGAGTCACTGCCCTGAGCATGTCATGTGAGTCACTGCCCTGAGCATGTCACGTGAGTCACTGCCCTGAGCATGTCATGTGAGTCACTGCCCTGGAGCATGTCATGTGAGTCACTGCCCTGAGCATGTCACGTGAGTCACTGCCCTGAGCATGTCATGTGAGTCACTGCTCTGAGCATGTCATGTGAGTCACTGCCCTGGAGCATGTCATGTGAGTCACTGCCCTGAGCATGTCATGTGAGTCACTGCTCTGAGCATGTCATGTGAGTCACTGCCCTGGAGCATGTCATGTGAGTCACTGCCCTGGAGCATGTCATGTGAGTCACTGCCCTGGAGCATGTCATGTGAGTCACTGCCCTGAGCATGTCATGTGAGTCACTGCCCTGAGCATGTCATGTGAGTCACTGGTTGGAATCAATATAGTACTCAATGACCCTGGGCCAGGCTTGTCCACATTCTCGCTGTCCCTCCCGGGGGATTGAGCAGCCAGGTCGGTGTAGCGGGGGGCGTGGCTGAGGATATTACACTGCATTAGGGGCGGGGCGGGGGCGTAGTCACGTGATTGCGTAATTTGGTTCCCGTCCCCACTACACAATGCCGAAATTACCGGCATTGTGATGCAGGGGGCGGGGTCATGATGGTGACGCGATTCATTGCAAGTTGCGTCATCAGACCCTCTGCTGCGGGGGTTTGTGGGGGGTCCAGTGGGGTCGGTGGCCAGCCGGGATGCTTGCCTGCTTTTACATGTTTCTTATCATGTTTCTTATCATGTTTCTTATCATTTTTATAGTTAAAACTTGTGAGTATAGCGAAGTATGACAGGAAAGGATCTGCCTCACCTGACCGCACATCACTGGTACGCAGTGCCAATATTTACGCAGTTGAGCGATAATCGGCTGACTGCGTGTGCCCTGATCGCACTGTGCACACGCCAAGGTACTTGAGCAATGGCGCTTGCAGTATAAAAATATACTTACCTGAATCCACGCTGCTGCTCCGGACCAAGACACCGCTCCCGCCGCCGCCCGCCAGTCCTCCTGGGCTGGCGCGCTCAGCATTATGGGAGAGACGTCATGACGTCAGTCCCATTACCCTCTGCAGGAGCCGGATGGAAGCCCGGCTCTTGCAGTGGGTGGTGCAGCAGTCAATGAGAGTCTATCTGACTCTGATTGGCTGCTGTTTAACACACGCATCGCCGCCAGCGCTGGCAGCGATGCGTGTGTTATGCACAGCCTGAGCCCGCCTCCTGGCGCTATTGGGCAAGCGCTCAGGGGGAGGGAACGGGCTCAGGCGTGCAGCACAGGACCGGCGCTGGAAGCCTAGCGCCGGTCCTGTGTAAATGTGTAGCGCTGACCGCACTCACTGTGGTCGGCGCTACACTGGTGGCTAACTAGGGCGGGCCGGACCGTGGCCAGCGGCGCCCCCCCGCGCCGCTGGTCCCACGGCGCCCAGGGCAAGCACCCTGCTCGACCCCCCCTAGTTACGCCACTGAAGGATACTTTTAAGCATGATTATATATTTATTACCAGTTACTTATATAGCGCAGCAAATTCCGTTTGAATTAACATTTTACTGGGTTGTAAAAGACAGACAGACATACATAAGGGTAAGAGGGCCCTGCTCGCAAGCTTACAATCTATAGGGAAATAGGTGTTGATACACAAGGATAGGTGCTACATATTGCAAATTGGTCCAGCCCGACTGCAGATGTTCTTGGTGAGCTGTATAATCCAATCACACTGGAAAGTTGGCCTAGGGTTAGGACTCGAGGATGTTAAATTGAAGAATGAGAAGATGTGATAGGTATTTACTATAAGAAGAGAGTTAGATAGGGAGCTATAAAAGGTTAGGTGGGTGGTCCTGGAATCTGATAAGCTGATAAGGTGAGTTTTCAGAGAACACTTGAATGTTTGGAAACTAGTGGAAAGTCTTATTGTGCGTGGGAGGGCATTCCATGGGGTGGGTGCAGCCCGAAAAAAGTCCTGTAACCGTGCATGGGAACAAGTAATGCGCGGGGATGACAGACGCAGATCTTGTGCTGAACGGAGATGTCAAGTTGGAAGATATTTTGAGATAAGTGAAGTGATGTATGTTGTTGTGGTTAGGTTAATAGCTTTATGTGTGAGTGTAAGTATTTTAAATTGAATACGGTAGAAGACCGGCAGCCAATGGAGGGACTGACATAGTGGATCAGCAGACACTGGACGTTTGGTTAGAAAGATCAACCTCGCAGCTGCATTCAAAATGGATTGTAGTGGGGAGAGCCTGTTTTTGGGAAGACCAATAAGGAGATTATTGCAATAGTCAATACGGGAAATAATAAGTGCATGTATTAGAGTTTTTGCAGTGTCTTGTGTAAGATATGGACGAATTTTGGCAATGTTTTTTAGATGTATGTAAGAGGATTTAGAGACAGATTGAATGTGGGGAACAAAAGACAGTTCAGAGTCAAGGATGACACCTAGGCAGCGAGCTGGTGAGGTCAGCGTATAGTACTGGAGGCTGAATGAGCTGATGAGACTTCCAAGGGAGTAGGTGTAGAGGAAGAAGACATAGGTCCTGGGAACGGACCCTTGGTGGACACCTACTGGTTGAGGATGTGAGGAGGAGGGGGGAGTCACAGGTAAAGACAGAAGAGAGCTAATAATGAGGTATGAGGTGATCCATGATAATAAAGAGTCACAAAGTCTGATGGAATGGGGGAGGAGAAGTGTAAAATGCAGCAGACAGAACTAAGAGGATGAGGAGGGAGAAGTAACCCATGGATTTAGCCATGAGAAGGTCACTAGGTCAGAAACCAGATTGAAGTGGTACAAGAAGTGAGTGGGTGGAGAGGAATGAGGTTGTGAGGTTCTGGTTTTGTTGTGGGCCCGGGGTGGTGATAGGAGCAGACACTGAAGCAGGTTTAAATGAAAAGGTGGAACTTTTAATGAGTGGTTTGATAGACATGAATATGACAAAAACTAAAGTCCAGATATAGCACTAAGGACCTCATTCCAGAGTCGGTCGTAAACGGCCCCTCGGTCGTACGCATCCGATGTTTCCAAACCATGCATGCGTACGGTTAGTTGTGCGCATGTGCGTACGAGAACTTGCAATCCAAAAAAGTGTCGATCGTACGGCTTACGAGCAGGAAGTGGCTTCCGGGAGTTGATTGACATGAAAGGCCGTTTGTGGGTGTTGACGGGGTGGTGGTCTAAAAACGCAGGCGTTCCTCACCGTTTTCAGGGCGTTTCAGGGGCGTACATAAATTACCTGCTATGACCGACATAGAAGGTAGGAAGTAGTAAAACGTCACTCTGCGAGCAGGTTAGAGGCCTGGCTGATCGTACAGCTTGAGGTTGGGTACGTGCTCTCTCAAGCACCAGAGTACAATCGATACTATCGAATGCGACTGATGTTATGTTTGATGTTTCTATTTTGTGCCACACAATGCAAGCAGCTAATAATCGTTTGTTGTTGCTAATAACACTGCTAATTGGCTTGTAATTGATTCAGTTGCGTTTGCAATAGAGAATAATAAGAATAAATATATTTCATGGGGACGGCTTATTCTATGCGTTTTTTCGTTAATTTTTTATGTCATTTGCACACAACACAAGCGGCCGCAACCATCAGAAGAAAATTAACATACAGCGACTGACAACGATCGACTCGATCGCTAACTGCTATAATAATAATAATAATTTTATTTATATAGCGCTTTTCTCCTAAAGGACTCAAAGTGCTTTACATTTACAGTACAAAATACAAAATAAGCTTAAACAAGGGACATTAGTGAAATGCTGGGTGAATAGGTCTTGAGTCTATTTTTGAAGGATTCTAGAGTGGAGGCCTCTTGAACTGTGCGGGGAAGTGAGTTCCATAAGGTTGAAGCCACAAAACTGAAAGCTCGACCCCCAGACGAATTCCGTGAGATTCTAGGTACTGTTAATAGTCCTTCGTCAACGGATCGCAGTAATTGAGTGGGACAGTAAGGAATCAGAAGCTGCTTCAGGTACCCTGGGCCATGGTCATGAAGGGCTTTGTAAGTTATTAGTCCAATCTTGAAAGCAATTCGCCATGTGACAGGCAGCCAGTGAAGGGAGTAGAGAATGGTTGTTATGTGGCTGGAACGGGGCTGGTTGGTTAATAGCCTGGCAGCTGCGTTTTGTACCATCTGCAAGCGGTGCAATTCTTTTGCTGGGAGACTGAGGTAGAGGGCGTTGCAGTAGTCTAGGCGTGATGATATAAATGTATGTATGACTTTAGGCAGATCTTCTGAGGGAATTAAGTGCTTGATTCTGGCTATGTTCCTCAGATGAAAGAATGAGGATTTGATTATGGCTGATACCTGATGTTTAAGTGTCAAGCTACTATCCAGGACAACACCAAGATTCCGCACATGTTTAGTGTTTTGTAATTCTGATCCCCCAAGCATAAGTCCTGTTGGTTGGCTATGCTGTAGCCCTGTCCTGTGACCTATCATAAGAACCTCTGTTTTATCAGGGTTCAGTCGCAGCCAACTGGCACTCATCCACTCCTGGAGCTCAGCTAGGCAGCCATTTAGGGTTGTTATGGGGTCCTTTGTACCTGGAGCAAAGGACAGGTACAGTTGTGTATCATCTGCATAGCAGTGGTAGACCAGGCCATGACGTCTGATTATTTCATCCAGTGGCAACATGTATACTGCAATAAGCATGGGGGATAGTATAGAACCCTGTGGGACACCGCATGGAAGTGACACTGGTGATGAAGAGTTTACTCCAGAAGAAACTCTCTGTGACCTGCCGGTGAGAAATGATTTGAACCATCTAAGGACTGTGCCATCCAGACCACAGAAAATTTTCAGGCGCTCAATTAGAATCCCGTGGTCCACAGTATCAAATGCTGCAGAGAGATCCAGAAGGATTAAGATTGAACAATCACCTCTGTCTCTTGCCATCAGAAGATCATTAAGCTCACATACCAGGGCTGTTTCAGTGCTATGTCTTCTCCTGAATCCTGACTGGAATGGATCATAAATATCATGGGTAGACAGGTGGGTTTCCAGTTGCATTGCCACTACTTTCTCAATGACCTTTCCTAGAAAAGGAAGGTTTCATACTGGTCTATATTTGATCATGCAGTCGGGGTCTAAATTAGGTTTTTTAAGAAGTGGTCTAACAATTGCTTCCTTTAGTGGTTCTGGAAAAATGGCTGTTTGCAAAGAGCATTGAACTATTTTTGCAATTACAGGGCCAATCATTTCCATACACCCTATGAGAAGCTTGATTGAGGCAGGGTCCAGATCACAGGTGGTGGGTCGCAACATTCTGATAATTTTAGCCATGTCTTTTACATCCATTATGTCAAAGCTGTTCCAGGGAGACAGGTGGCTTACCTTGGCAGGCTTGGTAGTTTGGCAATCCTTTGATGGCACTGTGGGGATTCCAGCCCGGATGGAGGATACTTTATCTGCAAAGAATTTTGCAAACTCATTGCATCTTGACTGGGAGAGGGATTCATCGTGCTGCAGGCATGCTGGTTAGCAAAGCATCTCCACTGTACGGAAAAGCTGAGCCAGGCTATTGTTTGCTGCCTTGATCTAATTTGAAAGGAACTCTGTTTTCTGAGTGTGAGTGTTGATTGATATTCTCTTATATGTTTGATTAGTGTTAACTTATCCTCTACCAGGTTCGTCTTCCTCCATCGTCTTTCAAGTCTACGCCCCCTTTTCTTGAGTTCACTAACACTATTGTCAAACCAAGGGGCTTGACGGTGTGGTATGAGGGGTCGTATACGCACAGGGGCAATAATATCCATTGCAGCTGTCACATCCCTGTTATAGTAATGGACAAGGGAACAAGGATCTTCACAGGTCCCCATTACCGCAGAAAGATCTAGGTTTGCTGCAAGAGCCTGGGGAGTAATGCCCCTCCTTGGACGATACCTATCACTCTCTAGCTAGAGGAGGCGCTTTATTCATGTACGAGCGTCACTTTGGTTGCGATCGCCCGGCCGTGCGATTGTGTTTTTTTATTCTCGATCGTTAGGCTACGACAGAGCGGCCGCTTACGACCGCCTCTAAATGAGGGCCTAAGTGCACTAGGGAACTGTGGTGAAGTAATGGGAAAAAGTCTAGTTAGTGACAGACAATGAAAAATGTCCAGGTAGTAACTGGTTAAATAGAAAATGTTCAGGTAGTGGCAGACAATGGGAACTGTCCAGGTAGTGACTGGTTAATAGGGAATTGTCCAGTTGATGACAGGCTGGAGAAATCAGGTGTGGTGGCTGAAATAAAGAATGTAGGCTGAGGAAGGATTATCCAGCAGAGTGTCAGTGGAGGCAAGCTGCAGGGTGCACAGCAGACTCAGGTACTCAGGCAAGGGGAAGGTAATGGAGGATGCAGGGTAGACCAGCGGGGTTGGAGCAGACAAGCAGGTAGCGTATCACAGGTAACAGGTGGTGAGCACAGGGAACTCTCTCTCAGCTATGCTGGGAAACACGTGGCACTGGCAATGAAGTGAGGCTATGAACCTCCCTAAATACCGAGTGCCGTACCGTGACTGGCCAGAGAGAGCACGTAACACACCAGGATTGGACGGTTGCATCACGTGGCCGGAGGCAAGATGGTGGCGCCCATGCCGAATGGAATGGAAGCACCACCAGGCCTCACCAGCCCAGAGTGACAACATGCCCGCACAGAACCACGCACAGCCAATGCCCCTCGCCAAACACCAGCGCCACCGCCAGACGCCCACCGCCATAGTGACCTCACAGGTATTACCCGTCGACCACTATGCCGAGAAACCCTGGTCGTGACAGAGGTGAGGTGGAGATAGACAATCCTTTCGGCTTGGAGGCACAGGAGAGGAGAGATGTAGGGTGATAGAAAGAGAGGCAAAGTCAATTGACGGTGATGGGTGAAATTAGCAGGCGCGCCAAGATCCGCGCCGGGCCCGGGTAAAAAGGGGGCATGGATTAATCGTGGGAAGCGTGGTCATGCCCCCTTAGGAAAAAGAAAAAGTAAAGATAATATTTTGGCAGCTCCGCGTGTTGGGCAGTGGGCGCTGTGAGCCCCCTCAGCCCGGCGTATGCTCCCCCCACAGGCATAGGAGACTGCTGCGGCTGCTGCTTAGCCGCAAGCAGTCTCCCAGTGCAGCCCAGCACACAGCAGCGTGTGCTGGGCTGCTGTGATGTAAGAGGGAGGTGGGTGGAGTGGCGTCGGACACGGGCCCCGCCGGTCCCCTCTAGAATGCCCGGGCCTGGGTAATTAGTACCCGCTCCCCCCCTCTCTCGGCGCCCCTGGAGACTAGTGCACGCGGTGAAATGGACTAACGGTAATTTACCATTACATTGGCTGGTTACGAGAGTGGGGGAATCCAATTACAGTATCTTGTTGAGGAATTTGTATTCTCAATCACTGAAAATAGCAAAAGGGACACAAAATCTGTGATTTTTATATATTTATATATATGTGAAGCATTTTATGAGTATTTATGTGTGCACTTTCTTATATGTTTGAACACCAATGGTATATACTATATGAGGATAGATTTCAACTATCAAAATTGGTGTGGCATATGAGGATTGCTGCTATATATGTGTAGTTGTTTGGCTTTTAACATATGTTGATGTTTTGCATAAAACTATTATTGGTGCATTTGAACAAGCCTCCTGAATATTAATAGAAAGCAAATCTTAATTTATTATGTGTGAGTATTAATGAAAACGGTTATTGAATACCAGCGCAGTAATTATTTCTTAAATCTTTTTCGTTTTTCCTCTTGGAAATTATATATAGGGTCCTAACTAGACCCAAGTTACTGGCAGCAGGTATCAATTATATGATTTTATCATATTTAAATATCAGCACCAGGAAGGCTAGTGTTTTGCAATACATCGTGTGTAGTATTTACCCTGCATGCAAAATACAATCAATCAATGTATTTGAAAGGACGCGAAAATGGGACCCGGCGAAACTGAAACAGGCGGAAAGTCCTGTCAGATTTGGGGAAATCAGTCTGACACCCCACAAAAGATGCACAGACATGGGGGTTTACTTTGGATACCCCCGAATAGCCCCGCTGAAGGTATTTAGGGTTTTTAAATGTTCTCAATAGGTGCTGTTTTGCGTCTTTGCATAAGGGGTGAATAATAGCATTTAGAAGGTTTTTTTGTGAAAATAACTAGTCCCAGCAAATTTGGGGTACCTGAAAATGGGGGGCAGCATGTTTTAAAGTTGCTAAGGTAAAGTTTAAAAAATCGTGAAAAATCCACCTGGTGCAAGCACCTGCAAAGTAAAAAACACCTGGGGCATACTTGGGGACCCCCCTGGAGTCTATTTCGCTAGTTTTTAGGTGTGTACCCCAACTTTAGTTTTTTTCGCCCCCAAAATGAAAGTACTTTTTTGGGGGTCTTGTAAAGTCTTTAAAAACATTTTTTTGCCGCAGTTTACCTTTGGGGGACTGTCTTAAGCCTGCTCGGGGGTTCCCGTAATGTTGCACCAGGTGGATTTTTCACGATTTTTTAAACTTTACCTTAGCAACTTTAAAATATGCTGCCCCCCATTTTCAGTTACCCCAAAACCCCAATACTGTACTTTTCTCCGCCTGCAATTCATAGGTGAAACTTTTTCACCTATTACATTGCATTGTCTTACCGCCCAGGCGGAAAGTCTTTGAAATTGAACACGGCGATACTTTTCCGCCTGGCAAAATGATGTCATCGCCGATCTCGGCTTTTCGCTCCAAATTGAATACGGGCCTAAGTGGCATAGTTGCCCGGTGGTGCTGCTTAGTGACACTACAGAAGTAGATTACCAGCTCTTGCTCCTGTTATTTTCTGTAGCCCTTCTCCACTTCTCATTCTCATAGTTATTTCTTATAGATCAGTCCTATCCATTCTGCTGCTATTCTATCATCCCCACATCCTTGTCCTATTCCATATACTCAATCCTATGGGCCAATAACCGGCTTTGTTGCTCTGACTCCTCCGCTCCCTTTTAATCCAGCATGCAATTAATCATTAAACACTGAATTCATACATGCCAACTTATAATCGTTTGATGATGCTTTAAATGTCTTATTTAAATATGAAATATTATTATTTTTTGAACATTGTTGTTTATTTACTTGGAAAAGTTTTGTTTCATTTTAATAATATCTGCTTTAGTCTGCGGTGTCTCCTTATTATTCTGGTGTGTTTCCAGCTCAGCCTTTTGGCGATTTCACAAGGGCATACAGTTGCGCCCAAGTTCATTGTAGCCGATCGCAGCACAAACGCGAGATGCTGCGCTATGGACAAAGATGTAGCTGAGCAGAACTGTAAGTGAGCCCCACGCTTTGTTTTTACCAGGCGCTTAAACATTCGGCAGCGGTCACAGAGAATAGGTAACACGGTGGGTCAACGGTGCCCGCTACCTTGATGCCACATGCAAGTAGCCAATGTTTTCAGCTTGTATGCGAGTAGCACTGTGCACATGCAACCAGTGTCGGACTGGGGCATAAAGGGCCCACCGGGGGAATGCAGTGGTAGGGGCCCATGCTTAAGTGGTGTGGCCAGACCCCAGAGGGGGTGTGGCCAGCCACCAGAGAGGCTTGGCTAACCAATAGGCAAATCTGGTTGTAGCTTCTATAGAAATGAGCCAAGCGCCCATGTTGATCAGTGGTACTACTCCACCAGGTAACTGACCATATAATTAAGTAACAATGTATGATTTGAGGTCTGGAACCTGATACCTAGAGTAGTTGGGTGGGCCCTCAGGCATAGGGCCCACCGGGGATTTCCCCTGTACCCCTGTGGATCAGTCCAACCCTGCATGCAACCCGATGGTCATCAACAAAAGGCTAAGAACATTTGGACACAGAGAGATCATGTCAGTGGGTGTGCCGAGAACGAGGATTAGGCCATGTGTGGCCACTTTAACTTTGTTCTAAAGTTTAATCTCAAAGCTCTTCAAAAGTCATATATAAGACACAGGCAAATAATTATAGAGCCTAAGGGGGTATCCAATTAGCCGCGATCGGCGGAAAACAGGGATTTTTTTCCCCTATCCTATTATTTTGGATGAAATAATAGGATATTTCTCCTGAAAACATTCTCCCCTGAAAATATCCGGAAAATCACGGAGCTATGCGTTTTCGGCATTCAAGGGGCGAAAAAACTGCACTTTTCGTGGAATTTTTCTAGGGA
This sequence comes from Taudactylus pleione, assembly GCA_031769625.1. Classification (NCBI taxonomy): domain Eukaryota; kingdom Metazoa; phylum Chordata; class Amphibia; order Anura; family Myobatrachidae; genus Taudactylus; species Taudactylus pleione. The sequence continues at coordinate 287,503 of JAUIMM010001714.1, forward strand.
CACATCAGGTCTTGAAAAAAAAGCTGCGATAAGTGTTGGCATCGGGCGAACTTCAGGGCTAATTGGATAGCTCAGGGGGATTCTTAGCACCTGAACAATGTGCGGGGCTAATTGGATACCACCCTCACTACATGTGCAAAGCTGCTGTTACTGAATTCCTGAGTCATTACCAGGCTGAAATGGTCTCTTACTGTGTCTAATGAGATTACCCCTTTAGGAACTATCCATAACAAATGCATTCTCTTTACCTGAATATTGCATAATAGGCAATTCTGCATTGCAGGAATTTTCACACATTTTAGATATGGGCAGCCAATCAGCTCCCAACTGTCATTTTTTAAACACAGCCTATAACATGACAGTTGGGAGCTGATTGGCTGGTGGTTTATCACTATCCAGTTTGTCACTTTTCAGAGCTTAGTACATCTCCTCCATGTTAGTGAATACTCTGTGGGAGCATAACCGTAACTCAATCGCTATGCATGCGCAGTGCGGCTTTCACACCTGCGCAGCGACTAAAAAAATCAACATTGCGCAAATCTCAGAATCAGTCCCTCAGACCCTTAATATAAAAACACTATTTTTTTATTTATTTCATTAGAAAAGAATTTATATCCAACCTCAAAGTTAAAATGTGTATGAACCAATTTTGTTAACCGAATAGATGTAGTCAGTTTTGTTAGTATTCACATATCCTAACTATGAAATAATGTTGTTATTATTATTATTATTATTATTATTTCTTATTTTTCACTTTCACATAATTTTGGATTTATATAGTGTGATAGAAGCACTGGAGAAGTGTGGAATGGCTTCTATATCTGTCCCAGATTCCTGTCTTATGCCTTTTAAAACCCCCAGGAGAAGTCTGTTGGATAAAGCAGACTAGAAATGTCAGCTTCTGTGAAAAGCCGGAATGGGTCCTGGGGGTGTGGATGTGAGGAGAGGGAGGGCTCCATCCAAAGGCCACTCAAGGTGTTGTGAAGTTAGGGCTGAGTGTCTCATACCTTTGAGAGCAGGCCCGCAGGTTAGCTTGCTCTGAGACACTGTTGGCTACAAACCAGAAGGTACTGTGGATGGGGATTTATTTAGTGTTCTGTTAGTAAGGGAACTTACTGTCTAGTTAGTGCCCAGATGGGCTAGGATTTATTTTATGTTTTGTTTGTGTGATTATTGATATTGCACAATAAAAACTGGCACCGACCAGCTTGTACAAAAATCCACGTCTGGAGTGCTATGTCCTGGTTGCTGTGTGTAAGGTGGTGTCCATCTACCCCAGGAGAGGACCCCCTACACCGCCCTTATCACAATTGGTGGAGAATGCGGGCATGCACACACTGAAGTTGCAGCAAGGAAAAATGTATCCTTTAAAATTTAAACGGACAGGCATGAAATTGTGTAATCCATGAAGGTGGCATTAGCAGATGCTCAGAGAGGCCAGGTTCTGCTTCCAGCCTACCCCTAAGGACAACATGGAGGATGTTGTAAAGGCCTTGCTTCAGGCTACGTCCGCTCAGCAAGAAGCTACCAGAGTCCTGCAGGAATCCACCCAGGTGCAGTTATTGGCCTTGGAGGCAGCACAGAGGCAACAGCAAGTTACCATCGAGGAAACCCGCCAGGCCTTAGTGGAGAACAGCCAGGCTATAAAAGAGGTGGTACAACACCTAGTAGCCCGGACTGGAGATGCTTCCACTGACCCTCCAAACCACACTCGCTCCATACGCGCCAGCCATTTTTGCAGAAGATGACCCCGAGTGATGACATGGAGGCATATCTTACGGCCTTTGAGAGAACCGCAGAAAGGGAGAGTTGGCCCAAGGAACAGTGGGCAAGTCTTGTAGCACCCTTCCTGTCTGGAGAACCACAAAAGGCCTACTATAATTTGTGCATGGCTGATGCCAAGGACTATGCAAAGCTAAAACGGGATATCCTAACTCACTTGGGAGTCACCTCATTTGTTCGGGCCCAACGAGTCCATCGCTGGGAGTTCCAAATGTAAAAGCCTCCATGTTCACAGATGCATGACCTCGTCCATCTAACCACAAAATGGCTACAGCCCGAGATGCTGACAGGACCACAGATCGTGGAAAGAGTCATGATGGACTGGTATCTGTGATCGCTACCGACATCTCTGCGCAAGTGGGTGAGCCATGCAGACCCTAAGTCCCCAGACCAGTTAGTCAAACTGGTGGAGAGGTACATGGTGGCTGAGGAGCTGTTGAGTCTGCCCCACTGAGCCCCGATGACGCACCGGCGAACTCCCATCGACACTGGTAAGACTGTTCCAGGGGAGAAGGGTGCTGGGCGATGGAATGTACTTAAGACTGAGGGTGTGGAACCTGGAGACAGGCCAGCCAGGCCAGGAAGGTTCCTACCCCATAAAAGACTAGATAATAATATGATTCAGTGTTTCCGATGTGGTGGCTTCGGCCATATTGCAGCTAATTGTTCACTTACCTCTGAACCTATGCAATGTGATACTGCTCATGAATACCGCAGGGGGTCTTTCTTTGCACAGCCAGCCTGTACTGCTGACCGGATAAGCACATGTGTGTACTCACTGTAGAAGGCAACCGTATACAGGCTCTGTTAGATTCTGGTAGCCTGGTGACACTTATGAAAGCTGAGCTGGTGAACCCCTTGAAACGTAAGGGAAAAACTGTTGGTGTGACCTGCATACATGGGGACACTCGCTATTACATTACTGCAGAAGTGAACATCAAATACCATGTGGTTCCACAGTAGTCTCTGTGGGTTTGGTACATGGCTTAATGTATGATGCAATATTGGGGAGAGACTTTGCTCACTTCTGGAAGTTGTGGGAAAGCCGATTTTGCACAGAGGTAAATCACCCTGACTAGTTTCAGAAGGTTACTGGCGTAGTAGCAGAGGAAGTTTCTTCAGAGTCAGAGATGTTCCCTTTTTCTAGTATGATTGGCGAACTAGAGAATGCGGAGCATGATGGTGGCTCGCCAAGTGATGTGCCTCACATTGAGGTGGGAAGTGTTATTGAGCCAGTTGATCGTCTGACTGATTTAGAGGTCAGAAGAGAGGTCTTTGCCGTGGAGCAGTTAAATGACCCTACTCTGGTAAAAGCCAGGGAGAATGTCAAGGTGATCAATGGTAAACCCATAGACCCAAATAGTCCTTTGTCATATCCTCACATGGCAGTATGTCAGGATTTGTTGTATCAGGTGACTAACAAGGGGGAAGATATTGTGGAACAATTAATAGTTCCCAAAGCTTACAGAAGAACAGTGTTAGATCTGTCCCATGGTCATATAACAGCAGGCCACCTAGGGGTAGAGAAAACCACTGAGCGAATTATGCAGAGGTTTTTCTGGCCCGGGGTCGATAAAGAGGTATCTGACTATTGTGCATCCTGCCCTGAATGTCAGTATCATGCTCCAAAGCCTCATTTCAAAAGTCCCCTGGTTCCGGTACCCATTATTGAGTTTCCGTTTGAAAGAATAGCTATGGATTTGGTTGGGCCATTAATTAAATCTGCCCGGGACCATCAATATATTCTGGTGATAATGGATTACGCTACCAGGCACCTGGAAGCGATACCATTACGCAATACATCAACCAAGACCATTGCTAGAGAATTAGTCCATGTCTTTAGCAGGTTGGGAATACCTAAGGAGATCCTGACTGACCAAGATACGCCATTTATGTAAAAAATCATGAAAGAGTTATGATGCATGTTTAAAATTGATCAGTTAAGAACCTCTGTGTACCATCCCCAGACCGATGGGTTAGTGGAGAGATTTAATAAAACTTTAAAACATGCTAAGGAAAGTAGTGGTTACGCATCTTTGCTCCTGGAGACAGAGTGTTGGTTTCCACAGTAGAAAATAAACTTTTGGCTAAATGGCAAGGACCCTTTGAAATCTTAGAAAAAGTGGGGCAGGTCAATTATAAAGTTTACCAGCCGGGGAAAAGAAAGCCAGAACATATATAGCATGTAAATCTTATAAAACCCTGGAAGGATAGAGCTGCACTGTCAGCCGTCTGAGCCCCTCCAGTAAACCCAGGGCCCGTGGTACCCGAAGTGACAGTGGCAAAAACCCTGTCAGCCAGTCAACAGCAGGAAGTTAAGGAATTTCTGATCAGAAATAGGGTGCTGTTTTCTGACCTACCAGGGAAAACCACGGTCATTAAACATGACATAATCACTGACCCAGGGGTTAAGGTTAACCTGAAGCCCTATAGGTTACCAGAAGCCCATAGAGAATCAGTGTCGAAGGAAATTAAAAAAATGTTAGAGTTGGGTGTAATTGAAGAATCGCATAGTGAGTGGTCAAGTCCTATTGTGCTCATTCCAAAGACCAACGGGAGTGTGCAATTCTGCAATGACTTCCGGAAATTGAACAGTGTGTCAATATTTGATGCCTACCCTATGCCTAGGGTGGATGAACTAATTGAAAGGCTGGGGACAGCCAGATATTTAACTACTCTTGACTTAACCAAAGGGTATTGGCAAGTGCCGTTAACTGAGAACGCCAAAGAAAAGACAGCTTTTTTTTGCACCAGAGGGGTTGTTTCAATACAAGATGTTGCCCTTTGGGCTACATTGGGCACCTGCTACCTTTCAAAGAATGATGGATAGTATTCTAAGGCCCCATAGTCAGTATGCTGCTGCTTATCTGGATGATGTAGTCATTCATAGTCCTGATTGGTAGTCTCACTTGCCCAGAGTACAAGCAGTGTTGGACTCCATCTATAAGGCAGGTGAGAGCCTTCTTAGGGATCACTGGGTATTATAGGAGGTTTATACCCAATTTTGCCACCATTGCAGTCCCACTGACTGACCTTACCAAAGGCAAACAGAAAGTCATGGTGGAATGGAGTCCTGAAGCAGAGAAGGCTCTCCAGGAGTTAAAAATAGTGTTATGTAACCAACCAGTTCTGATGACCTCTGATTTTGACAAAGTGTTTGTTGTACAAACTGATGCGTCAGATTTAGGCATAGGAGCGATCCTGTCCCAAAGCAAAGAGGGTGAAGAACACCCGATTTTTTCTTAAGCCCGAAATTAAATGTACATGATAGAAACTATGCTATGGTCGATAAAGAAGCATTGGCCATACAATGGGCATTAGAAACTCTCAGGTACTACTTGGTGAGAAGGAAGTTCAGATTGATCACTGACCATGCCCATTTGAAGTGGATGTCAGAAAACAAGGACAGTAATGCGAGAATAACAAGGTGGTTCTTGGCATTACAAACCTTTAAATTTACAGTAGAACACAGGCCAGGAAGCCAGCTGGCCAATGCAGATGCTTTGTCACGTGTCCATTGTTTGGGGGCTGCAGTTGTTCCACCCCACAGGTCGAAACAAAGGGGGGATATGTGATAGAAGCACTGGAGAAGTGTGGAATGGCTTCTATATCTGTCCCAGATTCCTGTCTTATGTCTTTTAAAACCCCCAGGAGAAGTCTGTTGGATAAAGCAGACTAGAAATGTCGGCTTCTGTGAAAAGCCGGAATGGGTCCTGGGGGTGTGGATGTGAGGAGAGGGAGGGCTCCATCCACAGGGCACTCCAGGTGTTGGGCCTTTCAGCCTGGTAGCAGGCTCATTAGGGCTTGAACCTGGAAATGGCTGATTTATGCTGGGTTTAATTAGGGCTGAGTGTCTCATACATGGGAGAGCAGGCCCGCAGGTTAGCTTGTTCTGAGACACAGGGCCTGATTCAGACCCGCTCGCAAGCGGGTCGATGTTGGCCCAGTGTGCATGCGCACGATGGAGCCGGCTCCGTCGTGCGCATGCGCGAGACCCGGATAGCGACGGGCAAGCCGACGCTCCATGTCTCGTAACACAGGGGGCGTGCTGTCGATGGTGAGTGACAGCATGCCCCCTTTGGTGGGCATGCCGGGGGCGTGGCTGCCCAGATGGAGGTGTTCCCATGGAAATGCCTACTGTCTGGGGCCGGCCGCACTGACATCACAAGTGATGTCAGTGGGAGTGCTTTGGGCTCTGATAGAGCCGAAAGCAATCCATGGCTTGCGGCAACAAGACCCTACCACAAAGGTCTCGTCGCAAGCCCGACGGTCGCGATGGTCTTGACCATTGCGACCATCTTCCTGGCCGCTCACTATAGCTGTGGGTGGTCTCCCACAGCTATATGAGCGGCCAGGAGGCCGCTCTAAAAATTAAGAAGGACGGCCCTGATTCAGAGCGAGCGCTCCGTCAGAGCGTCCGGCTCTGAATCAGGGCCACTGTTGGCTACAAACCAGAAGGCACTGTGGATGGGGATTTATTTAGTGTTCTGTTAGTAAGGGAACTTACTGTCTAGTTACTACCCAGCCGGGCCAGGGTTTATTTTATGTTTTGTTTCTGTGATTATTGATATTGCACAATAAAAACTGGCGCCGACCAGCTTGTACGAAAATCCACGTCTGGAATTGCTGTTTCCTGGCTGCTGTGTGTAAGGTGGTGTCCATCTACCCCAGGAGAGGGACCCCCTACCCCGACCTTATCACAATACATAACAAAATATTAAAACAATAGATATATAGAAAAAGTAAGAAAGCTGCATTAAAATAGTGTCAGTGTATGAAAATAAAATGCTATAAAGGTGGCTAGATGTGCTTGTAAGTGTCCTCCTGCAGGTTTAGAACTAGGGAATAAGTATGATTTACCCATGCCCGGCAGAGGAGGAAATCCCCATCGTCAAAGGTAAGTATATACTAACCTATTTCTGCCCCCTAACCCTCCCTTAGGGGTGCCTAACCCTAATCCCCCCTCTAAGTGCCTAAACCTAACCCCACCGCCTAAACCTAAGTCCCCACCCGGGGGTGCCTAACGCTAACCCCCCCTTCTCCTAGCCTAAACCTAACCTCCCAGGGGGGTGCCTAAACCCTAAGTCAACCCTGGCAACCCTAACCCTCCCCCCGCAGCTATCCGCACTCGGTGCCCGGTGTCCCTTCGATTGGGATGCCGGGCGTCGGGCTCCTGGCCTATGTCTAATGACAGGCATCGGCATATCGACGCCTGTCTTTAGACCCTTGCCGGCATACGACAGTCGAGAAGCTGGCTGTCGAGATTAGGTCCGCTGGCTTCCCGCCTGCATACCCGGTACTAGAGACTGATAATAGGTACAAAGTATTTACCTGGTACATTTGTTTCAAACTTGTATCAGTTCTTACATATGTATCAAAGTGTTATGGTGGGTACACCGCAAACGACCGTCAATCTTACTGATGATCAGGAGATTACCCTTCGCCCCGGACCATGAAGATTGCCGGTACACACTCAGAAGATTTAATGAAGGATGGATTATTATTATTATTATTTTTAGCATCTTTTATTTATATGGCGCCACAAGCGTTCTGCAGCGCCTTACTTAAACAAATAAGTGACCAGTGACTTACAATACAATGCAGGACGAGGACATGGATAATAATACATTGCTACATTAGCAACCATAACACCAAAATAGCAACAGCATAAGCAACCAAGTGTTAGGTGCCCTAGTAGATGAAAATAAAGGAAGGAGAAACACAAGAGGGTAGAGGGTCCTGCTCATTCTAAAGGGGAGGGGCAGAGAAACAGGCGTGCCACAGACGGGGTAGTTGGGAGGAAGGAGCATGTAGCAGTAAGTTAGGATGATCACACGTTCCGTCCCTCATTAAACTACACAGCCCCGCATGCAATATCGTATATGATTGGGCGTGCAGCCCGGCCAATCACACAATATTGCATTCAACCCAAAGGAGCGCGTAATTGGGGGTACACATTAGCCGATGTGCCCGATATATCATTCTATGTGTACCCAGCTTATCAGTACTATAAACAGTTTCTAGTCGCTGGTAGATCTCAGCCAAGGGAGAAGTTTTGCATTTTCTCTAAAGTCGGCTGTGTATAGTTAGATTACAGTTTTGCTGGGGTTCACCTTGTGAGGAAGGAGATGATTCCTCAGATAACATATAAATAGATATATAAATCTTTGTATTTAGCACTTTGTGAAATCCCTCACTCGTGTAGTGAATGATGTAAGGAATCTGAGATCAGGGGTGTATCTAGGGATCCAAGCGCCCCTGGCAATGTAATGTACTGGCGCCCCCCTACCCCTTATGCAGTGCCCCCAGTAGTGATCCCCCCTATGCTGCATTGCCCCAGTAGTATACAGTGCCCCCAGTAGTAGCCCCCCTATACAGTGCCCCCAGTAGTGATCCCCCCTATGCTGCATTGCCCCCAGTAGTCCCCCCTATACATTGCCCCCAGTAGTAGCCCCCCTATACAGTGCCCCCAGTAGTAGTCCCCTATAGTGGACACCCCCTATTTCAGTGCCCCCCCCCCCTGTAGTGGCAGGCTTACACACACACACAAAGAACAAATAAAAATTTAACTTACCTGGTCCCCACTCCTGACATGACCGCCGCTGTCCGCTATGAGTCCCGGCCCGCTCTTCTCCTGCATGGGAGAGACGTCATGACGTATGACGTCTCTCCCATCACATGCTGCGGGGGGAGCCGGCACAGGGAGCTCATGAGTGAGCTCCAGCCGGCTCCCTCCGCGGACGACGCAGGAGCTAATGAGAGTCTGTCTGACTCTCATTGGTTGGCTGCTATTACTAACACACAGCCGGCGGCGGCGGCTGTCTGTTTGTAAACTGTCTAGGGCAGACCGCTATCACTGCGGTCTGCCCTACACTTGTGGGGCCGGGAGACTTATCCACCCCTTGGCTACTGGTGGCACTGCCGGGCAGTGCCCCCCCTTTGGTCGGCGCCCCTGGCGAGTGCCATCCTGGCCAATGGGTAGATACGCCCCTGTCTGAGATGTCTGGTATGGGTTTTATCACTACACCATACTTCTAATAATGTCTGTTATTTGCCAGTGTCTGCAGGTGGTCAGTAGATGCATGAGTGAGTTCAAATTTCTATTATTCTCTCAAAGATGGTTAGTCAGCACTCATTTCTATTTACATTGATCCCTTATGGTAGTGATCTGCTTATAACCATAGACATGTATATAGTAAAGATTGGCTGGAACTCATGGATACAGGACCTCATTCAGAGCCGGTCGCACAGAGCTTGCGGTCGGTCTGAATGAGGGGAGGACGTCTTGAATTTTCAAGACGTCCTCCTTTGCGGTGGTAAGGCTGTGAGTTAACACCCACAGCCTTACGACCGCCTAAGGTGATGGTCGCGATGGTCAAGACCATCGGGGCTTACGACGAGACCCTAGGGTAGGGTCTCCCTTGTCGTAAGCCCCGGAGAGCTTTCGGCTCTGTCCATGGGAATGCCCCCGTTTGGGCTGCCACCCCCCCGGCCCGCCTTCCAAACGGGGTGAGCTGTCAATCAACATCGACAGCTCGCCCCCTTCGGATCGAGACCCGCTACGACCGGCGCTGTCGGTCGTAGCGGGTCTCACGCATGCGCACGACGGCGCCGGCGCCGTCATGCGCATGCTCTGTGGGGGGCCATCGACCCGGTCCGAGCGCATCGGCGCTAACGACCGTGTCTGAATGACTCCCACAGTCTCTAGTTCCTAGAGGGACTAGTTTCTTGGGCTATGGAACCACTTTCTAAACAATACGCTCAGGAATATAAATTATTATTAAAGTAATGCAACTAGCTCTAACCTTATCTCTATCCGCACTCCTTCCCACCCTCTCCACTCCGCCTGTGACCCCGCCTCACCTCGCTGCCTCAACTTCAATTCCTCTCACACTCACCTCCAAGGCTTTGCTCCAATGTGCCTGCCTCCTCTGGGACTCACTGCCTCACTAAGTCAGACAATAACTGTACCCAGCTATAAACGTGCCCTTATAAACACTTACCAGCCCTGCTCATAAAGGATCAGTCCTATTCTTTACCCCTCCTCTATGGAACCTTCCCAGCTCATCCTCCAGCTCTTCACCACTTCCCCTTAGTATGTAAGCTGAAATGTGCAGGGCCCAGCAACCTCATGTCCTCCTCTTAGCACTATCCACGTCACCGGTGCTCCTCTCCCTTGTCTCCTACTCTCCATCGGTGACTCTGACAGCTGTGCAGGCATTATGTTCACATTCAGAATGTCAACACCACAATGTAGCCATGAACAAAATGTTGAAAATCAAAATGGATACCATGTTGACATTGTCATAATTGTCAGTATGTCGACATTGTGAATGTCAACAGTCCATTTTAGTGTTAGGGTTAAACTGCAGTTAGGGTTAGGCTGCGGTAATGGTTAGGGTTAGGCTGTGGTTGGGCAGTTAGGGTTAGGCTTTGGTTAGGGTCAGACGGCAGTTAGGCTTAGGCTTCGGTTAGGTTTAGGCTTTGGTTAGGCTGCGATTAGGGTTAGGTTGTGGTAATGGTTAGGCTGTGGTTAGGGTCAGGGTGCAGTTAGGATTAGGTTACATGTGGGATTAGGCTGTGATTAGAGTCAGGCTGCAGTTAGGGTTACGCTGTGGTTAGGGTCAGGCTGCGGTTAGGGTCCGGCTGCAGTTAGCGTTAGGCTGCAGTTAGAGTCAGGCTACGGTTAAGGTTAGGCTGTGGTTAGGATTAGGCTGTGGTTAGAGTCAGGCTGCAGTTAGGGTCAGGCTGTAGTTAAGGTAAGGCTGTGGTTAGAGTGGGGCTACAGTTAGAGTAGGCTGCAGTTAGCATTAGGCTGTCGTTGGGGTCAGACTATAGTTAAGGTTAAGCTGCGGTTACGATAAGGCTGTGGTTAGAGTCAGGCAACAGTTAGGGTTAGGATCAGGCTTTGTTTTGGGTTAGGCTGCAGTTAGGGTTAGGATCAGGCTTTGTTTTTGGTTAGGCTGTGGTTAGGGTTCGGCTACAGTTAGGGTTAGGCTGTGAGTAGAGTCAGGCTGCAGTTAGGGTCAGGCTATAGTTAAGGATAGGCTGCAGTTAGGATTAGGCTGTGGTTAGTGTCAGGCTACAGTTAGGGTAGGCTGCAGTTAGGGTCAGGCTATAGTTAAGGTTAGGCTGCAGTTAGGATTAGGCTGTGGTTAGAGTCAGGCTACAGTTAGGGTAGGCTGCAGTTAGGGTCAGGCTATAGTTAAAGTTAAGCAGTGGTTAGAGTTGGGCTACAGTTAGAGTAGGCTGCAGTTAGGGTCAGGCTATAGTTAAGGTAAGGCTGTGGTTAGAGTCAGGCTACAGTTAGGGTAGGCTGCAGTTAGGGTTAGGATCAGGCTTTGTTTTGGGTTAGGCTGCAGTTAGGGTTAGGATCAGGCTGTGTTTTTGGTTAGGCTGCGGTTAGGGTTCGGCTGCAGATAGGGTTAGGCTGTGATTAGAGTCAGGCTACGGTTAGGGTTATGCTGTGGTTAGTGTCAGGCTGCGGTTAGGGTCCGGCTGCAGTTAGCGTTAGGCTGCAGTTAGGGTCAGGTATAGTTAAGGTTAGGCTGCGGTTAGGATTAGGCTGTTGGTAGAGTCAGGCTACAATTGGTTAGGGTCAGGTTATAGTTAAGGGTAAGCTGCAGTTAGGATTAGGCTGTGGTTAGAGTCAGGCTACAGTTAGGGTCAGGCTATAGTTAAGGTTAAGCTGTGGTTAGAGTTGGGCTACAGTTAAGGTTAGGCTGCGGTTAGGATTAGGCTGTGGTTAGAGTCAGGCTACAGTTAGGGTAGGCTGCAGTTAGGGTCAGGCTATAGTTAAGGTTAGGCTGCAGTTAGGATTAGGCTGTGGTTAGAGTCAGGCTACAGTTAGGGTAGGCTGCAGTTAGGGTCAGGCTATAGTTAAGGTTAAGCTTTGGTTAGAGTTGGGCTACAGTTAGGGTCAGGCTAAAGTTAAGGTTAAGCTGCGGTTAGGATTAGGCTGTGGTTAGAGTCAGGCTACAGTTAGGGTAGGCTGCAGTTAGCATTAGGCTGCCGTTGGGGTCAGACTATAGTCAAGGTTAAGCTGCGGTTAAGATATGGCTGTGGTTAGAGTCAAGCTACAGTTAGGGTTAGGATCAGGCTTTGTTTTGGGTTAGGCTGCAGTTAGGGTTAGGATCAGGCTGTGTTTTTGGTTAGGCTGCAGTTAGGGTTCAGCTGCAGTTAGGGTTAGGCTGTGATTAGAGTCAGGCTGCGGTTAGGGTCAGGCTATAGTTAAGGTTAGGCTGCAGTTAAGATTAGGCTGGTGTTAGTGTCAGGCTACAGTTAGGGTAGGCTGCAGTTAGGGTCAGGCTATAGTTAAGGTTAGGCTGCAGTTAGGATTAGGCTGTGGTTAGAGTCAGGCTACAGTTAGGGTAGGCTGCAGTTAGGGTCAGGCTATAGATAAAGTTAAGCAGTGGTTAGAGTTGGCTACAGTTAGAGTAGGCTGCAGTTATGGTCAGGCTATAGTTAAGGTTAAGTTGCGGTTAGGATTAGGCTGTGGTTAGAGTCAGGCTACAGTTAGGGTAGGCTGCAGTTAGGGTTAGGATCAGGCTTTGTTTTGGGTTAGGCTGCAGTTAGGGTTAGGATCAGGCTGTGTTTTTGGTTAGGCTGCGGTTAGGGTTCGGCTGCAGTTAGGGTAAGGCTGTGATTAGAGTCAGGCTACGGTTAGGGTTATGCTGTGGTTAGGGTCAGGCTGCGGTTAGGGTCCGGCTGCAGTTAGCGTTAGGCTGCAGTTAGGGTCAGGTATAGTTAAGGTTAGGCTGCGGTTAGGATTAGGCTGTTGGTAGAGTCAGGCTACAATTGGTTAGGGTCAGGTTATAGTTAAGGTTAGGCTGCAGTTAGGATTAGGCTGTGGTTAGAGTCAGGCTACAGTTAGGGTAGGCTGCAGTTAGGGTCAGGCTATAGTTAAGGTTAGGCTGCAGTTAGGATTAGGCTGTGGTTAGAGTCAGGCTACAGTTAGGATAGGCTGCAGTTAGGGTCAGGCTATAGTTAAGGTTAAGCTGTGGTTAGAGTTGGGCTACAGTTAAGGTTAGGCTGCGGTTAGGATTAGGCTGTGGTTAGAGTCAGGCTACAGTTAGGGTAGGCTGCAGTTAGGGTCAGGCTATAGTTAAGGTTAGGCTGCAGTTAGGATTAGGCTGTGGTTAGAGTCAGGCTACAGTTAGGGTAGGCTGCAGTTAGGGTCAGGCTATAGTTAAGGTTAAGCTGCGGTTAGGATTAGGCTGTGGTTAGAGTCAGGCTACAGTTAGGGTAGGCTGCAGTTAGCATTAGGCTGCCGTTGGGGTCAGACTATAGTCAAGGTTAAGCTGCGGTTAAGATATGGCTGTGGTTAGAGTCAAGCTACAGTTAGGGTTAGGATCAGGCTTTGTTTTGGCTTAGGCTGCAGTTAGGGTTAGGATCAGGCTGTGTTTTTGGTTAGGCTGCAGTTAGGGTTCAGCTGCAGTTAGGGTTAGGCTGTGATTAGAGTCAGGCTGCAGTTAGGGTCAGGCTATAGTTAAGGTTAGGCTGCAGTTAGGATTAGGCTGTAGTTAGTGTCAGGCTACAGTTAGGGTAGGCTGCAGTTAGGGTCAGGCTATAGTTAAGGTTAGGCTGCAGTTAGGATTAGGCTGTGGTTAGGGTAGGCTGCAGTTAGGGTCAGGCTATAGATAAAGTTAAGCAGTGGTTAGAGTTGGCTACAGTTAGAGTAGGCTGCAGTTAGGGTCAGGCTATAGTTAAGGTTAAGTTGCAGTTAGGATTAGGCTGTGGTTAGAGTCAGGCTACAGTTAGGGTCAGGCTATAGTTAAGGTAAGGCTGTGGTTAGAGTCAGGCTACAGTTAGGGTAGGCTGCAGTTAGGGTTAGGATCAGGCTTTGTTTTGGGTTAGGCTGCAGTTAGGGTTAGGATCAGGCTGTGTTTTTGGTTAGGCTGCAGTTAGGGTTCGGCTGCAGTTAGGGTTAGGCTGTGATTAGAGTCAGGCTTGCGGTTAGGGTTATGCTGTGGTTAGGGTCAGGCTGCGGTTAGGGTCTGGCTGCAGTTAGCGTTAGGCTGCAGTTATTGTCAGGTATAGTTAAGGTTAGGCTGCGGTTAGGATTAGGCTGTTGGTAGAGTCAGGCTACAGTTAGGTTAGGCTGCAGTTAGGGTCAGGTTATAGTTAAGGGTAAGCTGCAGTTAGGATTATGCTGTGGTTAGAGTCAGGCTACAGTTAGGGTAGGCTGCAGTTAGGGTCAGGCTATAGTTAAGGTAAGGCTGTGGTTAGAGTCGGGCTACAGTTAGAGTAGGCTGCAGTTAGCGTTAGACTGCCGTTAGGGTCAGACTGCAGTTAGGGTCCGGCTGCAGTAAGTGTTAGACTGCAGTTAGGGTCAGGCTATAGTTGAGGTTAAGCTGTGGTTAGAGTTGGGCTACAGTTAAGGTTAGGCTGTGGTTAGGATTAGGCTGTGGTTAGAGTCAGGCTACAGTTAGGGTAGGCTGCAGTTAGGGTCAGGCTATAGTTAAGGTTAGGCTGCAGTTAGGATTAGGCTGTGGTTAGAGTCAGGCTACAGTTAGGGTCAGGCTATAGTTAAGGTAAGGCTGTGGTTAGAGTCGGTCTACAGTTAGAGTAGGCTGCAGTTAGCGTTAGGCTGCCGTTAGGGTCAGACTGCAGTTAGGGTCCGGCTGCAGTAAGCGTTAGACTGCAGTTAGGGTCAGGCTATAGTTAAGGTTAGGCTGCAGTTAGGATTAGGCTGTGGTTAGAGTCAGGCTACAGTTAGGGTAGGCTGCAGTTAGGGTCAGGCTATAGTTAAGGTTAAGCTGTGGTTAGGATTAGGCTGTGGTTAGAGTCAGGCTACAGTTGGGGTAGGCTGCAGTTAGGGTCAGCTATAGTTAAGGTTAAGCTGTGGTTAGGATTAGGCTGTGGTTAGAGTCAGGCTACAGTTAGGGTAGGCTGCAGTTAGGGTCAGGCTATAGTTAAAGTAAGGCTGTGGTTAGAGTCGGGCTACAGTTAGAGTAGGCTGCAGTTAGCGTTAGGCTGCCGTTAGGGTCAGACTATAGTTAAGGTTAAGCTGCGGTTAGGATTAGGCTGTGGTTAGAGTCAGGCTACAGTTAGGGTCGGCTGCAGTTAGGGTTAGGATCAGGCTTTGTTTTGGGTTAGGCTGCAGTTAGGGTTAGGATCAGGCTGTGTTTTTGGTTAGGCTGCGGTTAGGGTTAGGCTGTGATTAGAGTCAGGCTGCGGTTGGGGTTACGCTGTGATTAGGGTCAGGCTGCGGTTAGGGTCCGGCTGCAGTTAGGGTCAGGTATAGTTAAGGTTAGGCTGCGGTTAGGATTAGGCTGTGGTTAGAGTCAGGCTACAGTTAGGGTAGGCTACAGTTAGGGTCAGGCTATAGTTAAGGGTAGGCTGCGATTAGGATTAGGCTGTGATTAGAGTTAGGCTACAGTTAGGGTAGGCTGCAGTTAGGGTCAGGCTATAGTTAAGGTTAAGCTGTGGTTAGAGTTGGGCTACAGTTAGAGTAAGCTGCAGTTAGGGTCAGGCTATAGGTAAGGTTAAGCTGTGGTTAGGATTAGGCTGTGGTTAGAGTCAGGCTACAGTTAGGGTTAGGATCAGGCTTTGTTTTGGGTTAGGCTGCAGTTAGGGTTAGGATCAGGCTGTGTTTTTTGTTAGGCTGCGGTTAGGGTTCGGCTGCAGTTAGGGTTAGGCTGTGATTAGAGTCAGGCTGCGGTTAGGGTTACGCTGTGATTAGGGTCCGGCAGCAGTTAGGGTCAGGTATAGTTAAGGTTAGGCTGCGGTTAGGATTAGGCTGTGGTTAGAGTCAGGCTACAGTTAGGGTAGGCTGCAGTTAGGGTCAGGCTATAGATAAGGTTAAGCTGCGGTTAGGATTAGGCTGTGGTTAGAGTCAGGCTACAGTTAGGGTTAGGATCAGGCTGTATTTTGGGTTAGGCTGCGGTTAGGGTTAGGCTGCGGTTAGGGTTTGGCTGCAGTTAGGGTTAGGCGGCGGTTAGGGTTAGGTGGCGTTTAGGGCTAGGCTGCGGTTAGGGCTAGGCTGCGGTTAGGATTAGGTTGCGGTTAGGGTTTGGCGGCGGTTAGGGTTAGGCTGCGGTTAGGGTTTGGCTGCGGTTAGGGTTAGGCGGCAGTTAGGGTTAGGCGGCAGTTAGGGTTAGGCTGCGGTTAGGGTTAGGCGGCGGTTAGGGCTAGGCTGCGGTTAGGGCTAGGCTGCGGTTAGGATTAGGCTGCAGTTAGGATTAGGCGGCAGTTAGGGTTAGGCTGCAGTTAGTGTTAGTCTGCGGATAGGGTACAATCAGCTGACAACGCTATGTTGACATACTGACCAGGTAATGTCAACATTATGTCATTATTTATTTATTTCCAGTTATTTATATAGCGCACACATATTCCACAGTGCTTTACAAGGAATATTTGGCCATTCACATCAGTCATTATCAGCATTGTGAACGTCGACATATGACATGTCAACATTCCGAATTCCGACATTTTGTATCGCAACACTCTGATTCTGTTAGCTTGTCCGTACATTGGGTGCAGGATCCTTAAGTTGTGAATTCATTTTCTTACCCCCTGGATTGATTGTCTGGAGAGTTTATGCCGCATTACAAATAAAAGTTAGTAAATAACGTTGTATAAATTATTTCCCTGGGAAATAATTTCCCTTAATAAGACTGCCCAAACACAGAATGCACCTTATGTATCTGATTCTTCATCAAAGTGCAATATTTTGTATCAATCAGTTGCTGTTACTTTAGCATTTAATACTATTACTTCTGAAGCCACATGTCCTGGCGTAAACCTGGTGCATATACTACTCTTACATACTAACGTCAACATGGTGCATATTCTGGTGTTTTCTTCTGGGGTAAATATGGTGCTTATGTTTCACTGACAGAGCTGAACGCATCTTGAGATCTGTCCAACTCTGCAAACTGTACAAAATGTGACTTTTTTTTCAGACGCCTGAATTTTTTCATAAAACCCATCCAACTCTACACCAGCCCGCAGGGCCATAGCTAGGGTAGTGCGGCCGGTGCCATCGCACAGGGCACCACAGGTCAGGGGGTGCTGTTTGAGCCTGTCCAGCATCTCCTGGCCTCTCCTATCTCTTCCCTGGCCCCTCCCCAGAAGCCATGGCCCTTTTTTGGGTGCATTATGTACCTTTGAAAAATGAAGGTGGCGCCAATGCTCTTTCTGGCACAGGGCACCAAAAAGTCTAGTTACGGCTCTGCAGCCCCTATGACTCAGTGTCACCTAATTCCAGCTGCGACATGATACATGTGTGATCAGTGGCGGGCTGGGCCGGGGGGCAGGGTGCCATCTGCCCCCCGGGCCGCTACAATTTTAAAGATAGGGGCCGGCTGCACACTGCCTCACATGCCCGGTTGTCAGGAGAGAAGATGCTTCCCGACAGAGGAAAGCGGGACAGTTCCCGCTGGGCCGGTCCCAATCTCCCCTCTGCTGGGCTGGCTTACAATGTGTCAGCCGGCCCATTTGACACAGCCTGCCAGCTGCTGCACTTCAATTGGAACGCAAACCGGAAGCATTCATCTGCTCTGGCTAGCGGCAGAGTAGAAGGCTTCACAAGCCATTCCTGCGCCGCTTAGATGACCACTCCTCCGCGCCGGCATTTGCCTCTTTACCGCCTGAAGTCACATGGGAGGCGCCACTATGGCAGCCCTGTAAGGCACTTCCTCCAGGTGACTGTGCCGGCTCCCTGGCAGCAGATAACTGCAGAATGTCTACTCCCTGCAAGATTGCTGTGGTGACTGTGCTGATTGCCGTGGTGACTGTGCTGATTGCCGTGGTGACTGTGCTGATTGCCGTGGTGACGGTGCTGATTGCCGTGGTGACTGTGCTGATTGCCGTGGTGCCTGTGCTGATTGCCGTGGTGACTGTGCTGATTGCCGTGGTGACGGTGCTGATTGCCGTGGTGACTGTGCTGATTGCCGTGGTGCCTGTGCTGATTGCCGTGGTGACTGTGCTGATTGCCGTGGTGACGGTGCTGATTGCCGTGGTGACGGTGCTGATTGCCGTGGTGACGGTGCTGATTGCCGTGGTGCCTGTGCTGATTGCCGTGGTGACTGTGCTGATTGCCGTGGTGACTGTGCTGATTGCCGTGGTGACGGTGCTGATTGCCGTGGTGCCTGTGCTGATTGCCGTGGTGACTGTGCTGATTGCCGTGGTGACGGTGCTGATTGCTGTGGTGCCTGTGCTGATTGCCGTGGTGACTGTGCTGATTGCCGTGGTGCCTGTGCTGATTGCCGTGGTGCCTGTGCTGATTGCCGTGGTGACTGTGCTGATTGCCGTGGTGACTGTGCTGATTGCCGTGGTGACGGTGCTGATTGCCGTGGTGCCTGTGCTGATTGCTGTGGTGACGGTGCTGATTGCTGTGGTGCCTGTGCTGATTGCTGTGGTGCCTGTGCTGATTGCTGTGGTGACTGTGCTGATTGCCGTTGTGACGGTGCTGATTGCTGTGGTGACTGTGGGATGCATGCTGCGGGACCACAGATGGGGGGAGGGGAGTGTGTGTGTATATGTGTGTGTACAGTGTGTGTGTATATGTGTGTGTGTATGTGTATATATGTGTATGTGTATATATGTGTGGGTGTGTGTATGTGTATATGTGTGTGGGTGTGTGTATGTGTATATATGTGTATATGTGTGTGTATATGTGGGTGTACAGTGTGTGTGTGTGTGTGTGTGTGTATATGTATATATGTGTATGTGTATATATGTGTGGGTGTGTGTATATGTGTGTGTACAGTGTGTGTGTATGTGTATATATGTGTGGGTGTGTGTATATGTGTGTGTACAGTGTGTGTGTATATGTATATGTGTGTGTACAGTGTGTGTATGTGTATATATGTGTATGTGTGTGTGTACAGTGTGTGTGTGTGTGTGTATATGTGTGTGTACAGTGTGTGTGTATGTGTATATATGTGCGGATGTGGGTGTACAGTGTGTGTGTATGTGTATATATGTGTATGTGTATATATGTGTGGGTGTGTGTATGTGGGTGTACAGTGTGTGTGTATGTGTATATATGTGTGGATGTGGGTGTACAGTGTGTGTGTATGTGTATATATGTGTATGTGTATATATGTGTGGATGTGGGTGTACAGTGTGTGTGTATGTGTATATATGTGTATGTGTATATATGTGTGGGTGTGTGTATGTGGGTGTACAGTGTGTGTGTATGTGTATATATGTGTATGTGTATATATGTGTGTATGTGGGTGTACAGTGTGTGTGTATGTGTATATATGTGTATGTGTATATATGTGTGGATGTGGGTGTACAGTGTGTGTATGTGTATATATGTCTATGTGTATATATGTGTGGATGTGGGTGTACAGTGTGTGTGTATGTGTATATATGTGTATGTGTATATATGTGTGGGTGTGTGTATGTGGGTGTACAGTGTGTGTGTATGTGTATATATGTGTATGTGTATATATGTGTGTATGTGGGTGTACAGTGTGTGTGTATGTGTATATATGTGTATGTGTATATATGTGTGGATGTGGGTGTACAGTGTGTGTATGTGTATATATGTCTATGTGTATATATGTGTGGGTGTGTGTGTATGTGGGTGTACAGTGTGTGTATGTGTATATATGTCTATGTGTATATATGTGTGGGTGTGTGTGTATGTGGGTGTACAGTGTGTGTATGTGTATATATGTGTGGGTGTGTCAGTGGCAAACGCAGGATTTCTAGAGGGGGGTTTCCAAATGCTTGATTTTAGAGTGAGTGTGGCCAGTCCATGAATAATTAGCACTTAACCAGCTTTCTCCTTCATCCACTAGGGGACACTGGAGTTCAAGACAGTGGGGTATAGACGGTGGTAGAGCAGAGCCTGGCACTTTAAATAATTCTGAAGTGTGACTGGCTCCTCCCCCTCTATGCCCCATCAGCCCCAGTTTTTAGAATGTGCCCGAGAGAGCCGGTCACATAGGGCTGAGCTCCAGCCCACACTTAGTATTTTTTCTTTTATTTCAACTTAATTTTAATTTCTAGCTTTCACAAAGCATTGAGGACAGGCTGACAGAGTACTGCGTCTGTCAGCCTGCTACATGGAGGCATCAGGAGACCCGCCTCCACTAAAAAGAGTGTGTGTCGGAGTCCCAGGCACCCTGGCAGTAGCTCAGGGAGGACACGCCACAGCTTAATATAGAGGCTGTGTCCGTGCTTCCGAATGCCTAGCCGCAGCCCTGATGCCAGCAGT
Source organism: Taudactylus pleione (assembly GCA_031769625.1). Lineage (NCBI taxonomy): Eukaryota > Metazoa > Chordata > Amphibia > Anura > Myobatrachidae > Taudactylus > Taudactylus pleione. Next base: position 307,463 of record JAUIMM010001714.1, read on the forward strand.
GGTAAGTATAGCTCTGTTCCCCTTATGGGGAACGGAGTTTAATCTGCGGCCCCTCTGCCCCCTCCCAGGCTCAGGTGGTATATACTGTAGTATAACCCCTCCTGGAATCCTGTTATAACGCCGCTAGCGTTGTTACAAGGGGCGGAGGTACCGCGCATAGAGCGCGGATACATGTACAGGGAGACTGTTCAGACAGTCTGTAATGTTGCTGCCTAGCAGCATGCCTGATCCCTGCACGATGAGCGCTGTCTTACTTTATAGAGCCTGACAGCGCTCTGTTTGCTGCTCTCACGAGAGCCGAATCCTCCCTCTGCTATATCCCCACGGGGAGGGAGCCTGCCGCGACCCGCTACTCCCATAAGGGAGTCTACATTGCGCAGCAGCGCGGCTGTTCCCTGCCGCGCTGGTGCTTGAAGAAGCACTGGGCTTCTGCAGGGGGAGGAGCACAGCCGCCGGAGAGCGATGCTGTTATTCACAGCGCCCTCGGCTGCTGGTTGCGGCGCCGGAGATTGCACCGGCGCTGGCTACAATTGGCCGCATGGCGGGGTTTAGGGAGCTGCTCAGCGCGGCTGTTCCCTGCCGCGCTGGTGCTTGTAGAAGCGCTGGCTTCTGCACACAGCCGCCGGAGAGCAAGGCTGTTATTCACAGCGCTCTCGGCTGCTGGTTGCGGCGCCGGTGCTTGTATGAAGATGCACCGGCGCTGGCTATTACGTTCCCGCTCCCCCACTCGCGCTGCTATACCAGCCATTGTTTGCACCCCGCCAGCTTATTGATAAGGGGCGGAGTCTAGTCCATGCTGGCGTGCACAGATGCCGCCATTACCTCCAGCGAGTATTCTTAAACAGCATATGCACCTGCCTTAAAAGGAGCCGGGGCTTATTGCCAGCATCTCCTGCATCCTCACTCTGGAGTTCTGTGGGGGGTGCAACCCTTAACAGGGTTGTGGGTTTTATTCCCAGTACGTCCCTAACTGTTTGGAGTTTGTATGTTCTCCCTGTGCTTGCATATGGCCTCTTCCGTTTTTTTCTTTACTTAAACCTACAGCACCTGGTCTTATTAGGTTTAACAGCACAACTGTGGAGTTTGTAATTTAACCTGCAGTCTTTATATAGATTCTGGCTCTGCCTCATCTCTGTTATATTGCACGTCGGTAGTTCCCCTACGGAACTGGGTAGTGTACTGGTTTAATATTATATTTAAAAAAAAAAAAAAATACATAAAAAAAAATGAAGCACAGGGAGGAACATGTCACAGGCTAATATAGAGGTTGTGTCCACGCCACTTTGCCCACCACATATCTATCAGCACCTACGGCCACACGCCCGATCTCGTCTGATCTTGGACGCTAAGCAGCGCCAGGCCTGGGTAGTACTTGGATGGGAGACCGCCTGGGTATACCAGGTGCGGCAGGCTTATTACATTGAACATCTGGGGCAAATATGCTTGATGTGTAACAGAATAATGCAGTGTGTTTCTTCCATCTATAGCTGCCAGAGATCACTCTGCCTAAATGTGTATAGTATGCATAGTCGGGCCACTGTTCTGGCTGCTGCCAGAAATTACGGTTATTGCATATCTTTAACTCAAGGTTACAAAAAGGGTGCGTCCCATCCTCAGGCTTATGCCTCACATTGGCTCGCCTTAACAATGAGCCGTACTCTTCTCATGCATAAGAAGGGCACATATGTGGCTGCACATATGTTAAATCTCAACAGCCTTCGGTGCTTACCTTAGAAGGTATGCATCTGTGCATCTATATGGATTTATATCTTATTTATTCCCTTCGGCAGCACACACAACACGAAGTAGTAACATATGGCCGTTGTGGTGGTTGGCATTGCTGTCTCGCATCACTGAGGTCATCTTTTGATTTCCATCATCTGGAGCCAGAAGGGCACACCTGATAAGGCGAGTACACCGGTAACGGAAGGGTCCCAGGATGGCAATCAGTCTGGGATAGTACGTTGCTAACATTTCCTGCCCCAACGCCGTAGCAGAATGACAGCCACGCACGGCACATGAGCAGTCTCCCTGCGTGGAGGTAAGCCACATGTATGTATATACTTGTATTTTAAACTAAACCCGGCGTTAAGACCTGGGGCTCAGTTCCTTCCATGGCTCTAACTATTGCCCATGTTATATTTTTCAAATTATATCGTCACCTACTAATCTTGTATGTAGGTACGCGTAGGCATGTGGGGATTTGTGTGTGTAATATATGTATGTGTGTGTGTATGTGTATATATATATATATATATATATGTTTTGCTTCTTATCCTTACCATTAAAGCAGGGGTAGGATATGTTCTTCTCAGTTTTATGTCTGATACCTAGCATATTTAAAGAGGATGCTGCGACGAGAGGCTGGACTCTCCTGATCCGGTAGTTTGTTCTATAACTCCGCTTAACACCATCTCTCCCTAGGGATTGGGTGGTGTGTGTGTATATGTATATAATTATGGATATGTGTAGGTATGCCTATACTTCCACAATCATTAAGGTACATATTATTCCACGTCTGGAAAGCTGCCAGGGTTTACCAGAAGCTGTCTGTTATACATATTATATGGTGGCTCTATAGACTAGAGTCATGTTCTGCAGCTTACATAGGATAGTCACAGGCTCCTACGGCATCGCTTCTAGTATGGACTCTATACATGTCCTGGGGCCTTCCTGTATGTCCACACATGTATATGTACTTACACCCGCCTCGGGTTATAGTCCTGTTTCCATCAGTCTATATCTACGGCGTCCACTTCGGGGGACCTATTAATTACAACTACACTCTAGGGCGCACTTAGTAACCAACTTGTAAGACACTAGGAATGCAGTGTGTGTATATATAGATATAGCATGCTGATCTCCTATTGCGGGATATATATATGTGTGTATATGTATGTAGCGTGCTGATCTCCTGGTGCAGGAGTTTGACAACTGACTTACTATGTCGGTACTAACTCTTCCTTTCAAAGAGTTTGCCTTTTCATGCAGCTATGTTTATGTGTGTGTATGTGTATATATACTGATATATTCCCGTTCCTTGTATGAATTTTCCTAATAATTGGAGAAATCTGTTTTTGGCCCTGTCTGGCGTTATCACTACATATATATATCTCTTCTTACTTGGGATAATTAACGCATTCTATGTCTATGTACAGGTACCTTTCCCAGTATCGATTCTGGTACTTTATATTATTGTCTTGTCGCATATCTCAATAAAATGGGTATCTGATGGTCCCTTGGGTACATTTTCTATCAGTACATAGAGAATCCAGGATCTATTCCATCCTCATGGCTTATTAGTTAATTTACATGAGGCCTAGGGCCACCCGCCGATATAGGCAGGGTCTGGCCTGAGTTGTATCAGATTGTGGGCGTAATACACACTTCACCATTATAAGTGTTAATGTAAGGATACACTAGCAGACCGTTTTTGGGGTATGTGTAATCTCTATATGGATACATATCCCTAATGGAACAGGCTCAGGTATAGCGTCCTGTTGTACGGCCTTCTTGTCTCCACTAACAATTTGCTAGTTTCTACAGTATTTTCTTCTGCAGCATCTCCAGACTGAAGTCCGTGCTGTAGAGCATTGATCTTTGCCCACTGAGGCTACTCTCTGTACCTGTCGTGGTGGGTTGCTGTGAGATGAATAAGGTCAGTGACATTCTACATAGCGTCCAGAGGGTTTCTGGTCGCTCACAGGTAAGCGGGCTTACCCCACTAATGCCTCGGAAGATGCTTCCTTTTCATGCATCCTGACATAGCTGTTATTCTATCTTACGCACCCTAGCTGCTGTCCTAGCAGCCTTCAGTTCTTTTAAATCAGTTGGCTGTACACTTTAGAGCTTTCCTGGTATGTAGGTGCATAGTTGTAACATTGAGATTTGTGACCCTATTCTACTGGAATCTGTTGGGTTTATGGACTGAAGCGCATCTATGGGCTAATGCACATTTTTACTATAAAGTGTGACAGTCTCTATGTTCCATACAGGGGGCCTGGTTTGTTTCCTGTTCAGTATCTGTTGATAAATTCAGCACACTGACAGGTACCTGAATGGTACCTTCATAGTTGTCCTAGTGCTTTAGCCTTGCGGATGGGATACTTCCCTATATTGGTAACTCTCCCTGGGTGGAGGTGGCATCCGTGCTCTTTTTCTGCTAAGGGTATCCTGGGTGTTTTCATACTATGTTCAGGCCAGTAGTTGGTACTGATTACACTCTACCATCATGTAGGAAGTTGTCTGCTGTTTGACAGGAGGGGTGGTACTGCCGTCTGACCCACTGGAAGGAAGTGTAGTCTCAATCCTCTCGTATCCGCCTCATGCCCAGTGGGATCGCCACTCGTTGACAACTTCTATGGTCTAAACCTTACACTGGTTACCAACCCTTTAGTAGTTGGACCTCGAGAATGGTTCAGGGCGACTGTTAGGTCGTGACTCTTGCCTCCTTGTTTGCTTGGTTAGGAGTCTGTGGACGGGTTCAGCTCCATCTCTGTATATTGGTATCATTATACTTTTATCTATATGATTGATGTCCCGCAGTGCTGGGATTCTGCTGTCTGAGACTGTTGCAGCTTCCTGTAGTTGTTGCTGGTACGGTTTTCTCGAGTTTTGTTCTCATGTTACGGCCATTCTATGGATTCTAGTTGGGGTTTTTCTGCTCCCAGCGGTCTTGCTTGGTCTGTTTTTGGCTGAGCTTACGGTGTTCTGATGCTTCTCATCTGCGGCTACTCTCTAGCCGTATTCCATTGAATTTACGCTGTAAGTTGTGGAATGTCTGTGACTGTTCAGCAAGGAGCTCTGATTGTCTCCTGGCTCTACGACATGCCTCCAGTCTTGGGCTGTCTCTGTTTCGGTTGGCCGAAAGGTCGGCAAGTTCTCCGCGCTTCCCACCCGGGAGGTTGGCTTTGGGACGTCCCCACTGTCTTGAACTCCAGTGTCCCCTAGTGGATGAAGGAGAAAACAGGATTTTGGTACTTACCGATAAATCCCTTTCTCCGATTCCACAGGGGACACTGGACGCCCGCCCAGCGCTGCGTTCCTGCCGTTTTGTTGGGTCCTTATCTAGTTGTGTGACTGCATGTGTTCCCTGCAGTGGGTTCCTCTGTTCTCCTTCAGTCGGTATTGTTCCGTTCTGTGGTCTTCTCCTTACCGTCTCCTCTCGGGCTCAGTTCTTAAAACTGGGGCTGATGGGGCATAGAGGGGGAGGAGCCAGTCACACTTCAGAATTATTTAAAGTGCCAGGCTCTGCTCTACCACCGTCTATACCCCACTGTCTTGAACTCCAGTGTCCCCTGTGGAATCGGAGAAAGGGATTTATCGGTAAGTACCAAAATCCTGTTTTAATATGTGTCATACAAAGTGTAATGTGCGTCATAATTCCAGCATATCCAAGACCAGTGATCACAGTAACCATTATATGTGTCATACATAGTGTATTGTGTGTCATAATTCCAGCATATCCAAGACCAGTGATCACAGTAACCCATTATATGTGTCATACATAGTGTATTGTGTGTCATAATTCCAGCATATCCAAGACCAGTGATCACAGTATGCCATTAGATGTGGCAGTAGTGACATCCTGCCTGAGCTAAATGTTTTTATTTCATATGTGGGCACCATTCCAGAGCATTGGAGCAAGTCCGGGAGTCTGGGGGAGCAGCAGAAGAACCTAGCACTGCCCTGGACATATATGTACATATTGGTCTTCTTATGCACTGAATAGTGTATTATACTGTATTAATAATATACCCTATTGATGGTCTATAGCAGTGCACCCATAACAGTGCATGTTTTTCAGATCTCCTAGTTGGTGCACAGGTGTATTTAATACTGGCTCACACATATTAAAAGATCAACAGGGGGTGCTATTTATTTCATTTGTGATTCTGAGAAGAACATGCAGTAAAATTCTATTATTTTACAATTTCTACTGTGGTTATGGGCTAGGGAGGGGGGTTTCCAGGCAACCGGAAACCCCCCCTGCGTTTGCCTATGTGTGTGTATATGTGGGTGTGTGTGTGTTTGAGGGAGCAAATCTATTCATGAGGGAGAAGGGGAGCTATCAGATTTGAGGTACAGCTTTTAATGTGGGGAGTCACATCTGGGGTAGGAATTTAAATAATGGAGGTTTGGGTCAGTTAAATCTGGGGTCTAATTTAAAAAGGGGGGAGGGACAGATATTTAATGAGCACGTAGAGGCGGCCAGATTGTGGATCAGGTTTTATGTCTAATTATTCTATAGCGGTCACTGTTATGGTTTCTGTACTGAAGAGAGGACATGACTAGTATACATTCTGTTTTTTTCAGATGGGGCTGGTGGGTTATGTATTTGTTTATAGCTCTTTCATATAACAAGTATGTTCTATTGCTATTTAACCCACAACCATATTGGATACACCACAGCTCTGATACATTTATTATGCTATTTTTTCAATCGCAGTTATTTGGTAGAAAATCGAGGGTCTTATGCTTGTGTGTGTCCCCCCGGTTTAAAGTTGCCAGCCAGCCCCTGTGTGTGATAGTGCAACTGAATGCTCGCTGTGCTGAGTGCTGCACACTTATACATAACCCCCTCCTTTGTGGAGCAGATGTCGTTTCAGGGGTCCTTTGTCTTTCCGTAGAATAACATTGATTATAGTAGAGATTCGGTTTTACCCGTATTTACTCAGATATGTTCGGATCTCAAAAACGTTATCATGCTGGATATCCGGTTGTCACGTGTTTTGGATAGCCAATAAGAGAACTCCAAACTAATCCGAACTTGCGATAATTTGGCCATAAGAACCGAATAAAACTGAACCCACACATCTCTAGATTACAGACCATTCTAAACTTGTATTCCGATCACGCTTAGTTCTCCTGCACACAGCACATGTTGACACACTGTCCCCCCCAACGACCTGTGCTTGGGCGCTGTTTGTATATACTCGTAAGTTAATATAATGTCTCGTCAGCACCTACCTCCTCCTTTCCTGGCTCCATCCTAGTTATATAGAGTGAGACGTTCAGAGAATGGCGCTAACAGCTGGGAGATCAGGGACATGCTGCTCACACAGAAACATAAGGTGCCAGGGGCAGGGTCACTGCTGTCCCTTACACACTGTAAAAGGATCCTGCCTGGACAGTTATGCAATGCTGGGGGTGACCCAGGTGGCTTAATGACTACCAACTACAAGCCCTTATCTTCTCCAGCAATATGATTAACCAGCACTGCAATGTCCTTTATTCACTGCTTTGTAAACTACAAAGTTCCTAATTTTTATGCATTGCTGGAAAATAAGTTTTTAATAAGTTATCTTTATTTCTATATTGCATATATCTATTTATTTATTATTTATTAACAGTTTCTTATATAGTGCAGCAAATTCTGTTGCGCTATATACTCTCACTTAGGGCTCTATTTACTACAATCCGCATATTGAATGCGGATTGTAGTGTGATATTACCGAGTGAATTCGCATTGCGAATTCAGGTAATATCACAGGGATTTACTATAAATCCCTTGCAGGGACAGAGCTTGCGATAAAGCTCTGTCCCTGCGGATCCCATCCGCACTGTAGTCGCGGTATTTTCGGAAAAAATACTGCGACTAAGAGCACGCGCATGCGCCGACCGACCACCGCTACTACCCCCCCACCGACGCTAAGCCCGCCCCCCGGCGCCAAGCCCCGCCCCCCGCGATCACGGACCCCCGCGACCCCCCCTCCCCCCCGCGACCCCCCCTCCCTTCATTACACTTACCTGCATCCTCCTGGCCTCCGGTGGTCTTCTCCGGGCTTCCCGATCAGGTGATCTCCCATACTGCACTGGGGCCCGATCACCTGATGACCGGGCCCCAGTGCACTGTGGGAGACCAGCTGACCGGAGAGGAGCCATCACCGGAGGCCCGATCACCGGTCCCTGGATTCAGGTAAGTGAAAAAAAAAATGTTTAATTTTTTTTTTTCTTTTTTGTACATCAGGTGATCGGGCCCCAGTGCAGTATGGGAGATCACCTGATCGGGAAGCCCGGAGAAGACCACCGGAGGCCAGGAGGATGCAGGTAAGTGTAATAAAGGGAGGGGGGGTCGCGGGGGTCCGCGATCGCGGGGGCGGGGCTTAGCACCGGGGGCGGGGCTTAGCGTCGGTGGGGGGGTAGTCGGTGGTCGGTCGGCGCATGCGCGTGCTCTTAGTCGCAGTATTTTTTCCGAAAATACCGCGACTAGAGTGCGGATGGGATCCGCAGGGACAGAGTTTTATCGCAAGCTCTGTCCCTGCAAGGGATTTATAGTAAATCCCTGTGATATTACCTGAATTCGCAATGCGAATTCACTCGGTAATATCACACTACAATCCGCATTCAATATGCGGATTGTAGTAAATAGAGCCCTCTCTCTCTCTCTCTCTCTCTCTCTCTCTCTCTCACTCTACAGTGTCTCACTCTCTGGGGGGGGGTTACATCTATCTCTATCTACACTAGTGGAATTAATTCTGGACACTTTTAGGAAATGTGGAAAATTTGCGTTTAGTCCTTATTTTTACATTATAATCACTTCTAATTTATATTCCAATCGAAGTATATGTCAGTATAATCATTACTATTTATTTTTAAATTGTCATTTGTCAAATTTCCAGTGAAAAATTCAGTAAAACCACAGTTTTACAGGTATGCTTTTTTTATGGAAAAAAAATACGTAATTTCAGCAATACACAAAATTTATATTTTATTGGATATCCTCTGTTTTTAAGAACGGCTTTGATTCATCTAGGCATCGAGTGAACCAGAAGCCTCAGATCTTCAGGTGAAATCACGTGGTACCAGGCCTGGATTATGGCTTCAATAAGCTCTCTCTTGTTACTTGGATTTTTTCGTGATACCATCACTTTAAGCCTTCACCAAAGATTTTCTATCGGATTTAAATCCGGACTATTTCCTGGCCAAAGCAAGACAGTGATTTGGCGATCACCGAACCACTTCAGGGAACTGTTGGCGGTGTGGCATGGCACTCCATCCTGCTGAAAGATACACTTCCGTGGGTCACCTTCGAACAAATCCTCGATTGTGGGCAACAGTTTCGCCTCCAGCACTGCTTCTTCATACTTTTTGGCATTGATATTGCCATCAACGACAGCCAAACATCCCACACCATGGCTGGCCATGCTGCCCCACACCATCACACTCACTGGTTGCTTCATAGTTGCCATGGTGCACTCGGGCAAAAGATCTTCCCCAGGCCGACGCCAAACAAATTTCACTCCATCACTCCTGAAGATGCTGATTTTGGTCTCGCCGATAATAATCTTGTCCCAGTCTTCTTCTGTCCACTCCTTGTGTGCCAGAGCCCAATCTATACGTTTCTGCCTCTGTTTCTGGTTTAGATACGGCTTCTTTCTCGAGGTCCTAGCTCGCAAAGCATTGTCACATAGTTTTTCTCGTATGGTTCGGTCACAAACTTGGACACCAGATGTTTTCATTATGTTGTTGATGGCTTTTGCAGACCTTCGACGGTCCTGCAGGGCCAGGCGACAGATTCTGACCGACATCTTGTTTCGTAAGCATGGGCTTTCTCCCAGTTCTTGCGGCTGATATCGTCGATCCACTGGTCACAACCCTTATGCAGAGTTTCCTTACACCTGATTTCATTGCCCCACCGCCCAACCTCTTCGCAATTTCTTCGTAGGTATACCCTTCCTCACTAAGCATCATGGTTTTGCCTATCTTCCCAGGTGACCAGTCAACACGTTTCGAGGTATTCAGAGCCAGTTTAGCCATTATTTACACTTTGACCAGAGCTGCAACTAGCTTTGAGGATTGATTGTAAAGGCTGCCACAGTCTGGATGAATTGAGTGCTGAACAAAGCACATGAGCCTGCATGGATGCTGTGTGGGACCTGCTCCCGGCTCCTGTCATCATGCTGCCTGCTGTGACTGGTGACTGCCGGCATCTTCACCACTGACAGTGGCTGGTAAGTGTATTTCAAAATCTCCTCTCTCTCTTTTCTTTCTCCCACTCTGGACCTCATTCAGAGTCGGTCGAAGTGGGCGCACGGTCGTACGCGAAAAGGGGCCGTATATGCAAATGATTCCCTCGCAAGTTGTGTCCCTAAGTTCGGATCGGTAGTTGGCCGACCAAGGGGAGGAAGCGGTCAGAAGACAAAAAAATACGCCTCCCTCTCGTACACATTGCACGTCATCTTCGAGCATATAAGGATTAATCAAGACCATCGGCAACCATCGAAACTGGTCGTAGAGCTTAAGGTTGACCATACCCTCTCTTAAGCTCTACGATCATGTCAGTGTAAAAACCTCCCATGTCACATGTACCATGACACTACTTTGTTAATTATGCACTCCCATAAACCGTATGCACTCCCACAAAACGCCATTCGCATAATGAGGCACGCCTGCGTTCGGATCTCCACTCCCCCGTTTTCAAGCACCTTCCCCTGTTACCACCCACAAACGCCTCAATCTGTCACTCAAACTACCGACCTGGCTGTGTTCAAGGAGAGAGAAATTTCTGATCGTAGCGGCTGGTTTGCGCACGCGCGTTACGAAGTGTACGCATGCGCAGTATAGCGAACATCGGTGGTGTACGACCGTGCAGCCGCTTCGACCGACTCTGAATGAGGTCCACTATCTCTCCATCCCCTTCTCTCTGTTTCCTCTCTCTCTAATAAATCATGTTAAAATCTTAAATAGAAACATCATAGATGAAAATAAAAACAAAGTATTGATTTGGTATAGCAGAACATGAATTTTCTGCATACATATCAAATAATTTTTTTTTAATTTAAAGTGTCCACAATTAATTCCACTACTGTAAAGTGTCTCACTCTCTGGGGGGTTTCTACATCTCTCTCTTTAACTATAGTGTCTCACTCTCTGGGGGTATTCTACATCTACACTGTATAATGCCGCATTACAGAGGCATCCTAGAAAGAAAATGGTGGTGGGAACTCATGGTTTACCCCAAATGCATTGAGGTAAACCATGAGTTCTGGGCACTGGCCTAGAATGCCCAGTGAGAGATTTTGACATATTTCTTAGTAAATACAGTAGATCTTCTTTGAAAATAGAACAGTGACAAAGTGCATTTAATACATGTAATATATAGAAATTGTATATGCTGATAAACTCTATTGGAGATGGCTTAATGTGAGTGTGTTTTATAGTTAGATATTTCAACTGTAGCTGTGGTGTTAAATATATTACTTGAGTTGACCCAATATGAATGTGAGAATTAAATGGATTTAATGTTATCAGAGAGTGAATGCAACACTATTCTGATTTGTGTTGTTTTAGACATAACTGTATCTTGGAGATATATACTGAATATTTGCTGTTTGATCTTGTATGAGAATAGACAATGAATATAGAATCTATCAGTGGTTCACATACTCTGTCCTCAGGACCCCACACAGTTCATGTTTTCCAGGTCACCCAGCAGGTTCACAGGTGTAGTCATTACTCACTGACACATTTTAAAAGATCCACAGGTGGAGCTAATTATTTCATTTGTGATTCTGTGAGGAGACCTGGAAAACTTGCACTGTTTGGGCTCCCGAGGACCGTGTTTGAGAACCTGTGGAATATATAATTGTAATCATTCTCAACCGGACATTTTGATTAACTTTTACTGATTATCTCAACTATGGAAATAATTGCCTATTTGAAACACACGCCGTGTTCCACTGATTCATCTATATTTAGATTTTTTTATGCTATTCGTACTTATTCCCCAAGGAGTCAGGACAAATTCCTGATGAAGTGTGACGAAATGCGTTGGCCCAAGGCGAGAGTGAATTATCCTCTGTTATGAATGATTATCATTGTATTGCGTTTGGTATTGGGGCTTTATTAGAATAAAACTTGGTATGTACTATGAAGTGCCAATAGGTTTTCTTTTTTGACCCAATATATCTGCTCTATTATAAAATTTTTGATATTTTTTAATTTAAAAAAAATCTTTTCAGACAAAAAGCTCTACACCTGATTAAATAATGACAAATGGAGAAGGATGTCACTTCCTATTAACAGAACACATATAACATGTTTAAATAGTTTGCCTTATAAATAAGTCCCGTACCTTGTGTATAGCATTTGTAACTGGAGATCCCAGAGGACCGACAATCGGCGAGTGGTCTTCAAAGTATTTCCAAAACAGTGACATCAATATTTCTGTTGTAATAAAGACATGATAGATACACTGTATTCTTTGTAATATTGCATGCTATAATAAATTAATCCAAGCCTGCAAATGCCAATGAATATAGAAGCCATCCTCAAGGAATATGAATTAACATTTTGTAGAGGCCCTAAACATATATTTTATTTGTAGCACAGTATTTGTCTTATTGAAACCACACAAAAATGATATCTGATGTTGGTTTTCTAGTGTTTTTCTGCACATTCTAAAGGTATGAACCACGCAGAACCCGATCACTGCATGCTTTAGTAACTGGCTGTTCCACTTCCTCTCTGAGATCCTTCCCCTTCAGGAAAACACTAACTCAATCATTATCCTCTCACAGCAGTTACACTTCATGGTAGGATGCAGTTCCAAATATGGGGATGAGAACAGTGCGTACACTATAGGCCTGATCCAGGGGTAGACGCCCGGTGCGTTCGCTGCTGCGTCTGTTTGCGTAGTGGAGGCGGTGATAATATGTAAATGCTAGTTTCTGCCTACCCCTGGTGTAGTAGCCTGCTCATGAATGAATGTGCATGCCCTGAGACACCCAACTTTCAGCGTCCCTGCACACCGTAATACCAAAGCATGCACCAACAACATGTGCACCAACCCTATGGCAGGTGAAGTGTCCCCGTCTAAACATGGTGCCTGTGGCTGCTGCCGTACGCCTGAGAATGCTGCTGCTTTCATTCACATGCCCATGGGACATATATATATTTTTTGCGTTCACTTCAGGCCACCTCCCAGGATCATCCATCACTTTATACTGCCCCAAATCTGTTACCATCTGCCCCAATCGCAATGGAATTGTGCGTACAATGTGTCTAACGCATGCGCTGTGGGGGTTTTCAGGACTTTTCACGCAGTAGCAAATCATTTCTCAGCATTGCGTGCACCTCTGAATGAGGCCCTCTATCTTTATATCCATCTGTGTTCATTCTGCACAATTAACGGATTATACGCCATTAGTGATATTTTCCCTAGACTCTGCTGTGTCTTACGTCTATTTTCCTTTTGTTCCTTTAGATATATTATTGTCATGATTCTAGAAGGAAACAGAAGGGCCTGAATCACAGTCTCATGTAATTAGTCCGCATATCCGGTCTTGGAAATAGATATGGATCTCCACCTATATTTGGAAGTAGCCGCATCTGCAGCCGTCCCAGCCCACCCCCCTCAGTTTGTAGAAAATCAGCCTGCGGCATTGGCCCATGCATTTCTGCCCTATAAATATAGATAAATCACAGATCCTCCATTGATCTCACCTGCCAATGGTAGTATACTAATGTCAGATGGTGGTTGTACTCCTGCCGCACAGCTCTCCTCCTGATGATGTGGTTTCCTGTAGGGCTGGTCCGAGGTTGATTTAAATGTACAATGTTCACTGGCTGCTGTTTCTTCGGACTCGCACTGTGTGGACACTCCCACTGCAGCACAAAATGATTCATCTGCAGGAACCCAAACGATGACAAAAGCAACTATCACAAACTTTCAATTTGGTTGACATTACAGCATCACTGGAATCAAGATAGAGTGCAGATATATTGCTCGGCCAATATATCTGGTGCCCGTCGGCCAGTGTGTACCCGCCATATGTCTGTTCACAGACATATCGCGTCAGCTGTGCAGCACAGCCGATGGACAGATATATCTGCAGACATATCTGTCCATTCGGCAAGTGTGTACGGGTGATCGGGCGATCGACCATACACATGCAGCATTATCCGTGGGGAGGGGGACTGACCCACCCCAGATCCGCCCCCCCGCGCAGCGGGACACAGCGGCTGCCTGGAAGATGATGGTCGTTCAGAGTATATGAATGACCATCATCTGCAGATATATCTGCTAGGCGTATAACCACCTTTAAGATCTGTGTTTTGTTCTGAACACTTTGCTAAAGAAATATCTTTTCTAGAATGCGCTAATTCAGCAAACATGGAACCAATGATGGTTTACGGATGAGTAAGAAAACTGCATCTCATGTCCCATCTCTCCAAGCGCTAGCGGATCTCTTCCCCTTATCCTAACACTATCATCTTTTCCTAATTTCATAAGGTTTCACACAACAGACTGAAACCAAGGTGTTGATACGGTATACAGTGAGCATCCCGACTGTCTAATCCCGGCAAGGGTCCAATGACAGGCATCAAAATCCTGACGCCTGTCATTAGCCCTACGCCGGGAGCCCAATGCCCGGCATCCCGATCGAAGGTAAGCCAGGTGTGGACAGCCACAGGAGGGGAGGGTTAGGCAGCTCCCGGGCAGGGTTAGGGTTAGGGTAGGGGAAGGGGGGTTATGGTTAGGCACCCCCCGGGAGACTTAGGGTTAGGCTGCAGGGAAGTGGGTGTTAGGTTTAGGCACTTAGAGGGGGGTTAGGGTTTCGCACTTGGGGGGAAGGTTAGGGTTAGGCACCCCTAAGGGAAGGTTAGGGTTAGGGGTGGGAGAAAGGTTAGCGATACTTACCTTATTTAACGATCGGGATTTTCACCCTTGCCGGGCTGCCGCTGTCGGGATTTGAACGGCCGGCGGAAAATCATACTGATTCCGTAGATACATGTTTGCTCACAATTGTGGCAGGAGCCAGACTGTCTGAATTCCCTGGGCTTTTGATATCTTGCCTTTCAGATACAGTGTTCTACTGTACTTACGGTTTGCTGGTCAACTTGACTTAATACTATTTCTGCACTGTCTTTCTTGTCATCATTAGACCCACCTTTCTCAGGTGCAGAGGTTACAGCGATATCCTCAGTAGGACTTCCAGGATTTATTTCAGTGGATTTTGTCTCATCATCTGTCCATTGGCCCACTACAGAGACATCTACTTTATCACCCTCACCATTGATGTCCATAGATTCACCATGTTTTGGACTCCTGTTCTTTGATGTTCTTTCGTCATCACCCTCATCCACACTTTGGTGTAATTCTTCTTTCTTGAGTTCATTCTTTGTCGCAAAACTTAAAACATCTTTAATGGCAAAGTTAAACCATTTTGCCTGAGGCTCTCCACTGTCATTACTATTATTATTTTCCTGGTCAGGTTCTTGTGTGTGTGCGGATATATTTACTCCATCTGTTTCACCAGCAATGTTTTCATGTGGCGTCAGGGTATCTCTGTCCTCTTCCAGAGGCTCAGCCTCTGTGTCTCCTTCTCTAAAAGGCAGAGACTTTTTGATGTCGCCACCCAACCAACCAGATATTTCAGCCTGATTCTCCTCCAATTCTTTGGGTTCAACTTGTTCATTGATTGCAGTTTCTCTATTCGGCAATCCATCCTCTTGATTAAGATTGACATCAGTTTTTATATCTTGTTTATCATGAGCTCTACCCATGCCAAACCACACTGCGATGCCTGATGGACCCCAATCCGATTTATCAGGAGCTTCCTTATCTAATTCCTGGTGGGTGACATCAACTTGTGTAGGGATTCCACCTGAAGAATAAAATATGTAATATTTCACTATCTGACAGTATAAACATTTACTGATTGTTTTGAGCTCAGGACGGAGCTAGGGCTGTTTCTGAGTTTGGAGCATATCAAAGAAATCAAGTAACTTTGTATCTGGTACAAACCATGTCACAATGCAAGAGATGCAAATACATTTTATTTATTCATTTATTTATTTTGCATGCAGGGTAAATACTGTCCGCATTTGCATGTATCCCACAAATGCTGGACACCTTTATTTCATTCTTGCCTACGTTTTTTTAAATTTCTTCTCCGGGAGAAACCTGAAGAGGGGATGCGGCTGGCCACTTTTTTTTTTGGGGGGGGGGGTAAGGGAGAGGGAGGAAGGGACAGGATCGGGTCTTTACATCATTAGACTCCGCCGCCGCTAAAGCAAAATGTCACAATTCGCGGATCCGTATTGAGGGGCCAGGGCTAAGATTATGCTAATGCAACATGTTAGCCCTGCCCCTTTCCTACAGATCGCGATTCCTCAGCAATCTCCCCATCCTGCCCCTTTCCTACAGATCGTGATTCCTCAGCAATCTCCCCATCCTGCCCCTTTCCTACAGATCGCGATTCCTCAGCAATCTCCCCTTCCCGCCCCTTTCCTACAGATCGCGATTCCTCAGCAATCTCCCCATCCCGCCCCTTTCCTACAGATCGCGATTCCTCAGAAATCTCCCCATCCTGCCCCTTTCCTACAGATCACGATTCCTCAGCAATCTCCCCATCCTGCCCCTTTCCTACAGATCGCGATTCCTCAGCAATCACCCCATCCTGCCCCTTTCCTACAGATCGCGATTCCCCAGCAATCTCCCCATCCTGCCCATTTCTTACAGATCGCGATTCCTCAGCAATCTTCCCATGTTGCCCCTTTCCTACAGATCGCGATTCCTCAGCAATCTCCACATCCTGCCCCTTTCCTACAGATCGCGATTCCTCAGCAATCTCCCCATCCTGCCCCTTTCCTACAGATCGCGATTCCTCTGAAATCTCCCCATCCTGTCCCTTTCCTACAGATTGCAAATCCTCTGCAATCTCCCCATCCCGCCCCTTTCCTACAGATCGCGATTCCTCAGCAATCTCCCCATCCTGCCCCTTTCCTACAGATCGCGATTCCTCAGCAATCTCCCCATCCTGCCCCTTTCCTACAGATCGCGATTCCTCAGCAATCTCCCCATCCTGCCCCTTTCCAACAGATCGCGATTCCTCAGCAATCTCCCCATCCTGCCCCTTTCCTACAGATCGCGATTCCTCAGCAATCTCCCCATCCTGCCCCTTTCCTACAGATTGCGATTCCTCAGCAATCTCCCCATCCTGCCCCTTTCCTACAGATCACGATTCCTCAGCAATCTCCCCATCCTGCCCCTTTCCTACAGATTGCGATTCCTCAGCAATCTCCCCATCCTGCCCCTTTCCTACAGATCGCGATTCCTCAGCAATCTCCCCATCCTGCCCCTTTCCAACAGATCGCGATTCCTCAGCAATCTCCCCATCCTGCCCCTTTCCTACAGATCGCGATTCCTCAGCAATCTCCCCATCCTGCCCCTTTCCTACAGATCGCGATTCCTCAGCAATCTTCCCATCCTGCCCCTTTCCTACAGCTCGCGATTCCTCAGCAATCTTCCCATCCTGCCCCTTTCCTACAGATCGCGATTCCTCAGCAATCTCCCCATCCTGCCCCTTTTCTACAGATCGCGATTCCTCAGCAATCTTCCCATCCTGCCCCTTTCCTACAGATCGCGATTCCTCAGCAATCTCCCCATCCTGCCCCTTTCCAACAGATCGCGATTCCTCAGCAATCTCCCCATCCTGCCCCTTTCCTACAGATCGCGATTCCTCAGCAATCTCCCCATCCTGCCTCTTTCCTACAGATCGCGATTCCTCAGCAATCTCCCCATCCCGCCCCTTTCCTACAGATCGCGATTCCTCAGAAATCTCCCCATCCTGCCCCTTTCCTACAGATCACGATTCCTCAGCAATCTCCCCATCCTGCCCCTTTCCTACAGATCGCGATTCCTCAGCAATCACGCCATCCTGCCCCTTTCCTACAGATCGCGATTCCCCAGCAATCTCCCCATCCTGCCCATTTCTTACAGATCGCGATTCCTCAGCAATCTTCCCATGCTGCCCCTTTCCTACAGATCGCGATTCCTCAGCAATCTCCACATCCTGCCCCTTTCCTACAGATCGCGATTCCTCAGCAATCTCCCCATCCTGCCCCTTTCCTACAGATCGCGATTCCTCTGAAATCTCCCCATCCTGTCCCTTTCCTACAGATCGCAATTCCTCTGCAATCTCCCCATCCCGCCCCTTTCCTACAGATCGCTATTCCTCAGCAATCTCCCCATCCTGCCCCTTTCCTACAGATCGCGATTCCTCAGCAATCTCCCCATCCTGCCCCTTTCCTACAGATCGCGATTCCTCAGCAATCTCCCCATCCTGCCCCTTTCCAACAGATTGCGATTCCTCAGCAATCTCCCCATCCTGCCCCTTTCCTACAGATCGCGATTCCTCAGCAATCTCCCCATCCTGCCCCTTTCCTACAGATTGCGATTCCTCAGCAATCTCCCCATCCTGCCCCTTTCCTACAGATCGCGATTCCTCAGCAATCTCCCCATCCTGCCCCTTTCCTACAGATCGCGATTCCTCAGCAATCTCCCCATCCTGCCCCTTTCCTACAGATTGCGATTCCTCAGCAATCTCCCCATCCTGCCCCTTTCCTACAGATCGCGATTCCTCAGCAATCTCCCCATCCTGCCCCTTTCCAACAGATCACGATTCCTCAGCCATCTCCCCATCCTGCCCCTTTCCTACAGATCGCGATTCCTCAGCAATCTCCCCATCCTGCCCCTTTCCTACAGATCGCGATTCCTCAGCAATCTTCCCATCCTGCCCCTTTCCTACAGCTCGCGATTCCTCAGCAATCTTCCCATCCTGCCCCTTTCCTACAGATCGCGATTCCTCAGCAATCTCCCCATCCTGCCCCTTTCCTACAGATCGCGATTCCTCAGCAATCTTCCCATCCTGCCCCTTTCCTACAGAACGCGACTCCTCAGCAATCTCCCCATCCTGCCCCTTTCTTACAGATCGCGATTCCTCAGCAATCTTCCCATCCTGCCCCTTTCCTACAGATTGTGATTCCTCAGCAATCTCCCCATCCTGCCCCTTTCCTACAGATCGCGATTCCTCAGCAATCTCCCCATCCTGCCCCTTTCCTACAGATCGCGATTCTTCAGCAATCTCCCCATCCTGCCCCGTTCCTACAGATCACGATTCCTCAGCAATCTCCCCATCCTGCCCCTTTCCTACAGATCGCGATTGCTCAGCAATCTTCCCATCCTGCCCCTTTCCTACAGATCGCGATTCCTCAGCAATCTCCCCATCCTGCCCCTTTCCTACAGATCGCGATTCCTCAGCAATCTTCCCATCCTGCCCCTTTCCTACAGATCGCGATTCCTCAGCAATCTCCCCATCCTGCCCCTTTCCTACAGATCGCGATTCCTCAGCAATCTCCCCGTCCTGCCCCTTTCCTACAGATCGCGATTCCTCAGCAATCTCCCCATCCTGCCCCTTTCCTACAGATCGCGATTCCTCAGCAATCTCCCCATCCTGCCCCTTTCCTACAGATTGCGATTCCTCAGCAATCTCCCCATCCTGCCCCTTTCCTACAGATCGCGATTCCTCAGCAATCTTCCCATCCTGCCCCTTTCCTACAGATCGCGATTCCTCAGCAATCTCCCCATCCTGCCCCTTTCCTACAGATCGCGATTCCTCAGCAATCTCCCCATCCTGCCCCATTCCTACAGATCGCGATTCCTCAGCAATCTCCCCATCCTGCCCCTTTCCTACAGATCGCGATTCCTCAGCAATCTCCCCATCCTGCCCCTTTCTTACAGATCGCGATTCCTCAGCAATCTTCCCATCCTGCCCCTTTCCTACAGATCGCGATTCCTCAGCAATCTCCCCATCCTGCCCCTTTCCTACAGATCGCGATTCCTCAGCAATCTCCCCATCCTGCCCCTTTCCTACAGATCGCGATTCCTCAGCAATCTCCCCATCCTGCCCCGTTCCTACAGATTGCGATTCCTCAGCAATCTTCCCATCCTGCCCCTTTCCTACAGATCGCGATTCCTCAGCAATCTCCCCATCCTGCCCCTTTCCTACAGATCGCGATTCCTCAGCAATCTCCCCATCCTGCCCCTTTCCTACAGATTGCGATTCCTCAGCAATCTCCCCATCCTGCCCCTTTCCTACAGATCGCGATTCCTCAGCAATCTTCCCATCCTGCCCCTTTCCTACAGATCGCGATTCCTCAGCAATCTCCCCATCCTGCCCCTTTCCTACAGATCGCGATTCCTCAGCAATCTCCCCATCCTGCCCCTTTCCTACAGATCGCGATTCCTCAGCAATCTTCCCATCCTGCCCCTTTCCTACAGATCGCGATTCCTCAGCAATCTCCCCATCCTGCCCCTTTCCTACAGATTGCGATTCCTCAGCAATCTCCCCATCCTGCCCCTTTCCTACAGATCGCGATTCCTCAGCAATCTCCCCATCCTGCCCCTTTCCTACAGATCGCGATTCCTCTGAAATCTCCCCATCCTGTCCCTTTCCTACAGATTGCAAATCCTCTGCAATCTCCCCATCCCGCCCCTTTCCTACAGATCGCGATTCCTCAGCAATCTCCCCATCCTGCCCCTTTCCTACAGATCGCGATTCCTCAGCAATCTCCCCATCCTGCCCCTTTCCTACAGATCGCGATTCCTCAGCAATCTCCCCATCCTGCCCCTTTCCAACAGATCGCGATTCCTCAGCAATCTCCCCATCCTGCCCCTTTCCTACAGATCGCGATTCCTCAGCAATCTCCCCATCCTGCCCCTTTCCTACAGATTGCGATTCCTCAGCAATCTCCCCATCCTGCCCCTTTCCTACAGATCGCGATTCCTCAGCAATCTCCCCATCCTGCCCCTTTCCTACAGATTGCGATTCCTCAGCAATCTCCCCATCCTGCCCCTTTCCTACAGATCGCGATTCCTCAGCAATCTCCCCATCCTGCCCCTTTCCAACAGATCGCGATTCCTCAGCAATCTCCCCATCCTGCCCCTTTCCTACAGATCGCGATTCCTCAGCAATCTCCCCATCCTGCCCCTTTCCTACAGATCGCGATTCCTCAGCAATCTTCCCATCCTGCCCCTTTCCTACAGCTCGCGATTCCTCAGCAATCTTCCCATCCTGCCCCTTTCCTACAGATCGCGATTCCTCAGCAATCTCCCCATCCTGCCCCTTTTCTACAGATCGCGATTCCTCAGCAATCTTCCCATCCTGCCCCTTTCCTACAGATCGCGATTCCTCAGCAATCTCCCCATCCTGCCCCTTTCCAACAGATCGCGATTCCTCAGCAATCTCCCCATCCTGCCCCTTTCCTACAGATCGCGATTCCTCAGCAATCTCCCCATCCTGCCTCTTTCCTACAGATCGCGATTCCTCAGCAATCTCCCCATCCCGCCCCTTTCCTACAGATCGCGATTCCTCAGAAATCTCCCCATCCTGCCCCTTTCCTACAGATCACGATTCCTCAGCAATCTCCCCATCCTGCCCCTTTCCTACAGATCGCGATTCCTCAGCAATCACGCCATCCTGCCCCTTTCCTACAGATCGCGATTCCCCAGCAATCTCCCCATCCTGCCCATTTCTTACAGATCGCGATTCCTCAGCAATCTTCCCATGCTGCCCCTTTCCTACAGATCGCGATTCCTCAGCAATCTCCACATCCTGCCCCTTTCCTACAGATCGCGATTCCTCAGCAATCTCCCCATCCTGCCCCTTTCCTACAGATCGCGATTCCTCTGAAATCTCCCCATCCTGTCCCTTTCCTACAGATCGCAATTCCTCTGCAATCTCCCCATCCCGCCCCTTTCCTACAGATCGCTATTCCTCAGCAATCTCCCCATCCTGCCCCTTTCCTACAGATCGCGATTCCTCAGCAATCTCCCCATCCTGCCCCTTTCCTACAGATCGCGATTCCTCAGCAATCTCCCCATCCTGCCCCTTTCCAACAGATTGCGATTCCTCAGCAATCTCCCCATCCTGCCCCTTTCCTACAGATCGCGATTCCTCAGCAATCTCCCCATCCTGCCCCTTTCCTACAGATTGCGATTCCTCAGCAATCTCCCCATCCTGCCCCTTTCCTACAGATCGCGATTCCTCAGCAATCTCCCCATCCTGCCCCTTTCCTACAGATCGCGATTCCTCAGCAATCTCCCCATCCTGCCCCTTTCCTACAGATTGCGATTCCTCAGCAATCTCCCCATCCTGCCCCTTTCCTACAGATCGCGATTCCTCAGCAATCTCCCCATCCTGCCCCTTTCCAACAGATCACGATTCCTCAGCCATCTCCCCATCCTGCCCCTTTCCTACAGATCGCGATTCCTCAGCAATCTCCCCATCCTGCCCCTTTCCTACAGATCGCGATTCCTCAGCAATCTTCCCATCCTGCCCCTTTCCTACAGCTCGCGATTCCTCAGCAATCTTCCCATCCTGCCCCTTTCCTACAGATCGCGATTCCTCAGCAATCTCCCCATCCTGCCCCTTTCCTACAGATCGCGATTCCTCAGCAATCTTCCCATCCTGCCCCTTTCCTACAGATCGCGACTCCTCAGCAATCTCCCCATCCTGCCCCTTTCTTACAGATCGCGATTCCTCAGCAATCTTCCCATCCTGCCCCTTTCCTACAGATTGTGATTCCTCAGCAATCTCCCCATCCTGCCCCTTTCCTACAGATCGCGATTCCTCAGCAATCTCCCCATCCTGCCCCTTTCCTACAGATCGCGATTCTTCAGCAATCTCCCCATCCTGCCCCGTTCCTACAGATCACGATTCCTCAGCAATCTCCCCATCCTGCCCCTTTCCTACAGATCGCGATTGCTCAGCAATCTTCCCATCCTGCCCCTTTCCTACAGATCGCGATTCCTCAGCAATCTCCCCATCCTGCCCCTTTCCTACAGATCGCGATTCCTCAGCAATCTTCCCATCCTGCCCCTTTCCTACAGATCGCGATTCCTCAGCAATCTCCCCATCCTGCCCCTTTCCTACAGATCGCGATTCCTCAGCAATCTCCCCGTCCTGCCCCTTTCCTACAGATCGCGATTCCTCAGCAATCTCCCCATCCTGCCCCTTTCCTACAGATCGCGATTCCTCAGCAATCTCCCCATCCTGCCCCTTTCCTACAGATTGCGATTCCTCAGCAATCTCCCCATCCTGCCCCTTTCCTACAGATCGCGATTCCTCAGCAATCTTCCCATCCTGCCCCTTTCCTACAGATCGCGATTCCTCAGCAATCTCCCCATCCTGCCCCTTTCCTACAGATCGCGATTCCTCAGCAATCTCCCCATCCTGCCCCATTCCTACAGATCGCGATTCCTCAGCAATCTCCCCATCCTGCCCCTTTCCTACAGATCGCGATTCCTCAGCAATCTCCCCATCCTGCCCCTTTCTTACAGATCGCGATTCCTCAGCAATCTTCCCATCCTGCCCCTTTCCTACAGATCGCGATTCCTCAGCAATCTCCCCATCCTGCCCCTTTCCTACAGATCGCGATTCCTCAGCAATCTCCCCATCCTGCCCCTTTCCTACAGATCGCGATTCCTCAGCAATCTCCCCATCCTGCCCCGTTCCTACAGATTGCGATTCCTCAGCAATCTTCCCATCCTGCCCCTTTCCTACAGATCGCGATTCCTCAGCAATCTCCCCATCCTGCCCCTTTCCTACAGATCGCGATTCCTCAGCAATCTCCCCATCCTGCCCCTTTCCTACAGATTGCGATTCCTCAGCAATCTCCCCATCCTGCCCCTTTCCTACAGATCGCGATTCCTCAGCAATCTTCCCATCCTGCCCCTTTCCTACAGATCGCGATTCCTCAGCAATCTCCCCATCCTGCCCCTTTCCTACAGATCGCGATTCCTCAGCAATCTCCCCATCCTGCCCCTTTCCTACAGATCGCGATTCCTCAGCAATCTTCCCATCCTGCCCCTTTCCTACAGATCGCGATTCCTCAGCAATCTCCCCATCCTGCCCCTTTCCTACAGATTGCGATTCCTCAGCAATCTCCCCATCCTGCCCCTTTCCTACAGATCGTGATTCCTCAGCAATCTCCCCATCCTGCCCCTTTCCTACAGATCGCGAATCCTCAGCAATCTCCCCATCCTGCCCCTTTCTTACAGATCGCGATTCCTCAGCAATCTCCCCATCCTGCCCCTTTCCTACAGATCGCGATTCCTCAGCAATCTCCCCATCCTGCCCCTTTCCTACAGATCGCGATTCCTCAGCAATCTCCCCATCCTGCCCCTTTCCTACAGATCGCGATTCCTCAGCAATCTCCCAATTCTGCCCCTTTCCTACAGATCGCGATTCCTCAGCAATCTCACCATCCTGCCCCTTTCCTACAGATCACGATTCCTCAGCAATCTCCCCATCCTGCCCCTTTCCTACTGATCGCGATTCCTCAGCAATCTCCCCATCCCGCCCCTTTCCTACAGATCGCGATTCCTCAGCAATCTCCCCATCCTGCCCCTTTCTTACAGATCGCGATTCCTCAGCAATCTCCCCTTCCTGCCCCTTTCCTACAGATCGCGATTCCTCAGCAATCTCCCCATCCTGCCCCTTTCCTACAGATCGCGATTCATCAGCAATCTCCCCATCCTGCCCCTTTCCTACAGATTGCAATTCCTCAGCAATCTTCCCATACTGCCCCTTTCCTACAGATCGCGATTCCTCAGCAATCTCCCCATCCTGCCCCTTTCCTACAGATCGCAATTCCTCAGCAATCTTCCCATCCTGCCCCTTTCCTACAGATCGCGATTCCTCAGCAATCTCCCCATCCTGCCCCTTTCTTATAGATCGCGATTCCTCAGCAATCTCCCCTTCCTGCCCCTTTCCTACAGATCGCGATTCCTCAGCAATCTTCCCATCCTGCCCCTTTCCTACAGATCGCGATTCCTCAGCAATCTCCCCATCCTGCCCCTTTCCTACAGATCGCGATTCCTCAACAATCTCCCCATCCTGCCCCTTTCCTACAGATCGCGATTCCTCAGCAATCTCCCCATCCTGCCCCTTTCCTACAGATTGCGATTCCTCAGCAATCTCCCCATCCTGCCCCTTTCCTACAGATCGCGATTCCTCTGCAATCTCCCCATCCTGCCCCTTTCCTACAGATCGCGATTCCTCAGCAATCTCCCCATCCTTCCCCTTTTTTACAGATCGCGATTCCTCAGCAATCTCCCCATCCTGCCCCTTTCCTACAGATCGCGATTCCTCAGCAATCTCCCCATCCTGCCCCTTTCTTACAGATCGCGATTCCTCAGCCATCTCCCCATCCTGTCCCTTTCCTACAGATCGCGATTCCTCAGCAATCTCCCCATCCTGCCCCTTTCCTACAGATCGCGATTCCTCAGCAATCTCCCCATCCTGCCCCTTTCTTACAGATCGCGATTCCTCAGCAATCTCCCCATCCTGCCCCTTTCCTACAGATCGCGATTCCTCAGCAATCTCCCCATCCTGTCCCTTTCCTACAGATCACGATTCCTCGGCAATCCCCCCATCCTGCCCCTTTCCTACAGATCGCGATTCCTCGGCAATCTCCCCATCCTGCCCCTATCCTACAGATCGCGATTCCTCAGCAATCTCCCCATCCTGCCCCTTTCCTACAGATCGCGATTCCTCATCAATCTCCCCATCCTGCCCCTTTCCTACAGATCGCGATTCCTCATCAATCTCCCTGTCCTGCCCCTTTCCTACAGATCGTGATTCCTCAGCAATCTCCCCGTCCTGCCCCTTTCCTACAGATCGCGATTCCTCAGCAATCTCCCCATCCTGCCCCTTTCCTACAGATCGCGATTCCTCAGCAATCTCCCCATCCTGCCCCTTTCCTACAGATCGCAATTCCTCAGCAATCTTCCCATCCTGCCCCTTTCCTACAGATCGCGATTCCTCAGCAATCTCCCCATCCTGCCCCTTTCTTATAGATCGCGATTCCTCAGCAATCTCCCCTTCCTGCCCCTTTCCTACAGATCGCGATTCCTCAGCAATCTTCCCATCCTGCCCCTTTCCTACAGATCGCGATTCCTCAGCAATCTCCCCATCCTGCCCCTTTCCTACAGATCGCGATTCCTCAACAATCTCCCCATCCTGCCCCTTTCCTACAGATCGCGATTCCTCAGCAATCTCCCCATCCTGCCCCTTTCCTACAGATTGCGATTCCTCAGCAATCTCCCCATCCTGCCCCTTTCCTACAGATCGCGATTCCTCTGCAATCTCCCCATCCTGCCCCTTTCCTACAGATCGCGATTCCTCAGCAATCTCCCCATCCTGCCCCTTTTTTACAGATCGCGATTCCTCAGCAATCTCTCCATCCTGCCCCTTTCCTACAGATCGCGATTCCTCAGCAATCTCCCCATCCTGCCCCTTTCTTACAGATCGCGATTCCTCAGCAATCTCCCCATCCTGTCCCTTTCCTACAGATCGCGATTCCTCAGCAATCTCCCCATCCTGCCCCTTTCCTACAGATCGCGATTCCTCAGCAATCTCCCCATCCTGCCCCTTTCTTACAGATCGCGATTCCTCAGCAATCTCCCCATCCTGCCCCTTTCCTACAGATCGCGATTCCTCAGCAATCTCCCCATCCTGTCCCTTTCCTACAGATCGCGATTCCTCGGCAATCCCCCCATCCTGCCCCTTTCCTACAGATCGCGATTCCTTGGCAATCTCCCCATCCTGCCCCTATCCTACAGATCGCGATTCCTCAGCAATCTCCCCATCCTGCCCCTTTCCTACAGATCGCGATTCCTCATCAATCTCCCCATCCTGCCCCTTTCCTACAGATCGCGATTCCTCATCAATCTCCCTGTCCTGCCCCTTTCCTACAGATCGTGATTCCTCAGCAATCTCCCCGTCCTGCCCCTTTCCTACAGATCGCGATTCCTCAGCAATCTCCCCATCCTGCCCCTTTCTTACAGATCGCGATTCCTCAGCAATCTCCCCATCCTGCCTCTTTCCTACAGATCGCGATTCCTCAGCAATCTCCCCATCCTGCCCCTTTCCTACAGATCGCGATTCCTCAGCAATCTCCCCATCCTGCCCCTTTCCTACAGATCGCGATTCCTCAGCAATCTTCCCATCCTGCCCCTTTCCTACAGATCGCGATTCCTCAGCAATCTCCCCATCCTGCCCCTTTCCTACAGATCGCGATTCCTCAGCAATCTCCCCATCCTGCCCCTTTCCTACAGATCGCGATTCCTCAGCAATCTCCCCATCCTGCCCCTTTCCTACAGATCGCGATTCCTCAGCAATCTCCCCATCCTGCCCCTTTCCTACAGATCGCGATTCCTCAGCAATCTCCCCATCCTGCCTCTTTCCTACAGATCGCGATTCCTCAGCAATCTCCCCATCCTGCCCGTTTCCTACAGATCGAGATTCCTCAGCAATCTCCCCATCCTGCCCCTTTCCTACAGATCGCGATTCCTCAGCAATCTCCCCATCCTGCCCCTTTCCTACAGATCGCGATTCCTCAGCAATCTCCCCATCCTGCCTCTTTCCTACAGATCGCGATTCCTCAGCAATCTCCCCATCCTGCCTCTTTCCTACAGATCGCGATTCCTCAG
Source organism: Taudactylus pleione (assembly GCA_031769625.1). Taxonomy (NCBI): domain Eukaryota; kingdom Metazoa; phylum Chordata; class Amphibia; order Anura; family Myobatrachidae; genus Taudactylus; species Taudactylus pleione. The sequence goes on from JAUIMM010001714.1 coordinate 334,746, forward strand.
CAATCTTCCCATCCTGCCCCTTTCCTACAGATCGCGATTCCTCTGCAATCTCCCCGTCCTGCCCCTTTCCTACAGATCGCGATTCCTCAGCAATCTCCCCATCCTGCCCCTTTCCTACAGATCGCGATTCATCAGCAATCTCCCCATCCTGCCCCTTTCCTACAGATCGCGATTCCCCAGCAATCTCCCCATCCTGCCCCTTTCTTACAGATCGCGATTCCTCAGCAATCTTCCCATCCTGCCCCTTTCCTACAGATCGCGATTCCTCAGCAATCTCCCCATCCTGCCCCTTTCCTACAGATCGCGATTCCTCAGCAATCTCCCCATCCTGCCTCTTTCCTACAGATCGCGATTCCTCAGCAATCTCCCCATCCTGCCCCTTTCCTACAGATCGCGATTCCTCAGCAATCTCCCCATCCTGCCCCTTTCCTACAGATCGCGATTCCTCAGCAATCTCCCCATCCTGCCCCTTTCTTAGGGAGTGGGCAGGATGTGGGAGATCCGGTCACTCTTCTGGGGGTATGGAGGGCTGACCGAGAAATTGCGAGGCTCCCGAACCTTCTGGGATAATAGACAAGTATGCTTTATTTTTACACTGCAATTTAGATTTGAGTTTGGACACACATCTCTCACATCTAAAGCCATCTGGACCTCTTAAATATACCCCACCTGCGGCGTGGCGCAGTTTTTGCAATCTCCAAAGTTACTTGCTTTTTTTTTTTTGCTTTATTCCCACCTCAAAATCAGCCCCTGGATGTGCATGAGATTAGTCATGAAGCATGTTCCATCGGTCTCTCCCCTCCTTCAGGCACCAAACACATTGTCAGTCTGTTTTTAAATAGAACTGCATACTGTGTAATAACTACATATCACATACAATGCCACCCTGCTTCCTGACCAGTGACCTCTATGTACAAGGAACGGCAGGACATTGGTAGTAGTGGAGAAAGTAAATATTATTCCTAAGTACGGAGGAAATATCATTAGTCTTTTGAAAAATTGTCTGCCTGGTTCTGCAGGTTTGTGTCCATTTTTGTAGATACGCAGATGGATTAGGGCAGCACGGATGGTGTAATGGTTAGCATTACTGCCTCACAGCACTGAGGTCTTGGGTTTGATTCCCACCATGGCCCTAACTGTGTGGAGTTTGTATATTCTCCATGTGCTTGTGTGGGTTTCCTCTGGGTAGTCCGGTTTTCTCCCACACGCCTGAAACATAGATTATGTAGATTATTTGGCTCCTGACAACAAAAATAAATAAACCTAGTATATATGTGTGCATGTACATGTGGTAGGGAATATAGGGCCTGATTCAGAGCCGGACGCAAGTGGCCGTTCGCTCGTACGGCGTACGAGCGGGAAAATGTAAATTAAAGCGCTCGCTCTTATTTTCGTTCGCAGCTAATCTTCCGCCCCATAGTCTCCCAACCCCTCCTCTAGCTAGCGAACGTTCAAAATAGTGACCTTCCGTCTCCTCTTTCGTTGCAGGGAACGCTCACACAATTCAATTCCGGAAGTGGCCCTGTCAGTTTTTGATTGCCTTCTCTTTCATTCTTCCAACATACTTTCATCGTTGCATGCCAATCAGTATATTAATTACCTTAATTGCTATTCACATGTTTTCAATCCTTTTTTTATTTTCATTGTCAATAAACTTTATTCTTGTAAGTGTGTGTCATTTGGCCTGCAGAATACGTACGGTTTCACCAATGTTTATTTTTTTCCAAATTAAATGTTTTTAGGAATGATACTATTGTTTTCCTTTGTTTTTTATAGGCATATTTTATTACTTTAATTTGTTTTTTTAAATTAGCTTACGCATGTCACTGCATCAAGCCTATCATAACTCACATTATATTTGTGAGGCTGTAGGTCACATGACTCATACAATAACCAATACAATGCGTTCTGTTAATTTTCCAAGTACATTAGCCAATCAAATTTTTTCTAGGGCCTTTATTAAAACAGTTTTTTTTAAAAAACATGCGTACAATATCAAAAACACGCAAATGTAAAAGCCATTTGTAAGCTAATTGATTGTATAACCCAGAAAATATCAGCTGAGTAGTTCACCTGCGTACGGTTTTTGGCTAATAAAAAAAGGCTATTGGCTATACACCTTACAAGCATTTTTGCAATTCAAAAGTGATAGTTTTTGAGGCCTCAATTGATAAATCGGGAGACCATCGATGAGCCGCGGGAGGAACGAAGAGACCATCGTCATTGTGGTAGAGAATACCAGACCACAAGCTGAGCAAGCAGTTTGAATGGAAAGTTGATCAGACAGTGACGTAACACTTGTTCCGTTCACATTGGCCGTTCGCATCAGATAATTTATGTACGCCCAAAAAACGCCTTGCCACGCCTGCGTTTGCCCATCTCCACCCCCGTCACCGCCCAAAAACGGGCAGTTCTGTCAATCACATTTGATATGTCACTTCCTGTTCACTATTCGACGAACGACTGGAAAAATTATCGCAATCAGCCGTACGCACATGCGCACTGTTACACCAACGCATGCGTGGTTGGACAACATCGGACCGCTACAAGCGTACGGCCGCTTACGAGTGGCTCTGAATGAGGGCCATAGATTGTAAGCTCCACTGGGTGAGGAGTGAATGGCCATATATTCGCTGTAAAGCACGGAATATGTGTGCGCTATGTACTGTAAATAACAATAATAATTACGGCCATGACTGCTGGAAGGAGCCAAATTTACCTTGTGCTTTTGGGGACGTAAACCAGAAGTGACATTTTCCTTTATTTGGGCAGGATGAGATTTTGAATCACCTTTTACAGGTGTGAGTTGCACATTTTCTGAGTTACTCATCATTGAGCAAATCTTATTTTTACACAATTGTTATTTATACACCACTTTTGTATGGGTGTAGATAAAGTAATTTCATTAAAGCATTAAAATGTGCTGATAAAAATATACAATTGAATCTCATAGCGATCATTAAGACTGGATGTAGTTAGTATGCCGGACGGTATGTTAGTAGGACAATATGCCGGCCGTCGAAATCCCGACATTGGAAGCTCGACCCGGGACTAAAAATAGGCATCGAAATCCCGACATTGGAAGCTCGACCCGGGACTAAAAATAGGCATCGAAATCCCGACATTGGAAGCTCGACCTGGGACTAAAAATAGGCATCGAAATCCCGACATTGGAAGCTCGACCCGGGACTAAAAATAGGCATCGAAATCCCAACATTGGAAGCTCGACCCGGGACTAAAAATAGGCATCGAAATCCCGACATTGGAAGCTCGACCTGGGACTAAAAATAGGCATCGAAATCCTGACATTGGAAGCTCGACCTGGGACTAAAAATAGGCATCGAAATCCCGACACCAATCTATACCCTGACACCGGAATCTTGACAGCCGCCATCCCGAACGAAGGTATACTGGGGCTTCTTAGCTGTTAGGTGCGGGGGGAGGGTTAGGTATAGGCACCACGGTGGAGTTAGACTTTGGGAAGAGGTTAGGGTTAAGCACCACTGGGGGGGTTAGGTTTAGGCACTAAGGGGGGACAGTTAGGTTTAGGTGCCATGGGGGGGAGGGTTAGGTTTAGGCACTAACTGGGAGGGTAAGGGTGCAGGGTGGGGAGGGTTAGGGTGCAAGAAGGGAGGGTTAGGGGGAGAAGGGGGGAGGGTTAGAATACTTACCCGACCCCTGTTGGGATACGGAGCATCGGGATGCCGCTGTTGGCATTTTGACAGCAGGCATCCCTACTGCTGGTATTTCATACCCAACCCATTAATAGGAACATTTTTTGCATAGATAATAAAAATCTGAAAGAAATTACTGTATAAGGGATAGAACAAAAGAGATAGAGGGAAGAAGGCTTGAAATGTTTTGCCAGCATGCCGGACTTAAGCTGAATGTATGTAAATACAGTACAGTAGCATCTGATGGATATGAATACACAGGGCTATTTTTCGGGAAAAAAATAGGTTAAGGAACTGTGGGTGGAGCTACTGTGGGTGGAGCTACTGTGGGTGGAGCTATGGAAAAACAATTGTACATTATATACGCTTATATATTTTTTATATACATACAGTACCTTTATATATAGTATTTAGAAAAGAAGGCACTCAAAAGGGCCTTTAAACTAAAAGGTATCTTATGGAAAATACATTTTGGCCCAGGACATTACGTCATAGTTAATGAAAGGTTCAGGAACTGAGGGCCTGATTCAGACCCAGTTGCAAGGCTGCGTTCGCACGCAGCCATCCGCAGTCAAAGTATGCAAATCCCGCGATCGCAAGCAAGACATTAGTACGCCCACTATGTTTTGCTGTGCGATCACGGTATGAAATTAGACGCCAACCAGCCTGACACAAGACGCCCACTTTCCCTTAGTAACATTCCTCATCTCCAGGAAGTGTATGAAACAATCGGTAACATCGGACCCATACGCAGCACTTGTGGTTGACCATACCGCAAGCACTGCGAACGCTGCTGTGTTTATTTTAGCCATGTGACGTGTACGCTGATGATGCATCTTAATTATGTACGCCCCTGAAATGGTGTTTAAACTCACAGACATTTGCACCACCACACCCCCATTACCATCGACCCCCCCTGTCACCACCCACAAACGGCTCGTCCTGTCACTCATTCTAGCGAGTCATCTATGTCAAGCAAGCGAACAGTTCCCGATGGCAATGATTGGTTTGCGCACACGCACTGCGTCTTTTATGCATGCCCAAATAGCAAAAATCGGCCAGCTACGTGCAAACGCAGCCTAGCGAACGGGTCTGAACCGGGCACTTGAGTTCCTGCTGAAAAATAGCACTGTGAGTACATAAATACATATAGTAACTTTACACTGCCTAAAAATTGCTACTAATAAGTGAAAATAAGATATAAGCAAGTATTCTTATTCTGGTTCTGTTCATTGCTTGCGGCAGAGTTCCACTCATTTTGATTTTGGTCCCCGTATGTACAAGCGCATTGATAGACTTACCATCCGTTGCTGTGTTCTCTCCCATTAGTAGTATGTCTTCATTTTCCTTATGCAAAACACTGTCCTCGTTTTCAAAAAAATATTCTCCTCCATTCAAGCAGATAAAGTCAATTTCCTAGAAAGAAAAAAACAAAGCAAAAACTATTGTTCTGTCTTGTCAAACTCGGGCCCTCAATGTGCACCTGATTGGCTCTACCAGCGGGGGGTTTCTGCAGTTCTTCTAAGGTTTCAACTCAAACTTGCTAACGCTCACTCATTGGACCTCATTCATGCCCGGTCGCGAGCGCTGTGCGCTCGCAACCGGGTCGATGTTTTGGTCCTGCGCACGGAGCGAGAGAGAAACTCCGGAGCGAGAGAGAAACTCTCTCGCTCCGGAGCTCACTACAAAAGGGCCGGCTGTCGATGTTGATCGGCAGCTCGGCCCATTTTGTAGGCAGGGCGGGGGGGTGTGACCATCGCGACCATCACCCTGGTCGGTCGCTAAGCTGTGGGTGGTAACCCACAGCTTAGCTAGGGACCAGGAGGCCGCACTAAAAAAAAGAAGCGGCTGCCTTCATTCAGAGAGAGCGATCGCTTCTTGTGACTGACTCTGAATGAGGGCCATTGTCAGGGAGACTCTCTGAAATAGCAGCAATCTCCCTGACTCCCTGAAGAGTCTAGCAATCTCCCTGATGTGATCTCACCCCATTATGACACTGTTATATTAAAAAAAAACAGAGATATATACATTCATATGGGGTCATTAGTATCATTTCCCTGCATTGGGTATAAGGCACAATGATCCCTATGGCTACATATATTTTCTGAGAAGTATCAGTGTGTTTTTATCAACACGTAGATCTTACTAACTGCTTTGGGGCTCATTTACATTGGATGTAAGTCAGTATTATGACACGCCTCTCAGATGTAGCAGTACACGCCCATCACATGTATCACACGCCTCTCAGATGTCGTAGTACACGCCCATCACATGTATGACACGCCTCTCAGATGTAGCAGGACACGCCCACTTTACCGCTGCGCTCCTTGGTGTTACTATCACAATCTCCCTGACATGCTTTTTCAAAAGTAGGCAATTATGTTTCAACTGCAGAGGAAAATGACCTCCAATTGCACTTAAATAGAATAATCAATAATAGACCTTGGATAGTTTTACCTGTGCAAGGACCTCGATTTCCTCGGTCATAAAGATTTCTTCTATGCTGACCGCATCTTTGGGAAAGAAGCCATATGCTTTTCCCTTCTGAAAAAGATAAAATAGGTTTTGTTCCATGCAGCCTGGACACACGAGCAAAGTCAAAGCAAACCAGAAATGATGATTCTTTTATTTAATGGAACACTTCTGTTGTAATATTCCCAGGTATTCAGGGACAGTGACATAATTTCATGCCCAACTGCCACTCACTGCTATGTACTTTATAGAAGAAAATTTCAGCTTCACTGTAATATATAGATGTGTCAGGTTTATAAGAACAGATGGTCTAGGGGGAGATGTATCAAACCTTGGAGAGAGATAAAGGGGAGAAGTTGTCCATAATAACCAACCAGATTCTAACTGTCATTTCAGAGACTGTGCTAGATAAATGACAGTTTGAAGCTGATTGGCTGCTTTGGGCAATTTATCTACTTTATCTCTCTCCACGGCTGGATACATCGCTCCCTCTAGTCTCTATTAATGAGCTCATATTGTTCGTTTTTAAAAAAAAAATACTACGTCCATGTATTTGACTCTTGCTCAGAAACCAGCTGGGTGGCTGATCCAATTTTATACAGCTCTCTCGGTCACTTAACAAAACACCGTTCTTGCGGAAAGTAAAATATATATAGTGTAGGGTAACTGGCTTTGGAAAAAATATTGAAAAGTTCTGGCCTGATGTTTTATGCACAACTCTGATGCTTAATGATTGGCGCATGTGCAGGATCTGTACTGATCGCGACAGGTGATCGCAGCTGCTCTCCATCGCTGAATCAGCTCCTATAAGCACAGGTACTGAATAACCTATTGGCACTATATAATAATAATAATAATAATAATAATAATAATAACACTCCGCCCCAAATAAAATAAAAAAGTTTTGAAGACTAAATAAAACAAAAAAAAATTTTTTTAAAGGCCATTCCCAAGGTTTACATTGAGAAGAGACTTGGTAGATAGATAATGATTAGTTTACTGCTGGCGGAATGTCAGGAGTTCATAATGGGTCTGGGAGCCTAATATACCATTGGAATTAAGACTGCAGCAAGTGTCGGTATGTTAACCCTGTCGGGATCCTGGCGTCGGGATTATGACCGCCAGGATCCCGACTGTCGGTATTTTATACCGATTCCGTTCAATCATGGAAAAGCAGCCAAACACTTTGAAATTGCCAGCAATGAGGCTTTGTCTGTGATAGTCTATCAGTATTTTCTCATTGTGCTAGAATCTGTTATTTCACCAGAACATTTTATTCTAACTAGTTTCAATCTCCTGCCACAGTCAGTCTTCTTCCCTTCTGCCTTGTTACGCCATTTGGCATAAATACAAAGTCCTTTCTCAATCTAAACTGTCCTGGTTTACATTGTTCTTTTATTGTACTTTTAAATGTTTATTTGTTTACTGTTTACCTATCTACATGTGTGCTGCTGCTTATATTGGACAGATTGGATTAGAGGCGAGTCAATTTTAGGGTCAGATTAACAATGGTGTGGATGGCACTATGCTTTAACATATTTAGGGAGACATTGAGGCTGATTGTGTAGGGGGTTTTACATGCCCACATGGCACTGGCCACACCCACACAGCACTGGTCACACCCACACAGCACTGGCCACACCCACACAGCACTGGCCACACCCACACTGCACTGGTCACACCCACACAGCACTGGCCACACCCACACTGCACTGGTCACACCCACACAGCACTGGCCACACCCACACAGCACTGGCCACACCCACACTGCACTGGTCACACCCACACAGCACTGGCCACACCCACACAGCACTGGTCACTCCCACACAGCACTGGTCACACCACACAGCACTGGTCACACCCACACAGCACTGGCCACACCCACACAGCACTGGTCACACCCACACAGTACTGGTCACACCTCTTGTGCTTCTCACAATAAGATCTGGATCATTTTCAACCCTAGGTCACAGGGCTCTGGTCATTCTTATGACTCTGGTAGACATACAACTTTATTGACTCCCCCGTGTTACAGTCCTTCTGGAGTAGCTGCCCATCCTGTGAATTATTCTCAGATTGGAGACCAATGTACATAGCAAACGTACAGTTTCCCCTGGTCCTCATTTACAAGGAGCATGTACTGTATTATTACCCATTTTAGGGTTTATTGGGTCTATTCAGTAAGCCTTGTAGAGAGATAAAATGGAGAAAGATAAGTCTCAGCCAATCAGCTCCTAACTGTCATTTTTCAAACACAGCCTGTAAACTGACAGGAGCTGAGCGGCTGGGACTTATCTTTCTCTATTTTCTCTCTCTCCAAGGCTTAGTGAATAGACCCCTAACAATTTAATGATGCAGTGTGATGTAATCTGTCATCAGATGTGACAACATCACGCCACACGCAAGCTCTCTCTGAGAGCAGAGGATTGTGCCTGCCTGAGAACTTCCTGCCTATGACTGCCACTTACCCCCCCTGTCCGCTATATATGGAGCCTGGGATGGGCCGGCACCTGCTGGAGGACTGTGGGGCAGTGCTCACCCGTCACAGGAACAGCCCGGAGACCCCGGCGCAGCTCCCACAGCCAGAGCTGAACTGTGTCCCAGGGGCCAAACTTCTGCAGAACGTGGACTGGCTCCCCCACTGGTACCACCTGCTGGGAGACGGCAAGCAGAAGGCAGAGGTAAGTTCCTGCTGCTCCTTGTACAGGGGTCTCGCTATTGCTGGTTATAATGGGATATTATTACTACTGGTTATACTGGGATGTCATTACTACAGTTTATATAATTTTATAATAATTACTGGAGGCTTGCTGGCGGTACACTGGGGGCTGGTGGAGGGACACTGGAGGCTGGCTGGAGGCAGAGCCGGATTTCCAGCAAAGCCACGCCCCTTGCTGTATGGTCACACCTGCTATTTTTGCATGCACATCTTTGGCGCTTGGAAGAATATTATAGATCTTGTAGATTTCATTGGGGGTGGTGGGAGGGGGGTGCACATTTTGACTGTTTGCACGGGGAGCTAGATTGTCTAGAAACAGCTCTGAGTCCACTCTTAGAATTAGGATTACCATTAACCTGGCTGACAGCAGATGCAGTCTACAGTTTTAAAACTTGTCTGATTCTGTGCAAATTGTTGCTCTCATCCTCAGTTCACTGTCACATGACACACGGTGGAAAGCAGACACCTAGCACATCTGAAGCAAGTCTATTCCACTATTACTCACCTATGCACATATATGTGACTTTGGAGATGGTATCGGTACAAACAAAATATGAAAGATTGTATATGCACAAAAATTACACATTGACATTTGTCTATTTATTTTCCATGTGGGCCGCGGTATGTGAAATCTTTATATGTATATAATTTATTTGTTTTTCTTCTATGTAATCACAATTCACCATTGTATCTATACCCTGGGCCTGATTCAGAGGGGCACAGTATTGCAGCTGTGACTGCATCTTTATGCAAATGCCTCAGCCAATAGGCTTAATGCTGAGACGCCCACCAGCTGCTGCGCTAATCTGCAACTGTGCGTATTAAGACGCACCACTAGTCGCACCATCAGAGATTGCGCGTACCCTATGGCAGGTGCAATATCTCTGTCTGAACTTGGCCGCCAGGGTCAGTGCCACTGCGTCTTTGGATGCAGCCAACATGCCCGTTTTTGGCCAGAAATTCCTTACCTCCATCAAACAGCTACTGAAATCACATATATCTGCGTGCATTTTCTATCTGCATCATAACGCGGTAACCATCAGGATGGATGCACAATGGACTCGGGCGCATACACAGACTGAAAACATCAGCCGCTTGCATGCGTCATCGACATTACAGGCACCTCTGAATCAGGGGCACTCTGTGCAGGATCAGGGCATCTGAAATGTAATAGGACATACATCCATATGTTCTATGAGATGTCTTACGATTTTCATGTTTTATGTCTTCTTGTCTTTTTCGTATATTAGGGTTGCTCTATTTTTCTACATATTTATTTTTAAAAGTTAAGTTTTATTATACATAATAGTGCCCCCCTCCACAGAGTTTACTTTTCTTCCATGCTTGCAGTTAATACCTTCTACTCTTGGGGGAGTTGAGTAGTCTATGGCACTGTGCAAGAGTTTATTGCGCAAGCGTAGGTCTCCGGGAAAATGGTGCGACGGCCATTTTCCTGGTGATTTTTCTTTCCTTATTACAGCAGAGGTCTGCCATCAAACTGTCATTTTATGGGCTCACGCGTTACTTTCTGTTCTCAGGGATATAACGCTATTATACTTACGCTGCCTTGCCACAGGTCTTCCCTCTCTCCGGTAAGCTTATAATAGACATTGATTTCCTCTCCTGTTTTGAAGCTTAAAAATCTGCAGTCTGGCCCAGTGTAATCCTGCTTTGCTGAGACTCTCATCATCATACCTTAAAGACAAATGATTCACAGGTCACAATAACCAAATAGTGGCATAATATTATTATATACAGTAAGCAACTCAGGACCTGATTCAGTAAGTATTGATATTGCGATCGTAATAGCAATTATGCACGCAGTCTCACTGCAAAGATATGTTAATGATTGCAATCGCAATATCGTCGCAGCCAAACATAAGGACTGTCACGCCCGGATGTATATAGGCTACAACTACTGGAACTTGGGTCGGTAGGCTAAGGGTAGCGGGTGTGTGGAAACGGGAAGGCAATATATATACATCCCCTTCATACGTCCCAGGTGTTGGCGAGATCTACCCCAGGGCGAGGAGTCTAGTCCACTCGATGGCATTCACCACTGACCCCCCCAAGCAGGATGTGGGTTTCGCTGCACCAAGTGAACATGTCGCGGCCCCTGAGACAGGTACCTGGAGAAGCACCCACTCTCAGGAGCATGGCATAGCACCCAGCAGCTGGGACTAAAGGTATTCACTATTAGGATGGCAGGACAGTCCTATAATAGCTGCATTTTTAGCTGGATGTATTTAGATACTAAAATGTAACAGACAAAACGTAAAGTGCAACTTTTTTACTTTGTACATCTCTCATGTAAATAACACAAACAATCTATTTTCTGTCATAGAGATAGATGAATGAAGGACTTAATTCTGACATAACACCAGGTCATCTTATACACACACATTCCGCTTCTTGTATCCTAACCCCCTGCTCCATGCTCTTTCCTCACTATCTACCCCATCTGTGTCACCCCTGTCTGTCTGCCCCTCACATTCCACAGCACATATCCTAACCCCCTGCTCCATGCTCCTTCCTCACTATCTACCCCCTCTGTGTCACCCCTGTCTGTCTGCCCCTCACATTCCAAAGCACATATCCTAACCCCCTGCTCCATGCTCCTTCCTCACTATCTACCCCATCTGTGTCGCCCCTGTCTGTCTGCCCTTCCCCTTTAGAATGTAAGCTCTCGGGAGCAGAGCCCTCGTCCCTCACGTGCTTCTCCTCCCCCTACTTATAGTATCTTTTACTCCTAACTCCCCACAATGACACCTAACACCTGGTTGCTCAGGTCCTGCTGCTTGTGTTATGCAGCTATGTGTATAACCTTGTCCTTGTCCTACATTGTTTTATATTACTATTAACTGGTTTTCTTGTGTGCTCATTTATGTACTGTGTAAGGCGCAGCGGATCCTTTATGGCGCCATATAAATAAAGGATAATAATAATAAAACACAGAGATAGTAATGGGAGGACTATATACTGATGAGCAAGGATGATGCTCCAAAGACTGATATGTGATTTGGGAATCGGTATTAAATACCGCCGGCTGCATGGCTGGCGGTTTGATTCCCGTCAGCGGCGGCCAGACAGCAGAACAGATCCTGGCAGCAGCAGCCCGACCACGCTGGAAATCCCGAACGTCCTAAGGTAAGTAAAAACGAACCTAACCTAACCCGCTAACCCTAACCCTCCATAGGGGTGCCTAACCCTAACCTCCCCTCCCCCCCAAGTGCCTAACCCTAATGCCCCCTCTAAGTGCCTAACCCCCCCCTTCCCTGCTGCCTAACCCTAAGTCCCCCTCGGGTGCCCTAGACCTAACCCTCCCCCGCGCAGCTGTCCGCTCGCGGCGCCCGGCATCTCTACGATCGGGATGCCAGACACCTGTCTGCCGGCATCGGGAAAATGACTGGCGTTTAGATATAGACGCCTGTCATTTAACCCACGCCGGGATAAAGCAGTCGGGAAGCCGGCTGTCGGGGTCACATCAGCCGGTTTCCCGATTGCATCCCGTGATTTGCACTGGTAATCAGCACCTGGTATGCGATGCTGAATAGCGATGGTAATGAGGACTTGGTATGAGACGCTGAGTGACTATGGTAATCGATAGTTGGTATGAGACGCTGAGTGACTATGGTAATTGATGGTTGGTATGAGATGCTGAGTGGCAATGGTAGCCAGCACTTTGTATGAGAATCGATGGTAGCAGCACTTGGAATGAGACACTGAGAATCGATGGTAATTGATAGTTGGTAGGAGATGCTGAGTGGAGAAGGTAGCCAGCACTTGATATGAAACACTGGGAATCGATGGTAGTCAGCACTTGGAATGAAACACTGAGAATTGATGGTAGTCAGCACTTGGTATGAAACACTGAGAATCGATGGTAGTCAGCACTTAGTATGAAACACTGGGAATTGATGGTAGTCAGCACTTGGTATGAAACACTGAGAATCGATGGTAGTCAGCACTTGGTATGAAATACTGGGAATTGATGGTAGTCAGCACTTGGTATGAAACACTGAGAATTGATGGTAGTCAGCACTTGGTATGAAACACTGAACAGCGGTGGTAGCCAGCACTTGGTATGAAACACTGAGAATTGATGGTAGCCAGCACTTGGACTGAAACACTGAGAATTGATGGTAGTCAGCACTTGGAATGAAACACTGAGAATTGATGGTAGTCAGCACTTGGTATGAAACACTGAACAGCGGTGGTAGTCAGCACTTGGTATGAAACACTGAGAATTGATGGTAGTCAGCACTTGGAATGAAACACTGAGAATTGATGGTAGCCAGCACTTGGAATGAAACACTGAACAACGGTGGTAGTCAGCACTTGGTATGAAACACTGAGAATTGATGGTAGTCAGCACTTGGTATGAAACACTGAGAATTGATGGTAGTCAGCACTTGGTATGAAACACTGAGAATTGATGGTAGTCAGCACTTGGTATGAAACACTGAGAATTGATGGTAGTCAGCACTTGGTATGAAACACTGAGAATTGATGGTAGTCAGCACTTGGAATGAAACACTGAGAATTGATGGTAGTCAGCACTTGGTATGAAACACTGAGAATTGATGGTAGTCAGCACTTGGTATGAAACACTGAGAATTGATGGTAGTCAGCACTTGGTATGAAACACTGGGAATTGATGGTAGTCAGCACTTGGTATGAAACACTGAGAATCGATGGTAGTCAGCACTTGGTATGAAACACTGGGAATTGATGGTAGTCAGCACTTGGTATGAAACACTGAGAATTGATGGTAGTCAGCACTTGGTATGAAACACTAATTGATGGTAGTCAGCACTTGGTATGAAACACTGAGAATTGATGGTAGTCAGCACTTGGTATGAAACACTGGGAATTGATGGTAGTCAGCACTTGGTATGAAACACTGGGAATTGATGGTAGTCAGCACTTGGTATGAAACACTGAGAATTGATGGTAGTCAGCACTTGGTATGAAACACTGAGAATTGATGGTAGTCAGCACTTGGAATGAAACACTGAGAATTGATGGTAGTCAGCACTTGGTATGAAACACTGGGAATTGATGGTAGTCAGCACTTGGTATGAAACACTGAGAATTGATGGTAGTCAGCACTTGGTATGAAACACTGGGAATTGATGGTAGTCAGCACTTGGTATGAAACACTGAGAATTGATGGTAGTCAGCACTTGGTATGAAACACTGGGAATTGATGGTAGTCAGCACTTGGTATGAAACACTGGGAATTGATGGTAGTCAGCACTTGGTATGAAACACTGGGAATTGATGGTAGTCAGCACTTGGTATGAATAGCTGAACAACGGTGGTAGTCACAAGGAGGGTTCACTGTAAAGGATCACTGTGGAGTCTGAGACATAGAAACCACTATAGGAGCGAAGTTATACAGGCAACTTCCTGCTGCAGAAAGTGTCCTAAAATACCACTTAGTAGCTGGTCATTGGCCAGAGACATCAGCTGACTGACCGCAGAACTACCATTGGAGGATGCTGATCGATTACATGAACCAACATGGCGGCGCCCAGGACTGCACCTGCAGCAACCAGAATGCACACATGAAAGCTCTAGCAGTCCCTGGGCAGAATACTCAGCCATCACTTGTTTCTGACGTCCGGACGCTTAGGAGCCTGAAGACACCATCACAGACGTGAGTAACGGCCGATCCCAGGCTGCAGCCTAACATAAGGACGCCCCCTTTACCTTACATACATCCGTAAGACTGCAAAACCATCGGTAACATCGAGTACCATCGCAGCCTCACGCACACTTGCACAAGGTCTGACCTTACTTAGAAATTGCTAACCTCAGCAGTGAAAGCCTAAGCTGCATATGGCACCGCAGTGGCTGCTTTATGCACGACCCTGCAACGGCACTGGCACTGCTGCGCTTAGGTCCAATGAATCATCTCAGGATACTAGTTTTTCTAAGTTATGCCTTTTTGGCATATTTACTATGGATTCCCATGGGCTACAATGTCTGTTTTCTGTGCAAAGGACTAATGACTCCTGGCTACCCAGCTGGATGTGCATCCATCAGAGGCCTGGGCAGCAGTCAAACACAGCCTGTAACATGACACCGTTACGAGCTGATTGGTTGGTCCTTTGTCACTCTGCATTTTATCACTTTCCAGAGGTTCATACATCTGCCCCAATGTGCGGCAAGTTGGGGGAACAGGAGGTTCCTTTACACTGCACCAATACACACCTGACCCCTCCCCCCCATTACCACCCACAAACGGCACTTCCTGTCAGTCACTCTGTGATGGGTCTGCGTAGTGACTGCGATCGCAGTAGCTAGTTCACGCATGAGCAGTACGCAACTATCGGACAATTGCGTGCGTATTAGCAACTGCCTTCCTTGCTGAATCAGGCCCGATATACATGATCTCAATCATTTTGTTTTACACTGTATAAAAATATAAGAATCACACTTTTCTTTTCTTTTTTTTTGAAAAAGAGTTTATTGGATTTTTGAGGGTACAATAAACAAAATACAATTGCATAGAAAGAAAGAAAAAATGGCCTAGATGGGTCAAAAGACACAAAAGGCATAATATTCCAAGCCATATGAGAGATAACACGAACACAGTCAAGCTTCACAAGCAATTATAAATCGAACAAACCCCTAATGTTTTTAAATGTGGTAAGAGATATCACTATCAGAAAAGAGAAGAAGGAGAGAGACAGAGGGGAACAAAGATGGGGGAAAGCAAGGAAGTAAGGAAAAATAGGGAAGGAAAGTGGCAGGAGGGGAAGAGTTGGCATGTGGAGTCCCTTCCAAGAGGTCATTCTAAGCTAAGTATGCGTCTCCTGATAGGCTAACCAAGGAGCCCACGTCTCCGAAAACTTAGCAACATTTTCATGAATTTGGCAAGTGATATATTCTAGGTTATATGTATGCCAAATCAAGCCCTGCAGGGCAGCTAAGGACGGAGGGTTCAGTTTTTTCCAAGAAGATGCAATCGCACAATTAGCAGCATTGAGAATGTCTAATAAGAGATTGGGTGAGTTTATCACAGCTATTGATAGGACGCGGGAGAAGGGAAAAGGATAAGCACGGGGGAATGGAGATACTCATGACCTGTAGAATCAACCTATGTACTTTCTCCCAATAGCCTTTAATTTTAGGGCAATGCCACCAAATGTGAGCCAGAGACCCCTCACCTCCACAGTCCCTCCAGCACCTATCTGAGGACTGAGGGAAAATGGCCCGAATTCGTGTAGGGACCAGATACCACCTGTACATTCTCTTATATGCGTTTTCCTTGATTCTGACACAAATGGAAGACTTCGCCGTCAGCTCGCGAATTTTAATCCATTCTTTAGGATCCAAAGGGATGCCCATGTCTCTTTCCCAGGCCAGTTCGTGCGGCTCCTTTAAGGGCCGGTTTTGACCTAGGAGAAGGTTATAGAAAGTGGAAATAAGCCCTTTAGAGCCGGAACGGAGTAAGCAGAGGGACTCCAAAAGAGAATAGGATGGATGAGACCCTGAGCCAATTACCGTGGTAAAAAGATGACGCAATTGGAGATATTGAAAGAAGTATCTTGTAGGTATTCCTAACCTATCTTGCAGATTGGAGAACTCAGGAAACGGGCAAACAGGAGCAATATCTCTCAAGAATTTAATATCCTTTGCCGTCCAAGGGGAGAAAGATTTAGGATCCAATCCAGGTACAAAATCCCCATTATTCCATAGTGGAGTCATAGCGGGGTGATTCTGAGTCAAGGCAAATGCCCTATTGCAGTAGTCCCAAATAGACAGAGAGAAGCAAAGGGTTGGAGGAATAGAAAGGGAGGGCGGTCTAAACTTGTGATCCATTCAAAAGAGAGAGTAAGGGGAATGAAGGGTAAGTAGCTGAGCTTCTAAGTCCACCCAACCCCTAGTGCAGGACGGAGCATGTGCAAGAACAGCCTGGGTTAAGTGGACAGCTAAATAGTATTTGTGGAAGTTTGGTAGCCCCAAACCCCCCTCTCTACCACGGTAACATAAAATACGAAAGCGGACTCTAGGTTTACGGCCTGACCAGACAAACCTGGAGACCATCCGCTGCAAGGTAGCTAAAAAGATCGAGGGGACTCTGACTGGGAGCGTCTGAAACAGGTACAGAAATCTTGGAAGCACATTCAGTTTGATGGCGTTAACTCGTCCAGTCCAAGAAATAAAATGAGCTCCCCAGGTGTTCAGATCTCGACGAATCCTCTCTAAGAGTGGAGGGAAGTTGGCAGCAAATAATTTATCGTAAGTGTTGGTGAGGTGGACACCGAGATATTTTATAGATCGGGAACACCATCGAAAGGAATAGGAGCTACGCAAACGAGAGATAGTTGTGGGGTCCAAGAGTATAGGTAAGACTTCCGTTTTATCCTGATTTATTTTAAAATTTGACAGGCGACCGTAGGATTGGATTTCTTCAAAGACCGCAGGGAGAGAAGAGATGGGGTGGGTCAAGGTGAGAAGGACATCGTCCGCATAGAGAGCCACTTTATGGTGAGACTGATCAACTGAAATGCCCGTGATCATCGTATTGTTGCGAATGCTTGCTGCTAGGGGCTCCATGATCAGGGCAAAGAGGAGCGGCGACAGAGGACAACCCTGATGGGTGCCATTTAAGATACTGAAGGGAGAAGAAGCAAAACCATTGCCAAGGACCAAAGCAGATGGGTTAAAATATAGAGAGGCGACACCATTTATAAAATTCCCTCTGAAACCAAAAGCATGAAGAGTGGATTTCAAGAAGGTCCAATCAACCCTGTCAAAGGCCTTCTCAGCAACTAAGGCCACCACCAGGGCAGAGAGCGACCTCGTGTTAGCAAAATTAATGAGGTCAATGACCTTCCGGGTGTTGTCAAAGGCCTGCCGGCCGGGGATAGACCCCACCTGATCACGGTGGACCAAGGAGGGAATAACATGGGCGAGGCGAGAAGCCAGGAGCTTAGCAAAGATTTTAAGATCAACATTAAGAAGGGATATTGGTCTGTAGCTAGTGCACGAGTCGGGGTCTCTACCTTCCTTATGAATAACCACTATCTCAGCCCTGGTGATGGCCTCATCAAACATCTGACCCGACAGAACAGAGTTATAAAGGTTCAACAGCAGAGGAGAGAGGGAGGGAAGGAATCTCTTGTACAAAGCTGCAGTAAATCCATCTGGGCCAGGGGCAGAAGAGGACTTCATGGACTTCACCACCAGCTCCAGTTTTTCATATGTGAAGTCTTCATTGAGGGCAGATACCTGTGACGCAGATAAGCAAGGCAATCTACATGAGGTAAGATATGTAGAAGTGGCAGCAGAAAGAGAGGAGGGGGAGAGCTCACGATTTTGAAGAGAATAAAGCGAAGAGTAAAAGTCCCTAAAGATATTAGCAATAGATTTGGCATCATATTGAGGGGAACCAGTAGGGTCTAGAATTTTTCAGGATCCTATTTTTGGTGCGCTTAGTTTGGAGCTTACGCGCTAAGATTCTATCTGCCTTATCTCCACGCTCGTAGAATCTTTGTTGCAGCCATTTGAGAGTACGGGACGCCTTTGACGAGAGAAGTTGGTTCAGTTGGGCTCTACTTGAGCGAAGTTGGCGAAAGAATTTATCTTTAGGAAACCTCTGGCACTTCTCAGTTAAGACTGAGATTTTAGCCTCCAGATTGCAGATTTCCTTTCTTTCTATTTTTCTACGGGTGGAAGAAATTTGAAGGAAATGGCCCCGGAGCAAAGCTTTTAGAGCTTCCCAATTAATCGCATGTGAAGTATGGTCAGGGTCATTGTGTTGATTAAAATCAGTGATTGCCTGAAGGATTTGAGTACGAACATCTGGGCGTAAGAGAAGGAAGTCGTCCAGTCTCCACTTAAACCTATGGGGGCAAATGGAAGGGAACTCTAGGTCCAATAACACTGCTGAGTGATCAGACCAGGAAACCGGGGAGATCTCTGAACTATGTAAAATGGGAGTTGTAGTATGGTCCACCAGAAAGAGATCTATTCGCGAGAAAACCTTATGCGAGTGGGAGTAATGCGAATATTCGCGAGCTGACGGATACAGGACCCTCCAAGAGTCATACAGGTTGTATAATTTAAGGAGTGAGGTTAATTTATTGGATTCCCTAAGTTGAGTAGAAGAGGAGCCAGAGGGGCCTGTTCGATCCATATTTGAGGAGAGGATCACGTTAAAATCTCCACCAATTATTACTCTGCCTCTCACTATTTTAAAGAGCCTAGAGAAGACCATGGAGAGAAAGGTACCCTGGGAGGCATTGGGAGCATAAATATTGGCAATCGTCACGGGCACGCTACCAATAGAACCATCAAGGAAAAGATAACGACCCCGGGGGTCTATGTGTGAGGTTTCAACAATGAACGGGGAGGCCTGATGAATGAGGATGGAAACCCCTTTAGATTTATGGTCAGTAGACGCATAATAGGCGTGCGGAAAAGTTTTATTTGTTAACTGTGGATGGGTTTTCAAAAAATGAGTCTCTTGAAGCAAAGCTATGTGTATGCGCTGACGCGTCAGGTACTGAAGGGCCATAGTGCGCTTATGGGGAGAATTTAAGCCGTTAACATTAAGAGAAATTAGTTTAAGGGACATCGGGATAATAACAGATGAGGCTCATAACACATAATAGCAAACATGGAAGACATCCACAGCCAACTGGGGGGTAACAGCAGAGTGAAAAGGGTAGAGGGGAGGTTATTAGTAACGGATAGGGGGTAGTGAAGGAACTGCAACTGATCAACAGGCCGCAGAAGGTGGGCGATAGAAACAGCACATCCTGTGCACTTGGGGCTCGGGGGGAGGTATAGCCCGGAGAGCATGGACAGACATAGAGCAATGCAAACAAAACTTATCAGTACAATATTTCAAATATGATATAGAAATGAGGAGAGAAACCAGTAAGTAGAAAAGTAAGAAAGAAGTCGAGGAGAACCAATATAAACAAATATATTAGATGACGCGAAAGGAAAAGTCTCCCTAAGAATCACACTTTCCTTATATACAAGAGAACAATAGCTGAACATACAGTATGTACAGAAAACGTAACAATCCAGCCGGTCAGTAAGTGACTATTCCCTGGGCGCCTTTCCTGATAGGAGCCTAATAAGGCATGGATTATTGAATATTCTCTTTATCCTGCTTTGTATTATCTGAAACTAGCTGTACACAAGGCCTATGAACTTTGTTCCTTCATGTGTTAATTCCATTCTAAACTAGATTTTAAGACTCACGAAAAAGAAAAGAAAAATAAACCTCTATGTCTAAATAATTGCAGCGTTTCCTTGATCTGTTAACGTTTAATTCACAGTTTATATTTTTTTTTATAGAAAAATGAACCCCTTCTTCTATAACCACTTCCAAACGAATGCAATGTGTATTTCTCGCTGTTTGTTTTATCTAAAGGGGGAAAATAATATGTTTTTGTTGTAAGCCTGACAGTAAAATTCGTATATAATACGGAAAAATAAAAAATTTAAAAAAATGTTGAGAACTGAAATGAGAATCAGTTACTTGAACTGAACCGTTTGGTGGATACATCAGAGGTAGGTCGGTCACTTACTTTCACAGTACGTGTCTCCACATTTCTTCGTGTCTGATAGTATCTTCTGGCTCTGGATCTGTACAATAAATAATATAATCAGCGTCGTGACGTGGTAATCCCCCATAGTGCAGCGATACAGACTCTATCTCCAATATCGGTGTATTGAATCAGCTATATATATCCTCTGTACTCCATGCCCTTGCACAGCTTGTGTTGCTATAGAAAGACTGAGGCCTGAAATGTACAAGACAGATTAATAGTTAACTATATCCCTTTGCATATTGTCCCTAGAGGTGTGCTGTGTCACTGATCTTCACAAACAGGAATCTCCAGCGGTTTGCGGCTGTGAATCTGTTCACGAACCTTAAGATGAAATAAAAGTCATTAAAAATCAAGGTTTTAAACAAAATAAGCAAAATTATATTGTAAAACATTGAGGTCTATTTACTAAGCCTTGGATGGAGGAAAAAGTGAATGTAAATAAGGTACCAGCCAACCAGCTTCTAACTATCATTTTTTAAACACAGTCTGTGACATGGCAGTTAGGAGCTGATTGGCTGGTACTATATATCCGCAATTGTAGCAATTACAACAAAAGCTGGATACAACGTGTACTTTCTCAACAATCTGATGAAATGCATTGGAGCTAAACCAGTGCTGTGTCCAGTGAAACTCCCTACCAATGGTATCTGGCCTTTCCCAGCTCCCGATCACCATAGAGCACAAAGACTGGAGACATCAGTAAGGAACAAACTACACAAGCGCATGTAAAGCCACCGGGGAGCTATAAAGTGCTGTAGGCATTGCGTCCCACATGCTGACTTCACCAAGGGGCCCATTTATCAATGATTGCGATTGCACTGCGATCTGGCCAAGGTTTTAGCGCCCACGAATGCATTACAGCATGAGATCACACTGCCCGGATGTAACAAAACCGGGGATGCTTGGCCAGATCCCTTCTTACAAAATCTAAATAAAAATTAAATCTTCGCGGCCACGCGTGCCACCCAGGGGAGCGCCAGCATATAACACTGGGGTAGAGAGAATTGCCTGCTGCTGCAGCCCAGCACACAGGTTGACAGCAGCGTGTCTGCTGGTTTGGGGAGAGA
The DNA here is from genome assembly GCA_031769625.1 of Taudactylus pleione. Lineage (NCBI taxonomy): Eukaryota > Metazoa > Chordata > Amphibia > Anura > Myobatrachidae > Taudactylus > Taudactylus pleione. Next base: position 356,263 of record JAUIMM010001714.1, read on the forward strand.
GGCTGCTGCAGCCCAGCGCACAGTGTGACAGCAGCGTGTCTGCTGGTTTGGGGAGAGAGACTGCTGCAGCCCAGCACACAGGTTGACAGCAGCGTGTCTGCTGGTTTGGGGAGAGAGACTTCAGCAGCCCAGCACACAGTGTGACAGCAGCGTGTCTGCTGGTTTGGGGAGAGAGGCTGCTGCAGCCCAGCGCACAGTGTGACAGCAGCGTGTCTGCTGGTTTGGGGAGAGAGGCTGCTGCAGCCCAGCACACAGGGTGACAGCAGCGTGTCTGCTGGTTTGGGGAGAGAGGCTGCTGCAGCCCAGTGCACAGGGTGACAGCAGCGGGACTGCTGGTTTGGGGAGAGAGGCTGCTGCAGCCCAGCGCACAGGGTGACAGCAGCGTGTCTGCTGGTTTGGGGAGAGAGACTGCTGCAGCCCAGCACACAGGTTGACAGCAGCGTATCTGCTGGTTTGGGGAGAGAGGCTGCTGCAGCCCAGCACACAGGGTGACAGCAGCGTGTCTGCTGGTTTGAGGAGAGAGGCTGCTGCAGCCCAGCACACAGGGTGACAGCAGAGTGTCTGCTGGTTTGGGGAGAGAGGCTGCTGCAGCCCAGCGCACAGGGTGACAGCAGCGGGACTGCTGGTTTGGGGAGAGAGGCTGCTGCAGCCCAGCGCACAGGGTGACAGCAGCGTGTCTGCTGGTTTGGGGAGAGAGGCTGCTGCAGCCCAGCGCACAGGGTGACAGCAGCGCATCTGCTGGTTTGGGGAGAGAGGCTGCTGCAACCCAGCACACAGGGTGACAGCAGCGCATCTGCTGGTTTGGGGAGAGAGGCTGCTGCAGCCCAGCACACAGGGTGACAGCAGCGCATCTGCTGGTTTGGGGAGAGAGGCTGCTGCAGCCCAGCACACAGTGTGACAGCAGTGCGTCTGCTGGTTTGGGGAGAGAGGCTGCTGCAGCCCAGCACACAGTGTGACAGCAGCGCGTCTGCTGGTTTGGGGAGAGAGGCTGCTGCAGCCCAGCACACAGGGTGACAGCAGCGTGTCTGCTGGTTTGGGGAAAGAGGCTGCAGCAGCCCACCGCACAGGGTGACAGCAGCGCGTCTGCTGGTTTGGGGAGAGAGGCTGCTGCAGCCCAGCGCACAGTGTGACAGCAGCACATCTGCTGGTTTGGGGAGAGAGGCTGCTGCAGCCCAGCGCACAGTGTGACAGCAGCATGTCTGCTGGTTTGGGGAGACAGGCTGCTGCAGCCCAGCGCACAGGGTGAGAGCAGCGTGTCTGCTGGTTTGGGGAGAGAGGCTGCTGCAGCCCAGTGCACAGGCTGACAGCAGCGTGTCTGCTGGTTTGGGGAGAGAGGCTGCTGCAGCCCAGCGCACAGGGTGACAGCAGCATGTCTGCTGGTTTGGGGAGAGAGGCTGCTGCAGCCCAGCACACAGGGTGACAGCAGCGGGACTGCTGGTTTGGAGAGAGAGGCTGCTGCAGCCCAGCGCACAGGGTGACAGCAGCGTGTCTGCTGGTTTGGGGAGAGAGGCTGATGCAGCCCAGCGCACAGGGTGACAGCAGCGCATCTGCTGGTTTGGGGAGAGAGGCTGCTGCAGCCCAGCACACAGGGTGACAGCAGCGCATCTGCTGGTTTGGGGAGAGAGGCTGCTGCAGCCCAGCACACAGGGTGACAGCAGCGCATCTGCTGGTTTGGGGAGAGAGGGTGCTGCAGCCCAGCACACAGGGTGACAGCAGCGCATCTGCTGGTTTGGGGAGAGAGGCTGCTGCAGCCCAGCGCACAGGGTGACAGCAGCACATCTGCTGGTTTGGGGAGAGAGGCTGCTGCAGCCCAGCGCACAGGGTGACAGCAGCGCATCTGCTGGTTTGGGGAGAGAGGCTGCTGCAGCCCAGCGCACAGTGTGACAGCAGCGCGTCTGCTGGTTTGGGGAGAGCGGCTGCTGCAGCCCAGTGCACAGTGTGACAGCAGCATGTCTGCTGGTTTGGGGAGAGAGGCTGCTGCAGCCCAGCGCACAGGGTGACAGCAGCGTGTCTGCTGGTTTGGGGAGAGAGGATGCTGCAGCCCAGCGCACAGGCTGACAGCAGCGTGTCTGCTGGTTTGGGGAGAGAGGCTGCTGCAGCCCAGCACACAGGGTGACAGCAGCGTGTCTGCTGGTTTGGGGAGAGAGGTTGCTGCAGCCCAGCGCACAGGGTGACAGCAGCTGGACTGCTGGTTTGGGGAGAGAGGCTGCTGCAGCCCAGCGCACAGGGTGACAGCAGCGCATCTGCTGGTTTGGGGAGAGAGGCTGCTGCAACCCAGCACACAGGGTGACAGCAGCGCATCTGCTGGTTTGGGGAGAGAGGCTGCTGCAGCCCAGCGCACAGGGTGACAGCAGCGCATCTGCTGGTTTGGGGAGAGAGGCTGCTGTAGCCCAGCACACAGGGTGACAGCAGCGTGTCTGCTGGTTTGGGGAGAGAGGCTGCTGCAGCCCAGCGCACAGGGTGACAGCAGCGGGACTGCTGGTTTGGGGAGAGAGGCTGCTGCAGCCCAGCGCAAAGGGTGACAGCAGCGTGTCTGTTGGTTTGGGGAAAGAGGCTGCTGCAGCCCAGCGCACAGGGTGACAGCAGCGCATCTGCTGGTTTGGGGAGAGAGGCTGCTGCAACCCAGCACACAGGGTGACAGCAGCGCATCTGCTGGTTTGGGGAGAGAGGCTGCTGCAGCCCAGCACACAGTGTGACAGCAGTGCGTCTGCTGGTTTGGGGAGAGAGGCTGCTGCAGCCCAGCACACAGTGTGACAGCAGCGCGTCTGCTGGTTTGGGGAGAGAGGCTGCTGCAACCCAGCACACAGGGTGACAGCAGCGCATCTGCTGGTTTGGAGAGAGAGGCTGCTGCAGCCCAGCACACAGGGTGACAGCAGCGCATCTGCTGGTTTGGGGAGAGAGGCTGCTGCAGCCCAGCGCACAGTGTGACAGCAGCGCGTCTGCTGGTTTGGGGAGAGCGGCTGCTGCAGCCCAGCGCACAGTGTGACAGCAGCATGTCTGCTGGTTTGGGGAGAGAGGCTGCTGCAGCCCAGCGCACAGGGTGACAGCAGCGTGTCTGCTGGTTTGGGGAGAGAGGCTGCTGCAGCCCAGCGAACAGGCTGACAGCAGCGTGTCTGCTGGTTTGGGGAGAGAGGCTGCTGCAGCCCAGCACACAGGGTGACAGCAGCGTGTCTGCTGGTTTGGGGAGAGAGGTTGCTGCAGCCCAGCGCACAGGGTGACAGCAGCTGGACTGCTGGTTTGGGGAGAGAGGCTGCTGCAGCCCAGCGCACAGGGTGACAGCAGCGCATCTGCTGGTTTGGGGAGAGAGGCTGCTGCAACCCAGCACACAGGGTGACAGCAGCGCATCTGCTGGTTTGGGGAGAGAGGCTGCTGCAGCCCAGCACACAGGGTGACAGCAGCGCATCTGCTGGTTTGGGGAGAGAGGCTGCTGCAGCCCAGCACACAGTGTGACAGCAGTGCGTCTGCTGGTTTGGGGAGAGAGGCTGCTGCAGCCCAGCACACAGTGTGACAGCAGCGCCTGCTGGTTTGGGGAGAGAGGCTGCTGCAGCCCAGCACACAGGGTGACAGCAGCGTGTCTGCTGGTTTGGGGAAAGAGGCTGCAGCAGCCCACCGCACAGGGTGACAGCAGCGCGTCTGCTGGTTTGGGGAGAGAGGCTGCTGCAGCCCAGTGCACAGTGTGACAGCAGCACGTCTGCTGGTTTGGGGAGAGAGGCTGCTGCAGCCCAGCGCACAGTGTGACAGCAGCATGTCTGCTGGTTTGGGGAGACAGGCTGCTGCAGCCCAGCGCACAGGGTGAGAGCAGCGTGTCTGCTGGTTTGGGGAGAGAGGCTGCTGCAGCCCAGCGCACAGGCTGACAGCAGCGTGTCTGCTGGTTTGGGGAGAGAGGCTGCTGCAGCCCAGCGCACAGGGTGACAGCAGCTTGTCTGCTGGTTTGGGGAGAGAGGCTGCTGCAGCCCAGCACACAGGGTGACAGCAGCGGGACTGCTGGTTTGGAGAGAGAGGCTGCTGCAGCCCAGCGCACAGGGTGACAGCAGCGTGTCTGCTGGTTTGGGGAGAGAGGCTGATGCAGCCCAGCGCACAGGGTGACAGCAGCGCATCTGCTGGTTTGGGGAGAGAGGCTGCTGCAGCCCAGCACACAGGGTGACAGCAGCGCATCTGCTGGTTTGGGGAGAGAGGCTGCTGCAGCCCAGCACACAGGGTGACAGCAGCGCATCTGCTGGTTTGGGGAGAGAGGGTGCTGCAGCCCAGCACACAGGGTGACAGCAGCGCATCTGCTGGTTTGGGGAGAGAGGCTGCTGCAGCCCAGCGCACAGGGTGACAGCAGCGCATCTGCTGGTTTGGGGAGAGAGGCTGCTGCAGCCCAGCGCACAGGGTGACAGCAGCGCATCTGCTGGTTTGGGGAGAGAGGCTGCTGCAGCCCAGCGCACAGTGTGACAGCAGCGCGTCTGCTGGTTTGGGTAGAGCGGCTGCTGCAGCCCAGTGCACAGTGTGACAGCAGCATGTCTGCTGGTTTGGGGAGAGAGGCTGCTGCAGCCCAGCGCACAGGGTGACAGCAGCGTGTCTGCTGGTTTGGGGAGAGAGGATGCTGCAGCCCAGCGAACAGGCTGACAGCAGCGTGTCTGCTGGTTTGGGGAGAGAGGCTGCTGCAGCCCAGCACACAGGGTGACAGCAGCGTGTCTGCTGGTTTGGGGAGAGAGGTTGCTGCAGCCCAGCGCACAGGGTGACAGCAGCTGGACTGCTGGTTTGGGGAGAGAGGCTGCTGCAGCCCAGCGCACAGGGTGACAGCAGCGCATCTGCTGGTTTGGGGAGAGAGGCTGCTGCAGCCCAGCACACAGGGTGACAGCAGCGTGTCTGCTGGTTTGGGGAGAGAGGCTGCTGCAGCCCAGCGCACAGGGTGACAGCAGCGGGACTGCTGGTTTGGGGAGAGAGGCTGCTGCAGCCCAGCGCAAAGGGTGACAGCAGCGTGTCTGTTGGTTTGGGGAAAGAGGCTGCTGCAGCCCAGCGCACAGGGTGACAGCAGCGCATCTGCTGGTTTGGGGAGAGAGGCTGCTGCAACCCAGCACACAGGGTGACAGCAGCGCATCTGCTGGTTTGGGGAGAGAGGCTGCTGCAGCCCAGCACACAGTGTGACAGCAGTGCGTCTGCTGGTTTGGGGAGAGAGGCTGCTGCAGCCCAGCACACAGTGTGACAGCAGCGCGTCTGCTGGTTTGGGGAGAGAGGCTGCTGCAACCCAGCACACAGGGTGACAGCAGCGCATCTGCTGGTTTGGGGAGAGAGGCTGCTGCAGCCCAGCACACAGGGTGACAGCAGCGCATCTGCTGGTTTGGGGAGAGAGGCTGCTGCAGCCCAGCACACAGTGTGACAGCAGTGCGTCTGCTGGTTTGGGGAGAGAGGCTGCTGCAGCCCAGCACACAGTGTGACAGCAGCGCGTCTGCTGGTTTGGGGAGAGAGGCTGCTGCAGCCCAGCACACAGGGTGACAGCAGCGTGTCTGCTGGTTTGGGGAAAGAGGCTGCAGCAGCCCAGCGCACAGGGTGACAGCAGCGCGTCTGCTGGTTTGGGGAGAGAGGCTGCTGCAGCCCAGCGCACAGTGTGACAGCAGCACGTCTGCTGGTTTGGGGAGAGAGGCTGCTGCAGCCCAGCGCACAGTGTGACAGCAGCATGTCTGCTGGTTTGGGGAGACAGGCTGCTGCAGCCCAGCGCACAGGGTGACAGCAGCGTGTCTGCTGGTTTGGGGAGAGAGGCTGCTGCAGCCCAGCGCACAGGCTGACAGCAGCGTGTCTGCTGGTTTGGGGAGAGAGGCTGCTGCAGCCCAGCGCACAGGGTGACAGCAGCGTGTCTGCTGGTTTGGGGAGAGCGGCTGATGCAGCCCAGCACACAGGGTGACAGCAGCGTGTCTTCTGGTTTGGGGAGAGAGGCTGCTGCAGCCCAGCGCACAGGGTGACAGCAGCGTGTATGCTGGTTTGGAGAGAGAGGCTGCTGCAGCCCAGCGCACAGGGTGACATCAGCGTGTCTGCTTGGTTTGGGGAGAGAGGCTGATGCAGCCCAGCGCACAGGGTGACAGCAGCGCATCTGCTGGTTTGGGGAGAGAGGCTGCTGCAGCCCAGCACACAGGGTGACAGCAGCGCATCTGCTGGTTTGGGGAGAGAGGCTGCTGCAGCCCAGCGCACAGGGTGACAGCAGCGCATCTGCTGGTTTGGGGAGAAAGGCTGCTGCAGCCCAGCACACAGGGTGACAGCAGCGCATCTGCTGGTTTGGGGAGAGAGGCTGCTGCAGCCCAGCGCACAGGGTGACAGCAGCGCATCTGCTGGTTTGGGGAGAGAGGCTGCTGCAGCCCAGCGCACAGGGTGACAGCAGCGCATCTGCTGGTTTGGGGAGAGAGGCTGCTGCAGCCCAGCGCACAGTGTGACAGCAGCGCGTCTGCTGGTTTGGGGAGAGCGGCTGCTGCAGCCCAGCGCACAGTGTGACAGCAGCATGTCTGCTGGTTTGGGGAGAGAGGCTGCTGCAGCCCAGCGCACAGGGTGACAGCAGCGTGTCTGCTGGTTTGGGGAGAGAGGCTGCTGCAGCCCAGCGAACAGGCTGACAGCAGCGTGTCTGCTGGTTTGGGGAGAGAGGCTGCTGCAGCCCAGCACACAGGGTGACAGCAGCGTGTCTGCTGGTTTGGGGAGAGAGGTTGCTGCAGCCCAGCACACAGGGTGACAGCAGCTGGACTGCTGGTTTGGGGAGAGAGGCTGCTGCAGCCCAGCGCACAGGGTGACAGCAGCGCATCTGCTGGTTTGGGGAGAGAGGCTGCTGCAGCCCAGCACACAGGGTGACAGCAGCGTGTCTGCTGGTTTGGGGAGAGAGGCTGCTGCAGCCCAGCGCACAGGGTGACAGCAGCGGGACTGCTGGTTTGGGGAGAGAGGCTGCTGCAGCCCAGCGCACAGGGTGACAGCAGCGTGTCTGCTGGTTTGGGGAGAGAGGCTGCTGCAGCCCAGCGCACAGGGTGACAGCAGCGCATCTGCTGGTTTGGGGAGAGAGGCTGCTGCAACCCAGCACACAGGGTGACAGCAGCGCATCTGCTGGTTTGGGGAGAGAGGCTGCTGCAGCCCAGCACACAGGGTGACAGCAGCGCATCTGCTGGTTTGGGGAGAGAGGCTGCTGCAGCCCAGCACACAGTGTGACAGCAGTGCGTCTGCTGGTTTGGGGAGAGAGGCTGCTGCAGCCCAGCACACAGTGTGACAGCAGCGCGTCTGCTGGTTTGGGGAGAGAGGCTGCTGCAGCCCAGCACACAGGGTGACAGCAGTGTGTCTGCTGGTTTGGGGAAAGAGGCTGCAGCAGCCCAGCGCACAGGGTGACAGCAGCACGTCTGCTGGTTTGGGGAGAGAGGCTGCTGCAGCCCAGCGCAGTGTGACAGCAGCACGTCTGCTGGTTTGGGGAGAGAGGCTGCTGCAGCCCAGCGCACAGTGTGACAGCAGCATGTCTGCTGGTTTGGGGAGAGAGGCTGCTGCAGCCCAGCGCACAGGGTGACAGCAGCGTGTCTGCTGGTTTGGGGAGAGAGGCTGCTGCAGCCCAGCGCACAGGCTGACAGCAGCGTGTCTGCTGGTTTGGAGAGAGAGGCTGCTGCAGCCCAGCGCACAGGGTGACAGCAGCGTGTCTGCTGGTTTGGGGAGAGAGGCTGCTGCAGCCCAGCACACAGGGTGACAGCAGCGGTACTGCTGGTTTGGAGAGAGAGGCTGCTGCAGCCCAGCGCACAGGGTGACAGCAGCGTGTCTGCTGGTTTGGGGAGAGAGGCTGATGCAGCCCAGCGCACAGGGTGACAGCAGCGCATCTGCTGGTTTGGGGAGAGAGGCTGCTGCAGCCCAGCACACAGGGTGACAGCAGCGCATCTGCTGGTTTGGGGAGAGAGGCTGCTGCAGCCCAGCACACAGGGTGACAGCAGCGCATCTGCTGGTTTGGGGAGAGAGGCTGCTGCAGCCCAGCACACAGGGTGACAGCAGCGCATCTGCTGGTTTGGGGAGAGAGGCTGCTGCAGCCCAGTGCACAGGGTGACAGCAGCGCATCTGCTGGTTTGGGGAGAGAGGCTGCTGCAGCCCAGCGCACAGGGTGACAGCAGCGCATCTGCTGGTTTGGGGAGAGAGGCTGCTGCAGCCCAGTGCACAGTGTGACAGCAGCGCGTCTGTTGGTTTGGGGAGAGCGGCTGCTGCAGCCCAGCGCACAGTGTGACAGCAGCATGTCTGCAGGTTTGGGGAGAGAGGCTGCTGCAGCCCAGCGCACAGGGTGACAGCAGCATGTCTGCTGGTTTGGGGAGAGAGGCTGCTGCAGCCCAGCACACAGGCTGACAGCAGCGTGTCTGCTGGTTTGGGGAGAGAGGCTGCTGCAGCCCAGCACACAGGGTGACAGCAGCGTGTCTGCTGGTTTGGGGAGAGAGGTTGCTGCAGCCCAGCGCACAGGGTGACAGAAGCTGGACTGCTGGTTTGGGGAGAGAGGCTGCTGCAGCCCAGCGCACAGGGTGACAGCAGCGCATCTGCTGGTTTGGGGAGAGAGGCTGCTGCAGCCCAGCACACAGGGTGACAGCAGCGAATCTGCTGGTTTGGGGAGAGAGGCTGCTGCAGCCCAGCACACAGGGTGACAGCAGCGCATCTGCTGGTTTGGGGAGAGAGGCTGCTGCAGCCCAGCACACAGGGTGACAGCAGCGCATCTGCTGGTTTGGGGAGAGAGGCTGCTGCAGCCCAGCACACAGGGTGACAGTAGCGCATCTGCTGGTTTGGGGAGAGAGGCTGCTGCAGCCCAGCACACAGGGTGACAGCAGCGCATCTGCTGGTTTGGGGAGAGAGGCTGCTGCAGCCCAGCACACAGGGGGACAGCAGCGCATCTGCTGGAATGGGGAGAGAGGCTGCTGCAGCCCAGCACACAGGGTGACAGCAGCGGATCTGCTGGTTTGGGGAGAGAGGCTGCTGCAGCCCAGCACACAGGGTGACAGCAGCGCATCTGCTGGTTTGGGGAGAGAGGCTGCTGCAGCCCAGCGCACAGTGTGACAGCAGCGCGTCTGCTGGTTTGGGGAGAGAGGCTGCTGCAGCCCAGCACACAATGTGACAGCAGCGCGTCTGCTGGTTTGGGGAGAGAGGCTGCTGCAGCCCAGCACACAGGGTGACAGCAGCGTGTCTGCTGGTTTGGGGAGAGAGGCTGCTGCAGCCCAGCGCACAGTATGACAGCAGCGTGTCTGCTGGTTTGGGGAGAGAGGCTGCTGCAGCCCAGCGCACAGTGTGACAGCAGCATGTCTGCTGGTTTGGGGAGAGAGGCTGCCGCAGCCCAGCGCACAGGGTGACAGAGGCTGCTGCAGCCCAGCGCACAGGCTGACAGCAGCGTGTCTGCTGGTTTGGGGAGAGAGGCTGCTGCAGCCCAGCGCACAGGGTGACAGCAGCGTGTCTGCTGGTTTGGGGAGAGAGGCTGCTGCAGCCCAGCGCACAGGGTGACAGCAGCAGGACTGCTGGTTTGGGGAGAGAGGCAGCTGCAGCCCAGCGCACAGGGTGACAGCAGCGTGTCTGCTGGTTTGGGGAGAGAGGCTGCTGCAGCCCAGCACACAGGGTGACAGCAGCGTGTCTGCTGGTTTGGGGAGAGAGGCTGCTGCAGCCCAGTGCTCAGTGTGACAGCAGCGTGTCTGCTGGTTTGGGGAGAGAGGCTGCTGCAGGCCAGCGCACAGTGTGACAGCAGCATGTCTGCTGGTTTGGGGAGAGAGGCTGCAGCAGCCCAGCGCACAGGGTGACAGAGGCTGCTGCAGCCCAGCGCACAGGCTGACAGCAGCGTGTCTGCTGGTTTTTTGGAGAGAGGCTGCTGCAGCCCAGCGCACAGGGTGACAGCAGCGTGTCTGCTGGTTTGGGGAGAGAGGCTGCTGCAGCCCAGCGCACAGGGTGACAGCAGCGGGACTGCTGGTTTGGGGAGAGAGTCTGCTGCAGCCCAGCGCACAGGGTGACAGCAGCATGTCTGCTGGTTTGGGGAGAGAGGCTGCTGCAGCCCAGCGCACAAGGTGACAGCAGCGTGTCTGCTGGTTTGGGGAGAGAGCCTGCTGCAGCCCAGCACACAGGGTGACAGCAGAGCATCTGCTGGTTTGGGGAGAGAGGCTGCTGCAGCCCAGCACACAGGGTGACAGCAGCGCATCTGCTGGTTTGGGGAGAGAGGCTGCTGCAGCCCAGCGCACAGGGTGAGAGCAGCCTGTCTGCTGGTTTGGGGAGAGAGGCTGCTGCAGCCCAGCACACAGGGTGACAGCAGCGTGTCTGCTGGTTTGGGGAGAGAGGCTGCTGCAGCCCAGCGCACAGTGTGACAGCAGCGTGTCTGCTGGTTTGGGGAGAGAGGCTGCTGCAGCCCAGTGCACAGGGTGACAGCAGCGTGTCTGCTGGTTTGGGGAGAGAGGCTGCTGCAGCCCAGCGCACAGGGTGACAGCAGCATGTCTGCTGGTTTGGGGAGAGAGGCTGCTGCAGCCCAGTGCATAGGCTGACAGCAGCATGTCTGCTGGTTTGGGGAGAGAGGCTGCTGCAGCCCAGCGCACAGGGTGACAGCAGCGTGTCTGCTGGTTTGGGGAGAGAGGCTGCTGCAGCCCAGCGCACAGGGTGACAGCAGCGTGTCTGCTGGTTTGGGGAGGGAGGCTGCTGCAGCCCAGCACACAGGGTGACAGCAGCGTGTCTGCTGGTTTGAGGAGAGAGGCTTCTGCAGCCCAGCGCACAGTGTGACAGCAGCATGTCTGCTGGTTTGGGGAGAGAGGCTGCTGCAGCCCAGCGCACAGGATGACAGCAGCAGGTCTGCTGGTTTGGGGAGAGAGGCTGCTGCAGCCCAGCGCACAGGGTGACAGCAGCGTGTCTGCTGGTTTGGGGAGAGAGGCTGCTGCAGCCCAGCACACAGTGTGACAGCAGCGTGTCTGCTGGTTTGGGGAGAGAGGCTGCTGCAGCCAAGCACACAGTATACAGCAGCGTGTCTGCTGGTTTGGGGAGAGAGGCCGCTGCAGCCCAGCACACAGTGTGACAGCAGCGTCTCTGCTGGTTTGGGGAGAGAGGCTGCTGCAGCCCAGCAAACAGGGTGACATCAGCGTCTCTGCTGGTTTGGGGAGAGAGGCTGCTGCAGCCAAGCACACAGTGTGACAGTAGTGTGTTTGCTGGTTTGGGGAGAGAGGCTGCTGCAGCCCAGTGCAAAGTGTGACAGCAGCGTGTCTGCTGGTTTGGGGAGAGAGGCTGCTGCAGCCCAGTGCACAGGGTGACAGCAGCGTGTCTGCTGGTTTGGGGAGAGAGGCAGCTGCAGCCCAGCGCACAGGGTGACAGCAACGTGTCTGCTGGTTTGGGGAGAGAGGCTGCAGCAGCCCAGCGCACAGGGTGACAGCAGGGTGTCTGCTGGTTTGGGGAGAGAGGCTGCTGCAGCCCAGCACACAGGGTGACAGCAGCGTGTCTGCTGGTTTGGGGAGAGAAGCTGCTGCAGCCCAGCGCACAGTGTGACAGCAGCATGTCTGCTGGTTTGGGGAGAGAGGCTGCTGCAGCCCAGCACACAGGGTGACAGCAGCATGTCTGCTGGTGTGGGGAGAGATGCTGCTGCAGCCCAGCGCACAGTGTGACAGCAGCGTGTCTGCAGGTTTGGGGAGAGAGGCTGCTGCAGCCCAGCACACAGGGTGACAGCAACATGTCTGCTGGTTTGGGGAGAGAGGCTACTGCAGCCCAGCGCACAGGGGGACAGCAACGTGTCTGCTGGTTTGGGGAGAGAGGCTGCTGCAGCCCAGCGCACAGGGTGACAGCAGCGTGTCTGCTGGTTTGGGGAGAGAGGCTGCTGCAGCCCAGCACACAGGGTGACAGCAGCGCATCTGCTGGTTTGGGGAGAGAGGCTGCTGCAGCCCAGCACACAGTGTGACAGCAGCGCGTCTGCTGGTTTGGGGAGAGAGGCTGCTGCAGCCCAGCACACAGTGTGACAGCAGCGCGTCTACTGGTTTGGGGAGAGAGGCTGCTGCAGCCCAGCACACAGGGTGACAGCAGCATGTCTGCTGGTTTGGGGAGAGAGGCTGCTGCAGCCCAGCGCTCAGTGTGACAGCAGCGTGTCTGCTGGTTTGGGGAGAGAGGCTGCTGCAGGCCAGCGCACAGTGTGACAGCAGCATGTCTGCTGGTTTGGGGAGAGAGGCTGCAGCAGCCCAGCGCACAGGGTGACAGAGGCTGCTGCAGCCCAGCTCACAGGCTGACAGCAGCGTGTCTGCTGGTTTGGGGAGAGAGGCTGCTGCAGCCCAGTGCACAGGGTGACAGCAGCGTGTCTGCTGGTTTGGGGAGAGAGGCTGCTGCAGCCCAGCGCACAGGGTGACAGCAGCGGGATTGCTGGTTTGGGGAGAGAGTCTGCTGCAGCCCAGTGCACAGGGTGACAGCAGCATGTCTGCTGGTTTGGGGAGAGAGGCTGCTGCAGCCCAGCGCACAGGGTGACAGCAGCGCATCTGCTGGTTTGGGGAGAGAGGCTGCTGCAGCCCAGCACACAGGGTGACAGCAGCGTGTCTGCTGGTTTGGGGAGAGAGGCTGCTGCAGGCCAGCGCACAGTGTGACAGCAGCATGTCTGCTGGTTTGGGGAGAGAGGCTGCAGCAGCCCAGCGCACAGGGTGACAAAGGCTGCTGCAGCCCAGCGCACAGGCTGACAGCAGCGTGTCTGCTGGTTTGGGGAGAGAGGCTGCTGCAGCCCAGCGCACAGGGTGACAGCAGCGTGTCTGCTGGTTTGGGGAGAGAGGCTGCTGCAGCCCAGCGCACAGGGTGACAGCAGCGGGACTGCTGGTTTGGGGAGAGAGTCTGCTGCAGCCCAGCGCACAGGGTGACAGCAGCGCGTCTGCTGGTTTGGGAAGAGAGGCTGCTGCAGCCCAGCGCACAGGGTGACAGCAGCGCATCTGCTGGTTTGGGGAGAGAGGCTGCTGCAGCCCAGCACACAGGGTGACAGCAGCGCATCTGCTGGTTTGGGGAGAGAGGCTGCTGCAGCCCAGCACACAGGGTGACAGCAGCGCATCTGCTGGTTTGGGGAGAGAGGCTGCTGCAGCCCAGCACACAGGAAGACAGCAGCGCATCTGCTGGTTTGGGGAGAGAGGCTGCTGCAGCCCAGCACACAGGGTGACAGCAGCGCATCTGCTGGTTTGGGGAGAGAGGCTGCTGCAGCCCAGCACACAGGGTGGCAGCAGCACATCTGCTAGTTTGGGGAGAGAGGCTGCTGCAGCCCAGCACACAGGGTGACAGCAGCGCATCTGCTGGTTTGGGGAGAGAGGCTGCTGCAGCCCAGCGCACAGGGTGACAGCAGCGCATCTGCTGGTTTGGGGAGAGAGGCTGCTGCAGCCCAGCGCACAGGGTGAGAGCAGCGCATCTGCTGGTTTGGGGAGAGAGGCTGCTGCAGCCCAGCGCACAGGGTGACAGCAGCGCGTCTGCTGGTTTGGGGAGAGAGGCTGCTGCAGCCCAGCGCACAGTGTGACAGCAGCGTGTCTGCTGGTTTGGGGAGAGAGGTTGCTGCAGCCCAGTGCACAGTGTGACAGCAGCATGTCTGCTGGTTTGGGGAGAGAGGCTGCTGCAGCCCAGCGCACAGGGTGACAGCAGCGTGTCTGCTGGTTTGGGTAGAGAGGCTGCTGCAGCCCAGCGCACAGGGTGACAGCAGCATGTCTGCTGGTTTGGGGAGAGAGGCTGCTGCAGCCCAGCGCACAGGCTGACAGCAGCATGTCTGCTGGTTTGGGGAGAGAGGCTGCTGCAGCCCAGCGCACAGGGTGACAGCAGCGTGTCTGCTGGTTTGGGGAGAGAGGCTGCTGCAGCCCAGCGCACAGGGTGACAGCAGCGTGTCTGCTGGTTTGGGGAGGGAGGCTGCTGCAGCCCAGCGCACAGGGTGACAGCAGCGTGTCTGCTGGTTTGAGGAGAGAGGCTTCTGCAGCCCAGCGCACAGTGTGACAGCAGCGTGTCTGCTGGTTTGGGGAGAGAGGCTGCTGCAGCCCAGCGCACAGGGTGACAGCAGCATGTCTGCTGGTTTGGGGAGAGCGGCTGCTGCAGCCCAGCGCACAGGGTGACAGCAGCGTGTCTGCTGGTTTGGTGAGAGAGGCTTCTGCAGCCCAGCACACAGGGAGACAGCAGCGTGTTTGCGGGTTTGGGGAGAGAGGCTGCTGCAGCCCAGCGCAAAGGGTGACAGCAGCGTGTCTGCTGGTTTGGGGAGAGAGGCTGCTGCAGCCCAGCACACAGTGTGACAGCAGCATGTCTGCTGGTTTGCGGAGAGAGGCTGCTGCTGGCCAGCGCACAGTGTGACAGCAGCTTGTCTGCTGGTTTGGGGAGAGAGGCTGCTGCAGCCCAGCACACAGTGTGACAGCAGCATGTCTGCTGGTTTGGGGAGAGAGGCTGCTGCAGCCCAGCACACAGGGTGACAGCAGCGTGTCTGCTGGTTTGGGGAGAGAGGCTGCTGCAGCCCAGCGCACAGGGTGACAGCAGCGTGTCTGCTGGTTTGGGGAGAGAGGCTGCTGCAGCCCAGCACACAGGGTGACAGCAGCGTGTCTGCTGGTTTGGGGAGAGAGGATGCTGCAGCCCAGCACGCAGGGTTACAGCAGCATGTCTGCTGGTTTGGGGAGAGAGGCTGCTGCAGCCCAGCACACAGGGTGACAGCAGCATGTCTGCTGGTTTGGGGAGAGAGGCTGCTGCAGCCCAGCGCACAGTGAGACAGCAGCATGTCTGCTGGTTAGGGAAGAGAGGCTGCTGCAGCCCAGCACACAGGGTGACAGCAGCGTGTCTGCTAGATTGGGGAGAGAGACTGCTGCAGCCCAGCGCACAGTGTGACAGCAGCGTGTCTGCTGGTTTGGAGAGAGAGGCTGCTGCAGCCCAGCACACAGTGTGACAGCAGCGTGTCTGATTGTATGGGGAGAGAGGCTTCTGCAGCCCAGCACACAAGGTGACAGCAGCGTGTCTGCTGGTTTGGGGAGAGAGGCTGCTGCAGCCCAGCACACAGTGTGACAGCAGCATGTCTGCTGGTTTGGGGAGAGAGGCTGCTGCAGCCCAGCACACAGGGAGACAGCAGAATGTCTGCTGGTTTGGGGAGAGAGGCTGCTGCAGCCCAGCACACAGTGTGACAGCAGCATGTCTGCTGGTTTGCGGAGAGAGGCTGCTGCTGGCCAGCGCACAGTGTGACAGCAGCGTGTCTGCTGGTTTGGGGAGAGAGGCTGCTGCAGCCCAGCACACAGTGTGACAGCAGCGTGTCTGCTGGTTTGGGGAGAGAGGCTGCTGCAGCCCAGCACACAGGGTGACAGCAGTGTGTCTGCTGGTTTGGGGAGAGAGGCTGCTGCAGCCCAGCGCACAGGGTGACAGCAGCGTGTCTGCTGGTTTGGGGAGAGAGGATGCTGCAGCCCAGCATGCAGGGTTACAGCAGCGTGTCTGCTGGTTTGGGGAGAGAGGCTGCTGCAGCCCAGCACACAGGGTGACAGCAGCGTGTCTGCTGGTTTGGGGAGAGAGGCTGCTGCAGCCCAGCGCACAGTGTGACAGCAGCATGTCTGCTGGTTTGGGAAGAGAGGCTGCTGCAGCCCAGCACACAGGGTGACAGCAGCGGGTCTGCTAGATTGGGGAGAGAGACTGCTGCAGCCCAGCACACAGTGTGACAGCAGCGTGTCTGCTGGTTTGGAGAGAGAGGCTGCTGCAGCCCAGCACACAGTGTGACAGCAGCGTGTCTGATTGTTTGGGGAGAGAGGCTGCTGCAGCCCAGCACACAGGGTGACAGCAGCGTGTCTGCTGGTTTGGGGAGAGAGGCTGCTGCAGCCCAGCGCACAGGGTGACAGCAGCGTGTCTGCTGGTTTGGGGAGAGAGGCTGCTGCAGCCCAGCGCACAGGGTGACAGCAGCGGGACTGCTGGTTTGGGGAGAGAGGCAGCTGCAGCCCAGCGCACAGGGTGACAGCAGCGTGTCTGCTGGTTTGGGGAGAGAGGCTGCTGCAGCCCAGCACACAGGGTGACAGCAGCGTGTCTGCTGGTTTGGGGAGAGAGGCTGCTGCAGCCCAGTGCTCAGTGTGACAGCAGCATGTCTGCTGGTTTGGGGAGAGAGGCTGCTGCAGGCCAGCGCACAGTGTGACAGCAGCATGTCTGCTGGTTTGGGGAGAGAGGCTGCAGTAGCCCAGCGCACAGGGTGACAGAGGCTGCTGCAGCCCAGCGCACAGGCTGACAGCAGCGTGTCTGCTGGTTTGGGGAGAGAGGCTGCTGCAGCCCAGCGCACAGGGTGACAGCAGCATGTCTGCTGGTTTGGGGAGAGAGGCTGCTGCAGCCCAGCGCACAGGGTGACAGCAGCGGGACTGCTGGTTTGGGGAGAGTGTCTGCTGCAGCCCAGCACACAGGGTGACAGCAGCATGTCTGCTGGTTTCGGGAGAGAGGCTGCTGCAGCCCACCGCACAGGGTGACAGCAGCGCATCTGCTGGTTTGGGGAGAGAGGCTGCTGCAGCCCAGCACACAGGGTGACAGCAGAGCATCTGCTGGTTTGGGGAGAGAGGCTGTTGCAGCCCAGCACACAGGGTGACAGCAGCGCATCTGCTGGTTTGGGGAGAGAGGCTGCTGCAGCCCAGCGCACAGGGTGAGAGCAGCGCATCTGCTGGTTTGGGGAGAGAGGCTGCGGCAGCCCAGTGCACAGTGTGAGAGCAGCGTGTCTGCTGGTTTGGGGAGAGAGGCTGCTGCAGCCCAGCGCATAGGGTGACAGCAGCGTGTCTGCTGGTTTGGGGAGAGAGGCTGCTGCAGCCCAGCGCACAGGGTGACAGCAGCATGTCTGCTGGTTTGGGGAGAGAGGCTGCTGCAGCCCAGCGCACAGGCTGACAGCAGCATGTCTGCTGGTTTGGGGAGAGAGGCTGCTGCAGCCCAGCGCACAGGGTGACAGCAGCGTGTCTGCTGGTTTGGGGAGAGAGGCTGCTGCAGCCCAGCGCACAGGGTGACAGCAGCGTGTCTGCTGGTTTGGGGAGGGAGGCTGCTGCAGCCCAGCGCACAGGGTGACAGCAGCGTTTCTGCTGGTTTGAGGAGAGAGGCTTCTGCAGCCCAGCGCACAGTGTGACAGCAGCGTGTCTGCTGGTTTGGGGAGAGAGGCTGCTGCAGCCCAGCGCACAGGGTGACAGCAGCAGGTCTGCTGGTTTGGGGAGAGAGGCTGCTGCAGCCCAGCGCACAGGGTGACAGCAGCGTGTCTGCTGGTTTGGGGAGAGAGGATGCTGCAGCCCAGCACGCAGGGTGACAGCAGCGTGTCTGCTGGTTTGGGGAGAGAGGCTGCTGCAGCCCAGCACACAGGGTGACAGCAGCATTTCTGCTGGTTTGGGGAGAGAGGCTGCTGCAGCCCAGCGCACAGTGTGACAGCAGCGTGTCTGCTGGTTTGGGGAGAGAGGCTGCTGCAGCCCAGCGCACAGTGTGACAGCAGCGTGTCTGCTGGTTTGGGAAGAGAGGCTGCTGCAGCCCAGCACACAGGGTGACAGCAGCGTGTCTGCTAGATGGGGGAGAGAGACTGCTGCAGCCCAGCACACAGTGTGACAGCAGCGTGTCTGCTGGTTTGGGGAGAGAGGCTGCTGCAGCCCAGCACACAGTGTGACAGCAGAGTGTCTGATTGTTTGGGGAGAGAGGCTGCTGCAGCCCAGCACACAGGGTGACAGCAGCGTGTCTGCTGGTTTGGGGAGAGAGGCTGCTGCAGCCCAGCACACAGGGTGACAGCTGCGTGTCTGCTGGTTTGGGGAGAGAGGCTGCTGCAGCCCAGCACACAGGGAGACAGCAGCGTGTTTGCGGGTTTGGGGAGAGAGGCTGCTGCAGCCCAGCGCACAGGGTGACAGCAGCGTGTCTGCTGGTTTGGGGAGAGAGGCTGCTGCAGCCCAGCACACAGTGTGACAGCAGCATGTCTGCTGGTTTGGGGAGAGAGGCTGCTGCTGGCCAGCGCACAGTGTGACAGCAGCGTGTCTGCTGGTTTGGGGAGAGAGGCTGCTGCAGCACAGCACACAGTGTGACAGCAGCGTGTCTGCTGGTTTGGGGAGAGAGGCTGCTGCAGCCCAGCACACAGGGTGACACAGCATGTCTGCTGGTTTGGGGAGAGAGGCTGCTGCAGCCCAGCGCACAGGGTGACAGCAGCGTGTCTGCTGGTTTGGGGAGAGAGGCTGCTGCACCCCAGCACACAGGGTGACAGCAGCGTGTCTGCTGGTTTGGGGAGAGAGGCTGCTGCAGCCCAGCACACAGGGTGACAGCAGCGTGTCTGCTGGTTTGGGGAGAGAGGCTGCTGCAGCCCAGCACGCAGGGTGACAGCAGCATGTCTGCTGGTTTGGGGAGAGAGGCTGCTGCAGCCCAGCACACAGGGTGACAGCAGCGTGTCTGCTGGTTTGGGGAGAGAGGTTGCTGCAGCCCAGCGCACAGTGTGACAGCAGCGTGTCTGCTGGTTTGGGAAGAGAGGCTGCTGCTGCCCAGCACACAGGGTGACAGCAGCATGTCTGCTAGATTGGGGAGAGAGACTGCTGCAGCCCAGCACACAGTGTGATAGCAGCGTGTCTGCTGGTTTGGGGAGAGAGGCTGCTGCAGCCCAGCACACAGTGTGACAGCAGCGTGTCTGATTGTTTGGGGAGAGAGGCTGCTGCAGCCCAGCACACAGGGTGACAGCAGCGTGTCTGCTGGTTTGGCGAGAGAGGCTGCTGCAGCCCAGCACACAGTGTGACAGCAGCGTGTCTGCTTGTTTGGGGATAGAGGCTGCTGCAGCCCAGCACACAGTATACAGCAGCGTGTCTGCTGGTTTGGGGAGAGAGGCCACTGCAGCCCAGCACACAGTGTGACAGCAGCATCTCTGCTGGTTTGGGGAGAGAGGCTGCTGCAGCCCAGCAAACAGGGTGACAGCAGCGTCTCTGCTGGTTTGGGGAGAGAGGCTGCTGCAGCCAAGCACACAGTGTGACAGTAGTGTGTTTGCTGGTTTGGGGAGAGAGGCTGCTGCAGCCCAGTGCAAAGTGTGACAGCAGCGTGTCTGCTGGTTTGGGGAGAGAGGCTGCTGCAGCCCAGTGCACAGGGTGACAGCAGCATGTCTGCTGGTTTGGGGAGAGAGGCTGCTGCAGCCCAGCGCACAGGGTGACAGCAACGTGTCTGCTGCTTTGGGGAGAGATGCTGCAGCAGCCCAGCACACAGGGTGACAGCAGGGTGTCTGCTGGTTTGGGGAGAGAGGCTGCTGCAGCCCAGCACACAGGGTGACAGCAGCGTGTCTGCTGGTTTGGGGAGAGAAGCTGCTGCAGCCCAGCGCACAGTGTGACAGCAGCATGTCTGCTGGTTTGGGGAGAGAGGCTGCTGCAGCCCAGCACACAGGGTGACAGCAGCATGTCTGCTGGTTTGGGGAGAGATGCTGCTGCAGCCCAGCGCACAGAGTGACAGCAGCGTGTCTGCTGGTTTGGGGAGAGAGGCTGCTGCAGCCAAGCGCACAGGGTGACAGCAACGTGTCTGCTGGTTTGGGGAGAGAGGCTACTGCAGCCCAGCGCACAGGGGGACAGCAACGTGTCTGCTGGTTTGGGGAGAGAGGCTGCTGCAGCCCAGCGCACAGGGTGACAGCAGGGTGTCTGCTGGTTTGGGGAGAGAGGCTGCTGCAGCCCAGCACACAGGGTGACAGCAGCGCATCTGCTGGTTTGGGGAGAGAGGCTGCTGCAGCCCAGCACACAGTGTGACAGCAGCGCGTCTGCTGGTTTGGGGAGAGAGGCTGCTGCAGCCCAGCACACAGTGTGACAGCAGCGCGTCTACTGGTTTGGGGAGAGAGGCTGCTGCAGCCCAGCACACAGGGTGACAGCAGCTTGTCTGCTGGATTGGGGAGAGAGGCTGCTGCAGCCCAGCGCTCAGTGTGACAGCAGCGAGTCTGCTGGTTTGGGGAGAGAGGCTGCTGCAGGCCAGCGCACAGTGTGACAGCAGCATGTCTGCTGGTTTGGGGAGAGAGGCTGCAGCAGCCCAGCGCACAGGGTGACAGAGGCTGCTGCAGCCCAGCGCACAGGCTGACAGCAGCGTGTCTGCTGGTTTGGGGAGAGAGGCTGCTGCAGCCCAGTGCACAGGGTGACAGCAGCGTGTCTGCTGGTTTGGGGAGAGAGGCTGCTGCAGCCAAGCACACAGTGTGACAGTAGTGTGTTTGCTGGTTTGGGGAGAGAGGATGCTGCAGCCCAGTGCAAAGTGTGACAGCAGCATGTCTGCTTGTTTGGGGAGAGAGGCTGCTGCAGCCCAGTGCACAGGGTGACAGCAGCGTGTCTGCTGGTTTGGGGAGAGAGGCTGCTGCAGCCCAGCGCACAGGGTGACAGCAACGTGTCTGCTGCTTTGGGGAGAGATGCTGCAGCAGCCCAGCACACAGGGTGACAGCAGGGTGTCTGCTGGTTTGGGGAGAGAGGCTGCTGCAGCCCAGCACACAGGGTGACAGCAGCGTGTCTGCTGGTTTGGGGAGAGAAGCTGCTGCAGCCCAGCGCACAGTGTGACAGCAGCATGTCTGCTGGTTTGGGGAGAGAGGCTGCTGCAGCCCAGCACACAGGGTGACAGCAGCATGTCTGCTGGTTTGGGGAGAGATGCTGCTGCAGCCCAGCGCACAGAGTGACAGCAGCGTGTCTGCTGGTTTGGGGAGAGAGGCTGCTGCAGCCCAGCGCACAGGGTGACAGCAACGTGTCTGCTGGTTTGGGGAGAGAGGCTACTGCAGCCCAGCGCACAGGGGGACAGCAACGTGTCTGCTGGTTTGGGGAGAGAGGCTGCTGCAGCCCAGCGCACAGGGTGACAGCAGCGTGTCTGCTGGTTTGGGGAGAGAGGCTGCTGCAGCCCAGCACACAGGGTGACAGCAGCGCATCTGCTGGTTTGGGGAGAGAGGCTGCTGCAGCCCAGCACACAGTGTGACAGCAGCGCTTCTGCTGGTTTGGGGAGAGAGGCTGCTGCAGCCCAGCACACAGTGTGACAGCAGCGCGTCTACTGGTTTGGGGAGAGAGGCTGCTGCAGCCCAGCACACAGGGTGACAGCAGCGTGTCTGCTGGATTGGGGAGAGAGGCTGCTGCAGCCCAGCGCTCAGTGTGACAGCAGCGAGTCTGCTGGTTTGGGGAGAGAGGCTGCTGCAGGCCAGCGCACAGTGTGACAGCAGCATGTCTGCTGGTTTGGGGAGAGAGGCTGCAGCAGCCCAGCGCACAGGGTGACAGAGGCTGCTGCAGCCCAGCGCACAGGCTGACAGCAGCGTGTCTGCTGGTTTGGGGAGAGAGGCTGCTGCAGCCCAGTGCACAGGGTGACAGCAGCGTGTCTGCTGGTTTGGGGAGAGAGGCTGCTGCAGCCCAGTGCACAGGGTGACAGCAGCGGGACTGCTGGTTTGGGGAGAGAGTCTGCTGCAGCCCAGCGCACAGGGTGACAGCAGCATGTCTGCTGGTTTGGGGAGAGAGGCTGCTGCAGCCCAGCGCACAGGGTGACAGCAGCGCATCTGCTGGTTTGGGGAGAGAGGCTGCTGCAGCCCAGCACACAGGGTGACAGCAGCGTGTCTGCTGGTTTGGGGAGAGAGGCTGCTGCAGGCCAGCGCCAAGTGTGACAGCAGCATGTCTGCTGGTTTGGGGAGAGAGGCTGCAGCAGCCCAGCGCACAGGGTGACAGAGGCTGCTGCAGCCCAGCGCACAGGCTGACAGCAGCGTGTCTGCTGGTTTGGGGAGAGAGGCTGCTGCAGCCCAGCGCACAGGGTGACAGCAGCGTGTCTGCTGGTTTGGGGAGAGAGGCTGCTGCAGCCCAGTGCACAGGGTGACAGCAGCGAGACTGCTGGTTTGGGGAGAGAGTCTGCTGCAGCCCAGCGCACAGGGTGACAGCAGCGCGTCTGCTGGTTTGGGAAGAGAGGCTGCTGCAGCCCAGCGCACAGGGTGACAGCAGCGCATCTGCTGGTTTGGGGAGAGAGGCTGCTGCAGCCCAGCACACAGGGTGACAGCAGCGCATCTGCTGGTTTGGGGAGAGAGGCTGCTGCAGCCCAGCACACAGGGTGACAGCAGCGCATCTGCTGGTTTGGGGAGAGAGGCTGCTGCAGCCCAGCGCACAGGAAGACAGCAGCGCATCTGCTGGTTTGGGGAGTGAGGCTGCTGCAGCCCAGTGCACAGGGTGACAGCAGCGCGTCTGCTGGTTTGGGGAGAGAGGCTGCTGCAGCCCAGCGCACAGTGTGACAGCAGCGTGTCTGCTGGTTTGGGGAGAGAGGCTGCTGCAGCCCAGCGCACAGGGTGACAGCAGCAGGTCTGCTGGTTTGGGGAGAGAGGCTGCTGCAGCCCAGCGCACAGGGTGTCAGCAGCGTGTCTGCTGGTTTGGGGAGAGAGGATGCTGCAGCCCAGCACGCAGGGTGACAGCAGTGTGTCTGCTGGTTTGGGGAGAGAGGCTGCTGCAGCCCAGCACACAGGGTGACAGCAGCATGTCTGCTGGTTTGGGGAGAGAGGCTGCTGCAGCCCAGCGCACAGTGTGACAGCAGCGTGTCTGCTGGTTTGGGAAGAGAGGCTGCTGCAGCCCAGCACACAGGGTGACAGCA
Organism: Taudactylus pleione; assembly: GCA_031769625.1. Classification (NCBI taxonomy): domain Eukaryota; kingdom Metazoa; phylum Chordata; class Amphibia; order Anura; family Myobatrachidae; genus Taudactylus; species Taudactylus pleione. The sequence goes on from JAUIMM010001714.1 coordinate 378,703, forward strand.
GCGTGTCTGCTAGATTGGGGAGAGAGACTGCTGCAGCCCAGCACACAGTGTGACAGCAGCGTGTCTGCTGGTTTGGGGAGAGAGGCGGCTGCAGCCCAGCACACAGTGTGACAGCAGCGTGTCTGATTGTTTGGGGAGAGAGGCTGCTGCAGCCCAGCACACAGGGTGACAGCAGCGTGTCTGCTGGTTTGGGGAGAGAGGCTGCTGCAGCCCAGCACACAGGGTGACAGCAGCGTGTCTGCTGGTTTGGGGAGAGAGGCTGCTGCAGCCCAGCACACAGGGAGACAGCAGCGTGTTTGCGGGTTTGGGGAGAGAGGCTGCTGCAGCCCAGCGCACAGGGTGACAGCAGCGTGTCTGCTGGTTTGCGGAGAGAGGCTGCTGCAGCCCAGCACACAGTGTGACAGCAGCATGTCTGCTGGTTTGGGGAGAGAGGCTGCTGCTGGCCAGCGCACAGTGTGACAGCAGCGTGTCTGCTGGTTTGGGGAGAGAGGCTGCTGCAGCACAGCACACAGTGTGACAGCAGCATGTCTGCTGGTTTGGGGAGAGAGGCTGCTGCAGCCCAGCACACAGGGTGACACAGCGTGTCTGCTGGTTTGGGGAGAGAGGCTGCTGCAGCCCAGCACACAGGGTGACAGCAGCATGTCTGCTGGTTTGGGGAGAGAGGCTGCTGCAGCCCAGCGCACAGTGTGACAGCAGCGTGTCTGCTGGTTTGGGAAGAGAGGCTGCTGCAGCCCAGCACACAGGGTGACAGCAGCGTGTCTGCTAGATTGGGGAGAGAGACTGCTGCAGCCCAGCACACAGTGTGACAGCAGCGTGTCTGCTGGTTTGGGGAGAGAGGCTGCTGCAGCCCAGCACACAGTGTGACAGCAGCGTGTCTGATTGTTTGGGGAGAGAGGCTGCTGCAGCCCAGCACACAGGGTGACAGCAGCGTGTCTGCTGGTTTGGGGAGAGAGGCTGCTGCAGCCCAGCACACAGGGAGACAGCAGCGTGTTTGCGGGTTTGGGGAGAGAGGCTGCTGCAGCCCAGCGCACAGGGTGACAGCAGCATGTCTGCTGGTTTGGGGAGAGAGGCTGCTGCAGCCCAGCACACAGTGTGACAGCAGCATGTCTGCTGGTTTGGGGAGAGAGGCTGCTGCTGGCCAGCGCACAGTGTGACAGCAGCGTGTCTGCTGGTTTGGGGAGAGAGGCTGCTGCAGCACAGCACACAGTGTGACAGCAGCATGTCTGCTGGTTTGGGGAGAGAGGCTGCTGCAGCCCAGCACACAGGGTGACACAGCGTGTCTGCTGGTTTGGGGAGAGAGGCTGCTGCAGCCCAGCGCACAGGGTGACAGCAGCGTGTCTGCTGGTTTGGGGAGAGAGGCTGCTGCAGGCCAGCACACAGGATGACAGCAGCGTGTCTGCTGGTTTGGGGAGAGAGGCTGCTGCAGCCCAGCACACAGGGTGCCAGCAGCGTGTCTGCTGGTTTGGGGAGAGAGGATGCTGCAGCCCAGCACGCAGGGTGACAGCAGCATGTCTGCTGGTTTGGGGAGAGAGGCTGCTGCAGCCCAGCACACAGGGTGACAGCAGCGTGTCTGCTGGTTTGGGGAGAGAGGCTGCTGCAGCCCAGCACACAGTGTGACAGCAGCGTGTCTGCTGGTTTGGGAAGAGAGGCTGCTGCTGCCCAGCACACAGGGTGACAGCAGCATGTCTGCTAGATTGGGGAGAGAGACTGCTGCAGCCCAGCACACAGTGTGACAGCAGCGTGTCTGCTGGTTTGGGGAGAGAGGCTGCTGCAGCCCAGCACACAGTGTGACAGCAGCGTGTCTGATTGTTTGGGGAGAGAGGCTGCTGCAGCCCAGCACACAGGGTGACAGCAGCGTGTCTGCTGGTTTGGGGAGAGAGGCTGCTGCAGCCCAGCACACAGTGTGGACAGCAGCGTGTCTGCTGGTTTGGGGATAGAGGCTGCTGCAGCCCAGCACACAGTATACAGCAGCGTGTCTGCTGGTTTGGGGAGAGAGGCCGCTGCAGCCCAGCACACAGTGTGACAGCAGCATCTCTGCTGGTTTGGGGAGAGAGGCTGCTGCAGCCCAGCAAACAGGGTGACAGCAGCGTCTCTGCTGGTTTGGGGAGAGAGGCTGCTGCAGCCAAGCACACAGTGTGACAGTAGTGTGTTTGCTGGTTTGGGGAGAGAGGCTGCTGCAGCCCAGTGCAAAGTGTGACAGCAGCGTGTCTGCTGGTTTGGGGAGAGAGGCTGCTGCAGCCCAGTGCACAGGGTGACAGCAGCATGTCTGCTGGTTTGGGGAGAGAGGCTGCTGCAGCCCAGCGCACAGGGTGACAGCAACGTGTCTGCTGCTTTGGGGAGAGATGCTGCAGCAGCCCAGCACACAGGGTGACAGCAGCGTGTCTGCTGGTTTGGGGAGAGAGGCTGCTGCAGCCCAGCACACAGTGTGACAGCAGCATGTCTGCTGGTTTGGGGAGAGAGGCTGCTGCTGGCCAGCGCACAGTGTGACAGCAGCGTGTCTGCTGGTTTGGGGAGAGAGGCTGCTGCAGCACAGCACACAGTGTGACAGCAGCGTGTCTGCTGGTTTGGGGAGAGAGGCTGCTGCAGCCCAGCACACAGGGTGACACAGCATGTCTGCTGGTTTGGGGAGAGAGGCTGCTGCACCCCAGCACACAGGGTGACAGCAGCGTGTCTGCTGGTTTGGGGAGAGAGGCTGCTGCAGCCCAGCACACAGGGTGACAGCAGCGTGTCTGCTGGTTTGGGGAGAGAGGCTGCTGCAGCCCAGCACGCAGGGTGACAGCAGAATGTCTGCTGGTTTGGGGAGAGAGGCTGCTGCAGCCCAGCACACAGGGTGACAGCAGCGTGTCTGCTGGTTTGGGGAGAGAGGCTGCTGCAGCCCAGCGCACAGTGTGACAGCAGCGTGTCTGCTGGTTTGGGAAGAGAGGCTGCTGCTGCCCAGCACACAGGGTGACAGCAGCATGTCTGCTAGATTGGGGAGAGAGACTGCTGCAGCCCAGCACACAGTGTGACAGCAGCGTGTCTGCTGGTTTGGGGAGAGAGGCTGCTGCAGCCCAGCACACAGTGTGACAGCAGCGTGTCTGATTGTTTGGGGAGAGAGGCTGCTGCAGCCCAGCACACAGGGTGACAGCAGCGTGTCTGCTGGTTTGGCGAGAGAGGCTGCTGCAGCCCAGCACACAGTGTGACAGCAGCGTGTCTGCTGGTTTGGGGATAGAGGCTGCTGCAGCCCAGCACACAGTATACAGCAGCGTGTCTGCTGGTTTGGGGAGAGAGGCCACTGCAGCCCAGCACACAGTGTGACAGCAGCATCTCTGCTGGTTTGGGGAGAGAGGCTGCTGCAGCCCAGCAAACAGGGTGACAGCAGCGTCTCTGCTGGTTTGGGGAGAGAGGCTGCTGCAGCCAAGCACACAGTGTGACAGTAGTGTGTTTGCTGGTTTGGGGAGAGAGGCTGCTGCAGCCCAGTGCAAAGTGTGACAGCAGCGTGTCTGCTGGTTTGGGGAGAGAGGCTGCTGCAGCCCAGTGCACAGGGTGACAGCAGCATGTCTGCTGGTTTGGGGAGAGAGGCTGCTGCAGCCCAGCGCACAGGGTGACAGCAACGTGTCTGCTGCTTTGGGGAGAGATGCTGCAGCAGCCCAGCACACAGGGTGACAGCAGGGTGTCTGCTGGTTTGGGGAGAGAGGCTGCTGCAGCCCAGCACACAGGGGTGACAGCAGCGTGTCTGCTGGTTTGGGGAGAGAAGCTGCTGCAGCCCAGCGCACAGTGTGACAGCAGCATGTCTGCTGGTTTGGGGAGAGAGGCTGCTGCAGCCCAGCACACAGGGTGACAGCAGCATGTCTGCTGGTTTGGGGAGAGATGCTGCTGCAGCCCAGCGCACAGAGTGACAGCAGCGTGTCTGCTGGTTTGGGGAGAGAGGCTGCTGCAGCCCAGCGCACAGGGTGACAGCAACGTGTCTGCTGGTTTGGGGAGGGAGGCTACTGCAGCCCAGCGCACAGGGGGACAGCAACGTGTCTGCTGGTTTGGGGAGAGAGGCTGCTGCAGCCCAGCGCACAGGGTGACAGCAGGGTGTCTGCTGGTTTGCGGAGAGAGGCTGCTGCAGCCCAGCACACAGGGTGACAGCAGCGCATCTGCTGGTTTGGGGAGAGAGGCTGCTGCAGCCCAGCACACAGTGTGACAGCAGCGCGTCTGCTGGTTTGGGGAGAGAGGCTGCTGCAGCCCAGCACACAGTGTGACAGCAGCGCGTCTACTGGTTTGGGGAGAGAGGCTGCTGCAGCCCAGCACACAGGGTGACAGCAGCGTGTCTGCTGGATTGGGGAGAGAGGCTGCTGCAGCCCAGCGCTCAGTGTGACAGCAGCGAGTCTGCTGGTTTGGGGAGAGAGGCTGCTGCAGGCCAGCGCACAGTGTGACAGCAGCATGTCTGCTGGTTTGGGGAGAGAGGCTGCAGCAGCCCAGCGCACAGGGTGACAGAGGCTGCTGCAGCCCAGCGCACAGGCTGACAGCAGCGTGTCTGCTGGTTTGGGGAGAGAGGCTGCTGCAGCCCAGCGCACAGAGTGACAGCAGCGTGTCTGCTGGTTTGGGGAGAGAGGCTGCTGCAGCCCAGCGCACAGGGTGACAGCAACGTGTCTGCTGGTTTGGGGAGAGAGGCTACTGCAGCCCAGCGCACAGGGGGACAGCAACGTGTCTGCTGGTTTGGGGAGAGAGGCTGCTGCAGCCCAGTGCACAGGGTGACAGCAGGGTGTCTGCTGGTTTGGGGAGAGAGGCTGCTGCAGCCCAGCACACAGGGTGACAGCAGCGCATCTGCTGGTTTGGGGAGAGAGGCTGCTGCAGCCCAGCACACAGTGTGACAGCAGCGCGTCTACTGGTTTGGGGAGAGAGGCTGCTGCAGCCCAGCACACAGGGTGACAGCAGCTTGTCTGCTGGATTGGGGAGAGAGGCTGCTGCAGCCCAGCGCTCAGTGTGACAGCAGCGAGTCTGCTGGTTTGGGGAGAGAGGCTGCTGCAGGCCAGCGCACAGTGTGACAGCAGCATGTCTGCTGGTTTGGGGAGAGAGGCTGCAGCAGCCCAGCGCACAGGGTGACAGAGGCTGCTGCAGCCCAGCGCACAGGCTGACAGCAGCGTGTCTGCTGGTTTGGGGAGAGAGGCTGCTGCAGCCCAGTGCACAGGGTGACAGCAGCGTGTCTGCTGGTTTGGGGAGAGAGGCTGCTGCAGCCAAGCACACAGTGTGACAGTAGTGTGTTTGCTGGTTTGGGGAGAGAGGATGCTGCAGCCCAGTGCAAAGTGTGACAGCAGCATGTCTGCTTGTTTGGGGAGAGAAGCTGCTGCAGCCCAGTGCACAGGGTGACAGCAGCGTGTCTGCTGGTTTGGGGAGAGAGGCTGCTGCAGCCCAGCGCACAGGGTGACAGCAACGTGTCTGCTGCTTTGGGGAGAGATGCTGCAGCAGCCCAGCACACAGGGTGACAGCAGGGTGTCTGCTGGTTTGGGGAGAGAGGCTGCTGCAGCCCAGCACACAGGGTGACAGCAGCGTGTCTGCTGGTTTGGGGAGAGAAGCTGCTGCAGCCCAGCGCACAGTGTGACAGCAGCATGTCTGCTGGTTTGGGGAGAGAGGCTGCTGCAGCCCAGCACACAGGGTGACAGCAGCATGTCTGCTGGTTTGGGGAGAGATGCTGCTGCAGCCCAGCGCACAGAGTGACAGCAGCGTGTCTGCTGGTTTGGGGAGAGAGGCTGCTGCAGCCCAGCGCACAGGGTTACAGCAACGTGTCTGCTGGTTTGGGGAGAGAGGCTACTGCAGCCCAGCGCACAGGGGGACAGCAACGTGTCTGCTGGTTTGGGGAGAGAGGCTGCTGCAGCCCAGCGCACAGGGTGACAGCAGCGTGTCTGCTGGTTTGGGGAGAGAGGCTGCTGCAGCCCAGCACACAGGGTGACAGCAGCGCATCTGCTGGTTTGGGGAGAGAGGCTGCTGCAGCCCAGCACACAGTGTGACAGCAGCGCTTCTGCTGGTTTGGGGAGAGAGGCTGCTGCAGCCCAGCACACAGTGTGACAGCAGCGCGTCTACTGGTTTGGGGAGAGAGCCTGCTGCAGCCCAGCACACAGGGTGACAGCAGCGTGTCTGCTGGATTGGGGAGAGAGGCTGCTGCAGCCCAGCACTCAGTGTGACAGCAGCGAGTCTGCTGGTTTGGGGAGAGAGGCTGCTGCAGGCCAGCGCACAGTGTGACAGCAGCATGTCTGCTGGTTTGGGGAGAGAGGCTGCAGCAGCCCAGCGCACAGGGTGACAGAGGCTGCTGCATCCCAGCGCACAGGCTGAGAGCAGCGTGTCTGCTGGTTTGGGGAGAGAGGCTGCTGCAGCCCAGTGCACAGGGTGACAGCAGCGTGTCTGCTGGTTTGGGGAGAGAGGCTGCTGCAGCCCAGTGCACAGGGTGACAGCAGCGGGACTGCTGGTTTGGGGAGAGAGTCTGCTGCAGCCCAGCGCACAGGATGACAGCAGCATGTCTGCTGGTTTGGGGAGAGAGGCTGCTGCAGCCCAGCGCACAGGGTGACAGCAGTGCATCTGCTGGTTTGGGGAGAGAGGCTGCTGCAGCCCAGCACACAGGGTGACAGCAGCGTGTCTGCTGGTTTGGGGAGAGAGGCTGCTGCAGGCCAGCGCCAAGTGTGACAGCAGCATGTCTGCTGGTTTGGGGAGAGAGGCTGCAGCAGCCCAGCGCACAGGGTGACAGAGGCTGCTGCAGCCCAGCGCACAGGCTGACAGCAGCGTGTCTGCTGGTTTGGGGAGAGAGGCTGCTGCAGCCCAGCGCACAGGGTGACAGCAGCGTGTCTGCTGGTTTGGGGAGAGAGGCTGCTGCAGCCCAGTGCACAGGGTGACAGCAGCGGGACTGCTGGTTTGGGGAGAGAGTCTGCTGCAGCCCAGCGCACAGGGTGACAGCAGCGCGTCTGCTGGTTTGGGAAGAGAGGCTGCTGCAGCCCAGCGCACAGGGTGACAGCAGCGCATCTGCTGGTTTGGGGAGAGAGGCTGCTGCAGCCCAGCACACAGGGTGACAGCAGCGCATCTGCTGGTTTGGGGAGAGAGGCTGCTGCAGCCCAGCACACAGGGTGACAGCAGCGCATCTGCTGGTTTGGGGAGAGAGGCTGCTGCAGCCCAGCGCACAGGAAGACAGCAGCGCATCTGCTGGTTTGGGGAGTGAGGCTGCTGCAGCCCAGTGCACAGGGTGACAGCAGCGCGTCTGCTGGTTTGGGGAGAGAGGCTGCTGCAGCCCAGCGCACAGTGTGACAGCAGCGTGTCTGCTGGTTTGGGGAGAGAGGCTGCTGCAGCCCAGCGCACAGGGTGACAGCAGCAGGTCTGCTGGTTTGGGGAGAGAGGCTGCTGCAGCCCAGCGCACAGGGTGTCAGCAGCGTGTCTGCTGGTTTGGGGAGAGAGGATGCTGCAGCCCAGCACGCAGGGTGACAGCAGTGTGTCTGCTGGTTTGGGGAGAGAGGCTGCTGCAGCCCAGCACACAGGGTGACAGCAGCATGTCTGCTGGTTTGGGGAGAGAGGCTGCTGCAGCCCAGCGCACAGTGTGACAGCAGCGTGTCTGCTGGTTTGGGAAGAGAGGCTGCTGCAGCCCAGCACACAGGGTGACAGCAGCGTGTCTGCTAGATTGGGGAGAGAGACTGCTGCAGCCCAGCACACAGTGTGACAGCAGCGTGTCTGCTGGTTTGGGGAGAGAGGCGGCTGCAGCCCAGCACACAGTGTGACAGCAGCGTGTCTGATTGTTTGGGGAGAGAGGCTGCTGCAGCCCAGCACACAGGGTGACAGCAGCGTGTCTGCTGGTTTGGGGAGAGAGGCTGCTGCAGCCCAGCACACAGGGTGACAGCAGCGTGTCTGCTGGTTTGGGGAGAGAGGCTGCTGCAGCCCAGCACACAGGGAGACAGCAGCGTGTTTGCGGGTTTGGGGAGAGAGGCTGCTGCAGCCCAGCGCACAGGGTGACAGCAGCGTGTCTGCTGGTTTGCGGAGAGAGGCTGCTGCAGCCCAGCACACAGTGTGACAGCAGCATGTCTGCTGGTTTGGGGAGAGAGGCTGCTGCTGGCCAGCGCACAGTGTGACAGCAGCGTGTCTGCTGGTTTGGGGAGAGAGGCTGCTGCAGCACAGCGCACAGTGTGACAGCAGCATGTCTGCTGGTTTGGGGAGAGAGGCTGCTGCAGCCCAGCACACAGGGTGACACAGCGTGTCTGCTGGTTTGGGGAGAGAGGCTGCTGCAGCCCAGCACACAGGGTGACAGCAGCATGTCTGCTGGTTTGGGGAGAGAGGCTGCTGCAGCCCAGCGCACAGTGTGACAGCAGCGTGTCTGCTGGTTTGGGAAGAGAGGCTGCTGCAGCCCAGCACACAGGGTGACAGCAGCGTGTCTGCTAGATTGGGGAGAGAGACTGCTGCAGCCCAGCACACAGTGTGACAGCAGCGTGTCTGCTGGTTTGGGGAGAGAGGCTGCTGCAGCCCAGCACACAGTGTGACAGCAGCGTGTCTGATTGTTTGGGGAGAGAGGCTGCTGCAGCCCAGCACACAGGGTGACAGCAGCGTGTCTGCTGGTTTGGGGAGAGAGGCTGCTGCAGCCCAGCACACAGGGTGACAGCAGCGTGTCTGCTGGTTTGGGGAGAGAGGCTGCTGCAGCCCAGCACACAGGGAGACAGCAGCGTGTTTGCGGGTTTGGGGAGAGAGGCTGCTGCAGCCCAGCGCACAGGGTGACAGCAGCGTGTCTGCTGGTTTGGGGAGAGAGGCTGCTGCAGCCCAGCACACAGTGTGACAGCAGCATGTCTGCTGGTTTGGGGAGAGAGGCTGCTGCTGGCCAGCGCACAGTGTGACAGCAGCATGTCTGCTGGTTTGGGGAGAGAGGCTGCTGCAGCACAGCACACAGTGTGACAGCAGCATGTCTGCTGGTTTGGGGAGAGAGGCTGCTGCAGCCCAGCACACAGGGTGACACAGCGTGTCTGCTGGTTTGGGGAGAGAGGCTGCTGCAGCCCAGCGCACAGGGTGACAGCAGCGTGTCTGCTGGTTTGGGGAGAGAGGCTGCTGCAGGCCAGCACACAGGGTGACAGCAGCGTGTCTGCTGGTTTGGGGAGAGAGGCTGCTGCAGCCCAGCACACAGGGTGACAGCAGCGTGTCTGCTGGTTTGGGGAGAGAGGATGCTGCAGCCCAGCACGCAGGGTGACAGCAGCATGTCTGCTGGTTTGGGGAGAGAGGCTGCTGCAGCCCAGCACACAGGGTGACAGCAGCGTGTCTGCTGGTTTGGGGAGAGAGGCTGCTGCAGCCCAGCACACAGTGTGACAGCAGCGTGTCTGCTGGTTTGGGAAGAGAGGCTGCTGCTGCCCAGCACACAGGGTGACAGCAGCATGTCTGCTAGATTGGGGAGAGAGACTGCTGCAGCCCAGCACACAGTGTGACAGCAGCATGTCTGCTGGTTTGGGGAGAGAGGCTGCTGCAGCCCAGCACACAGTGTGACAGCAGCGTGTCTGATTGTTTGGGGAGAGAGGCTGCTGCAGCCCAGCACTCAGGGTGACAGCAGCGTGTCTGCTGGTTTGGGGAGAGAGGCTGCTGCAGCCCAGCACACAGTGTGACAGCAGCGTGTCTGCTGGTTTGGGGATAGAGGCTGCTGCAGCCCAGCACACAGTATACAGCAGCGTGTCTGCTGGTTTGGGGAGAGAGGCCGCTGCAGCCCAGCACACAGTGTGACAGCAGCATCTCTGCTGGTTTGGGGAGAGAGGCTGCTGCAGCCCAGCAAACAGGGTGACAGCAGCGTCTCTGCTGGTTTGGGGAGAGAGGCTGCTGCAGCCAAGCACACAGTGTGACAGTAGTGTGTTTGCTGGTTTGGGGAGAGAGGCTGCTGCAGCCCAGTGCAAAGTGTGACAGCAGCGTGTCTGCTGGTTTGGGGAGAGAGGCTGCTGCAGCCCAGTGCACAGGGTGACAGCAGCATGTCTGCTGGTTTGGGGAGAGAGGCTGCTGCAGCCCAGCGCACAGGGTGACAGCAACGTGTCTGCTGCTTTGGGGAGAGATGCTGCAGCAGCCCAGCACACAGGGTGACAGCAGGGTGTCTGCTGGTTTGGGGAGAGAGGCTGCTGCAGCCCAGCACACAGGGTGACAGCAGCGTGTCTGCTGGTTTGGGGAGAGAAGCTGCTGCAGCCCAGCGCACAGTGTGACAGCAGCATGTCTGCTGGTTTGGGGAGAGAGGCTGCTGCAGCCCAGCACACAGGGTGACAGCAGCATGTCTGCTGGTTTGTTGAGAGATGCTGCTGCAGCCCAGCGCACAGAGTGAAAGCAGCGTGTCTGCTGGTTTGGGGAGAGAGGCTGCTGCAGCCCAGCGCACAGGGTGACAGCAACGTGTCTGCTGGTTTGGGGAGAGGCTACTGCAGCCCAGCGCACAGGGGGACAGCAACATGTCTGCTGGTTTGGGGAGAGAGGCTGCTGCAGCCCAGCGCACAGGGTGACAGCAGCGTGTCTGCTGGGTTGGGGAGAGAGGCTGCTGCAGCCCAGCACACAGGGTGACAGCAGCGCATCTGCTGGTTTGGGGAGAGAGGCTGCTGCAGCCCAGCACACAGTGTGACAGCAGCACGTCTGCTGGTTTGGGGAGAGAGGCTGCTGCAGCCCAGCACACAGTGTGACAGCAGCGCGTCTACTGGTTTGGGGAGAGAGGCTGCTGCAGCCCAGCACACAGGGTGACAGCAGCGTGTCTGCTGGATTGGGGAGAGAGGCTGCTGCAGCCCAGCGCTCAGTGTGACAGCAGCGAGTCTGCTGGTTTGGGGAGAGAGGCTGCTGCAGGCCAGCGCACAGTGTGACAGCAGCATGTCTGCTGGTTTGGGGAGAGAGGCTGCAGCAGCCCAGCGCACAGGGTGACAGAGGCTGCTGCAGCCCAGCGCACAGGCTGACAGCAGCGTGTCTGCTGGTTTGGGGAGAGAGGCTGCTGCAGCCCAGTGCACAGGGTGACAGCAGCGTGTCTGCTGGTTTGGGGAGAGAGGCTGCTGCAGCCCAGCGCACAGGGTGACAGCAGCGGGACTGCTGGTTTGGGGAGAGAGTCTGCTGCAGCCCAGCGCACAGGGTGACAGCAGCATGTCTGCTGGTTTGGGGAGAGAGGCTGCTGCAGCCCAGCGCACAGGGTGACAGCAGCGCATCTGCTGGTTTGGGGAGAGAGGCTGCTGCAGCCCAGCACACAGGGTGACAGCAGCGTGTCTGCTGGTTTGGGGAGAGAGGCTGCTGCAGGCCAGCGCACAGTGTGACAGCAGCATGTCTGCTGGTTTGGGGAGAGAGGCTGCAGCAGCCCAGCGCACAGGGTGACAGAGTCTGCTGCAGCCCAGCGCACAGGCTGACAGCAGCGTGTCTGCTGGTTTGGGGAGAGAGGCTGCTGCAGCCCAGTGCACAGGGTGACAGCAGCGGGACTGCTGGTTTGGGGAGAGAGTCTGCTGCAGCCCAGTGCACAGGGTGACAGCAGCGCGTCTGCTGGTTTGGGAAGAGAGGCTGCTGCAGCCCAGCGCACAGGGTGACAGCAGCGCATCTGCTGGTTTGGGGAGAGAGGCTGCTGCAGCCCAGCACACAGGGTGACAGCAGCGCATCTGCTGGTTTGGGGAGAGAGGCTGCTGCAGCCCAGCACACAGGGTGACAGCAGCGCATCTGCTGGTTTGGGGAGAGAGGCTGCTGCAGCCCAGCGCACAGGAAGACAGCAGCGCATCTGCTGGTTTGGGGAGTGAGGCTGCTGCTGGCCAGCGCACAGGGTGACAGCAGCGTGTCTGCTGGTTTGGGGAGAGAGGCTGCTGCAGCCCAGCACACAGTGTGACAGCAGCGTGTCTGCTGGTTTGGGGAGAGAGGCTGCTGCAGCCCAGCACACAGGGTGACAGCAGCGTGTCTGCTGGTTTGGGGAGAGAGGTTGCTGCAGCCCAGTGCACAGTGTGACAGCAGCATGTCTGCTGGTTTGGGGAGAGAGGCTGCTGCAGCCCAGCGCACAGGGTGACAGCAGCGTGTCTGCTGGTTTGGGGAGAGAGGCTGCTGCAGCCCAGCGCACAGGGTGACAGCAGCATGTCTGCTGGTTTGGGGAGAGAGGCTGCTGCAGCCCAGCGCACAGGCTGACAGCAGCATGTCTGCTGGTTTGGGGAGAGAGGCTGCTGCAGCCCAGCGCACAGGGTGACAGCAGCGTGTCTGCTGGTTTGGGAGAGAGGCTGCTGCAGCCCAGCGCACAGGGTGACAGCAGCGTGTCTGCTGGTTTGGGGAGGGAGGCTGCTGCAGCCCAGCGCACAGCATAACAGCAGCGTGTCTGCTGGTTTGAGGAGAGAGGCTTCTGCAGCCCAGCGCACAGTGTGACAGCAGCGTGTCTGCTGGATTGGGGAGAGAGGCTGCTGCAGCCCAGCGCACAGGGTGACAGCAGCTTGTCTGCTGGTTTGGGGAGAGAGGCTGCTGCAGCCCAGTGCACAGGGTGACAGCAGCGTGTCTGCTGGTTTGGTGAGAGAGGCTGCTGCAGCCCAGCACACAGGGAGACAGCAGCGTGTTTGCGGGTTTGGGGAGAGAGGCTGCTGCAGCCCAGCGCAAAGGGTGACAGCAGCGTGTCTGCTGGTTTGGGGAGAGAGGCTGCTGCAGCCCAGCACACAGTGTGACAGCAGCATGTCTGCTGGTTTGCGGAGAGAGGCTGCTGCTGGCCAGCGCACAGGGTGACAGCAGCGTGTCTGCTGGTTTGGGGAGAGAGGCTGCTGCAGCCCAGCACACAGTGTGACAGCAGCGTGTCTGCTGGTTTGGGGAGAGAGGCTGCTGCAGCCCAGCACACAGGGTGACAGCAGCGTGTCTGCTGGTTTGGGGAGAGAGGCTGCTGCAGCCCAGCGCACAGGGTGACAGCAGCGTGTCTGCTGGTTTGGGGAGAGAGGCTGCTGCAGCCCAGCACACAGGGTGACAGCAGCGCATCTGCTGGTTTGGGGAGAGAGGCTGCTGCAGCCCAGCACACAGTGTGACAGCAGCGCGTCTGCTGGTTTGGGGAGAGAGGCTGCTGCAGCCCAGCACACAGTGTGACAGCAGCGCGTCTACTGGTTTGGGGAGAGAGGCTGCTGCAGCCCAGCACACAGGGTGACAGCAGCGTGTCTGCTGGTTTGGGGAGAGAGGCTGCTGCAGCCCAGCGCTCAGTGTGACAGCAGCGTGTCTGCTGGTTTGGGGAGAGAGGCTGCTGCAGGCCAGCGCACAGTGTGACAGCAGCATGTCTGCTGGTTTGGGGAGAGAGGCTGCAGCAGCCCAGCGCACAGGGTGACAGAGGCTGCTGCAGCCCAGCTCACAGGCTGACAGCAGCGTGTCTGCTGGTTTGGGGAGAGAGGCTGCTGCAGCCCAGTGCACAGGGTGACAGCAGCGTGTCTGCTGGTTTGGGGAGAGAGGCTGCTGCAGCCCAGCGCACAGGGTGACAGCAGCGGGATTGCTGGTTTGGGGAGAGAGTCTGCTGCAGCCCAGTGCACAGGGTGACAGCAGCATGTCTGCTGGTTTGGGGAGAGAGGCTGCTGCAGCCCAGCGCACAGGGTGACAGCAGCGCATCTGCTGGTTTGGGGAGAGAGGCTGCTGCAGCCCAGCACACAGGGTGACAGCAGCGTGTCTGCTGGTTTGGGGAGAGAGGCTGCTGCAGGCCAGCGCACAGTGTGACAGCAGCATGTCTGCTGGTTTGGGGAGAGAGGCTGCAGCAGCCCAGCGCACAGGGTGACAGAGTCTGCTGCAGCCCAGCGCACAGGCTGACAGCAGCGTGTCTGCTGGTTTGGGGAGAGAGGCTGCTGCAGCCCAGTGCACAGGGTGACAGCAGCGGGACTGCTGGTTTGGGGAGAGAGTCTGCTGCAGCCCAGTGCACAGGGTGACAGCAGCGCGTCTGCTGGTTTGGGAAGAGAGGCTGCTGCAGCCCAGCGCACAGGGTGACAGCAGCGCATCTGCTGGTTTGGGGAGAGAGGCTGCTGCAGCCCAGCACACAGGGTGACAGCAGCGCATCTGCTGGTTTGGGGAGAGAGGCTGCTGCAGCCCAGCACACAGGGTGACAGCAGCGCATCTGCTGGTTTGGGGAGAGAGGCTGCTGCAGCCCAGCGCACAAGAAGACAGCAGCGCATCTGCTGGTTTGGGGAGTGAGGCTGCTGCAGCCCAGTGCACAGGGTGACAGCAGCGCGTCTGCTGGTTTGGGGAGAGAGGTTGCTGCAGCCCAGCGCACAGGGTGACAGCAGCGTGTCTGCTGGTTTGGGGAGAGAAGCTGCTGCAGCCCAGCGCACAGTGTGACAGCAGCATGTCTGCTGGTTTGGGGAGAAAGGCTGCTGCAGCCCAGCGCACAGGGTGACAGCAGCGCATCTGCTGGTTTGGGGAGAGAGGCTGCTGCAGCCCAGCACACAGGGTGACAGCAGCACATCTGCTGGTTTGGGGAGAGAGGCTGCTGCAGCCCAGCACACAGGGTGGCAGCAGCACATCTGCTGGTTTGGGGAGAGAGGCTGCTGCAGCCCAGCACACAGGGTGACAGCAGCGCATCTGCTGGTTTGGGGAGAGAGGCTGCTGCAGCCCAGCACACAGGGTGACAGCAGCGCATCTGCTGGTTTGGGGAGAGAGGCTGCTGCAGCCCAGCGCACAGGGTGAGAGCAGCGTGTCTGCTGGTTTGGGGAGAGAGGCTGCTGCAGCCCAGTGCACAGGGTGACAGCAGCATGTCTGCTGGTTTGGGGAGAGAGGCTGCTGCAGCCCAGCGCACAGGGTGACAGCAGCGCATCTGCTGGTTTGGGGAGAGAGGCTGCTGCAGCCCAGCACACAGGGTGACAGCAGCGTGTCTGCTGGTTTGGGGAGAGAGGCTGCTGCAGGCCAGCGCACAGTGTGACAGCAGCATGTCTGCTGGTTTGGGGAGAGAGGCTGCAGCAGCCCAGCGCACAGGGTGACAGAGTCTGCTGCAGCCCAGCGCACAGGCTGACAGCAGCGTGTCTGCTGGTTTGGGGAGAGAGGCTGCTGCAGCCCAGTGCACAGGGTGACAGCAGCGGGACTGCTGGTTTGGGGAGAGAGTCTGCTGCAGCCCAGTGCACAGGGTGACAGCAGCGCGTCTGCTGGTTTGGGAAGAGAGGCTGCTGCAGCCCAGCGCACAGGGTGACAGCAGCGCATCTGCTGGTTTGGGGAGAGAGGCTGCTGCAGCCCAGCACACAGGGTGACAGCAGCGCATCTGCTGGTTTGGGGAGAGAGGCTGCTGCAGCCCAGCACACAGGGTGACAGCAGCGCATCTGCTGGTTTGGGGAGAGAGGCTGCTGCAGCCCAGTGCACAGGAAGACAGCAGCGCATCTGCTGGTTTGGGGAGAGAGGCTGCTGCAGCCCAGCGCACAGGAAGACAGCAGCGCATCTGCTGGTTTGGGGAGAGAGGCTGCTGCAGCCCAGCACACAGGGTGACAGCAGCGCATCTGCTGGTTTGGGGAGAGAGGCTGCTGCAGCCCAGCGCACAGGGTGAGAGCAGCGCATCTGCTGGTTTGGGGAGAGAGGCTGCTGCAGCCCAGCGCACAGTGTGACAGCAGCATGTCTGCTGGTTTGGGGAGAGAGGCTGCTGCAGCCCAGCGCACAGGGTGACAGCAGCGTGTCTGCTGGTTTGGGGAGAGAGGCTGCTGCAGCCCAGCGCACAGGGTGACAGCAGCATGTGTGCTGGTTTGGGGAGAGAGGCTGCTGCAGCCCAGCGCACAGGCTGACAGCAGCATGTCTGCTGGTTTGGGGAGAGAGGCTGCTGCAGCCCAGCGCACAGGGTGACAGCAGCGTGTCTGCTGGTTTGGGGAGAGAGGCTGCTGCAACCCAGCGCACAGGGTGACAGCAGCGTGTCTGCTGGTTTGGGGAGGGAGGCTGCTGCAGCCCAGCGCACAGGGTGACAGCAGCGTGTCTGCTGGTTTGAGGAGAGAGGCTTCTGCAGCCCAGCACACAGTGTGACAGCAGCGTGTCTGCTGGTTTGGGGAGAGAGGCTGCTGCAGCCCAGCGCACAGGGTGACAGCAGCTTGTCTGCTGGTTTGGGGAGAGAGGCTGCTGCAGCCCAGTGCACAGTGTGACAGCAGCATGTCTGCTGGTTTGGGGAGAGAGGCTGCTGCAGCCCAGCGCACAGCGTGACAGCAGCGTGTCTGCTGGTTTGGGGAGAGAGGCTGCTGCAGCCCAGCGCACAGGGTGACAGCAGCATGTCTGCTGGTTTGGGGAGAGAGGCTGCTGCAGCCCAGCGCACAGGCTGACAGCAGCATGTCTGCTGGTTTGGGGAGAGAGGCTGCTGCAGCCCAGCGCACAGGGTGACAGCAGCGTGTCTGCTGGTTTGGGAGAGAGGCTGCTGCAGCCCAGCGCACAGGCTGACAGCAGCGTGTCTGCTGGTTTGGGGAGGGAGGCTGCTGCAGCCCAGCGCACAGCGTAACAGCAGCGTGTCTGCTGGTTTGAGGAGAGAGGCTTCTGCAGCCCAGCGCACAGTGTGACAGCAGCGTGTCTGCTGGTTTGGGGAGAGAGGCTGCTGCAGCCCAGCGCACAGGGTGACAGCAGCTTGTCTGCTGGTTTGGGGAGAGAGGCTGCTGCAGCCCAGTGCACAGTGTGACAGCAACATGTCTGCTGGTTTGGGGAGAGAGGCTGCTGCAGCCCAGCGCACAGTGTGACAGCAGCATGTCTGCTGGTTTGGGGAGAGAGGCTGCTGCAGCCCAGCGCACAGGGTGACAGCAGCGTGTCTGCTGGTTTGGGGAGAGAGGCTGCTGCAGCCCAGTGCACAGGGTGACAGCAGCATGTCTGCTGGTTTGGGGAGAGAGGCTGCTGCAGCCCAGCGCACAGGGTGACAGCAGCGCATCTGCTGGTTTGGGGAGAGAGGCTGCTGCAGCCCAGCACACAGGGTGACAGCAGCGTGTCTGCTGGTTTGGGGAGAGAGGCTGCTGCAGGCCAGCGCACAGTGTGACAGCAGCATGTCTGCTGGTTTGGGGAGAGAGGCTGCAGCAGCCCAGCGCACAGGGTGACAGAGTCTGCTGCAGCCCAGCGCACAGGCTGACAGCAGCGTGTCTGCTGGTTTGGGGAGAGAGGCTGCTGCAGCCCAGTGCACAGGGTGACAGCAGCGGGACTGCTGGTTTGGGGAGAGAGTCTGCTGCAGCCCAGTGCACAGGGTGACAGCAGCGCGTCTGCTGGTTTGGGAAGAGAGGCTGCTGCAGCCCAGCGCACAGGGTGACAGCAGCGCATCTGCTGGTTTGGGGAGAGAGGCTGCTGCAGCCCAGCACACAGGGTGACAGCAGCGCATCTGCTGGTTTGGGGAGAGAGGCTGCTGCAGCCCAGCACACAGGGTGACAGCAGCGCATCTGCTGGTTTGGGGAGAGAGGCTGCTGCAGCCCAGTGCACAGGAAGACAGCAGCGCATCTGCTGGTTTGGGGAGAGAGGCTGCTGCAGCCCAGCGCACAGGAAGACAGCAGCGCATCTGCTGGTTTGGGGAGAGAGGCTGCTGCAGCCCAGCACACAGGGTGACAGCAGCGCATCTGCTGGTTTGGGGAGAGAGGCTGCTGCAGCCCAGCGCACAGGGTGAGAGCAGCGCATCTGCTGGTTTGGGGAGAGAGGCTGCTGCAGCCCAGCGCACAGTGTGACAGCAGCATGTCTGCTGGTTTGGGGAGAGAGGCTGCTGCAGCCCAGCGCACAGGGTGACAGCAGCGTGTCTGCTGGTTTGGGGAGAGAGGCTGCTGCAGCCCAGCGCACAGGGTGACAGCAGCATGTGTGCTGGTTTGGGGAGAGAGGCTGCTGCAGCCCAGCGCACAGGCTGACAGCAGCATGTCTGCTGGTTTGGGGAGAGAGGCTGCTGCAGCCCAGCGCACAGGGTGACAGCAGCGTGTCTGCTGGTTTGGGGAGAGAGGCTGCTGCAACCCAGCGCACAGGGTGACAGCAGCGTGTCTGCTGGTTTGGGGAGGGAGGCTGCTGCAGCCCAGCGCACAGGGTGACAGCAGCGTGTCTGCTGGTTTGAGGAGAGAGGCTTCTGCAGCCCAGCACACAGTGTGACAGCAGCGTGTCTGCTGGTTTGGGGAGAGAGGCTGCTGCAGCCCAGCGCACAGGGTGACAGCAGCTTGTCTGCTGGTTTGGGGAGAGAGGCTGCTGCAGCCCAGTGCACAGTGTGACAGCAGCATGTCTGCTGGTTTGGGGAGAGAGGCTGCTGCAGCCCAGCGCACAGCGTGACAGCAGCGTGTCTGCTGGTTTGGGGAGAGAGGCTGCTGCAGCCCAGCGCACAGGGTGACAGCAGCATGTCTGCTGGTTTGGGGAGAGAGGCTGCTGCAGCCCAGCGCACAGGCTGACAGCAGCATGTCTGCTGGTTTGGGGAGAGAGGCTGCTGCAGCCCAGCGCACAGGGTGACAGCAGCGTGTCTGCTGGTTTGGGAGAGAGGCTGCTGCAGCCCAGCGCACAGGCTGACAGCAGCGTGTCTGCTGGTTTGGGGAGGGAGGCTGCTGCAGCCCAGCGCACAGCGTAACAGCAGCGTGTCTGCTGGTTTGAGGAGAGAGGCTTCTGCAGCCCAGCGCACAGTGTGACAGCAGCGTGTCTGCTGGTTTGGGGAGAGAGGCTGCTGCAGCCCAGCGCACAGGGTGACAGCAGCTTGTCTGCTGGTTTGGGGAGAGAGGCTGCTGCAGCCCAGTGCACAGGGTGACAGCAGCGTGTCTGCTGGTTTGGTGAGAGAGGCTGCTGCAGCCCAGCACACAGGGAGACAGCAGCATGTTTGCGGGTTTGGGGAGAGAGGCTGCTGCAGCCCAGTGCAAAGGGTGACAGCAGCGTGTCTGCTGGTTTGGGGAGAGAGGCTGCTGCAGCCCAGCACACAGTGTGACAGCAGCATGTCTGCTGGTTTGCGGAGAGAGGCTGCTGCTGGCCAGCGCACAGGGTGACAGCAGCGTGTCTGCTGGTTTGGGGAGAGAGGCTGCTGCAGCCCAGCACACAGTGTGACAGCAGCGTGTCTGCTGGTTTGGGGAGAGAGGCTGCTGCAGCCCAGCACACAGGGTGACAGCAGCGTGTCTGCTGGTTTGGGGAGAGAGGCTGCTGCAGCCCAGCGCACAGGCTGACAGCAGCGTGTCTGCTGGTTTGGGGAGAGAGGCTGCTGCAGCCCAGCACACAGGGTGACAGCAGCGCATCTGCTGGTTTGGGGAGAGAGGCTGCTGCAGCCCAGCACACAGTGTGACAGCAGCGCGTCTGCTGGTTTGGGGAGAGAGGCTGCTGCAGCCCAGCACACAGTGTGACAGCAGCGCGTCTACTGGTTTGGGGAGAGAGGCTGCTGCAGCCCAGCACACAGGGTGACAGCAGCGTGTCTGCTGGTTTGGGGAGAGAGGCTGCTGCAGCCCAGCGCTCAGTGTGACAGCAGCGTGTCTGCTGGTTTGGGGAGAGAGGCTGCTGCAGGCCAGCGCACAGTGTGACAGCAGCATGTCTGCTGGTTTGGGGAGAGAGGCTGCAGCAGCCCAGCGCACAGGGTGACAGAGGCTGCTGCAGCCCAGCTCACAGGCTGACAGCAGCGTGTCTGCTGGTTTGGGGAGAGAGGCTGCTGCAGCCCAGTGCACAGGGTGACAGCAGCGTGTCTGCTGGTTTGGGGAGAGAGGCTGCTGCAGCCCAGCGCACAGGGTGACAGCAGCGGGATTGCTGGTTTGGGGAGAGAGTCTGCTGCAGCCCAGTGCACAGGGTGACAGCAGCATGTCTGCTGGTTTGGGGAGAGAGGCTGCTGCAGCCCAGCGCACATGGTGACAGCAGCGCATCTGCTGGTTTGGGGAGAGAGGCTGCTGCAGCCCAGCACACAGGGTGACAGCAGCGTGTCTGCTGGTTTGGGGAGAGAGGCTGCTGCAGGACAGCGCACAGTGTGACAGCAGCATGTCTGCTGGTTTGGGGAGAGAGGCTGCAGCAGCCCAGCGCACAGGGTGACAGAGGCTGCTGCAGCCCAGCGCACAGGCTGACAGCAGCGTGTCTGCTGGTTTGGGGAGAGAGGCTGCTGCAGCCCAGCGCACAGGGTGACAGCAGCGTGTCTGCTGGTTTGGGGAGAGAGGCTGCTGCAGCCCAGCGCACAGGGTGACAGCAGCGGGACTGCTGGTTTGGGGAGAGAGTCTGCTGCAGCCCAGCGCACAGGGTGACAGCAGCGCGTCTGCTGGTTTGGGAAGAGAGGCTGCTGCAGCCCAGCGCACAGGGTGACAGCAGCGCATCTGCTGGTTTGGGGAGAGAGGCTGCTGCAGCCCAGCACACAGGGTGACAGCAGCGCATCTGCTGGTTTGGGGAGAGAGGCTGCTGCAGCCCAGCACACAGGGTGACAGCAGCGCATCTGCTGGTTTGGGGAGAGAGGCTGCTGCAGCCCAGCGCACAGGAAGACAGCAGCGCATCTGCTGGTTTGGGGAGAGAGGCTGCTGCAGCCCAGCACACAGGGTGACAGCAGCGCATCTGCTGGTTTGGGGAGAGAGGCTGCTGCAGCCCAGCGCACAGTGTGACAGCAGCGTGTCTGCTGGTTTGGGGAGAGAGGCTGCTGCAGCCCAGCGCACAGGGTGACAGCAGCTTGTCTGCTGGTTTGGGGAGAGAGGCTGCTGCAGCCCAGTGCACAGGGTGACAGCAGCGTGTCTGCTGGTTTGGTGAGAGAGGCTGCTGCAGCCCAGCACACAGGGAGACAGCAGCGTGTTTGCGGGTTTGGGGAGAGAGGCTGCTGCAGCCCAGCGCAAAGGGTGACAGCAGCGTGTCTGCTGGTTTGGGGAGAGAGGCTGCTGCAGCCCAGCACACAGTGTGACAGCAGCATGTCTGCTGGTTTGCGGAGAGAGGCTGCTGCTGGCCAGCGCACAGGGTGACAGCAGCGTGTCTGCTGGTTTGGGGAGAGAGGCTGCTGCAGCCCAGCACACAGTGTGACAGCAGCGTGTCTGCTGGTTTGGGGAGAGAGGCTGCTGCAGCCCAGCACACAGGGTGACAGCAGCGTGTCTGCTGGTTTGGGGAGAGAGGCTGCTGCAGCCCAGCGCACAGGGTGACAGCAGCGTGTCTACTGGTTTGGGGAGAGAGGCTGCTGCAGCCCAGCACACAGGGTGACAGCAGCGCATCTGCTGGTTTGGGGAGAGAGGCTGCTGCAGCCCAGCACACAGTGTGACAGCAGCGCGTCTGCTGGTTTGGGGAGAGAGGCTGCTGCAGCCCAGCACACAGTGTGACAGCAGCGCGTCTACTGGTTTGGGGAGAGAGGCTGCTGCAGCCCAGCACACAGGGTGACAGCAGCGTGTCTGCTGGTTTGGGGAGAGAGGCTGCTGCAGCCCAGCGCTCAGTGTGACAGCAGCGTGTCTGCTGGTTTGGGGAGAGAGGCTGCTGCAGGCCAGCGCACAGTGTGACAGCAGCATGTCTGCTGGTTTGGGGAGAGAGGCTGCAGCAGCCCAGCGCACAGGGTGACAGAGGCTGCTGCAGCCCAGCTCACAGGCTGACAGCAGCGTGTCTGCTGGTTTGGGGAGAGAGGCTGCTGCAGCCCAGTGCACAGGGTGACAGCAGCGTGTCTGCTGGTTTGGGGAGAGAGGCTGCTGCAGCCCAGCGCACAGGGTGACAGCAGCGGGATTGCTGGTTTGGGGAGAGAGTCTGCTGCAGCCCAGTGCACAGGGTGACAGCAGCATGTCTGCTGGTTTGGGGAGAGAGGCTGCTGCAGCCCAGCGCACAGGGTGACAGCAGCGCATCTGCTGGTTTGGGGAGAGAGGCTGCTGCAGCCCAGCACAAGGGTGACAGCAGCGTGTCTGCTGGTTTGGGGAGAGAGGCTGCTGCAGGCCAGCGCACAGTGTGACAGCAGCATGTCTGCTGGTTTGGGGAGAGAGGCTGCAGCAGCCCAGCGCACAGGGTGACAGAGGCTGCTGCAGCCCAGCGCACAGGCTGACAGCAGCGTGTCTGCTGGTTTGGGGAGAGAGGCTGCTGCAGCCCAGCGCACAGGGTGACAGCAGTGTGTCTGCTGGTTTGGGGAGAGAGGCTGCTGCAGCCCAGCGCACAGGGTGACAGCAGCGGGACTGCTGGTTTGGGGAGAGAGTCTGCTGCAGCCCAGCGCACAGGGTGACAGCAGCGCGTCTGCTGGTTTGGGAAGAGAGGCTGCTGCAGCCCAGCGCACAGGGTGACAGCAGCGCATCTGCTGGTTTGGGGAGAGAGGCTGCTGCAGCCCAGCACACAGGGTGACAGCAGCGCATCTGCTGGTTTGGGGAGAGAGGCTGCTGCAGCCCAGCACACAGGGTGACAGCAGCGCATCTGCTGGTTTGGGGAGAGAGGCTGCTGCAGCCCAGCGCACAGGAAGACAGCAGCGCATCTGCTGGTTTGGGGAGAGAGGCTGCTGCAGCCCAGCACACAGGGTGACAGCAGCGCATCTGCTGGTTTGGGGAGAGAGGCTGCTGCAGCCCAGCACACAGGGTGGCAGCAGCACATCTGCTGGTTTGGGGAGAGAGGCTGCTGCAGCCCAGCACACAGGGTGACAGCAGCGCATCTGCTGGTTTGGGGAGAGAGGCTGCTGCAGCCCAGCACACAGGGTGACAGCAGCGCATCTGCTGGTTTGGGGAGAGAGGCTGCTGCAGCCCAGTGCACAGGGTGAGAGCAGCGCATCTGCTGGTTTGGGGAGAGAGGCTGCTGCAGCCCAGCGCACAGGGTGACAGCAGCGCGTCTGCTGGTTTGGGGAGAGAGGCTGCTGCAGCCCAGCGCACAGTGTGACAGCAGCATGTCTGCTGGTTTGGGGAGAGAGGTTGCTGCAGCCCAGTGCACAGTGTGACAGCAGCATGTCTGCTGGTTTGGGGAGAGAGGCTGCTGCAGCCCAGCGCACAGGGTGACAGCAGCGTGTCTTCTGGTTTGGGTAGAGAGGCTGCTGCAGCGCAGCGCACAGGGTGACAGCAGCGTGTTTGCAGGTTTGGGGAGAGAGGCTGCTGCAGCCCAGCGCAAAGGGTGACAGCAGCGTGTCTGCTGGTTTGGGGAGAGAGGCTGCTGCAGCCCAGCACACAGTGTGACAGCAGCATGTCTGCTGGTTTGCGGAGAGAGGCTGCTGCTGGCCAGCGCACAGTGTGACAGCAGCTTGTCTGCTGGTTTGGGGAGAGAGGCTGCTGCAGCCCAGCACACAGTGTGACAGCAGCATGTCTGCTGGTTTGGGGAGAGAGGCTGCTGCAGCCCAGCACACAGGGTGACAGCAGCGTGTATGCTGGTTTGGGGAGAGAGGCTGCTGCAGCCCAGCGCACAGGGTGACAGCAGCGTGTCTGCTGGTTTGGGGAGAGAGGCTGCTGCAGCCCAGCACACAGGGTGACAGCAGCGTGTCTGCTGGTTTGGGGAGAGAGGATGCTGCAGCCCAGCACGCAGGGTTACAGGAGCGTGTCTGCTGGTTTGGGGAGAGAGGCTGCTGCAGCCCAGCACACAGGGTGACAGCAGCGTGTCTGCTGGTTTGGGGAGAGAGGCTGCTGCAGCCCAGCGCACAGTGAGACAGCAGCGTGTCTGCTGGTTAGGGAAGAGAGGCTGCTGCAGCCCAGCACACAGGGTGACAGCACCGTGTCTGCTAGATTGGGGAGAGAGACTGCTGCAGCCCAGCGCACAGTGTGACAGCAGCGTGTCTGCTGGTTTGGAGAGAGAGGCTGCTGCAGCCCAGCACACAGTGTGACAGCAGCGTGTCTGATTGTATGGGGAGAGAGGCTTCTGCAGCCCAGCACACAAGGTGACAGCAGCGTGTCTGCTGGTTTGGGGAGAGAGGCTGCTGCAGCCCAGCACACAGTGTGACAGCAGCGTGTCTGCTGGTTTGGGGAGAGAGGCTGCTGCAGCCCAGCACACAGGGAGACAGCAGCGTGTTTGCGGGTTTGGGGAGAGAGGCTGCTGCAGCCCAGCGCACAGGGTGACAGCAGCGTGTCTGCTGGTTTGGGGAGAGAGGCTGCTGCAGCCCAGCACACAGTGTGACAGCAGCATGTCTGCTGGTTTGCGGAGAGAGGCTGCTGCTGGCCAGCGCACAGTGTGACAGCAGCGTGTCTGCTGGTTTGGGGAGAGAGGCTGCTGCAGCCCAGCACACAGTGTGACAGCAGCGTGTCTGCTGGTTTGGGGAGAGAGGCTGCTGCAGCCCAGCACACAGGGTGACAGCAGTGTGTCTGCTGGTTTGGGGAGAGAGGCTGCTGCAGCCCAGCGCACAGGGTGACAGCAGCGTGTCTGCTGGTTTGGGGAGAGAGGCTGCTGCAGCCCAGCACACAGGGAGACAGCAGCGTGTCTGCTGGTTTGGGGAGAGAGGATGCTGCAGCCCAGCATGCAGGGTTACAGCAGCGTGTCTGCTGGTTTGGGGAGAGAGGCTGCTGCAGCCCAGCACACAGGGTGACAGCAGCATGTCTGATGATTTGGGGAGAGAGGCTGCTGCAGCCCAGCGCACAGTGTGACAGCAGCATGTCTGCTGGTTTGGGAAGAGAGGCTGCTGCAGCCCAGCACACAGGGTGACAGCAGCGGGTCTGCTAGATTGGGGAGAGAGACTGCTGCAGCCCAGCACACAGTGTGACAGCAGCGTGTCTGCTGGTTTGGAGAGAGAGGCTGCTGCAGCCCAGCACACAGTGTGACAGCAGCGTGTCTGATTGTTTGGGGAGAGAGCCTGCTGCAGCCCAGCACACAGGGTGACAGCAGCGTGTCTGCTGGTTTGGGGAGAGAGGCTGCTGCAGCCCAGCGCACAGGGTGACAGCAGCGTGTCTGCTGGTTTGGGGAGAGAGGCTGCTGCAGCCCAGCGCACAGGGTGACAGCAGCGGGACTGCTGGTTTGGGGAGAGAGGCAGCTGCAGCCCAGCGCACAGGGTGACAGCAGCGTGTCTGCTGGTTTGGGGAGAGAGGCTGCTGCAGCCCAGCACACAGGGTGACAGCAGCGTGTCTGCTGGTTTGGGGAGAGAGGCTGCTGCAGCCCAGCGCTCAGTGTGACAGCAGCATGTCTGCTGGTTTGGGGAGAGAGGCTGCTGCAGGCCAGCGCACAGTGTGACAGCAGCATGTCTGCTGGTTTGGGGAGAGAGGCTGCAGTAGCCCAGCGCACAGGGTGACAGAGGCTGCTGCAGCCCAGCGCACAAGCTGACAGCAGCATGTCTGCTGGTTTGGGGAGAGAGGCTGCTGCAGCCCAGCGCACAGGGTGACAGCAGCATGTCTGCTGGTTTGGGGAGAGAGGCTGCTGCAGCCCAGCGCACAGGGTGACAGCAGCGGGACTGCTGGTTTGGGGAGAGAGTCTGCTGCAGCCCAGCGCACAGGGTGACAGCAGCATGTCTGCTGGTTTCGGGAGAGAGGCTGCTGCAGCCCAGCGCACAGGGTGACAGCAGCGCATCTGCTGGTTTGGGGAGAGAGGCTGCTGCAGCCCAGCACACAGGGTGACAGCAGAGCATCTGCTGGTTTGGGGAGAGAGGCTGTTGCAGCCCAGCACACAGGGTGACAGCAGCGCATCTGCTGGTTTGGGGAGAGAGGCTGCTGCAGCCCAGCGCACAGAGTGAGAGCAGCGCATCTGCTGGTTTGGGGAGAGAGGCTGCCGCAGCCCAGTGCACGTGTGAGAGCAGCGTGTCTGCTGGTTTGGGGAGAGAGGCTGCTGCAGCCCAGCGCATAGGGTGACAGCAGCGTGTCTGCTGGTTTGGGGAGAGAGGCTGCTGCAGCCCAGCGCACAGGGTGACAGCAGCATGTCTGCTGGTTTGGGGAGAGAGGCTGCTGCAGCCCAGCGCACAGGCTGACAGCAGCATGTCTGCTGGTTTGGGGAGAGAGGCTGCTGCAACCCAGCGCACAGGGTGACAGCAGCGTGTCTGCTGGTTTGGGGAGAGAGGCTGCTGCAGCCCAGCGCACAGGGTGACAGCAGCGTGTCTGCTGGTTTGGGGAGGGAGGCTGCTGCAGCCCAGCGCACAGGGTGACAGCAGCGTTTCTGCTGGTTTGAGGAGAGAGGCTTCTGCAGCCCAGCGCACAGAGTGACAGCAGCGTGTCTGCTGGTTTGGGGAGAGAGGCTGCTGCAGCCCAGCGCACAGGGTGACAGCAGCAGGTCTGCTGGTTTGGGGAGAGAGGCTGCTGCAGCCCAGCGCACAGGGTGACAGCAGCGTGTCTGCTGGTTTGGGGAGAGAGGATGCTGCAGCCCAGCACGCAGGGTGACAGCAGCGTGTCTGCTGGTTTGGGGAGAGAGGCTGCTGCAGCCCAGCACACAGTGTGACAGCAGCGTGTCTGATTGTTTGGGGAGAGAGGCTGCTGCAGCCCAGCACACAGGGTGACAGCAGCGTGTCTGCTGGTTTGGGGAGAGAGGCTGCTGCAGCCCAGCACACAGGGTGACAGCAGCGTGTCTGCTGGTTTGGGGAGAGAGGCTGCTGCAGCCCAGCACACAGGGAGACAGCAGCGTGTTTGCGGGTTTGGGGAGAGAGGCTGCTGCAGCCCAGCGCACAGGGTGACAGCAGCGTGTCTGCTGGTTTGGGGAGAGAGGCTGCTGCAGCCCAGCACACAGTGTGACAGCAGCATGTCTGCTGGTTTGGGGAGAGAGGCTGCTGCTGGCCAGCGCACAGTGTGACAGCAGCGTGTCTGCTGGTTTGGGGAGAGAGGCTGCTGCAGCACAGCACACAGTGTGACAGCAGCGTGTCTGCTGGTTTGGGGAGAGAGGCTGCTGCAGCCCAGCACACAGGGTGACACAGCGTGTCTGCTGGTTTGGGGAGAGAGGCTGCTGCAGCCCAGCGCACAGGGTGACAGCAGCGTGTCTGCTGGTTTGGGGAGAGAGGCTGCTGCAGCCCAGCACACAGGGTGACAGCAGCGTGTCTGCTGGTTTGGGGAGAGAGGCTGCTGCAGCCCAGCACACAGGGTGACAGCAGCGTGTCTGCTGGTTTGGGGAGAGAGGATGCTGCAGCCCAGCACGCAGGGTGACAGCAGCATGTCTGCTGGTTTGGGGAGAGAGGCTGCTGCAGCCCAGCACACAGGGTGACAGCAGCGTGTCTGCTGGTTTGGGGAGAGAGGCTGCTGCAGCCCAGCGCACAGTGTGACAGCAGCGTGTCTGCTGGTTTGGGAAGAGAGGCTGCTGCTGCCCAGCACACAGGGTGACAGCAGCATGTCTGCTAGATTGGGGAGAGAGACTGCTGCAGCCCAGCACACAGTGTGACAGCAGCGTGTCTGCTGGTTTGGGGATAGAGGCTGCTGCAGCCCAGCACACAGTGTGACAGCAGCGTGTCTGCTGGTTTGGGGAGAGAGGCCGCTGCAGCCCAGCACACAGTGTGACAGCAGCATCTCTGCTGGTTTGGGGAGAGAGGCTGCTGCAGCCCAGCAAACAGGGTGACAGCAGCGTCTCTGCTGGTTTGGGGAGAGAGGCTGCTGCAGCCAAGCACACAGTGTGACAGTAGTGTGTTTGCTGGTTTGGGGAGAGAGGCTGCTGCAGCCCAGTGCAAAGTGTGACAGCAGCATGTCTGCTGGTTTGGGGAGAGAGGCTGCTGCAGCCCAGTGCACAGGGTGACAGCAGCGTGTCTGCTGGTTTGGGGAGAGAGGCTGCTGCAGCCCAGCGCACAGGGTGACAGCAACGTGTCTGCTGCTTTGGGGAGAGATGCTGCAGCAGCCCAGCACACAGGGTGACAGCAGGGTGTCTGCTGGTTTGGGGAGAGAGGCTGCTGCAGCCCAGCACACAGGGTGACAGCAGCGTGTCTGCTGGTTTGGGGAGAGAAGCTGCTGCAGCCCAGCGCACAGTGTGACAGCAGCATGCCTGCTGGTTTGGGGAGAGAGGCTGCTGCAGCCCAGCACACAGGGTGACAGCAGCATGTCTGCTGGTTTGGGGAGAGATGCTGCTGCAGCCCAGCGCACAGAGTGACAGCAGCGTGTCTGCTGGTTTGGGGAGAGAGGCTGCTGCAGCCCAGCGCACAGGGTGACAGCAACGTGTCTGCTGGTTTGGGGAGAGAGGCTACTGCAGCCCAGCGCACAGGGGGACAGCAACGTGTCTGCTGGTTTGGGGAGAGAGGCTGCTGCAGCCCAGCGCACAGGGTGACAGCAGCGTGTCTGCTGGTTTGGGGAGAGAGGCTGCTGCAGCCCAGCACACAGGGTGACAGCAGCGCATCTGCTGGTTTGGGGAGAGAGGCTGCTGCAGCCCAGCACACAGTGTGACAGCAGCGCGTCTGCTGGTTTGGGGAGAGAGGCTGCTGCAGCTCAGCACACAGTGTGACAGCAGCACGTCTACTGGTTTGGGGAGAGAGGCTGCTGCAGCCCAGCACACAGGGTGACAGCAGCGTGTCTGCTGGATTGGGGAGAGAGGCTGCTGCAGCCCAGCGCTCAGTGTGACAGCAGCGAGTCTGCTGGTTTGGGGTGAGAGGCTGCTGCAGGCCAGCGCACAGTGTGACAGCAGCATGTCTGCTGGTTTGGGGAGAGAGGCTGCAGCAGCCCAGCGCACAGGGTGACAGAGGCTGCTGCAGCCCAGCGCACAGGCTGACAGCAGCGTGTCTGCTGGTTTGGGGAGAGAGGCTGCTGCAGCCCAGTGTACAGGGTGACAGCAGCGTGTCTGCTGGTTTGGGGAGAGAGGCTTCTGCAGCCCAGCGCACAGGGTGACAGCAGCGGGACTGCTGGTTTGGGGAGAGAGTCTGCTGCAGCCCAGCGCACAGGGTGACAGCAGCATGTCTGCTGGTTTGGGGAGAGAGGCTGCTGCAGCCCAGCGCACAGGGTGACAGCAGTGCATCTGCTGGTTTGGGGAGAGAGGCTGCTGCAGCCCAGCACACAGGGTGACAGCAGCGTGTCTGCTGGTTTGGGGAGAGAGGCTGCTGCAGGCCAGCGCACAGTGTGACAGCAGCATGTCTGCTGGTTTGGGGAGAGAGGCTGCAGCAGCCCAGCGCACAGGGTGACAGAGGCTGCTGCAGCCCAGCGCACAGGCTGACAGCAGCGTGTCTGCTGGTTTGGGGAGAGAGGCTGCTGCAGCCCAGCGCACAGGGTGACAGCATCGTGTCTGCTGGTTTGGGGAGAGAGGCTGCTGCAGCCCAGTGCACAGGGTGACAGCAGCGGGACTGCTGGTTTGGGGAGAGAGTCTGCTGCAGCCCAGCGCACAGGGTGACAGCAGCACGTCTGCTGGTTTGGGAAGAGAGGCTGCTGCAGCCCAGCGCACAGGGTGACAGCAGCGCATCTGCTGGTTTGGGGAGAGAGGCTGCTGCAGCCCAGCACACAGGGTGACAGCAGCGCATCTGCTGGTTTGGGGAGAGAGGCTGCTGCAGCCCAGCACACAGGGTGACAGCAGCGCATCTGCTGGTTTGGGGAGAGAGGCTGCTGCAGCCCAGCGCACAGGAAGACAGCAGTGCATCTGCTGGTTTGGGGAGTGAGGCTGCTGCAGCCCAGTGCACAGGGTGACAGCAGCGCGTCTGCTGGTTTGGGGAGAGAGGCTGCTGCAGCCCAGCGCACAGTGTGACAGCAGCGTGTCTGCTGGTTTGGGGAAAGAGGCTGCTGCAGCCCAGCGCACAGGGTGACAGCAGCAGGTCTGCTGGTTTGGGGAGAGAGGCTGCTGCAGCCCAGCGCACAGGGTGACAGCAGCGTGTCTGCTGGTTTGGGGAGAGAGAATGCTGCAGCCCAGCACGCAGGGTGACAGCAGCGTGTCTGCTGGTTTGGGGAGAGAAGCTGCTGCAGCCCAGCACACAGGGTGACAGCAGCATGTCTGCTGGTTTGGGGAGAGAGGCTGCTGCAGCCCAGCGCACAGTGTGACAGCAGCGTGTCTGCTGGTTTGGGAAGAGAGGCTGCTGCAGCCCAGCACACAGGGTGACAGCAGCGTGTCTGCTAGATTGGGGAGAGAGACTGCTGCAGCCCAGCACACAGTGTGACAGCAGCGTGTCTGCTGGTTTGGGGAGAGAGGCTGCTGCAGCCCAGCACACAGTGTGACAGCAGCGTGTCTGATTGTTTGGGGAGAGAGGCTGCTGCAGCCCAGCACACAGGGTGACAGCAGCGTGTCTGCTGGTTTGGGGAGAGAGGCTGCTGCAGCCCAGCACACAGGGTGACAGCAGCGTGTCTGCTGGTTTGGGGAGAGAGGCTGCTGCAGCCCAGCACACAGGGAGACAGCAGCGTGTTTGCGGGTTTGGGGAGAGAGGCTGCTGCAGCCCAGCGCACAGGGTGACAGCAGCGGGTCTGCTGGTTTGGGGAGAGAGGCTGCTGCAGCCCAGCACACAGTGTGACAGCAGCATGTCTGCTGGTTTGGGGAGAGAGGCTGCTGCAGCCCAGCACACAGTGTGACAGCAGCATGTCTGATTGTTTGGGGAGAGAGGCTGCTGCAGCCCAGAACACAGGGTGACAGCAGCGTGTCTGCTGGTTTGGGGAGAGAGGCTGCTGCAGCCCAGCACACAGGGTGACAGCAGCGTGTCTGCTGGTTTGGGGAGAGAGGCTGCTGCAGCCCAGCACACAGGGAGACAGCAGCGTGTTTGCGGGTTTGGGGAGAGAGGCTGCTGCAGCCCAGCACACAGGGTGACAGCAGCGTGTCTGCTGGTTTGGGGAGAGAGGCTGCTGCAGCCCAGCACACAGTGTGACAGCAGCGTGTCTGCTGGTTTGGGGAGAGAGGCTGCTGCAGCACAGCACACAGTGTGACAGCAGCATGTCTGCTGGTTTGGGGAGAGAGGCTGCTGCAGCCCAGCACACAGGGTGACACAGCGTGTCTGCTGGTTTGGGGAGAGAGGCTGCTGCAGCCCAGCGCACAGGGTGACAGCAGCATGTCTGCTGGTTTGGGGAGAGAGGCTGCTGCAGGCCAGCACACAGGGTGACAGCAGCGTGTCTGCTGGTTTGGGGAGAGAGGCTGCTGCAGCCCAGCACACAGGGTGACAGCAGCGTGTCTGCTGGTTTGGGGAGAGAGGATGCTGCAGCCCAGCACGCAGGGTGACAGCAGCATGTCTGCTGGTTTGGGGAGAGAGGCTGCTGCAGCCCAGCACACAGGGTGACAGCAGCGTGTCTGCTGGTTTGGGGAGAGAGGCTGCTGCAGCCCAGCGCACAGTGTGACAGCAGCGTGTCTGCTGGTTTGGGAAGAGAGGCTGCTGCTGCCCAGCACACAGGGTGACAGCAGCATGTCTGCTAGATTGGGGAGAGAGACTGCTGCAGCCCAGCACACAGTGTGACAGCAGCGTGTCTGCTGGTTTGGGGAGAGAGACTGCTGCAGCCCAGCACACAGTGTGACAGCAGCGTGTCTGATTGTTTGGGGAGAGAGGCTGCTGCAGCCCAGCACACAGGGTGACAGCAGCGTGTCTGCTGGTTTGGGGAGAGAGGCTGCTGCAGCCCAGCACACAGTGTGACAGCAGCGTGTCTGCTGGTTTGGGGATAGAGGCTGCTGCAGCCCAGCACACAGTATACAGCAGTGTGTCTGCTGGTTTGGGGAGAGAGGCCGCTGCAGCCCAGCACACAGTGTGACAGCAGCATCTCTGCTGGTTTGGGGAGAGAGGCTGCTGCAGCCCAGCAAACAGGGTGACAGCAGCGTCTCTGCTGGTTTGGGGAGAGAGGCTGCTGCAGCCAAGCACACAGTGTGACAGTAGTGTGTTTGCTGGTTTGGGGAGAGAGGCTGCTGCAGCCCAGTGCAAAGTGTGACAGCAGCGTGTCTGCTGGTTTGGGGAGAGAGGCTGCTGCAGCCCAGTGCACAGGGTGACAGCAGCGTGTCTGCTGGTTTGGGGAGAGAGGCTGCTGCAGCCCAGCGCACAGGGTGACAGCAACGTGTCTGCTGCTTTGGGGAGAGATGCTGCAGCAGCCCAGCACACAGGGTGACAGCAGGTTGTCTGCTGGTTTGGGGAGAGAGGCTGCTGCAGCCCAGCACACAGGGTGACAGCAGCGTGTCTGCTGGTTTGGGGAGAGAAGCTGCTGCAGCCCAGCGCACAGTGTGACAGCAGCATGTCTGCTGGTTTGGGGAGAGAGGCTGCTGCAGCCCAGCACACAGGGTGACAGCAGCATGTCTGCTGGTTTGGGGAGAGATGCTGCTGCAGCCCAGCGCACAGAGTGACAGCAGCGTGTCTGCTGGTTTGGGGAGAGAGGCTGCTGCAGCCCAGCGCACAGGGTGACAGCAACGTGTCTGCTGGTTTGGGGAGAGGCTACTGCAGCCCAGCGCACAGGGGGACAGCAACGTGTCTGCTGGTTTGGTGAGAGAGGCTGCTGCAGCCCAGCGCACAGGGTGACAGCAGCGTGTCTGCTGGTTTGGGGAGAGAGGCTGCTGCAGCCCAGCACACAGGGTGACAGCAGCGCATCTGCTGGTTTGGGGAGAGAGGCTGCTGCAGGCCAGCACACAGTGTGACAGCAGCATGTCTGCTGGTTTGGGGAGAGAGGCTGCAGCAGCCCAGCGCACAGGGTGACAGAGGCTGCTGCAGCCCAGCGCACAGGCTGACAGCAGCGTGTCTGCTGGTTTGGGGAGAGAGGCTGCTGCAGCCCAGTGCACAGGGTGACAGCAGCGTGTCTGCTGGTTTGGGGAGAGAGGCTGCTGCAGCCCAGCGCACAGTGTGACAGCAGCGGGACTGCTGGTTTGGGGAGAGAGTCTGCTGCAGCCCAGCGCACAGGGTGACAGCAGCATGTCTGCTGGTTTGGGGAGAGAGGCTGCTGCAGCCCAGCGCACAGGGTGACAGCAGCGCATCTGCTGGTTTGGGGAGAGAGGCTGCTGCAGCCCAGCACACAGGGTGACAGCAGCGTGTCTGCTGGTTTGGGGAGAGAGGCTGCTGCAGGCCAGCGCACAGTGTGACAGCAGCATGTCTGCTGGTTTGGGGAGAGAGGCTGCAGCAGCCCAGCGCACAGGGTGACAGAGGCTGCTGCAGCCCAGCGCACAGGCTGACAGCAGCGTGTCTGCTGGTTTGGGGAGAGAGGCTGCTGCAGCCCAGCGCACAGTTTGACAGCAGCGTGTCTGCTGGTTTGGGGAGAGAGGCTGCTGCAGCCCAGTGCACAGGGTGACAGCAGCGGGACTGCTGGTTTGGGGAGAGAGTCTGCTGCAGCCAAGTGCACAGGGTGACAGCAGCGCGTCTGCTGGTTTGGGAAGAGAGGCTGCTGCAGCCCAGCGCACAGGGTGACAGCAGCGCATCTGCTGGTTTGGGGAGAGAGGCTGCTGCAGCCCAGCACACAGGGTGACAGCAGCGCATCTGCTGGTTTGGGGAGAGAGGCTGCTGCAGCCCAGCACACAGGGTGACAGCAGCGCATCTGCTGGTTTGGGGAGAGAGGCTGCTGCAGCCCAGCGCACAGGAAGACAGCAGCGCATCTGCTGGTTTGGGGAGTGAGGCTGCTGCAGCCCAGTGCACAGGGTGACAGCAGCGCGTCTGCTGGTTTGGGGAGAGAGGCTGCTGCAGCCCAGCGCACAGGGTGACAGCAGCGTGTCTGCTGGTTTGGGGAGAGAAGCTGCTGCAGCCCAGCGCACAGTGTGACAGCAGCATGTCTGCTGGTTTGGGGAGAAAGGCTGCTGCAGCCCAGCGCACAGGGTGACAGCAGCGCATCTGCTGGTTTGGGGAGAGAGGCTGCTGCAGCCCAGCACACAGGATGACAGCAGCGCATCTGCTGGTTTGGGGAGAGAGGCTGCTGCAGCCCAGCACACAGGGTGACAGCAGCGCGTCTGCTGGTTTGGGGAGAGAGGCTGCTGCAGCCCAGCGCACAGTGTGACAGCAGCGTGTCTGCTGGTTTGGGGAGAGAGGTTGCTGCAGCCCAGTGCACAGTGTGACAGCAGCATGTCTGCTGGTTTGGGGAGAGAGGCTGCTGCAGCCCAGCGCACAGGGTGACAGCAGCGTGTCTGCTGGTTTGGGGAGAGAGGCTGCTGCAGCCCAGCGCACAGGGTGACAGCAGCATGTGTGCTGGTTTGGGGAGAGAGGCTGCTGCAGCCCAGCGCACAGGCTGACAGCAGCATGTCTGCTGGTTTGGGGAGAGAGGCTGCTGCAGCCCAGCGCACAGGGTGACAGCAGCGTGTCTGCTGGTTTGGGGAGAGAGGCTGCTGCAGCCCAGCGCACAGGGTGACAGCAGCGTGTCTGCTGGTTTGGGGAGGGAGGCTGCTGCAGCCCAGCGCACAGGGTGACAGCAGCGTGTCTGCTGGTTTGAGGAGAGAGGCTTCTGCAGCCCAGCACACAGTGTGACAGCAGCGTGTCTGCTGGTTTGGGGAGAGAGGCTGCTGCAGCCCAGCGCACAGGGTGACAGCAGCTTGTCTGCTGGTTTGGGGAGAGAGGCTGCTGCAGCCCAGTGCACAGGGTGACAGCAGCGTGTCTGCTGGTTTGGTGAGAGAGGCTGCTGCAGCCCAGCACACAGGGAGACAGCAGCGTGTTTGCGGGTTTGGGGAGAGAGGCTGCTGCAGCCCAGCGCAAAGGGTGACAGCAGCGTGTCTGCTGGTTTGGGGAGAGTTGCTGCTGCAGCCCAGCACACAGTGTGACAGCAGCATGTCTGCTGGTTTGCGGAGAGAGGCTGCTGCTGGCCAGCGCACAGGGTGACAGCAGCGTGTCTGCTGGTTTGGGGAGAGAGGCTGCTGCAGCCCAGCACACAGTGTGACAGCAGCGTGTCTGCTGGTTTGGGGAGAGAGGCTGCTGCAGCCCAGCACACAGGGTGACAGCAGCGTGTCTGCTGGTTTGGGGAGAGAGGTTGCTGCAGCCCAGTGCACAGTGTGACAGCAGCATGTCTGCTGGTTTGGGGAGAGAGGCTGCTGCAGCCCAGCGCACAGGGTGACAGCAGCGTGTCTGCTGGTTTGGGGAGAGAGGCTGCTGCAGCCCAGCGCACAGGGTGACAGCAGCATGTCTGCTGGTTTGGGGAGAGAGGCTGCTGCAGCCCAGCGCACAGGCTGACAGCAGCATGTCTGCTGGTTTGGGGAGAGAGGCTGCTGCAGCCCAGCGCACAGGGTGACAGCAGCGTGTCTGCTGGTTTGGGGAGAGAGGCTGCTGCAGCCCAGTGCACAGGGTGACAGCAGCGTGTCTGCTGGTTTGGGGAGGGAGGCTGCTGCAGCCCAGCGCACAGGGTGACAGCAGCGTGTCTGCTGGTTTGAGGAGAGAGGCTTCTGCAGCCCAGCGCACAGTGTGACAGCAGCGTGTCTGCTGGTTTGGGGAGAGAGGCTGCTGCAGCCCAGCGCACAGGGTGACAGCAGCTTGTCTGCTGGTTTGGGGAGAGAGGCTGCTGCAGCCCAGTGCACAGGGTGACAGCAGCGTGTCTGCTGGTTTGGTGAGAGAGGCTGCTGCAGCCCAGCACACAGGGAGACAGCAGCGTGTTTGCGGGTTTGGGGAGAGAGGCTGCTGCAGCCCAGCACAAAGGGTGACAGCAGCGTGTCTGCTGGTTTGGGGAGAGAGGCTGCTGCAGCCCAGCACACAGTGTGACAGCAGCATGTCTGCTGGTTTGCGGAGAGAGGCTGCTGCTGGCCAGCGCACAGGGTGACAGCAGCGTGTCTGCTGGTTTGGGGAGAGAGGCTGCTGCAGCCCAGCACACAGTGTGACAGCAGCGTGTCTGCTGGTTTGGGGAGAGAGGATGCTGCAGCCCAGCACGCAGGGTTACAGCAGCGTGTCTGCTGGTTTGGGGAGAGAGGCTGCTGCAGCCCAGCACACAGGGTGACAGCAGCGTGTCTGCTGGTTTGGGGAGAGAGGCTGCTGCAGCCCAGCGCACAGTGTGACAGCAGCGTGTCTGCTGGTTTGGGAAGAGAGGCTGCTGCAGCCCAGCACACAGGGTAACAGCAGCGTGTCTGCTAGATTGGGGAGAGAGACTGCTGCAGCCCAGCACACAGTGTGACAGCAGCGTGTCTGCTGGTTTGGAGAGAGAGGCTGCTGCAGCCCAGCACACAGTGTGACAGCAGCGTGTCTGATTGTTTGGGGAGAGAGGCTGCTGCAGCCCAGCACACAGGGTGACAGCAGCGTGTCTGCTGGTTTGGTCAGAGAGTCTGCTGCAGCCCAGCACACAGTGTGACAGCAGCGTGTCTGCTGGTTTGGGGAGAGAGGCTGCTGCAACCCAGCACACAGGGAGACAGCAGCGTGTTTGCGGGTTTGGGGAGAGAGGCTGCTGCAGCCCAGCGCACAGGGTGACAGCAGCGTGTCTGCTGGTTTGGGGAGAGAGGCTGCTGCAGCCCAGCACACAGTGTGACAGCAGCATGTCTGCTGGTTTGCGGAGAGAGGCTGCTGCTGGCCAGCGCACAGTGTGACAGCAGCGTGTCTGCTGGTTTGGGGAGAGAGGCTGCTGCAGCCCAGCACACAGTGTGACAGCAGCGTGTCTGCTGGTTTGGGGAGAGAGGCTGCTGCAGCCCAGCACACAGGGTGACAGCAGTGTGTCTGCTGGTTTGGGGAGAGAGGCTGCTCCAACCCAGCGCACAGGGTGACAGCAGCGTGTCTGCTGGTTTGGGGAGAGAGGCTGCTGCAGCCCAGCACACAGGGAGACAGCAGCGTGTTTGCGGGTTTGGGGAGAGAGGCTGCTGCATCCCAGCGCACAGGGTGACAGCAGCGTGTCTGCTGGTTTGGGGAGAGAGGCTGCTGCAGCCCAGCACACAGTGTGACAGCAGCGTGTCTGATTGTTTGGGGAGAGAGGCTGCTGCAGCCCAGCACACAGGGTGACAGCAGCGTGTCTGCTGGTTTGGGGAGAGAGGCTGCTGCAGCCCAGCACACAGGGTGACAGCAGCGTGTCTGCTGGTTTGGGGAGAGAGGCTGCTGCAGCCCAGCACACAGGGAGACAGCAGCGTGTTTGCGGGTTTGGGGAGAGAGGCTGCTGCAGCCCAGCGCACAGGGTGACAGCAGCGTGTCTGCTGGTTTGGGGAGAGAGGCTGCTGCAGCCCAGCACACAGTGTGACAGCAGCGTGTCTGCTGGTTTGGGGAGAGAGGCTGCTGCAGCACAGCACACAGTGTGACAGCAGCATGTCTGCTGGTTTGGGGAGAGAGGCTGCTGCAGCCCAGCACACAGGGTGACACAGCGTGTCTGCTGGTTTGGGGAGAGAGGCTGCTGCAGGCCAGCACACAGGGTGACAGCAGCGTGTCTGCTGGTTTGGGGAGAGAGGCTGCTGCAGCCCAGCACACAGGGTGACAGCAGCGTGTCTGCTGGTTTGGGGAGAGAGGATGCTGCAGCCCAGCACGCAGGGTGACAGCAGCATGTCTGCTGGTTTGGGGAGAGAGGCTGCTGCAGCCCAGCACACAGGGTGACAGCAGCGTGTCTGCTGGTTTGGGGAGAGAGGCTGCTGCATCTCAGCGCACAGTGTGACAGCAGCGTGTCTGCTGGTTTGGGAAGAGAGGCTGCTGCTGCCCAGCACACAGGGTGACAGCAGTATGTCTGCTAGATTGGGGAGAGAGACTGCTGCAGCCCAGCACACAGTGTGACAGCAGCGTGTCTGCTGGTTTGGGGAGAGAGGCTGCTGCAGCCCAGCACACAGTGTGACAGCAGCGTGTCTGATTGTTTGGGGAGAGAGGCTGCTGCAGCCCAGCACACAGGGTGACAGCAGCGTGTCTGCTGGTTTGGGGAGAGAGGCTGCTGCAGCCCAGCACACAGTGTGACAGCAGCATGTCTGCTGGTTTGGGGATAGAGGCTGCTGCAGCCCAGCACACAGTATACAGCAGTGTGTCTGCTGGTTTGGGGAGAGAGGCCGCTGCAGCCCAGCACACAGTGTGACAGCAGCATCTCTGCTGGTTTGGGGAGAGAGGCTGCTGCAGCCCAGCAAACAGGGTGACAGCAGCGTCTCTGCTGGTTTGGGGAGAAAGGCTGCTGCAGCCAAGCACACAGTGTGACAGTAGTGTGTTTGCTGGTTTGGGGAGAGAGGCTGCTGCAGCCCAGTGCACAGGGTGACAGCAGCGTGTCTGCTGGTTTGGGGAGAGAGGCTGCTGCAGCCCAGTGCACAGGGTGACAGCAGCGTGTCTGCTGGTTTGGGGAGAGAGGCTGCTGCAGCCCAGCGCACAGGGTGACAGCAACGTGTCTGCTGCTTTGGGGAGAGATGCTGCAGCAGCCCAGCACACAGGGTGACAGCAGGTTGTCTGCTGGTTTGGGGAGAGAGGCTGCTGCAGCCCAGCACACAGGGTGACAGCAGCATGTCTGCTGGTTTGGGGAGAGAAGCTGCTGCAGCCCAGCGCACAGTGTGACAGCAGCATGTCTGCTGGTTTGGGGAGAGAGGCTGCTGCAGCCCAGCACACAGGGTGACAGCAGCATGTCTGCTGGTTTGGGGAGAGATGCTGCTGCAGCCCAGCGCACAGAGTGACAGCAGCGTGTCTGCTGGTTTGGGGAGAGAGGCTGCTGCAGCCCAGCGCACAGGGTGACAGCAACGTGTCTGCTGGTTTGGGGAGAGGCTACTGCAGCCCAGCGCACAGGGGGACAGCAACGTGTCTGCTGGTTTGGGGAGAGAGGCTGCTGCAGCCCAGCGCACAGGGTGACAGCAGCGTGTCTGCTGGTTTGGGGAGAGAGGCTGCTGCAGCCCAGCACACAGGGTGACAGCAGCGCATCTGCTGGTTTGGAGAGAGAGGCTGCTGCAGCCCAGCACACAGTGTGACAGCAGCGCGTCTGCTGGTTTGGGGAGAGAGGCTGCTGCAGCCCAGCACACAGTGTGACAGCAGCGCGTCTACTGGTTTGGGGAGAGAGGCTGCTGCAGCCCAGCACACAGGGTGACAGCAGCGTGTCTGCTGGATTGGGGAGAGAGGCTGCTGCAGCCCAGCGCTCAGTGTGACAGCAGCGAGTCTGCTGGTTTGGGGAGAGAGGCTGCTGCAGGCCAGCACACAGTGTGACAGCAGCATGTCTGCTGGTTTGGGGAGAGAGGCTGCAGCAGCCCAGCGCACAGGGTGACAGAGGCTGCTGCAGCCCAGCGCACAGGCTGACAGCAGCGTGTCTGCTGGTTTGGGGAGAGAGGCTGCTGCAGCCCAGTGCACAGGGTGACAGCAGCGTGTCTGCTGGTTTGGGGAGAGAGGCTGCTGCAGCCCAGCGCACAGGGTGACAGCAGCGGGACTGCTGGTTTGGGGAGAGAGTCTGCTGCAGCCCAGCACACAGGGTGACAGTAGCATGTCTGCTGGTTTGGGGAGAGAGGCTGCTGCAGCCCAGCGCACAGGGTGACAGCAGCGCATCTGCTGGTTTGGGGAGAGAGGCTGCTGCAGCCCAGCACACAGGGTGACAGCAGCGTGTCTGCTGGTTTGGGGAGAGAGGCTGCTGCAGGCCAGCGCACAGTGTGACAGCAGCATGTCTGCTGGTTTGGGGAGAGAGGCTGCAGCAGCCCAGCGCACAGGGTGACAGAGGCTGCTGCAGCCCAGCGCACAGGCTGACAGCAGCGTGTCTGCTGGTTTGGGGAGAGAGGCTGCTGCAGCCCAGCGCACAGGGTGACAGCAGCGTGTCTGCTGGTTTGGGGAGAGAGGCTGCTGCAGCCCAGTGCACAGGGTGACAGCAGCGGGACTGCTGGTTTGGGGAGAGAGTCTGCTGCAGCCAAGTGCACAGGGTGACAGCAGCGCGTCTGCTGGTTTGGGAAGAGAGGCTGCTGCAGCCCAGCGCACAGGGTGACAGCAGCGCATCTGCTGGTTTGGGGAGTGAGGCTGCTGCAGCCCAGCACACAGGGTGACAGCAGCGCATCTGCTGGTTTGGGGAGAGAGGCTGCTGCAGCCCAGCACACAGGGTGACAGCAGCGCATCTGCTGGTTTGGGGAGAGAGGCTGCTGCAGCCCAGCGCACAGGAAGACAGCAGCGCATCTGCTGGTTTGGGGAGTGAGGCTGCTGCAGCCCAGTGCACAGGGTGACAGCAGCGCGTCTGCTGGTTTGGGGAGAGAGGCTGCTGCAGCCCAGCGCACAGGGTGACAGCAGCGTGTCTGCTGGTTTGGGGAGAGAAGCTGCTGCAGCCCAGCGCACAGTGTGACAGCAGCATGTCTGCTGGTTTGGGGAGAAAGGCTGCTGCAGCCCAGCGCACAGGGTGACAGCAGCGCATCTGCTGGTTTGGGGAGAGAGGCTGCTGCAGCCCAGCACACAGGATGACAGCAGCGCATCTGCTGGTTTGGGGAGAGAGGCTGCTGCAGCCCAGCACACAGGGTGGCAGCAGGACATCTGCTGGTTTGAGGAGAGAGGCTGCTGCAGCCCAGCACACAGGGTGACAGCAGCGCATCTGCTGGTTTGGGGAGAGAGGCTGCTGCAGCCCAGCACACAGGGTGACAGCAGCGCATCTGCTGGTTTGGGGAGAGAGGCTGCTGCAGCCCAGCGCACAGGGTGAGAGCAGCGCATCTGCTGGTTTGGGGAGAGAGGCTGCTGCAGCCCAGCGCACAGGGTGACAGCAGCGCGTCTGCTGGTTTGGGGAGAGAGGCTGCTGCAGCCCAGCGCACAGTGTGACAGCAGCGTGTCAGCTGGTTTGGGGAGAGAGGTTGCTGCAGCCCAGTGCACAGTGTGACAGCAGCATGTCTGCTGGTTTGGGGAGAGAGGCTGCTGCAGCCCAGCGCACAGGGTGACAGCAGCGTGTCTGCTGGTTTGGGGAGAGAGGCTGCTGCAGCCCAGCGCACAGGGTGACAGCAGCATGTGTGCTGGTTTGGGGAGAGAGGCTGCTGCAGCCCAGCGCACAGGCTGACAGCAGCATGTCTGCTGGTTTGGGGAGAGAGGCTGCTGCAGCCCAGCGCACAGGGTGACAGCAGCGTGTCTGCTGGTTTGGGGAGAGAGGCTGCTGCAGCCCAGCGCACAGGGTGACAGCAGCGTGTCTGCTGGTTTGGGGAGGGAGGCTGCTGCAGCCCAGCGCACAGGGTGACAGCAGCGTGTCTGCTGGTTTGAGGAGAGAGGCTTCTGCAGCCCAGCACACAGTGTGACAGCAGCGTGTCTGCTGGTTTGGGGAGAGAGGCTGCTGCAGCCCAGCGCACAGGGTGACAGCAGCTTGTCTGCTGGTTTGGGGAGAGAGGCTGCTGCAGCCCAGTGCACAGGGTGACAGCAGCGTGTCTGCTGGTTTGGTGAGAGAGGCTGCTGCAGCCCAGCACACAGGGAGACAGCAGCGTGTTTGCGGGTTTGGGGAGAGAGGCTGCTGCAGCCCAGCGCAAAGGGTGACAGCAGCGTGTCTGCTGGTTTGGGGAGAGTTGCTGCTGCAGCCCAGCACACAGTGTGACAGCAGCATGTCTGCTGGTTTGCGGAGAGAGGCTGCTGCTGGCCAGTGCACAGGGTGACAGCAGCGTGTCTGCTGGTTTGGGGAGAGAGGCTGCTGCAGCCCAGCACACAGTGTGACAGCAGCGTGTCTGCTGGTTTGGGGAGAGAGGCTGCTGCAGCCCAGCACAAAGGGTGACAGCAGCGTGTCTGCTGGTTTGGGGAGAGAGGTCGCTGCAGCCCAGTGCACAGTGTGACAGCAGCATGTCTGCTGGTTTGGGGAGAGAGGCTGCTGCAGCCCAGCGCACAGGGTGACAGCAGCGTGTCTGCTGGTTTGGGGAGAGAGGCTGCTGCAGCCCAGCGCACAGGGTGACAGCAGCATGTCTGCTGGTTTGGGGAGAGAGGCTGCTGCAGCCCAGCGCACAGGCTGACAGCAGCATGTCTGCTGGTTTGGGGAGAGAGGCTGCTGCAGCCCAGCGCACAGGGTGACAGCAGCGTGTCTGCTGGTTTGGGGAGAGAGGCTGCTGCAGCCCAGCGCACAGGGTGACAGCAGCGTGTCTGCTGGTTTGGGGAGGGAGGCTGCTGCAGCCCAGCGCACAGGGTGACAGCAGCGTGTCTGCTGGTTTGAGGAGAGAGGCTTCTGCAGCCCAGCGCACAGTGTGACAGCAGCGTGTCTGCTGGTTTGGGGAGAGAGGCTGCTGCAGCCCAGCGCACAGGGTGACAGCAGCTTGTCTGCTGGTTTGGGGAGAGAGGCTGCTGCAGCCCAGTGCACAGGGTGACAGCAGCGTGTCTGCTGGTTTGGTGAGAGAGGCTGCTGCAGCCCAGCACACAGGGAGACAGCAGCGTGTTTGCGGGTTTGGGGAGAGAGGCTGCTGCAGCCCAGCGCAAAGGGTGACAGCAGCGTGTCTGCTGGTTTGGGGAGAGAGGCTGCTGCAGCCCAGCACACAGTGTGACAGCAGCATGTCTGCTGGTTTGCGGAGAGAGGCTGCTGCTGGCCAGCGCTCAGGGTGACAGCAGCGTGTCTGCTGGTTTGGGGAGAGAGGCTGCTGCAGCCCAGCACACAGTGTGACAGCAGCGTGTCTGCTGGTTTGGGGAGAGAGGCTGCTGCAGCCCAGCACACAGGGTGACAGCAGCGTGTCTGCTGGTTTGGGGAGAGAGGCTGCTGCAGCCCAGCGCACAGGGTGACAGCAGCGTGTCTGCTGGTTTGGGGAGAGAGGCTGCTGCAGCCCAGCACACAGGGTGACAGCAGCGTGTCTGCTGGTTTGGTGAGAGAGGATGCTGCAGCCCAGCACGCAGGGTGACAGCAGCGTGTCTGCTGGTTTGGGGAGAGAGGCTGCTGCAGCCCAGCACACAGGGTGACAGCAGCGTGTCTGCTGGTTTGGGGAGAGAGGCTGCTGCAGCCCAGCGCACAGTGTGACAGCAGCGTGTCTGCTGGTTTGGGAAGAGAGGCTGCTGCAGCCCAGCACACAGGGTAACAGCAGCGTGTCTGCTAGATTGGGGAGAGAGACTGCTGCAGCCCAGCACACAGTGTGACAGCAGCGTGTCTGCTGGTTTGGAGAGAGAGGCTGCTGCAGCCCAGCACACAGTGTGACAGCAGCGTGTCTGATTGTTTGGGGAGAGAGGCTGCTGCAGCCCAGCACACAGGGTTACAGCAGCGTGTCTGCTGGTTTGGTCAGAGAGTCTGCTGCAGCCCAGCACACAGTGTGACAGCAGCGTGTCTGCTGGTTTGGGGAGATAGGCTGCTGCAACCCAGCACACAGGGAGACAGCAGCGTGTTTGCGGGTTTGGGGAGAGAGGCTGCTGCAGCCCAGCGCACAGGGTGACAGCAGCGTGTCTGCTGGTTTGGGGAGAGAGGCTGCTGCAGCCCAGCACACAGTGTGACAGCAGCATGTCTGCTGGTTTGCGGAGAGAGGCTGCTGCTGGCCAGCGCACAGTGTGACAGCAGCGTGTCTGCTGGTTTGGGGAGAGAGGCTGCTGCAGCCCAGCACACAGTGTGACAGCAGCGTGTCTGCTGGTTTGGGGAGAGAGGCTGCTGCAGCCCAGCACACAGGGTGACAGCAGTGTGTCTGCTGGTTTGGGGAGAGAGGCTGCTGCAGCCCAGCGCACAGGGTGACAGCAGCATGTCTGCTGGTTTGGGGAGAGAGGCTGCTGCAGCCCAGCACACAGGGTGACAGCAGCGTGTCTGCTGGTTTGGGGAGAGAGGATGCTGCAGCCCAGCATGCAGGGTTACAGCAGCGTGTCTGCTGGTTTGGGGAGAGAGGCTGCTGCAGCCCAGCACACAGGGTGACAGCAGCGTGTCTGCTGGTTTGGGGAGAGAGGCTGCTGCAGCCCAGCGCACAGTGTGACAGCAGCATGTCTGCTGGTTTGGGAAGAGAGGCTGCTGCAGCCCAGCACACAGGGTGACAGCAGCGTGTCTGCTAGATTGGGGAGAGAGACTGCTGCAGCGCAGCACACAGTGTGACAGCAGCGTGTCTGCTGGTTTGGAGAGAGAGGCTGCTGCAGCCCAGCACACAGTGTGACAGCAGCATGTCTGATTGTTTGGGGAGAGAGGCTGCTGCAGCCCAGCACACAGGGTGACAGCAGCGTGTCTGCTGGTTTGGGGAGAGAGGCTGCTGCAGCCCAGCACACAGTGTGACAGCAGCGTGTCTGCTGGTTTGGGGAGAGAGGCTGCTGCAGCCCAGCACACAGTATACAGCAGCGTGTCTGCTGGTTTGGGGAGAGAGGCCGCTGCATCCCAGCACAGGGTGACAGCAGCGTCTCTGCTGGTTTGGGGAGAGAGGCTGCTGCAGCCCAGCAAACAGGGTGACAGTAGCGTCTCTGCTGGTTTGGGGAGAGAGGCTGCTGCAGCCAAGCACACAGTGTGACAGTAGTGTGTCTGCTGGTTTGGGGAGAGAGGCTGCTGCAGCCCAGCGCAAAGTGTGACAGCAGCGTGTCTGCTGGTTTGGGGAGAGAGGCTGCTGCAGCCCAGCGCACAGGGTGACAGCAGCATGTCTGCTGGTTTGGGGAGAGAGGCTGCTGCAGCCCAGCACACAGGGTGACAGCAGCGTGTCTGCTGGTTTGGGGAGAGAAGCTGCTGCAGCCCAGCGCACAGTGTGACAGCAGCATGTCTGCTGGTTTGGGGAGAGAGGCTGCTGCAGCCCAGTGCACAGTGTGACAGCAGCGTGTCTGCTGGTTTGGGGAGAGAGGCTACTGCAGCCCAGCACACAGGGGGACAGCAACGTGTCTGCTGGTTTGGGGAGAGAGGCTGCTGCAGCCCAGCGCACAGGGTGACAGCAGCGTGTCTGCTGGTTTGGGGAGAGAGGCTGCTGCAGCCCAGCACACAGGGTGACAGCAGCGCATCTGCTGGTTTGGGGAGAGAGGCTGCTGCAGCCCAGCACACAGTGTGACAGCAGCACGTCTGCTGGTTTGGGGAGAGAGGCTGCTGCAGGCCAGCACACAGTGTGACAGCAGCGCGTCTACTGGTTTGGGGAGAGAGGCTGCTGCAGCCCAGCACACAGGGTGACAGCAGCGTGTCTGCTGGTTTGGGGAGAGAGGCTGCTGCAGCCCAGCGCTCAGTGTGACAGCAGCGTGTCTGCTGGTTTGGGGAGAGAGGCTGCTGCAGGCCAGCGTACAGTGTGACAGCAGCATGTCTGCTGGTTTGGGGAGAGAGGCTGCAGCAGCCCAGCGCACAGGGTGACAGAGGCTGCTGCAGCCCAGCGCACAGGCTGACAGCAGTGTGTCTGCTGGTTTGGGGAGAGAGGCTGCTGCAGCCCAGTGCACAGGGTGACAGCAGCGTGTCTGCTGGTTTGGGGAGAGAGGCTGCTGCAGCCCAGCGCACAGGGTGACAGCAGCGGGACTGCTGGTTTGGGGAGAGAGTCTGCTGCAGCCCAGCGCACAGGGTGACAGCAGCGTGTCTGCTGGTTTGGGGAGACAGGCTGCTGCAGCCCAGCACACAGGGTGACAGCAGCGTGTCTGCTGGTTTGGGTAGAGAGGCTGCAGCAGCCCAGCGCACAGG
The DNA here is from genome assembly GCA_031769625.1 of Taudactylus pleione. Classification (NCBI taxonomy): domain Eukaryota; kingdom Metazoa; phylum Chordata; class Amphibia; order Anura; family Myobatrachidae; genus Taudactylus; species Taudactylus pleione. Next base: position 423,453 of record JAUIMM010001714.1, read on the forward strand.
GTGACAGAGGCTGCTACAGCCCAGCACACAGGCTGACAGCAGCGTGTCTGCTGGTTTGGGGAGAGAGGCTGCTGCAGCCCAGCGCACAGGGTGACAGCAGCGTGTCTGCTGGTTTGGGGAGGGAGGCTGCTGCAGCCCAGCGCACAGGGTGACAGCAGCGTGTCTGCTGGTTTGAGGAGAGAGGCTTCTGCAGCCCAGCGCACAGTGTGACAGCAGCATGTCTGCTGGCTTGGGGAGAGAGGCTGCTGCAGCCCAGCGCACAGGGTGACAGCAGCATGTCTGCTGGTTTGGGGAGAGAGGCTGCTGCAGCCCAGCGCACAGGGTGACAGAAGCGTGTCTGCTGGTTTGGGGAGAGAGGCTGCTGCAGCCCAGCACACAGGGAGACAGCAGCGTGTTTGCGGGTTTGGGGAGAGAGGCTGCTGCAGCCCAGCGCACAGGGTGACAGCAGCATGTCTGATGGTTTGGGGAGAGAGGCTGCTGCAGCCCAGCACACAGTGTGACAGCAGCGTGTCTGCTGGTATGGAGAGAGAGGCTGCTGCAGCCCAGCACACAGTGTGACAGCAGCGTGTCTGATTGTTTGGGGAGAGAGGCTGCTGCAGCCCAGCACACAGGGTGACAGCAGCGTGTCTGCTGGTTTGGGGAGAGAGTCTGCTGCAGCCCAGCACACAGTGTGACAGCAGCGTGTCTGCTGGTTTGGGGAGAGAGGCTGCTGCAGCCCAGCACACAGGGAGACAGCAGCGTGTTTGCAGGTTTGGGGAGAGAGGCTGCTGCAGCCCAGCGCACAGGGTGACAGCAGAGTGTCTGCTGGTTTGGGGAGAGAGGCTGCTGCAGCCCAGCACACAGTGTGACAGCAGCATGTCTGCTGGTTTGCGGAGAGAGGCTGCTGCTGGCCAGCGCACAGTGTGACAGCAGCGTGTCTGCTGGTTTGGGGAGAGTTGCTGCTGCAGCCCAGCACACAGTGTGACAGCAGCATGTCTGCTGGTTTGCGGAGAGAGGCTGCTGCTGGCCAGCGCACAGGGTGACAGCAGCATGTCTGCTGGTTTGGGGAGAGAGGCTGCTGCAGCCCAGCACACAGTGTGACAGCAGCGTGTCTGCTGGTTTGGGGAGAGAGGCTGCTGCAGCCCAGCACACAGGGTGACAGCAGCGTGTCTGCTGGTTTGGGGAGAGAGGTTGCTGCAGCCCAGCGCACAGTGTGACAGCAGCATGTCTGCTGGTTTGGGGAGAGAGGCTGCTGCAGCCCAGCGCACAGGCTGACAGCAGCATGTCTGCTGGTTTGGGGAGAGAGGCTGCTGCAGCCCAGCGCACAGGGTGACAACAGCGTGTCTGCTGGTTTGGGGAGAGAGGCTGCTGCAGCCCAGCGCACAGGGTGACAGCAGCGTGTCTGCTGGTTTGGGGAGGGAGGCTGCTGCAGCCCAGCGCACAGGGTGACAGCAGCGTGTCTGCTGGTTTGAGGAGAGAGGCTTCTGCAGCCCAGCGCACAGTGTGACAGCAGCGTGTCTGCTGGTTTGGGGAGAGAGGCTGCTGCAGCCCAGCGCACAGGGTGACAGCAGCTTGTCTGCTGGTTTGGGGAGAGAGGCTGCTGCAGCCCAGTGCACAGGGTGACAGCAGCATGTCTGCTGGTTTGGTGAGAGAGGCTGCTGCAGCCCAGCACACAGGGAGACAGCAGCGTGTTTGCGGGTTTGGGGAGAGAGGCTGCTGCAGCCCAGCGCAAAGGGTGACAGCAGCGTGTCTGCTGGTTTGGGGAGAGAGGCTGCTGCAGCCCAGCACACAGTGTGACAGCAGCATGTCTGCTGGTTTGCGGAGAGAGGCTGCTGCTGGCCAGCGCACAGGGTGACAGCAGCGTGTCTGCTGGTTTGGGGAGAGAGGCTGCTGCAGCCCAGCACACAGGGTGACAGCAGCGTGTCTGCTGGTTTGGGGAGAGAGGCTGCTGCAGCCCAGCACACAGGGTGACAGCAGCGTGTCTGCTGGTTTGGGGAGAGAGGCTGCTGCAGCCCAGTGCACAGGGTGACTGCAGCGTGTCTGCTGGTTTGGGGAGAGAGGCTGCTGCAGCCCAGCACACAGGGTGACAGCAGCGTGTCTGCTGGTTTGGGGAGAGAGGATGCTGCAGCCCAGCACGCAGGGTTACAGCAGCGTGTCTGCTGGTTTGGGGAGAGAGGCTGCTGCAGCCCAGCACACAGGGTGACAGCAGCGTGTCTGCTGGTTTGGGCAGAGAGGCTGCTGCAGCCCAGCGCAGAGTGTGACAGCAGCGTGTCTGCTAGATTGGGGAGAGAGACTGCTGCAGCCCAGCACACAGTGTGACAGCAGCGTGTCTGCTGGTTTGGAGAGAGAGGCTGCTGCAGCCCAGCACACAGTGTGACAGCAGCGTGTCTGATTGTTTGGGGAGAGAGGCTGCTGCAGCCCAGCACACAGGGTGACAGCAGCGTGTCTGCTGGTTTGGTCAGAGAGTCTGCTGCAGCCCAGCACACAGTGTGACAACAGCGTGTCTGCTGGTTTGGGGAGAGAGGCTGCTGCAGCCCAGCACACAGGGAGACAGCAGCGTGTTAGCGGGTTTGGGGAGAGAGGCTGCTGCAGCCCAGCGCACAGGGTGACAGCAGCGTGTCTGCTGGTTTGGGGAGAGAGGCTGCTGCAGCCCAGCACACAGTGTGACAGCAGCATGTCTGCTGGTTTGCGGAGAGAGGCTGCTGCTGGCCAGCGCACAGTGTGACAGCAGCGTGTCTGCTGGTTTGGGGAGAGAGGCTGCTGCAGCCCAGCACACAGTGTGACAGCAGCGTGTCTGCTGGTTTGGGGAGAGAGGCTGCTGCAGCCCAGCGCACAGGGTGACAGCAGCGTGTCTGCTGGTTTGGGGAGAGAGGCTGCTGCTGCCCAGCGCACAGGGTGACAGCAGCGTGTCTGCTGGTTTGGGGAGAGAGGCTGCTGCAGCCCAGCACACAGGGTGACAGCAGCATGTCTGCTGGTTTGGGGAGAGAGGATGCTGCAGCCCAGCACGCAGGGTGACAGCAGCGTGTCTGCTGGTTTGGGGAGAGAGGCTGCTGCAGCCCAGTACACAGGGTGACAGCAGCGTGTCTGCTGGTTTGGGGAGAGAGGCTGCTGCAGCCCAGCGCACAGTGTGACAGCAGCGTGTCTGCTGGTTTGGGAAGAGAGGCTGCTGCAGCCCAGCACACAGGGTGACAGCAGCGTGTCTGCTAGATTGGGGAGAGAGACTGCTGCAGCCCAGCACACAGTGTGACAGCAGCGTGTCTGCTGGTTTGGGGAGAGAGGCTGCTGCAGCCCAGCACACAGTGTGACAGCAGCGTGTCTGAATGTTTGGGGAGAGAGGCTGCTGCAGCCCAGCACACAGGGTGACAGCAGCGTGTCTGCTGGTTTGGGGAGAGAGGCTGCTGCAGCCCAGCACACAGTGTGACAGCAGCGTGTCTGCTGGTTTGGGGAGAGAGGCTGCTGCAGCCCAGCACACAGTATACAGCAGCGTGTCTGCTGGTTTGGGGAGAGAGGCTGCTGCAGCCCAGCGCAAAGTGTGACAGCAGCGTGTCTGCTGGTTTGGGGAGAGAGGCTGCTGCAGCCCAGCACACAGGGTGACAGCAGCATGTCTGCTGGTTTGGGGAGAGAGGCTGCAGCAGCCCAGCGCACAGTGTGACAGCAGCATGTCTGCTGGTTTGGGGAGAGAGGCTGCTGCAGCCCAGCACACAGGGTGACAGCAGCATGTCTGCTGGTTTGGGGAGAGAAGCTGCTGCAGCCCAGCGCACAGTGTGACAGCAGCATGTCTGCTGGTTTGGGGAGAGAGGCTGCTGCAGCCCAGCGCACAGGGTGACAGCAGCATGTCTGCTGGTTTGGGGAGAGAGGCTGCTGCAGCCCAGCGCACAGTGTGACAGCAGCGTGTCTGCTGGTTTGGGGAGAGAGGCTGCTGCAGCCCAGCGCACAGGGTGACAGCAACGTGTCTGCTGGTTTGGGGAGAGAGGCTACTGCAGCCCAGCGCACAGGGGGACAGCAACGTGTCTGCTGGTTTGGGGAGAGATGCTGCTGCAGCCCAGTGCACAGGGTGACAGCAGCGTGTCTGCTGGTTTGGGGAGAGAGGCTGCTGCAGCCCAGCACACAGGGTGACAGCAGCGCATCTGCTGGTTTGGGGAGAGAGGTGGCTGCAGCCCAGCACACAGTGTGACAGCAGCGCGTCTGCTGGTTTGGGGAGAGAGGCTGCTGCAGCCCAGCACACAGTGTGACAGCAGCGCGTCTACTGGTTTGGGGAGAGAGGCTGCTGCAGCCCAGCACACAGGGTGACAGCAGCGTGTCTGCTAGTTTGGGGAGAGAGGCTGCTGCAACCCAGCGCTCAGTGTGACAGCAGCGTGTCTGCTGGTTTGGGGAGAGAGGCTGCTGCAGGCCAGCGCACAGTGTGACAGCAGCATGTCTGCTGGTTTGGGGAGAGAGGCTGCAGCAGCCCAGCGCACAGGGTGACAGAGGCTGCTGCAGCCCAGCGCACAGGCTGACAGCAGCGTTCCTGCTGGTTTGGGGAGAGAGGCTGCTGCAGCCCAGTGCACAGGGTGACAGCAGCGTGTCTGCTGGTTTGGGGAGAGAGGCTGCTGCAGCCCAGCGCACAGGGTGACAGCAGCGGGACTGCTGGTTTGGGGAGAGAGTCTGCTGCAGCCCAGCGCACAGGGTGACAGCAGCGTGTCTGCTGGTTTGGGGAGAGAGGCTGCTGCAGCCCAGCGCACAGGGTGACAGCAGCGCATCTGATGGTTTGGGGAGAGAGGCTGCTGCAGCCCAGCACACAGGGTGACAGCAGCGTGTCTGCTGGTTTGGGGAGAGAGGCTGCTGCAGGCCAGCGCACAGTGTGACAGCAGCATGTCTGCTGGTTTGGGGAGAGAGGCTGCCGCAGCCCAGCGCACAGGGTGACAGAGGCTGCTACAGCCCAGCGCACAGGCTGACAGCAGCGTGTCTGCTGGTTTGGGGAGAGAGGCTGCTGCAGCCCAGCGCACAGGGTGACAGCAGCTTGTCTGCTGGTTTGGGGAGAGAGGCTGCTGCAGCCCAGCGCACAGGCTGACAGCAGCGTGTCTGCTGGTTTGGGGAGAGAGGCTGCTGCAGCCCAGCGCACAGGGTGACAGCAGCGTGTCTGCTGGTTTGGGGAGAGAGGCTGCTGCAGCCCAGCGCACAGGGTGACAGCTGCATGTCTTCTGGTTTGGGGAGAGAGGCTGCTGCAGCCCAGCGCACAGGCTGACAGCAGCGTGTCTGCTGGTTTGGGGAGAGAGGCTGCTGGAGCCCAGCGCACAGGGTGACAGCAGCATGTCTGCTGGTTTGGGGAGAGAGGCTGCTGCAGCCCAGCGCACAGGGTGACAGCAGCGTGTCTGCTGGTTTGGGGAGAGAGGATGCTGCAGCCCAGCATGCAGGGTGACAGCAGCGTGTCTGCTGGTTTGGGGAGAGAGGCTGCTGCAGCCCAGCAAGCAGGGTGACAGAAGCGTGTCTGCTGGTTTGGGGAGAGAGGCTGCTGCAGCCCAGCGCACAGTGTGATAGCAGCGTGTCTGCTGGTTTGGGAAGAGAGGCTGCTGCAGCCCAGCACACAGGGTGACAGCAGCATGTCTGCTAGATTGGGGAGAGAGACTGCTGCAGCCCAGCACACAGTGTGACAGCAGCGTGTCTGCTGGTTTGGGGAGAGAGGCTGCTGCAGCCCAGCACACAGTGTGACAGCAGCGTGTCTGATTGTTTGGGGAGAGAGGCTGCTGCAGCCCAGCACACAGGGTGACAGCAGCATGTCTGCTGGTTTGGGGAGAGAGGCTGCTGCAGCCCAGCACACAGTGTGACAGCAGCGTGTCTGCTGGTTTGGGGAGAGAGGCTGCTGCAGCCCAGCACACAGTATACAGCAGCGTGTCTGCTGGTTTGGGGAGAGAGGCTGCTGCAGCCCAGCGCACAGGGTGACAGCAGCTTGTCTGCTGGTTTGGGGAGAGAGGCTGCTGCAGCCCAGCGCACAGGGTGACAGCAGCGGGACTGCTGGTTTGGGGAGAGAGTCTGCTGCAGCCCAGCGCACAGGGTGACAGCAGCGTGTCTGTTGGTTTGGGAAGAGAGGCTGCTGCAGCCCAGCGCACAGGGTGACAGCAGCACATCTGCTGGTTTGGGGAGAGAGGCTGCTGCAGCCCAGCACACAAGGTGACAGCAGCGCATCTGCTGGTTTGGGGAGAGAGGCTGCTGCAGCCCAGCACACAGGGTGACAGCAGCGCATCTGCTGGTTTGGGGAGAGAGGCTGCTGCAGCCCAGCGCACAGGGTGACAGCAGCGCATTTGCTGGTTTGGGGAGAGAGGCTGCTGCAGCCCAGTGCACAGGGTGACAGCAGCGCGTCTGCTTGTTTGGGGAGAGAGGCTGCTGCAGCCCAGCGCACAGTGTGACAGCAGCGTGTCTGCGGGTTTGGGGAGAGAGGCTGCTGCAGCCCAGCGCACAGTGTGACAGCAGCATGTCTGCTGGTTTGGGGAGAGAGGCTGCTGCAGCCCAGCGCACAGGGTGACAGCAGCGTGTCTGCTGGTTTGGGGAGAGAGGCTGCTGCAGCCCAGCGCACAGGGTGACAGCTGCATGTCTTCTGGTTTGGCGAGAGAGGCTGCTGCAGCCCAGCGCACAGGCTGACAGCAGCGTGTCTGCTGGTTTGGGGAGAGAGGCTGCTGCAGCCCAGCGCACAGGGTGACAGCAGCATGTCTGCTGGTTTGGGGAGAGAGGCTGCTGCAGCCCAGCGCACAGGGTGACAGCAGCATGTCTGCTGGTTTGGGGAGAGAGGATGCTGCAACCCAGCACGCAGGGTGACAGCAGCGTGTCTGCTGGTTTGGGGAGAGAGGCTGCTGCAGCCCAGCGCACAGTGTGATAGCAGCGTGTCTGCTGGTTTGGGAAGAGAGGCTGCTGCAGCCCAGCACACAGGGTGACAGCAGCATGTCTGCTAGATTGGGGAGAGAGACTGCTGCAGCCCAGCACACAGTGTGACAGCAGCATGTCTGCTGGTTTGGGGAGAGAGGCTGCTGCAGCCCAGCACACAGTGTGACAGCAGCATGTCTGATTGTTTGGGGAGAGAGGCTGCTGCAGCCCAGCACACAGGGTGACAGCAGCGTGTCTGCTGGTTTGGGGAGAGAGGCTGGTGCAGCCCGGCACACAGTATACAGCAGCATGTCTCCTGGTCTGGGGAGAGAGGCCGCTGCAGCCCAGCACACAGTGTGACAGTAGCCTCTCTGCTGGTTTGGGGAGATTGGCTGCTGCAGCCCAGCAAACAGGGTGACAGCAGCGTCTATGCTGGTTTGGGGAGAGAGGCTGCTGCAGCCCAGCACACAGTGTGACAGCAGCATGTCTGATTGTTTGGGGAGAGAGGCTGCTGCAGCCCAGCACACAGGGTGACAGCAGCGTGTCTGCTGGTTTGGGGAGAGAGGCTGCTGCAGCCCAGCACACAGTGTGACAGCAGCGTGTCTGCTGGTTTGGGGAGAGAGGCTGCTGCAGCCCAGCACACAGTATACAGCAGCATGTCTGCTGGTCTGGGGAGAGAGGCCGCTGCAGCCCAGCACACAGTGTGACAGTAGCGTCTCTGCTGGTTTGGGGAGATTGGCTGCTGCAGCCCAGCAAACAGGGTGACAGCAGCGTCTATGCTGGTTTGGGGAGAGAGGCTGCTGCAGCCCAGCACACAGTGTGACAGTAGTGTGTCTGCTGGTTTGGGGAGAGAGGCTGCTGCAGCCTAGGGCAAAGTGTGACAGCAGCGTGTCTGCTGGTTTGGGGAGAGAGGCTGCTGCAGCCCAGCGCACAGTGTGACAGCAGCATGTCTGCTGGTTTGGGGAGAGAGGCTGCTGCAGCCCAGCACACAGGGTGACAACAGCGTGTCTGCTGGTTTGGGGAGATAGGCTGCTGCAGCCCAGCACACAGGGTGACAGCAGCGTGTCTGCTGGTTTGGGGAGAGAAGCTGCTGCAGCCCAGCGCACAGTGTGACAGCAGCATGTCTGCTGGTTTGGGGAGAGAGGCTGCTGCAGCCCAGCACACAGTGTGACAGCAGCATGTCTGATTGTTTGGGGAGAGAGGCTGCTGCAGCCCAGCACACAGGGTGACAGCAGCGTGTCTGCTGGTTTGGGGAGAGAGGCTGCTGCAGCCCAGCACACAGTGTGACAGCAGCGTGTCTGCTGGTTTGGGGAGAGAGGCTGCTGCAGCCCAGCACACAGTATACAGCAGCATGTCTGCTGGTCTGGGGAGAGAGGCCGCTGCAGCCCAGCACACAGTGTGACAGTAGCGTCTCTGCTGGTTTGGGGAGATTGGCTGCTGCAGCCCAGCAAACAGGGTGACAGCAGCGTCTATGCTGGTTTGGGGAGAGAGGCTGCTGCAGCCCAGCACACAGTGTGACAGCAGCATGTCTGATTGTTTGGGGAGAGAGGCTGCTGCAGCCCAGCACACAGGGTGACAGCAGCGTGTCTGCTGGTTTGGGGAGAGAGGCTGCTGCAGCCCAGCACACAGTGTGACAGCAGCGTGTCTGCTGGTTTGGGGAGAGAGGCTGCTGCAGCCCAGCACACAGTATACAGCAGCATGTCTGCTGGTCTGGGGAGAGAGGCCGCTGCAGCCCAGCACACAGTGTGACAGTAGCGTCTCTGCTGGTTTGGGGAGATTGGCTGCTGCAGCCCAGCAAACAGGGTGACAGCAGCGTCTATGCTGGTTTGGGGAGAGAGGCTGCTGCAGCCCAGCACACAGTGTGACAGTAGTGTGTCTGCTGGTTTGGGGAGAGAGGCTGCTGCAGCCTAGCGCAAAGTGTGACAGCAGCGTGTCTGCTGGTTTGGGGAGAGAGGCTGCTGCAGCCCAGCGCACAGTGTGACAGCAGCATGTCTGCTGGTTTGGGGAGAGAGGCTGCTGCAGCCCAGCACACAGGGTGACAACAGCATGTCTGCTGGTTTGGGGAGAGAGGCTGCTGCAGCCCAGCACACAGGGTGACAGCAGTGTGTCTGCTGGTTTGGGGAGAGAAGCTGCTGCAGCCCAGCGCACAGTGTGACAGCAGCATGTCTGCTGGTTTGGGGAGAGAGGCTGCTGCAGCCAAGCGCACAGGGTGACAGCAGCATGTCTGCTGGTTTGGGGAGAGAGGCTGCTGCAGCCCAGCGCACAGTGTGACAGCAGCGTGTCTGCTGGTTTGGGGAGAGAGGCTGCTGCAGCCCAGCGCACAGGGTGACAGCAACGTGTCTGCTGGTTTGGGGAGAGAGGCTACTGCAGCCCAGCGCACAGGGGACCGCAAAGTGTCTGCTGGTTTGGGGAGAGAGGCTGCTGCAGCCCAGTGCACAGGGTGACAGCAGCGTGTCTGCTGGTTTGGGGAGAGAGGCTGCTGCAGCCCAGCACACAGGGTGACAGCAGCGCATCTGCTGGTTTGGGGAGAGAGGCTGCTGCAGCCCAGCACACAGTGTGACAGCAGCGCGTCTGCTGGTTTGGGGAGAGAGGCTGCTGCAGCCCAGCACACAGTGTGACAGCAGCAAGTCTGCTGGTTTGGGGAGAGAGGCTGCTGCAGCCCAGCACACAGGGTGACAGCAGCATGTCTGCTGGTTTGGGGAGAGAGGCTGCTGCAGCCCAGCGCTCAGTGTGACAGCAGTGTGTCTCCTGGTTTGGGGAGAGAGGCTGCTGCAGGCCAGCGCACAGTGTGACAGCAGCATGTCTGCTGGTTTGGGGAGAGAGGCTGCAGCAGCCCAGCGCACAGGGTGACAGAGGTTGCTGCAGCCCAGCGCACAGGCTGACAGCAGCGTGTCTGCTGGGATGGGGAGAGAGGCTGCTGCAGCCCAGCGCACAGGGTGACAGCAGCATGTCTGCTGGTTTGGGGAGAGAGGCTGCTGCATCCCAGCGCACAGGGTGACAGCAGCGGGACTGCTGGTTTGGGGAGAGAGTCTGCTGTAGCCCAGCGCACAGTGTGACAGCAGCGTGTCTGCTGGTTTGGGGAGAGAGGCTGCTGCAGCCCAGCACACAGGGTGACAGCAGCGCATCCACTGGTTTGGGGAGAGAGGCTGCTGCAGCCCAGCACACAGGGTGACAGCAGCGTGTCTGCTGGTTTGGGGAGAGAGGCTGCTGCAGGCCAGCGCACAGTGTGACAGCAGCATGTCTGCTGGTTTGGGGAGAGAGGCTGCAGCAGCCCAGCGCACAGGGTGACAGAGGCTGCTGCAGCCCAGCACACAGGCTGACAGCAGCGTGTCTGCTGGTTTGGGGAGAGAGGCTGCTGCAGCCCAGCGCACAGGGTGACAGCAGCGTGTCTGCTGGTTTGGGGAGAGAGGCTGCTGCAGCCCAGCACACAGGGTGACAGCAGCGGGACTGCTGGTTTGGGGAGAGAGTCTGCTGCAGCCCAGCGCACAGGGTGACAGCAGCATGTCTGCTGGTTTGGGGAGAGAGGCTGCTGCAGCCCAGCGCACAGGGTGACAGCAGCGCATCTGCTGGTTTGGGGAGAGTGGCTGCTGCAGCCCAGCACACAGGGTGACAGCAGTGCATCTGCTGGTTTGGGGAGAGAGGCTGCTGCAGCCCAGTGCACAGGGTGACAGCAGCGCATCTGCTGTTTTGGGGAGAGAGGCTGCTGCAGCCCAGCGCACAGGGTGACAGCAGCGCATCTGCTGGTTTCGGGAGAGAGGCTGCTGCAGCCCAGCGCACAGGGTGACAGCAGTGCATCTGCTGGTTTGGGGAGAGAGGCTGCTGCAGGCCTGCGCACAGTGTGACTGCAGAGTGTCTGCTGGTTTGGGGAGAGAGGCTGCAGCAGCCCAGCGCACAGGGTGACAGAGGCTGATGCAGCCCAGCGCACAGGCTGACAGCAGCGTGTCTGCTGGTTTGGGGAGAGAGGCTGCTGCAGCCCAGCGCACAGGGTGACAGCAGTGTGTCTGCTGGTTTGGGGAGAGAGGCTGCTGCAGCCCAGCGCACAGGGTGACAGCAGCATGTCTGCTGGTTTAGGGAGAGAGTCTGCTGCAGCCCAGCGCACAGGGTGACAGCAGCGTGTCTGCTGGTTTGGGGAGAGAGGCTGCTGCAGCCCAGCACACAGTATACAGCAGTGTGTCTGCTGGTTTGGGGAGAGAGGCTGCTGCAGCCCAGTGCACAGGGAGACAGCAGCTTGTCTGCTGGTTTGGGGAGAGAGGCTGCTGCAGCCCAGCGCACAGGGTGACAGCAGCGGGACTGCTGGTTTGGGGAGAGAGTCTGCTGCAGCCCAGCGCACAGGGTGACAGCAGCGTGTCTGCTGGTTTGGGAAGAGAGGCTGCTGCAGCCCAGCGCACAGGGTGACAGCAGCACATCTGCTGGTTTGGGGAGAGAGGGTGCTGCAGCCCAGCACACAAGGTGACAGCAGCGCATCTGCTGGTTTGGGGAGAGAGGCTGCTGCATCCCAGCACACAGGGTGACAGCAGCGCATCTGCTGGTTTGGGGAGAGAGGCTGCTGCAGCCCAGCGCACAGGGTGACAGCAGCGTGTCTGCTAGATTGGGGAAAGAGACTGCTGCAGCCCAGCACACAGTGTGACAGCAGCGTGTTTACTGGTTTGGTGAGAGAGGCTGCTGCAGCCCAGCACACAGTGTGAGAGCAGCGTGTCTGATTGTTTGGGGAGAGAGGCTGCTGCAGCCCAGCACACAGGGTGACAGCAGCGTGTCTGCTGGTTTGGGGAGAGAGGCTGCTGCAGCCCAGCACACAGTGTGACAGCAGCGTGTCTGCTGGTTTGGGGAGAGAGGCTTCTGCAGCCCAGCACACATTATACAGCAGCGTGTCTGCTGGTCTGGGGAGAGAGGCCGCTGCAGCCCAGCACACAGTGTGACAGTAGCGTCTCTGCTGGTTTGGGGAGAGAGGCTGCTGCAGCCCAGCAAACAGGGTGACAGCAGCGTCTCTGCTGGTTTGGGGAGAGAGGCTGCTGCAGCCCAGCACACAGTGTGACAGTAGTGTGTCTGCTGGTTTGGGGAGAGAGGCTGCTGCAGCCTAGCGCAAAGTGTGACAGCAGCGTGTCTGCTGGTTTGGGGAGAGAGGCTTCTGCAGCCCAGCACACAGTATACAGCAGCGTGTCTGCTGGTCTGGGGAGAGAGGCCGCTGCAGCCCAGCACACAGTGTGACAGTAGCGTCTCTGCTGGTTTGGGGAGAGAGGCTGCTGCAGCCCAGCAAACAGGGTGACAGCAGCGTCTCTGCTGGTTTGGGGAGAGAGGCTGCTGCAGCCCAGCACACAGTGTGACAGTAGTGTGTCTGCTGGTTTGGGGAGAGAGGCTGCTGCAGCCTAGCGCAAAGTGTGACAGCAGCATGTCTGCTGGTTTGGGGAGAGAGGCTGCTGCAGCCCAGCGCACAGTGTGACAGCAGCATGTCTGCTGGTTTGGGGAGAGAGGCTGCTGCAGCCCAGCACACAGGGTGACAACAGCATGTCTGCTGGTTTGGGGAGATAGGCTGCTGCAGCCCAGCACACAGGGTGACAGCAGCGTGTCTGCTGGTTTGGGGAGAGAAGCTGCTGCAGCCCAGCGCACAGTGTGACAGCAGCATGTCTGCTGGTTTGGCGAGAGAGGCTGCTGCATCCAAGCGCACAGGGTGACAGCAGCATGTCTGCTGGTTTGGGGAGAGAGGCTGCTGCAGCCCAGTGCACAGTGTGACAGCAGCGTGTCTGCTGGTTTGGGGAGAGAGGCTGCTGCAGCCCAGCGCACAGGGTGACAGCAACGTGTCTGCTGGTTTGGGGAGAGAGGCTACTGCAGCCCAGCGCACAGCGGACCGCAACGTGTCTGCTGGTTTGGGGAGAGAGGCTGCTGCAGCCCAGTGCACAGGGTGACAGCAGCGTGTCTGCTGGTTTGGGGAGAGAGGCTGCTGCAGCCCAGCACACAGGGTGACAGCAGCGCATCTGCTGGTTTGGGGAGAGAGGCTGCTGCAGCCCAGCACACAGTGTGACAGCAGCGCGTCTGCTGGTTTGGGGAGAGAGGCTGCTGCAGCCCAGCACACAGTGTGACAGCAGCGCGTCTGCTGGTTTGGGGAGAGAGGCTGCTGCAGCCCAGCACACAGGGTGACAGCAGCATGTCTGCTGGTTTGGGGAGAGAGGCTGCTGCAGCCCAGCGCTCAGTGTGACAGCAGTGTGTCTCCTGGTTTGGGGAGAGAGGCTGCTGCAGGCCAGCGCACAGTGTGACAGCAGCATGTCTGCTGGTTTGGGGAGAGAGGCTGCAGCAGCCCAGCGCACAGGGTGACAGAGGTTGCTGCAGCCCAGTGCACAGGCTGACAGCAGCGTGTCTGCTGGGATGGGGAGAGAGGCTGCTGCAGCCCAGCGCACAGGGTGACAGCAGCATGTCTGCTGGTTTGGGGAGAGAGGCTGCTGCATCCCAGCGCACAGGGTGACAGCAGCGGGACTGCTGGTTTGGGGAGAGAGTCTGCTGTAGCCCAGCGCACAGGGTGACAGCAGCGTGTCTGCTGGTTTGGGGAGAGAGGCTGCTGCAGCCCAGCGCACAGGGTGACAGCAGCGCATCCACTGGTTTGGGGAGAGAGGCTGCTGCAGCCCAGCACACAGGGTGACAGCAGCGTGTCTGCTGGTTTGGGGAGAGAGGCTGCTGCAGGCCAGCGCACAGTGTGACAGCAGCATGTCTGCTGGTTTGGGGAGAGAGGCTGCAGCAGCCCAGTGCACAGGGTGACAGAGACTGCTGCATCCCAGCACACAGGCTGACAGCAGCGTGTCTGCTGGTTTGGGGAGAGAGGCTGCTGCAGCCCAGCGCACAGGGTGACAGCAGCGTGTCTGCTGGTTTGGGGAGAGAGGCTGCTGCAGCCCAGCACACAGGGTGACAGCAGCGGGACTGCTGGTTTGGGGAGAGAGTCTGCTGCAGCCCAGCACACAGGGTGACAGCAGCATGTCTGCTGGTTTGGGGAGAGAGGCTGCTGCAGCCCAGCGCACAGGGTGACAGCAGCGCATCTGCTGGTTTGGGGAGAGTGGCTGCTGCAGCCCAGCACACAGGGTGACAGCAGTGCATCTGCTGGTTTGGGGAGAGAGGCTGCTGCAGCCCAGCGCACAGGGTGACAGCAGCGCATCTGCTGTTTTGGGGAGAGAGGCTGCTGCAGCCCAGCGCACAGGGTGACAGCAGCGCATCTGCTGGTTTGGGGAGAGAGGCTGCTGCAGCCCAGCGCACAGGGTGACAGCAGTGCATCTGCTGGTTTGGGGAGAGAGGCTGCTGCAGGCCTGCGCACAGTGTGACAGCAGCATGTCTGCTGGTTTGGGGAGAGAGGCTGCAGCAGCCCAGCACACAGGGTGACAGAGGCTGATGCAGCCCAGCGCACAGGCTGACAGCAGCGTGTCTGCTGGTTTGGTGAGAGAGGCTGCTGCAGCCCAGCGCACAGGGTGACAGCAGTGTGTCTGCTGGTTTGGGGAGAGAGGCTGCTGCAGCCCAGCGCACAGGGTGACAGCAGAATGTCTGCTGGTTTAGGGAGAGAGTCTGCTGCAGCCCAGCGCACAGGGTGACAGCAGCGTGTCTGCTGGTTTGGGGAGAGAGGCTGCTGCAGCCCAGCGCACAGTTTGACAGCAGCGTGTCTGCTGGTTTGGGAAGAGAGGCTTCTGCAGCCCAGCACACAGGGTGACAGCAGCGTGTCTGCTAGATTGGGGAGAGAGAATGCTGCAGCCCAGCACACAGTGTGACAGCAGCGTGTCTGCTGGTTTGGGGAGAGAGGCTGCTGCAGCCCAGCACACAGTGTGACAGCAGCGTGTCTGATTGTTTGGGGAGAGAGGCTGCTGCAGCCCAGCACACAGGGTGACAGCAGCGTGTCTGCTGGTTTGGGGAGAGAGGCTGCTGCAGCCCAGCACACAGTGTGACAGCAGCATGTCTGCTGGTTTGGGGAGAGAGGCTGCTGCAGCCCAGCACACAGTATACAGCAGCATGTCTGCTGGTTTGGGGAGAGAGGCCGCTGCAGCCCAGCACACAGTGTGACAGCAGCGTCTCTGCTGGTTTGGGGAGAGAGGCTGCTGCAGCCCAGCAAACAGGGTGACAGCAGCGTCTCTGCTGGTTTGGGGAGAGAGGCTGCTGCAGCCAAGCACACAGTGTGACAGTAGTGTGTCTGCTGGTTTGGGGAGAGAGGCTGCTGCAGCCCAGCGCAAAGTGTGACAGCAGCGTGTCTGCTGGTTTGGGGAGAGAGGCTGCTGCAGCCCAGCGCACAGGGTGACAGCAGCATGTCTGCTGGTTTGGGGAGAGAGGCTGCAGCAGCCCAGCGCACAGTGTGACAGCAGCATGTCTGCTGGTTTGGGGAGAGAGGCTGCTGCAGCCCAGCACACAGGGTGACAACAGCGTGTCTGCTGGTTTGGGGAGAGAGGCTGCTGCAGCCCAGCGCACAGGGTGACAGCAGCATGTCTGCTGGTTTGGTGAGAGAGGCTGCTGCAGCCCAGCGCACAGTGTGACAGCAGCGTGTCTGCTGGTTTGGGGAGAGAGGCTGCTGCAGCCCAGTGCACAGGGTGACAGCAACGTGTCTGCTGGTTTGGGGAGAGAGGCTGCTGCAGCCCAGCGCACAGTGTGACAGCAGCGTGTCTGCTGGTTTGGGAAGAGAGGCTGCTGCAGCCCAGCACACAGGGTGACAGCAGCGTGTCTGCTAGATTGGGGAGAGAGAATGCTGCAGCAAAGCACACAGTGTGACAACAGCGTGTCTGCTGGTTTGGGGAGAGAGGCTGCTGCAGCCCAGCACACAGTGTGACAGCAGCGTGTCTGATTGTTTGGGGAGAGAGGCTGCTGCAGCCCAGCACACAGGGTGACAGCAGCGTGTCTGCTGGTTTGGGGAGAGAGGCTGCTGCAGCCCAGCACACAGGGTGACAGCAGCGTGTCTGCTAGATTGGGGAGAGAGAATGCTGCAGCCCAGCACACAGTGTGACAGCAGCGTGTCTGCTGGTTTGGGGAGAGAGGCTGCTGCAGCCCAGCACACAGTGTGACAGCAGCGTGTCTGATTGTTTGGGGAGAGAGGCTGCTGCAGCCCAGCACACAGGGTGACAGCAGCATGTCTGCTGGTTTGGGGAGAGAGGCTGCTGCAGCCCAGCACACAGTGTGACAGCAGCATGTCTGCTGGTTTGGGGAGAGAGGCTGCTGCAGCCCAGCACACAGTATACAGCAGCGTGTCTGCTGGTTTGGGGAGAGAGGCCGCTGCAGCCCAGCACACAGTGTTACAGCAGCGTCTCTGCTGGTTTGGGGAGAGAGGCTGCTGCAGCCCAGCAAACAGGGTGACAGCAGCGTCTCTGCTGGTTTGGGGAGAGAGGCTGCTGCAGCCAAGCACACAGTGTGACAGTAGTGTGTCTGCTGGTTTGGGGAGAGAGGCTGCTGCAGCCCAGCGCAAAGTGTGACAGCAGCGTGTCTGCTGGTTTGGGGAGAGAGGCTGCTGCAGCCCAGCGCACAGGGTGACAGCAGCATGTCTGCTGGTTTGGGGAGAGAGGCTGCAACAGCCCAGCGCACAGTGTGACAGCAGCATGTCTGCTGGTTTGGGGAGAGAGGCTGCTGCAGCCCAGCACACAGGGTGACAACAGCGTGTCTGCTGGTTTGGGGAGAGAGGCTGCTGCAGCCCAGCACACAGGGTGACAGCAGCATGTCTGCTGGTTTGGGCAGAGAGGCTGCTGCAGCCCAGCGCACAGGGTGACAGCAGCGTGTCTGCTGGTTTGGGGAGAGAGGCTGCTGCAGCCCAGCACACAGGGTGACAGCAGCATGTCTGCTGGTTTGGGGAGAGAAGCTGCTGCAGCCCAGCGCACAGTGTGACAGCAGCATGTCTGCTGGTTTGGGGAGAGAGGCTGCTGCAGCCCAGCGCACAGGGTGACAGCAGCATGTCTGCTGGTTTGGTGAGAGAGGCTGCTGCAGCCCAGCGCACAGTGTGACAGCAGCGTGTCTGCTGGTTTGGGGAGAGAGGCTGCTGCAGCCCAGCGCACAGGGTGACAGCAACGTGTCTGCTGGTTTGGGGAGAGAGGCTACTGCAGCCCAGCGCACAGGGGGACAGCAACGTGTCTGCTGGTTTGGGGAGAGATGCTGCTGCAGCCCAGCGCACAGGGTGACAGCAGTGTGTCTGCTGGTTTGTGGAGAGAGGCTGCTGCAGCCCAGCACACAGGGTGACAGCAGCGCATCTGCTGGTTTGGGGAGAGAGGCTGCTGCAGCCCAGCACACAGTGTGACAGCAGCGCGTCTGCTGGTTTGGGGAGAGAGGCTGCTGCAGCCCAGCACACAGTGTGACAGCAGTGCATCTACTGGTTTGGGGAGAGAGGCTGCTGCAGCCCAGCACACAGGGTGACAGCAGCATGTCTGCTAGTTTGGGGAGAGAGGCTGCTGCAGCCCAGCGCTCAGTGTGACAGCAGCGTGTCTGCTGGTTTGGGGAGAGAGGCTGCTGCAGGCCAGCGCACAGTGTGACAGCAGCATGTCTGCTGGTTTGGGGAGAGAGGCTGCTGCAGCCCAGCGCACAGGGTGACAGAGGCTGCTGCAGCCTAGCGCACAGGCTGACATCAGCGTGTCTGCTGGTTTGGGGAGAGAGGCTGCTGCAGCCCAGTGCACAGGGTGACAGCAGCGTGTCTGCTGGTTTGGGGAGAGAGGCTGCTGCAGCCCAGCGCACAGGGTGACAGCAGCGGGACTGCTGGTTTGGGGAGAGAGTCTGCTGCAGCCCAGCGCACAGGGTGACAGCAGCGTGTCTGCTGGTTTGGGGAGAGAGGCTGCTGCAGCCCAGCGCACAGGGTGACAGCAGCGCATCTGCTGGTTTGGGGAGAGAGGCTGCTGCAGCCCAGCACACAGGGTGACAGCAGCGAGTCTGCTGGTTTGGGGAGAGAGGCTGCTGCAGGCCAGCGCACAGTGTGACAGCAGCATGTCTGCTGGTTTGGGGAGAGAGGCTGCAGCAGCCCAGCGCACAGGGTGACAGAGGCTGCTACAGCCCAGCGCACAGGCTGACAGCAGCGTGTCTGCTGGTTTGGGGAGAGAGGCTGCTGCAGCCCAGCGCACAGGGTGACAGCAGCGTGTCTGCTGGTTTGGGAGAGAGGCTGCTGCAGCCCAGCGCACAGGGTGACAGCAGTGGGACTGCTGGTTTGGGGAGAGAGTCTGCTGCAGCCCAGCGCACAGGGTGACAGCAGTGTGTCTGCTGGTTTGGGAAGAGAGGCAGCTGCAGCCCAGCGCACAGGGTGACAGCAGCGCATCTGCTGGTTTGGTGAGAGAGGCTGCTGCAGCCCAGCACACAGGGTGACAGCAGCGCATCTGCTGGTTTGGGGAGAGAGGCTGCTGCAGCCCAGCACACAGGGTGACAGCAGCGCATCTGCTGGTTTGGGGAGAGAGGCTGCTGCAGCCCAGCGCACAGGGTGACAGCAGCGCATCTGCTGGTTTGGGGAGAGAGGCTGCTGCAGCCCAGCGCACAGGGTGACAGCAGCGCGTCTGCTGGTTTGGGGAGAGAGGCTGCTGCAGCCCAGCGCACAGTGTGACAGCAGCGTGTCTGCTGGTTTGGGGAGAGAGGCTGCTGCAGCCCAGCGCACAGTGTGACAGCAGCATGTCTGCTGGTTTGGGGAGAGAGGCTGCAGCAGCCCAGCGCACAGGGTGACAGCAGCATGTCTGCTGGTTTGGGGAGAGAGGCTGCTGCAGCCCAGCGCACAGGCTGACAGCAGTGTGTCTGCTGGTTTGGGGAGAGAGGCTGCTGCAGCCCAGTGCACAGGGTGACAGCAGCGTGTCTGCTGGTTTGGGGAGAGAGGCTGCTGCAGCCCAGCGCACAGGGTGACAGCAGCGTGTTTGCTGGTTTGGGGAGGGAGGCTGCTGCAGCCCAGCGCACAGGGTGACAGCAGCGTGTCTGCTGGTTTGAGGAGAGAGGCTTCTGCAGCCCAGCGCACAGGGTGACAGCAGCGTGTCTGCTGGTTTGGGGAGAGAGGCTGCTGCAGCCCAGCGCACAGGGTGACAGCAGCGTGTCTGCTGGTTTGGGGAGGGAGGCTGCTGCAGCCCAGCGCACAGGGTGACAGCAGCGTGTCTGCTGGTTTGAGGAGAGAGGCTTCTGCAGCCCAGCGCACAGTGTGACAGCAGCGTGTCTGCTGGTTTGGGGAGAGAGGCTGCTGCAGCCCAGCGCACAGGGTGACAGCAGCGTGTCTGCTGGTTTGGGGAGAGAGGCTGCTGCAGCCCAGCACACAGGGAGACAGCAGCGTGTTTGAGGGTTTGGGGAGAGAGGCTGCTGCAGCCCAGCGCACAGGGTGACAGCAGGGTGTCTGCTGGTTTGGGGAGAGAGGATGCTGCAGCCCAGCACGCAGGGTGACAGCAGCGTGTCTGCTGGTTTTTGGAGAGAGGCTGCTGCAGCCCAGCACACAGGGTGACAGCAGCGTGTCTGCTGGTTTGGGGAGAGAGGCTGCTGCAGCCCAGCACACAGTGTGATAGCAGCGTGTCTGCTGGTTTGGGAAGAGAGGCTGCTGCAGCCCAGCACACAGGGTGACAGCAGCGTGTCTGCTAGTTTGGGGAGAGAGGCTGCTGCAGCCCAGCACACAGTGTGACAGCAGCATGTCTG
The DNA here is from genome assembly GCA_031769625.1 of Taudactylus pleione. Classification (NCBI taxonomy): domain Eukaryota; kingdom Metazoa; phylum Chordata; class Amphibia; order Anura; family Myobatrachidae; genus Taudactylus; species Taudactylus pleione. Next base: position 442,833 of record JAUIMM010001714.1, read on the forward strand.
ATTGTTTGGGGAGAGAGGCTGCTGCAGCCCAGCACACAGGGTGACAGCAGCGTGTCTGCTGGTTTGGGGAGAGAGGCTGCTGCAGCCCAGCACACAGTGTGACAGCAGCATGTCTGCTGGTTTGTGGAGAGAGGCTGCTGCAGCCCAGCACACAGTATACAGCAGCGTGTCTGCTGGTTTGGGGAGAGAGGCCGCTGCAGCCCAGCACACAGTGTGACAGCAGCGTCTCTGCTGGTTTGGGGAGAGAGGCTGCTGCAGCCCAGCAAACAGGGTGACAGCAGCGTCTCTGCTGGTTTGGGGAGAGAGGCTGCTGCAGCCAAGCACACAGTGTGACAGTAGTGTGTCTGCTGGTTTGGGGAGAGAGGCTGCTGCAGCCCAGCGCAAAGTGTGACAGCAGTGTGTCTGCTGGTTTGGGGAGAGAGGCTGCTGCAGCCCAGCGCACAGGGTGACAGCAGCATGTCTGCTGGTTTGGGGAGAGAGGCTGCAGCAGCCTAGCGCACAGTGTGACAGCAGCATGTCTGCTGGTTGGGGAGAGAGGCTGCTGCAGCCCAGCACACAGGGTGACAACAGCGTGTCTGCTGGTTTGGGGAGAGAGGCTGCTGCAGCCCAGCACACAGGGTGACAGCAGCATGTCTGCTGGTTTGGGGAGAGAGGCTGCTGCAGCCCAGCGCACAGGGTGACAGCAGCGTGTCTGCTGGTTTGGGGAGAGAGGCTGCTGCAGCCCAGCACACAGGGTGACAGCAGCGTGTCTGCTGGTTTGGGGAGAGAAGCTGCTGCAGCCCAGTGCACAGTGTGACAGCAGCATGTCTGCTGGTTTGGGGAGAGAGGCTGCTGCAGCCCAGCGCACAGGGTGACAGCAGCGTGTCTGCTGGTTTGGGGAGAGAGGCTGCTGCAGCCCAGCACACAGGGTGACAGCAGCGTGTCTGCTGGTTTGGGGAGAGAAGCTGCTGCAGCCCAGCGCACAGTGTGACAGCAGCATGTCTGCTGGTTTGGGGAGAGAGGCTGCTGCAGCCCAGCGCACAGGGTGACAGCAGCATGTCTGCTGGTTTGGTGAGAGAGGCTGCTGCAGCCCAGCGCACAGTGTGACAGCAGCGTGTCTGCTGGTTTGGGGAGAGAGGCTGCTGCAGCCCATCGCACAGGGTGACAGCAACGTGTCTGCTGGTTTGGGGAGAGAGGCTACTGCAGCCCAGCGCACAGGGGGACAGCAACGTGTCTGCTGGTTTGGGGAGAGAGGGTGCTGCAGCCCAGCACACAGTGTGACAGCAGCGCGTCTGCTGGTTTGGGGAGAGAGGCTGCTGCAGCCCAGCACACAGTGTGACAGCAGCGCATCTACTGGTTTGGGGAGAGAGGCTGCTGCAGCCCAGCACACAGGGTGACAGCAGCATGTCTGCTAGTTTGGGGAGAGAGGCTGCTGCAGCCCAGCGCTCAGTGTGACAGCAGCGTGTCTGCTGGTTTGGGGAGAGAGGCTGCTGCAGGCCAGCGCACAGTGTGACAGCAGCATGTCTGCTGGTTTGGGGAGAGAGGCTGCAGCAGCCCAGCGCACAGGGTGACAGAGGCTGCTGCAGCCTAGTGCACAGGCTGACAGCAGCGTGTCTGCTGGTTTGGGGAGAGAGGCTGCTGCAGCCCAGTGCACAGTGTGACAGCAGCATGTCTGCTGGTTTGGGGAGAGAGGCTGCTGCAGCCCAGCGCACAGGGTGACAGCAGCGGGACTGCTGGTTTGGGGAGAGAGTCTGCTGCAGCCCAGCACACAGGGTGACAGCAGCGTGTCTGCTGGTTTGGGGAGAGAGGCTGCTGCAGCCCAGCGCACAGGGTGACAGCAGCGCATCTGCTGGTTTGGGGAGAGAGGCTGCTGCAGCCCAGCACACAGGGTGACAGCAGCGAGTCTGCTGGTTTGGGGAGAGAGGCTGCTGCAGGCCAGCGCACAGTGTGACAGCAGCATGTCTGCTGGTTTGGGGAGAGAGGCTGCAGCAGCCCAGCGCACCGGGTGACAGAGTCTGCTACAGCCCAGCGCACAGGCTCACAGCAGCGTGTCTGCTGGTTTGGGGAGAGAGGCTGCTGCAGCCCAGCGCACAGGGTGACAGCAGCGTGTCTGCTGGTTTGGGAGAGAGGCTGCTGCAGCCCAGCTCACAGGGTGACAGCAGCGGGACTGCTGGTTTGGGGAGAGAGTCTGCTGCAGCCCAGCGCACAGGGTGACTGCAGTGTGTCTGCTGGTTTGGGAAGAGAGGCTGCTGCAGCCCAGCGCACAGGGTGACAGCAGCGCATCTGCTGGTTTGGGGAGAGAGGCTGCTGCAGCCCAGCACACAGGGTGACAGCAGCGCATCTGCTGGTTTGGGGAGAGAGGCTGCTGCAGCCCAGCACACAGGGTGACAGCAGCGCATCTGCTGGTTTGGGGAGAGAGGCTGCTGCAGCCCAGCGCACAGGGTGACAGCAGCGCATCTGCTGGTTTGGGGAGAGAGGCTGCTGCAGCCCAGCGCACAGGGTGACAGCAGCGCGTCTGCTGGTTTGGGGAGAGAGGCTGCTGCAGCCCAGCGCACAGTGTGACAGCAGCGTGTCTGCTGGTTTGGGGAGAGAGGCTGCTGCAGCCCAGCGCACAGTGTGACAGCAGCATGTCTGCTGGTTTGGGGAGAGAGGCTGCTGCAGCCCAGCGCACAGGGTGACAGCAGCATGCCTGCTGGTTTGGGGAGAGAGGCTGCTGCAGCCCAGCGCACAGGCTGACAGCAGTGAGTCTGCTGGTTTGGGGAGAGAGGCTGCTGCAGCCCAGCGCACAGGGTGACAGCAGCGTGTCTGCTGGTTTGAGGAGAGAGGCTTCTGCAGCCCAGCGCACAGGGTGACAGCAGCGTGTCTGCTGGTTTGGGGAGAGAGGCTGCTACAGCCCAGCGCACAGGGTGACAGCAGCGTGTCTGCTGGTTTGGGGAGGGAGGCTGCTGCAGCCCAGCGCACAGGGTGACAGCAGCGTGTCTGCTGGTTTGAGGAGAGAGGCTTCTGCAGCCCAGCGCACAGGGTGACAGCAGCGTGTCTGCTGGTTTGGGGAGAGAGGCTGCTACAGCCCAGCGCACAGGGTGACAGCAGCGTGTCTGCTGGTTTGGGGAGGGAGGCTGCTGCAGCCCAGCACACAGGGTGACAGCAGTGCATCTGCTGGTTTGGGGAGGGAGGCTGCTGCAGCCCAGCACACAGGGTGACAGCAGCGCATCTGCTGGTTTGGGGAGAGAGGCTGCTGCAGCCCAGCGCACAGGGTGACAGCAGCGCGTCTGCTGGTTTGGGGAGAGAGGCTGCTGCAGCCCAGCGCACAGTGTGACAGCAGCGTGTCTGCTGGTTTGGGGAGAGAGGCTGCTGCAGCCCAGCGCACAGTGTGACAGCAGCATGTCTGCTGGTTTGGGGAGAGAGGCTGCTGCAGCCCAGCGCACAGGGTGACAGCAGCATGCCTGCTGGTTTGGGGAGAGAGGCTGCTGCAGCCCAGCGCACAGGCTGACAGCAGTGTGTCTGCTGGTTTGGGGAGAGAGGCTGCTGCAGCCCAGCGCACAGGGTGACAGCAGCGCGTCTGCTGGTTTGTGGAGAGAGGCTGCTGCAGCCCAGCGCACAGGGTGACAGCAGCGCATCTGCTGGTTTGGGGAGAGAGGCTGCTGCAGCCCAGCGCACAGGGTGACAGCAGCGCGTCTGCTGGTTTGGGGAGAGAGGCTGCTGCAGCCCAGCGCACAGTGTGACAGCAGCGTGTCTGCTGGTTTGGGGAGAGAGGCTGCTGCAGCCCAGCGCACAGTGTGACAGCAGCATGTCTGCTGGTTTGGGGAGAGAGGCTGCTGCAGCCCAGCGCACAGGGTGACAGCAGCATGTCTGCTGGTTTGGGGAGAGAGGCTGCTGCAGCCCAGCACACAGGTTGACAGCAGCGTGTCTGCTGGTTTGGGGAGAGAGGCTGCTGCAGGCCAGCACACAGTGTGACAGCAGCGCGTCTACTGGTTTGGGGAGAGAGGCTGCTGCAGCCCAGCACACAGGGTGAAAGCAGCGTGTCTGCTGGTTTGGGGAGAGAGGCTGCTGCAGCCCAGCGCTCAGTGTGACAGCAGCGTGTCTGCTGGTTTGGGGAGAGAGGCTGCTGCAGGCCAGCGCACAGTGTGACAGCAGCATGTCTGCTGGTTTGGGGAGAGAGGCTGCAGCAGCCCAGCGCACAGGGTGACAGAGGCTGCTGCAGCCCAGCGCACAGGCTGACAGCAGTGTGTCTGCTGGTTTGGGGAGAGAGGCTGCTGCAGCCCAGTGCACAGGGTGACAGCAGCGTGTCTGCTGGTTTGGGGAGAGAGGCTGCTGCAGCCCAGCGCACAGGGTGACAGCAGCGGGACTGCTGGTTTGGGGAGAGAGTCTGCTGCAGCCCAGCGCACAGGGTGACAGCAGCGTGTCTGCTGGTTTGGGGAGACAGGCTGCTGCAGCCCAGCGCAAAGGGTGACAGCAGCGCATCTGCTGGTTTGGGGAGAGAGGCTGCGGCAGCCCAGCACACAGGGTGACAGCAGCGTGTCTGCTGGTTTGGAGAGAGAGAGGCTGCTGCAGGCCAGCGCACAGTGTGACAGCAGCATGTCTGCTGGTTTGGGGAGAACGGCTGCAGCAGCCCAACGCACAGGGTGACAGAGGCTGCTACAGCCCAGCGCACAGGCTGACAGCAGCATGTCTGCTGGTTTGGGGAGAGAGGCTGCTGCAGCCCAGCGCACAGGGTGACAGCAGCGTGTCTGCTGGTTTGGGGAGGGAGGCTGCTGCAGCCCAGCGCACAGGGTGACAGCAGTGTGTCTGCTGGTTTGAGGAGAGAGGTTTCTGCAGCCCAGCGCACAGTGTGACAGCAGCGTGTCTGCTGGCTTGGGGAGAGAGGCTGCTGCAGCCCAGCGCACAGGGTGACAGCAGCATGTCTGTTGGTTTGGGGAGAGAGGCTGCTGCAGCCCAGCGCACAGGGTGACAGCAGCGTGTCTGCTGGTTTGGGGAGAGAGGCTGCTGCAGCCCAGCACACAGGGAGACAGCAGCGTGTTTGCGGGTTTGGGGAGAGAGGCTGCTGCAGCCCAGCACACAGGGTGACAGCAGCGTGTCTGATGGTTTGGGGAGAGAGGCTGCTGCAGCCCAGCACACAGTGTGACAGCAGCATGTCTGCTGGTTTGCGGAGAGAGGCTGCTGCTGGCCAGCGCACAGTGTGACAGCAGCGTGTCTGCTGGTTTGGGGAGAGAGGCTGCTGCAGCCCAGCACACAGGGTGACAGCAGCGTGTCTGCTGGTTTGGGTGAGAGGCTGCTGCAGCCCAGCACACAGGGTGACAGCAGCATGTCTGCTGGTATGGGGAGAGAGGCTGCAGCAGCCCAGCGCACAGGGTGACAGCAGCGTGTCTGCTGGTTTGGGGAGAGAGGCTGCTGCAGCCCAGCACACAGGGTGACAGCAGCATGTCTGCTGGTTTGGGGAGAGAGGATGCTGCAACCCAGCACGCAGGGTGACAGCAGCATGTCTGCTGGTTTGGGGAGAGAGGATGCTGCAGCCCAGCACGCAGGGTGACAGCAGCGTGTCTGCTGGTTTGGGGAGAGAGGCTGCTGCAGCCCAGCACACAGGGTGACAGCAGCGTGTCTGCTGGTTTGGGGAGAGAGGCTGCTGCAGCCCAGCGCACAGGGTGACAGCAGCGTGTCTGCTGGTTTGGGGAGAGAGGCTGCTGCAGCCCAGCACACAGGGTGACAGCAGCGTGTCTGCTGGTTTGGGGAGAGAAGCTGCTGCAGCCCAGCGCACAGTGTGACAGCAGCATGTCTGCTGGTTTGGGGAGAGAGGCTGCTGCAGCCCAGCGCACAGGGTGACAGCAGCATGTCTGCTGGTTTGGGGAGAGAGGGTGCTGCAGCCCAGCGCACAGTGTGACAGCAGCGTGTCTGCTGGTTTGGGGAGAGAGGCTGCTGCAGCCCAGCGCACAGGGTGACAGCAACGTGTCTGCTGGTTTGGGGAGAGAGGCTACTGCAGCCCAGCGCACAGGGGGACAGCAACGTGTCTGCTGGTTTGGGGAGAGAGGCTGCTGCAGCCCAGCGCACAGGGTGACAGCAGCGTGTCTGCTGGTTTGGGGAGAGAGGCAGCTGCAGCCCAGCACACAGGGTGACAGCAGCGCATCTGCTGGTTTGGGGAGAGAGGCTGCTGCAGCCCAGCACACAGTGTGACAGCAGCGCGTCTGCTGGTTTGGGGAGAGAGGTTGCTGCAGCCCAGCACACAGTGTGACAGCAGCGCGTCTACTGGTTTGGGGAGAGAGGCTGCTGCAGCCCAGCACACAGGGTGACAGCAGCGTGTCTGCTGGTTTGGGGAGAGAGGCTGCTGCAGCCCAGCGCTCAGTGTGACAGCAGCGTGTCTGCTGGTTTGGGGAGAGAGGCTGCTGCAGGCCAGCGCACAGTGTGACAGCAGCATGTCTGCTGGTTTGGGGAGAGAGGCTGCAGCAGCCCAGCGCACAGGGTGACAGAGGCTGCTGCAGCCTTGCGCACAGGCTGACAGCAGTGTGTCTGCTGGTTTGGGGAGAGAGGCTGCTGCAGCCCAGTGCACAGGGTGACAGCAGCGTGTCTGCTGGTTTGGGGAGAGAGGCTGCTGCATCCCAGCGCACAGGGTGACAGCAGCGGGACTGCTGGTTTGGGGAGAGAATCTGCTGCAGCCCAGCGCACAGGGTGACAGCAGCGTGTCTGCTGGTTTGGGGAGAGAGGCTGCTGCAGCCCAGCGCACAGGGTGACAGCAGCGCATCTGCTGGTTTGGGGAGAGAGGCTGCGGCAGCCCAGCACACAGGGTGACAGCAGCGTGTCTGCTGGTTTGGGGAGAGAGGCTGCTGCAGGCCAGCGCACAGTGTGACAGCAGCATGTCTGCTGGTTTGGGGAGAGAGGCTGCAGCAGCCCAGCGCACAGGGTGACAGAGGCTGCTACAGCCCAGCGCACAGGCTGACAGCAGCGTGTCTGCTGGTTTGGGGAGAGAGGCTGCTGCAGCCCAGCGCACAGGGTGACAGCAGCGTGTCTGCTGGTTTGGGGAGGGAGGCTGCTGCAGCCCAGCACACAGGGTGACAGCAGCGTGTCTGCTGGTTTGAGGAGAGAGGCTTCTGCAGCCCAGCGCACAGGGTGACAGCAGCGTGTCTGCTGGTTTGGGGAGAGAGGCTGCTACAGCCCAGCGCACAGGGTGACAGCAGCGTGTCTGCTGGTTTGGGGAGGGAGGCTGCTGCAGCCCAGCACACAGGGTGACAGCAGTGCATCTGCTGGTTTGGGGAGGGAGGCTGCTGCAGCCCAGCACACAGGGTGACAGCAGCGCATCTGCTGGTTTGGGGAGAGAGGCTGCTGCAGCCCAGCGCACAGGGTGACAGCAGCGCGTCTGCTGGTTTGGGGAGAGAGGCTGCTGCAGCCCAGCGCACAGTGTGACAGCAGCGTGTCTGCTGGTTTGGGGAGAGAGGCTGCTGCAGCCCAGCGCACAGTGTGACAGCAGCATGTCTGCTGGTTTGGGGAGAGAGGCTGCTGCAGCCCAGCGCACAGGGTGACAGCAGCATGCCTGCTGGTTTGGGGAGAGAGGCTGCTGCAGCCCAGCGCACAGGCTGACAGCAGTGTGTCTGCTGGTTTGGGGAGAGAGGCTGCTGCAGCCCAGCGCACAGGGTGACAGCAGCGCGTCTGCTGGTTTGTGGAGAGAGGCTGCTGCAGCCCAGCGCACAGGGTGACAGCAGCGCATCTGCTGGTTTGGGGAGAGAGGCTGCTGCAGCCCAGCGCACAGGGTGACAGCAGCGCGTCTGCTGGTTTGGGGAGAGAGGCTGCTGCAGCCCAGCGCACAGTGTGACAGCAGCGTGTCTGCTGGTTTGGGGAGAGAGGCTGCTGCAGCCCAGCGCACAGTGTGACAGCAGCATGTCTGCTGGTTTGGGGAGAGAGGCTGCTGCAGCCCAGCGCACAGGGTGACAGCAGCATGTCTGCTGGTTTGGGGAGAGAGGCTGCTGCAGCCCAGCACACAGGTTGACAGCAGCGTGTCTGCTGGTTTGGGGAGAGAGGCTGCTGCAGGCCAGCACACAGTGTGACAGCAGCGCGTCTACTGGTTTGGGGAGAGAGGCTGCTGCAGCCCAGCACACAGGGTGAAAGCAGCGTGTCTGCTGGTTTGGGGAGAGAGGCTGCTGCAGCCCAGCGCTCAGTGTGACAGCAGCGTGTCTGCTGGTTTGGGGAGAGAGGCTGCTGCAGGCCAGCGCACAGTGTGACAGCAGCATGTCTGCTGGTTTGGGGAGAGAGGCTGCAGCAGCCCAGCGCACAGGGTGACAGAGGCTGCTGCAGCCCAGCGCACAGGCTGACAGCAGTGTGTCTGCTGGTTTGGGGAGAGAGGCTGCTGCAGCCCAGTGCACAGGGTGACAGCAGCGTGTCTGCTGGTTTGGGGAGAGAGGCTGCTGCAGCCCAGCGCACAGGGTGACAGCAGCGGGACTGCTGGTTTGGGGAGAGAGTCTGCTGCAGCCCAGCGCACAGGGTGACAGCAGCGTGTCTGCTGGTTTGGGGAGACAGGCTGCTGCAGCCCAGCGCAAAGGGTGACAGCAGCGCATCTGCTGGTTTGGGGAGAGAGGCTGCGGCAGCCCAGCACACAGGGTGACAGCAGCGTGTCTGCTGGTTTGGAGAGAGAGAGGCTGCTGCAGGCCAGCGCACAGTGTGACAGCAGCATGTCTGCTGGTTTGGGGAGAACGGCTGCAGCAGCCCAACGCACAGGGTGACAGAGGCTGCTACAGCCCAGCGCACAGGCTGACAGCAGCATGTCTGCTGGTTTGGGGAGAGAGGCTGCTGCAGCCCAGCGCACAGGGTGACAGCAGCGTGTCTGCTGGTTTGGGGAGGGAGGCTGCTGCAGCCCAGCGCACAGGGTGACAGCAGTGTGTCTGCTGGTTTGAGGAGAGAGGTTTCTGCAGCCCAGCGCACAGTGTGACAGCAGCGTGTCTGCTGGCTTGGGGAGAGAGGCTGCTGCAGCCCAGCGCACAGGGTGACAGCAGCATGTCTGTTGGTTTGGGGAGAGAGGCTGCTGCAGCCCAGCGCACAGGGTGACAGCAGCGTGTCTGCTGGTTTGGGGAGAGAGGCTGCTGCAGCCCAGCACACAGGGAGACAGCAGCGTGTTTGCGGGTTTGGGGAGAGAGGCTGCTGCAGCCCAGCGCACAGGGTGACAGCAGCGTGTCTGATGGTTTGGGGAGAGAGGCTGCTGCAGCCCAGCACACAGTGTGACAGCAGCATGTCTGCTGGTTTGCGGAGAGAGGCTGCTGCTGGCCAGCGCACAGTGTGACAGCAGCGTGTCTGCTGGTTTGGGGAGAGAGGCTGCTGCAGCCCAGCACACAGGGTGACAGCAGCGTGTCTGCTGGTTTGGGAGAGAGGCTGCTGCAGCCCAGCACACAGGGTGACAGCAGCATGTCTGCTGGTATGGGGAGAGAGGCTGCAGCAGCCCAGCGCACAGGGTGACAGCAGCGTGTCTGCTGGTTTGGGGAGAGAGGCTGCTGCAGCCCAGCACACAGGGTGACAGCAGCATGTCTGCTGGTTTGGGGAGAGAGGATGCTGCAACCCAGCACGCAGGGTGACAGCAGCATGTCTGCTGGTTTGGGGAGAGAGGATGCTGCAGCCCAGCACGCAGGGTGACAGCAGCGTGTCTGCTGGTTTGGGGAGAGAGGCTGCTGCAGCCCAGCACACAGGGTGACAGCAGCGTGTCTGCTGGTTTGGGGAGAGAGGCTGCTGCAGCCCAGCGCACAGGGTGACAGCAGCGTGTCTGCTGGTTTGGGGAGAGAGGCTGCTGCAGCCCAGCACACAGGGTGACAGCAGCGTGTCTGCTGGTTTGGGGAGAGAAGCTGCTGCAGCCCAGCGCACAGTGTGACAGCAGCATGTCTGCTGGTTTGGGGAGAGAGGCTGCTGCAGCCCAGCGCACAGGGTGACAGCAGCATGTCTGCTGGTTTGGGGAGAGAGGGTGCTGCAGCCCAGCGCACAGTGTGACAGCAGCGTGTCTGCTGGTTTGGGGAGAGAGGCTGCTGCAGCCCAGCGCACAGGGTGACAGCAACGTGTCTGCTGGTTTGGGGAGAGAGGCTACTGCAGCCCAGCGCACAGGGGGACAGCAACGTGTCTGCTGGTTTGGGGAGAGAGGCTGCTGCAGCCCAGCGCACAGGGTGACAGCAGCGTGTCTGCTGGTTTGGGGAGAGAGGCAGCTGCAGCCCAGCACACAGGGTGACAGCAGCGCATCTGCTGGTTTGGGGAGAGAGGCTGCTGCAGCCCAGCACACAGTGTGACAGCAGCGCGTCTGCTGGTTTGGGGAGAGAGGTTGCTGCAGCCCAGCACACAGTGTGACAGCAGCGCGTCTACTGGTTTGGGGAGAGAGGCTGCTGCAGCCCAGCACACAGGGTGACAGCAGCGTGTCTGCTGGTTTGGGGAGAGAGGCTGCTGCAGCCCAGCGCTCAGTGTGACAGCAGCGTGTCTGCTGGTTTGGGGAGAGAGGCTGCTGCAGGCCAGCGCACAGTGTGACAGCAGCATGTCTGCTGGTTTGGGGAGAGAGGCTGCAGCAGCCCAGCGCACAGGGTGACAGAGGCTGCTGCAGCCTTGCGCACAGGCTGACAGCAGTGTGTCTGCTGGTTTGGGGAGAGAGGCTGCTGCAGCCCAGTGCACAGGGTGACAGCAGCGTGTCTGCTGGTTTGGGGAGAGAGGCTGCTGCATCCCAGCGCACAGGGTGACAGCAGCGGGACTGCTGGTTTGGGGAGAGAATCTGCTGCAGCCCAGCGCACAGGGTGACAGCAGCGTGTCTGCTGGTTTGGGGAGAGAGGCTGCTGCAGCCCAGCGCACAGGGTGACAGCAGCGCATCTGCTGGTTTGGGGAGAGAGGCTGCGGCAGCCCAGCACACAGGGTGACAGCAGCGTGTCTGCTGGTTTGGGGAGAGAGGCTGCTGCAGGCCAGCGCACAGTGTGACAGCAGCATGTCTGCTGGTTTGGGGAGAGAGGCTGCAGCAGCCCAGCGCACAGGGTGACAGAGGCTGCTACAGCCCAGCGCACAGGCTGACAGCAGCGTGTCTGCTGGTTTGGGGAGAGAGGCTGCTGCAGCCCAGCGCACAGGGTGACAGCAGCGTGTCTGCTGGTTTGGGGAGGGAGGCTGCTGCAGCCCAGCACACAGGGTGACAGCAGCGTGTCTGCTGGTTTGAGGAGAGAGGCTTCTGCAGCCCAGCGCACAGTGTGACAGCAGCGTGTCTGCTGGTTTGGGGAGAGAGGCTGCTGCAGCCCAGCGCACAGGGTGACAGCAGCATGTCTGCTGGTTTGGGGAGAGCGGCTGCTGCAGCCCAGCGCACAGGGTGACAGCAGCGTGTCTGCTGATTTAGGGAGAGAGGCTGCTGCAGCCCAGCACACAGGGAGACAGCAGCGTGTTTGCGGGTTTGGGGAGAGAGGCTGCTGCAGCCCAGCGCACAGGGTGACAGCAGCGTGTCTGATGGTTTGGAGAGAGAGGCTGCTGCAGCCCAGCACACAGTGTGACAGCAGCATGTCTGCTGGTTTGCGGAGAGAGGCTATTGCTGGCCAGCGCACAGTGTGACAGCAGCGTGTCTGCTGGTTTGGGGAGAGAGGCTGCTGCAGCCCAGCAAACAGGGTGACAGCAGCGTGTCTGCTGGTTTGGGGAGAGAGGCTGCTGCAGCCCAGCGCACAGGGTGACAGCAGCGTGTCTGCTGGTTTGGGGAGAGAGGCTGCTGCTGCCCAGCGCACAGGGTGACAGCAGCGTGTCTGCTGGTTTAGGGAGAGAGGCTGCTGCAGCCCAGCACACAGGGTGACAGCAGCATGTCTGCTGGTTTGGGGAGAGAGGATGCTGCAGCCCAGCACGCAGGGTGACAGCAGCATGTCTGCTGGTTTGGGGAGAGAGGCTGCTGCAGCCCAGTACACAGGGTGACAGCAGCGTGTCTGCTGGTTTGGGGAGAGATGCTGCTGCAGCCCAGCGCACAGTGTGACAGCAGCGTGTCTGCTGGTTTGGGGAGAGAGGCTGCTGCAGCCCAGCGCACAGGGTGACAGCAGCATGTCTGCTGGTTTGGGGAGAGAGGCTGCTGCAGCCCAGCGCGCAGGGTGACAGCAGCGTGTCTGCTGGTTTGGGGAGAGAGGATGCTGCAGCCCAGCACGCAGGGTGACAGCAGCATGTCTGCTGGTTTGGGGAGAGAGGCTGCTGCAGCCCAGCACGCAGGGTGACAGCAGCGTGTCTGCTGGTTTGGGAAGAGAGGCTGCTGCAGCCCAGCGCACAGTGTGATAGCAGCATGTCTGCTGGTTTGGGAAGAGAGGCTGCTGCAGCCCAGCACACAGGGTGACAGCAGCATGTCTGCTAGATTGGGGAGAGAGACTGCTGCAGCCCAGCACACAGTGTGACAGCAGCGTTTGGGGAGAGAGGCTGCTGCAGCCCAGCACACAGTGTGACAGCAGCGTGTCTGATTGTTTGGGGAGAGAGGCTGCTGCAGCCCAGCACACAGGGTGACAGCAGCGTGTCTGCTGGTTTGGGGAGAGAGGCTGCTGCAGCCCAGCACACAGTGTGACAGCAGCGTGTCTGCTGGTTTGGGGAGAGAGGCTGCTGCAGCCCAGCACACAGTATACAGCAGCGTGTCTGCTGGTCTGGGGAGAGAGGCCGCTGCAGCCCAGCACACAGTGTGACAGTAGCGTCTCTGCTGGTTTGGGGAGAGAGGCTGCTGCAGCCCAGCAAACAGGGTGACAGCAGCGTGTCTGCTGGTTTGGGGAGAGAGGCTGCTGCAGCCCAGCACACAGGGAGACAGTAGCGTGTTTGCGGGTTTGGGGAGAGAGGCTGCTGCAGCCCAGTGCACAGTGTGACAGCAGCGTGTCTGATGGTTTGGGGAGAGAGGCTGCTGCAGCCCAGCACACAGGGTGACAGCAGCGTGTCTGCTGGTTTGGGGAGAGAGGCTGCTGCAGCCCAGCGCACAGGGTGACAGCAGCGTGTCTGCTGGTTTGGGGAGAGAGGCTGCTGCAGCCCAGCGCACAGGGTGACAGCAGCGTGTCTGCTGGTTTGGGGAGAGAAGCTGCTGCAGCCCAGCGCACAGTGTGACTGCAGCATGTCTGCTGGTTTGGGGAGAGAGGCTGCTGCAGCCCAGCGCACAGGGTGACAGCAGCATGTCTGCTGGTTTGGGGAGAGAGGGTGCTGCAGCCCAGCACACAGTGTGACAGCAGCGTGTCTGCTGGTTTGGGGAGAGAGGCTGCTGCAGCCCAGCGCACAGGGTGACAGCAACGTGTCTGCTGGTTTGGGGATAGAGGCTACTGCAGCCCAGCGCACAGGGGGACAGCAACGTGTCTGCTGGTTTGGGGAGAGAGGCTGCTGCACCCCAGCGCACAGGGTGACAGCAGCGTGTCTGCTGGTTTGGGGAGAGAGGCAGCTGCAGCCCAGCACACAGGGTGACAGCAGCGCATCTGCTGGTTTGGGGAGAGAGGCTGCTGCAGCCCAGCACACAGTGTGACAGCAGCGTGTCTGCTGGTTTGGGGAGAGAGGTTGCTGCAGCCCAGCACACAGTGTGACAGCAGCGCATCTACTGGTTTGGGGAGAGAGGCTGCTGCAGCCCAGCACACAGGGTGACAGCAGCGTGTCTGCTGGTTTGGGGAGAGAGGCTGCTGCAGCCCAGCGCTCAGTGTGACAGCAGCGTGTCTGCTGGTTTGGGGAGAGAGGCTGCTGCAGGCCAGCGCACAGGGTGACAGAGGCTGCTGCAGCCCAGCGCACAGGCTGACAGCAGTGTGTCTGCTGGTTTGGGGAGAGAGGCTGCTGCAGCCCAGTGCACAGGGTGACAGCAGCGTGTCTGCTGGTTTGGTGAGAGAGGCTGCTGCAGCCCAGCGCACAGGGTGACAGCAGCGGGACTGCTGGTTTGGGGAGAGTGTCTGCTGCAGCCCAGCGCACAGCGTGACAGCAGCGCATCTGCTGGTTTGGGGAGAGAGGCTGCTGCAGCCCAGCGCACAGAGTGACAGCAGCGTGTCTGCTGATTTGGGGAGAGAGGCTGCTGCAGCCCAGCACACAGGGAGACAGCAGCGTGTTTGCGAGTTTGGGGAGAGAGGCTGCTGCAGCCCAGCGCACAGGGTGACAGCAGCGTGTCTGATGGTTTGGGGAGAGAGGCTGTTGCAGCCCAGCACACAGTGTCACAGCAGCATGTCTGCTGGTTTGCGGAGAGAGGCTGCTGCTGGCCAGCGTACAGTGTGACAGCAGCGTGTCTGCTGGTTTGGGGAGAGAGGCTGCTGCAGCCCAGCACACAGGGTGACAGCAGCGTGTCTGCTGGTTTGGGGAGAGAGGCTGCTGCAGCCCAGCGCACAGGGTGACAGCAGCGTGTCTGCTGGTTTGGGGGAGAGAGGCTGCTGCTGCCCAGCGCACAGGGTGACAGCAGCGTGTCTGCTGGTTTGGGGAGAGAGGCTGCTGCAGCCGAGCACACAGGGTGACAGCAGCATGTCTGCTGGTTTGGGGAGAGAGGATGCTGCAGCCCAGCACGCAGGGTGACAGCAGCATGTCTGCTCATTTGGGGAGAGAGGCTGATGCAGCCCAGTACACAGGGTGACAGCAGCGTGTCTGCTGGTTTGGGGAGAGAGGCTGCTGCAGCCCAGCGCACAGTGTGACAGCAGCGTGTCTGCTGGTTTGGGGAGAGAGGCTGCTGCAGCCCAGTGCACAGGGTGACAGCAGCACGTCTGCTTGTTTGGGGAGAGAGGCTGCTGCAGCCCAGCGCACAGTGTGACAGCAGCGTGTTTGTGGGTTTGGGGAGAGAGGCTGCTGCAGCCCAGCGCACAGTGTGACAGCAGCATGTCTGCTGCTTTGGGGAGAGAGGCTGCTGCAGCCCAGCGCACAGGGTGACAGCAGCGTGTCTGCTGGTTTGGGGAGAGAGGCTGCTGCAGCCCAGCGCACAGGGTGACAGCTGCATGTCTTCTGGTTTGGGGGAGAGAGGCTGCTGCAGCCCAGCGCACAGGCTGACAGCAGCGTGTCTGCTGGTTTGGGGAGAGAGGCTGCTGCAGCCCAGCGCACAGGGTGACAGCAGCATGTCTGCTGGTTTGGGGAGAGAGGCTGCTGCAGCCCAGCGCACAGGGTGACAGCAGCGTGTCTGCTGGTTTGGGGAGAGAGGATGCTGCAGCCCAGCACGCAGGGTGACAGCAGCATGTCTGCTGGTTTGGGGGAGAGAGGCTGCTGCAGCCCAGCACGCAGGGTGACAGCAGCGTGTCTGCTGGTTTGGGGAGAGAGGCTGCTGCAGCCCAGCACACAGTGTGATAGCAGCGTGTCTGCTGGTTTGGGAAGAGAGGCTGCTGCAGCCCAGCACACAGTGTGACAGCAGCGTGTCTGATTGTTTGGGGAGAGAGGCTGCTGCAGCCCAGCACACAGGGTGACAGCAGCGTGTCTGCTGGTTTGGGGAGAGAGGCTGCTGCAGCCCAGCACACAGTGTGACAGCTGCGTTTCTGCTGGTTTGGGGAGAGAGGCTGCTGCAGCCCAGCACACAGTATACAGCAGCGTGTCTGCTGGTCTGGGGAGAGACGCCGCTGCAGCCCCAGCACACAGTGTGACAGTAGAGTCTCTGCTGGTTTGGGGAGAGAGGCTGCTGCAGCCCAGCAAACAGGGTGACAGCAGCGTGTCTGCTGGCTTGGGGAGAGAGGCTGCTGCAGCCCAGCACACAGGGAGACAGTAGCGTGTTTGCGGGTTTGGGGAGAGAGGCTGCTGCAGCCCAGCGCACAGGGTGACAGCAGCGTGTCTGATGGTTTGGGGAGAGAGGCTGCTGCAGCCCAGCACACAGTGTCACAGCAGCATGTCTGCTGGTTTGAGGAGAGAGGCTGCTGCTGGCCAGCGCACAGTGTGACAGCAGCGTGTCTGCTGGTTTGGGGAGAGAGGCTGCTGCAGCCCAGCACACAGCGTGACAGCAGCATGTCTGCTGGTTTGGGGAGAGAGGCTGCTGCAGCCCAGCGCACAGGGTGACAGCAGCGTGTCTGCTGGTTTGTTGAGAGAGGCTGCTGCAGCCCAGCACACAGGGTGACAGCAGCATGTCTGCTGGTTTGGGGAGAGAGGATGCTGCAGCCCAGCACGCAGGGGTGACAGCAGCATGTCTGCTGGTTTGGGGAGAGAGGCTGCTGCAGCCCAGTACACAGGGTGACAGCAGCGTGTCTGCTGGTTTGGGGAGAGAGGCTGCTGCAGTCCAGCGCACAGTGTGACAGCAGCGTGTCTGCTGGTTTGGGAAGAGAGGCTGCTGCAGCCCAGCACACAGGGTGACAGCAGCGTGTCTGCTAGATTGGGGAGAGAGACTGCTGCAGCCCAGCACACAGTGTGACAGCAGCGTGTCTGCTGGTTTGGGGAGAGAGGCTGCTGCAGCCCAGCACACAGTGTGACAGCAGCGTGTCTGATTGTTTGGGGAGAGAGGCTGCTGCAGCCCAGCACACAGGGTGACAGCAGCGTGTCTGCTGGTTTGGGGAGAGAGGCTGCTGCAGCCCAGCACACAGTGTGACAGCAGCGTGTCTGCTGGTTTGGGGAGAGAGGCTGCTGCAGCCCAGCACACAGTATACAGCAGCGTGTCTGCTGGTCTGGGGAGAGAGGCCGCTGCAGCCCAGCACACAGTGTGACAGTAGCGTCTCTGCTGGTTTGGGGAGAGAGGCTGCTGCAGCCCAGCAAACAGGGTGACAGCAGCGTGTCTGCTGGTTTGGGGAGAGAGGCTGCTGCAGCCCAGCACACAGGGAGACAGTAGCGTGTTTGCGGGTTTGGGGAGAGAGGCTGCTGCAGCCCAGTGCACAGGGTGACAGCAGCGTGTCTGATGGTTTGGGGAGAGAGGCTGCTGCAGCCCAGCACACAGGGTGACAGCAGCGTGTCTGCTGGTTTGGGGAGAGAGGCTGCTGCAGCCCAGCGCACAGGGTGACAGCAGCGTGTCTGCTGGTTTGGGGAGAGAGGCTGCTGCAGCCCAGCGCACAGGGTGACAGCAGCGTGTCTGCTGGTTTGGGGAGAGAAGCTGCTGCAGCCCAGCGCACAGTGTGACTGCAGCATGTCTGCTGGTTTGGGGAGAGAGGCTGCTGCAGCCCAGCGCACAGGGTGACAGCAGCATGTCTGCTGGTTTGGGGAGAGAGGGTGCTGCAGCCCAGCACACAGTGTGACAGCAGCGTGTCTGCTGGTTTGGGGAGAGAGGCTGCTGCAGCCCAGCGCACAGGGTGACAGCAACGTGTCTGCTGGTTTGGGGATAGAGGCTACTGCAGCCCAGCGCACAGGGGGACAGCAACGTGTCTGCTGGTTTGGGGAGAGAGGCTGCTGCACCCCAGCGCACAGGGGTGACAGCAGCGTGTCTGCTGGTTTGGGGAGAGAGGCAGCTGCAGCCCAGCACACAGGGTGACAGCAGCGCATCTGCTGGTTTGGGGAGAGAGGCTGCTGCAGCCCAGCACACAGTGTGACAGCAGCGTGTCTGCTGGTTTGGGGAGAGAGGTTGCTGCAGCCCAGCACACAGTGTGACAGCAGCGCATCTACTGGTTTGGGGAGAGAGGCTGCTGCAGCCCAGCACACAGGGTGACAGCAGCGTGTCTGCTGGTTTGGGGAGAGAGGCTGCTGCAGACCAGCGCTCAGTGTGACAGCAGCGTGTCTGCTGGTTTGGGGAGAGAGGCTGCTGGCAGGCCAGCGCACAGGGTGACAGAGGCTGCTGCAGCCCAGCGCACAGGCTGACAGCAGTGTGTCTGCTGGTTTGGGGAGAGAGGGCTGCTGCAGCCCAGTGCACAGGGTGACAGCAGCGTGTCTGCTGGTTTGGGGAGAGAGGCTGCTGCAGCCCAGCACACAGTGTGACAGCAGCGTGTCTGCTGGTTTGGGGGAGAGAGGCTGCTGCAGCCCAGCGCACAGGGTGACAGCAACGTGTCTGCTGGTTTGGGGATAGAGGCTACTGCAGCCCAGCGCACAGGGGGACAGCAACGTGTCTGCTGGTTTGGGGAGAGAGGCTGCTGCACCCCCAGCGCACAGGGTGACAGCAGCGTGTCTGCTGGTTTGGGGAGAGAGGCAGCTGCAGCCCAGCACACAGGGTGACAGCAGCGCATCTGCTGGTTTGGGGAGAGAGGCTGCTGCAGCCCAGCACACAGTGTGACAGCAGCGTGTCTGCTGGTTTGGGGAGAGAGGTTGCTGCAGCCCAGCACACAGTGTGACAGCAGCGCATCTACTGGTTTGGGGAGAGAGGCTGCTGCAGCCCAGCACACAGGGTGACAGCAGCGTGTCTGCTGGTTTGGGGAGAGAGGCTGCTGCAGCCCAGCGCTCAGTGTGACAGCAGCGTGTCTGCTGGTTTGGGGAGAGAGGCTGCTGCAGGCCAGCGCACAGGGTGACAGAGGCTGCTGCAGCCCAGCGCACAGGCTGACAGCAGTGTGTCTGCTGGTTTGGGGAGAGAGGCTGCTGCAGCCCAGTGCACAGGGTGACAGCAGCGTGTCTGCTGGTTTGGGGAGAGAGGCTGCTGCAGCCCAGCGCACAGGGTGACAGCAGCGGGACTGCTGGTTTGGGGAGAGAGTCTGCTGCAGCCCAGCGCACAGCATGACAGCAGCGTGTCTGCTGGTTTGGGGGAGAGAGGCTGCTGCAGCCCAGCGCACAGGGTGACAGCAGCGCATCTGCTGGTTTGGGGAGAGAGGCTGCGGCAGCCCAGCACACAGGGTGACAGCAGCGTGTCTGCTGGTTTGGGGAGAGAGGCTGCTGCAGGCCAGTGCACAGTGTGACAGCAGCATGTATGCTGGTTTGGGGAGAGAGGCTGCAGCAGCCCAGCGCACAGGGTGACAGAGGCTGCTACAGCCCAGCGCACAGGCTGACAGCAGCGTGTCTGCTGGTTTGGGGAGAGAGGCTGCTGCAGCCCAGCGCACATGTTGACAGCAGCGTGTCTGCTGGTTTGGGGAGGGAGGCTGCTGCAACCCAGCGCACAGGGTGACAGCAGCGTGTCTGCTGGTTTGAGGAGAGAGGCTTCTGCAGCCCAGCGCACAGTGTGACAGCAGTGTGTCTGCTGGTTTGGGGAGAGAGGCTGCTGCAGCCCAGCGCACAGGGTGACAGCAGCATGTCTGCTGGTTTGGGGAGAGCGGCTGCTGCAGCCCAGCGCACAGGGTGACAGCAGCGTGTCTGCTGATTTGGGGAGAGAGGCTGCTGCAGCCCAGCACACAGGGAGACAGCAGCGTGTTTGCGAGTTTGGGGAGAGAGGCTGCTGCAGCCCAGCGCACAGTGTGACAGCAGCGTGTCTGATGGTTTGGGGAGAGAGGCTGCTGCAGCCCAGCACACAGTGTCACAGCAGCATGTCTGCTGGTTTGCGGAGAGAGGCTGCTGCTGGCCAGCGTACAGTGTGACAGCAGCGTGTCTGCTGGTTTGGGGAGAGAGGCTGCTGCAGCCCAGCACACAGGGTGACAGCAGCGTGTCTGCTGGTTTGGGGAGAGAGGCTGCTGCAGCCCAGCGCACAGGGTGACAGCAGCGTGTCTGCTGGTTTGGGGAGAGAGGCTGCTGCTGCCCAGCGCACAGGGTGACAGCAGCGTGTCTGCTGGTTTGGGGAGAGAGGCTGCTGCAGCCGAGCACACAGGGTGACAGCAGCATGTCTGCTGGTTTGGGAGAGAGGGATGCTGCAGCCCAGCACGCAGGGTGACAGCAGCATGTCTGCTCGTTTGGGGAGAGAGGCTGATGCAGCCCAGTACACAGGGTGACAGCAGCGTGTCTGCTGGTTTTGGGGAGAGAGGCTGCTGCAGCCCAGCGCACAGTGTGACAGCAGCGTGTCTGCTGGTTTGGGAGAGAGGCTGCTGCAGCCCAGTGCACAGGGTGACAGCAGCACGTCTGCTTGTTTGGGGAGAGAGGCTGCTGCAAGCCCAGCGCACAGTGTGACAGCAGCGTGTTTGTGGGTTTGGGGAGAGAGGCTGCTGCAGCCCAGCGCACAGTGTGACAGCAGCATGTCTGCTGTTTGGGGAGAGAGGCTGCTGCAGCCCAGTGCACAGGGTGACAGCAGCGTGTCTGCTGGTTTGGGGAGAGAGGCTGCTGCAGCCCAGCGCACAGGGTGACAGCTGCATGTCTTCTGGTTTGGGGAGAGAGGCTGCTGCAGCCCAGCGCACAGGCTGACAGCAGCGTGTCTGCTGGTTTGGGGAGAGAGGCTGCTGCAGCCCAGCGCACAGGGTGACAGCAGCATGTCTGCTGGTTGGGGAGGAGAGGCTGCTGCAGCCCAGCGCACAGGGTGACAGCAGCGTGTCTGCTGGTTTGGGGGAGAGAGGATGCTGCAGCCCAGCACGCAGGGTGACAGCAGCATGTCTGCTGGTTTGGGGAGAGAGGCTGCTGCAGCCCAGCACGCAGGGTGACAGCAGCGTGTCTGCTGGTTTGGGGAGAGAGGCTGCTGCAGCCCAGCACACAGTGTGATAGCAGCGTGTCTGCTGGTTTGGAAGAGAGGCTGCTGCAGCCCAGCACACAGTGTGACAGCAGCGTGTCTGATTGTTTGGGGAGAGAGGCTGCTGCAGCCCAGCACACAGGGTGACAGCAGCGTGTCTGCTGGTTTGGGGAGAGAGGCTGCTGCAGCCCAGCACACAGTGTGACAGCTGCGTTTCTGCTGGTTTGGGGAGAGAGGCTGCTGCAGCCCAGCACACAGTATACAGCAGCGTGTCTGCTGGTCTGGGGAGAGAGGCCGCTGCAGCCCAGCACACAGTGTGACAGTAGCGTCTCTGCTGGTTTGGGGAGAGAGGCTGCTGCAGCCCAGCAAACAGGGTGACAGCAGCGTGTCTGCTGGTTTGGGGAGAGAGGCTGCTGCAGCCCAGCACACAGGGAGACAGTAGCGTGTTTGCGGGTTTTGGGGAGAGAGGCTGCTGCAGCCCAGCGCACAGGGTGACAGCAGCGTGTCTGATGGTTTGGGGAGAGAGGCTGCTGCAGCCCAGCACACAGTGTCACAGCAGCATGTCTGCTGGTTTGAGGAGAGAGGCTGCTGCTGGCCAGCGCACAGTGTGACAGCAGCGTGTCTGCTGGTTTGGGGAGAGAGGCTGCTGCAGCCCAGCACACAGCGTGACAGCAGCATGTCTGCTGGTTTGGGGAGAGAGGCTGCTGCAGCCCAGCGCACAGGGTGACAGCAGCGTGTCTGCTGGTTTGTTGAGAGAGGCTGCTGCAGCCCCAGCGCACAGTGTGACAGCAGCGTGTCTGATGGTTTGGGGAGAGAGGCTGCTGCAGCCCAGCACACAGTGTCACAGCAGCATGTCTGCTGGTTTGCGGAGAGAGGCTGCTGCTGGCCAGCGTACAGTGTGACAGCAGCGTGTCTGCTGGTTTGGGAGAGAGGCTGCTGCAGCCCAGCACACAGGGTGACAGCAGCGTGTCTGCTGGTTTGGGGAGAGAGGCTGCTGCAGCCCAGCGCACAGGGTGACAGCAGCGTGTCTGCTGGTTTGGGGAGAGAGGCTGCTGCTGCCCAGCGCACAGGGTGACAGCAGCGTGTCTGCTGGTTTGGGGAGAGAGGCTGCTGCAGCCGAGCACACAGGGTGACAGCAGCATGTCTGCTGGTTTGGGGAGAGAGGATGCTGCAGCCCAGCACGCAGGGTGACAGCAGCATGTCTGCTCGTTTGGGGAGAGAGGCTGATGCAGCCCAGTACACAGGGTGACAGCAGCGTGTCTGCTGGTTTGGGGAGAGAGGCTGCTGCAGCCCAGCGCACAGGTGTGACAGCAGCGTGTCTGCTGGTTTGGGGAGAGAGGCTGCTGCAGCCCAGTGCACAGGGTGACAGCAGCACGTCTGCTTGTTTGGGGAGAGAGGCTGCTGCAGCCCAGCGCACAGTGTGACAGCAGCGTGTTTGTTGGGTTTGGGGAGAGGCTGCTGCAGCCCAGCGCACAGTGTGACAGCAGCATGTCTGCTGGTTTGGGGAGAGAGGCTGCTGCAGCCCAGCGCACAGGGTGACAGCAGCGTGTCTGCTGGTTTGGGGAGAGAGGCTGCTGCAGCCCAGCGCACAGGGTGACAGCTGCATGTCTTCTGGTTTGGGGAGAGAGGCTGCTGCAGCCCAGCGCACAGGCTGACAGCAGCGTGTCTGCTGGTTTGGGAGAGAGGCTGCTGCAGCCCAGCGCACAGGGTGACAGCAGCATGTCTGCTGGTTTGGGGAGAGAGGCTGCTGCAGCCCAGCGCACAGGGTGACAGCAGCGTGTCTGCTGGTTTGGGGAGAGAGGATGCTGCAGCCCAGCACGCAGGGTGACAGCAGC
The DNA here is from genome assembly GCA_031769625.1 of Taudactylus pleione. Lineage (NCBI taxonomy): Eukaryota > Metazoa > Chordata > Amphibia > Anura > Myobatrachidae > Taudactylus > Taudactylus pleione. The sequence continues at coordinate 464,904 of JAUIMM010001714.1, forward strand.
ATGTCTGCTGGTTTGGGGAGAGAGGCTGCTGCAGCCCAGCACGCAGGGTGACAGCAGCGTGTCTGCTGGTTTGGGGAGAGAGGCTGCTGCAGCCCAGCACACAGTGTGATAGCAGCGTGTCTGCTGGTTTGGGAAGAGAGGCTGCTGCAGCCCAGCACAGAGTGTGACAGCAGCGTGTCTGATTGTTTGGGGAGAGAGGCTGCTGCAGCCCAGCACACAGGGTGACAGCAGCGTGTTTGCTGGTTTGGGGAGAGAGGCTGCTGCAGCCCAGCACACAGTGTGACAGCTGCGTTTCTGCTGGTTTGGGGAGAGAGGCTGCTGCAGCCCAGCACACAGTATACAGCAGCGTGTCTGCTGGTCTGGGGAGAGAGGCCGCTGCAGCCCAGCACACAGTGTGACAGTAGCGTCTCTGCTGGTTTGGGGAGAGAGGCTGCTGCAGCCCAGCAAACAGGGTGACAGCAGCGTGTCTGCTGGTTTGGGGAGAGAGGCTGCTGCAGCCCAGCACACAGGGAGACAGTAGCGTGTTTGCGGGTTTGGGGAGAGAGGCTGCTGCAGCCCAGCGCACAGGGTGACAGCAGCGTGTCTGATGGTTTGGGGAGAGAGGCTGCTGCAGCCCAGCACACAGTGTCACAGCAGCATGTCTGCTGGTTTGAGGAGAGAGGCTGCTGCTGGCCAGCGCACAGTGTGACAGCAGCGTGTCTGCTGGTTTGGGGAGAGAGGCTGCTGCAGCCCAGCACACAGCGTGACAGCAGCATGTCTGCTGGTTTGGGGAGAGAGGCTGCTGCAGCCCAGCGCACAGGGTGACAGCAGCGTGTCTGCTGGTTTGTTGAGAGAGGCTGCTGCAGCCCAGCACACAGGGTGACAGCAGCATGTCTGCTGGTTTGGGGAGAGAGGATGCTGCAGCCCAGCACGCAGGGTGACAGCAGCATGTCTGCTGGTTTGGGGAGAGAGGCTGCTGCAGCCCAGTACACAGGGTGACAGCAGCGTGTCTGCTGGTTTGGGGAGAGAGGCTGCTGCAGTCCAGCGCACAGTGTGACAGCAGCGTGTCTGCTGGTTTGGGAAGAGAGGCTGCTGCAGCCCAGCACACAGGGTGACAGCAGCGTGTCTGCTAGATTGGGGAGAGAGACTGCTGCAGCCCAGCACACAGTGTGACAGCAGCGTGTCTGCTGGTTTGGGGAGAGAGGCTGCTGCAGCCCAGCACACAGTGTGACAGCAGCGTGTCTGATTGTTTGGGGAGAGAGGCTGCTGCAGCCCAGCACACAGGGTGACAGCAGCGTGTCTGCTGGTTTGGGGAGAGAGGCTGCTGCAGCCCAGCACACAGTGTGACAGCAGCGTGTCTGCTGGTTTGGGGAGAGAGGCTGCTGCAGCCCAGCACACAGTATACAGCAGCATGTCTGCTGGTCTGGGGAGAGAGGCCGCTGCAGCCCAGCACACAGTGTGACAGTAGCGTCTCTGCTGGTTTGGGGAGAGAGGCTGCTGCAGCCCAGCAAACAGGGTGACAGCAGCGTGTCTGCTGGTTTGGGGAGAGAGGCTGCTGCAGCCCAGCACACAGGGAGACAGTAGCGTGTTTGCGGGTTTGGGGAGAGAGGCTGCTGCAGCCCAGTGCACAGGGTGACAGCAGCGTGTCTGATGGTTTGGGGAGAGAGGCTGCTGCAGCCCAGCACACAGGGTGACAGCAGCGTGTCTGCTGGTTTGGGGAGAGAGGCTGCTGCAGCCCAGCACACAGGGTGACAGCAGCGTGTCTGCTGGTTTGGGGAGAGAGGCTGCTGCAGCCCAGCGCACAGGGTGACAGCAGCGTGTCTGCTGGTTTGGGGAGAGAAGCTGCTGCAGCCCAGCGCACAGTGTGACTGCAGCATGTCTGCTGGTTTGGGGAGAGAGGCTGCTGCAGCCCAGCGCACAGGGTGACAGCAGCATGTCTGCTGGTTTGGGGAGAGAGGGTGCTGCAGCCCAGCACACAGTGTGACAGCAGCGTGTCTGCTGGTTTGGGGAGAGAGGCTGCTGCAGCCCAGTGCACAGGGTGACAGCAACGTATCTGCTGGTTTGGGGATAGAGGCTACTGCAGCCCAGCGCACAGGGGGACAGCAACGTGTCTGCTGGTTTGGGGAGAGAGGCTGCTGCACCCCAGCGCACAGGGTGACAGCAGCGTGTCTGCTGGTTTGGGGAGAGAGGCAGCTGCAGCCCAGCACACAGGGTGACAGCAGCGCATCTGCTGGTTTGGGGAGAGAGGCTGCTGCAGCCCAGCACACAGTGTGACAGCAGCGCGTCTGCTGGTTTGGGGAGAGAGGTTGCTGCAGCCCAGCACACAGTGTGACAGCAGCGCATCTACTGGTTTGGGGAGAGAGGCTGCTGCAGCCCAGCACACAGGGTGACAGCAGCGTGTCTGCTGGTTTGGGGAGAGAGGCTGCTGCAGCCCAGCGCTCAGTGTGACAGCAGCGTGTCTGCTGGTTTGGGGAGAGAGGCTGCTGCAGGCCAGCGCACAGGGTGACAGAGGCTGCTGCAGCCCAGCGCACAGACTGACAGCAGTGTGTCTGCTGGTTTGGGGAGAGAGGCTGCTGCAGCCCAGTGCACAGGGTGACAGCAGCGTGTCTGCTGGTTTGGGGAGAGAGGCTGCTGCAGCCCAGCGCACAGGGTGACAGCAGCGGGACTGCTGGTTTGGGGAGAGAGTCTGCTGCAGCCCAGCGCACAGCGTGACAGCAGCGTGTCTGCTGGTTTGGGGAGAGAGGCTGCTGCAGCCCAGCGCACAGGGTGACAGCAGCGCATCTGCTGGTTTGGGGAGAGAGGCTGCGGCAGCCCAGCACACAGGGTGACAGCAGCATGTCTGCTGGTTTGGGGAGAGAGGCTGCTGCAGGCCAGCGCACAGTGTGACAGCAGCATGTATGCTGGTTTGGGGAGAGAGGCTGCAGCAGCCCAGCGCACAGGGTGACAGAGGCTGCTACAGCCCAGCGCACAGGCTGACAGCAGCGTGTCTGCTGGTTTGGGGAGAGAGGCTGCTGCAGCCCAGCGCACAGGTTGACAGCAGCGTGTCTGCTGGTTTGGGGAGGGAGGCTGCTGCAGCCCAGCGCACAGGGTGACAGCAGCGTGTCTGCTGGTTTGAGGAGAGAGGCTTCTGCAGCCCAGCGCACAGTGTGACAGCAGCGTGTCTGCTGGTTTGGGGAGAGAGGCTGCTGCAGCCCAGCGCACAGGGTGACAGCAGCATGTCTGCTGGTTTGGGGAGAGCGGCTGCTGCAGCCCAGCGCACAGGGTGACAGCAGCGTGTCTGCTGATTTGGGGAGAGAGGCTGCTGCAGCCCAGCACACGGAGACAGCAGCGTGTTTGCGAGTTTGGGGAGAGAGGCTGCTGCAGCCCAGCGCACAGGGTGACAGCAGCGTGTCTGATGGTTTGGGGAGAGAGGCTGCTGCAGCCCAGCACACAGTGCCACAGCAGCATGTCTGCTGGTTTGCGGAGAGAGGCTGCTGCTGGCCAGCGTACAGTGTGACAACAGCGTGTCTGCTGGTTTGGGGAGAGAGGCTGCTGCAGCCCAGCACACAGGGTGACAGCAGCGTGTCTGCTGGTTTGGGGAGAGAGGCTGCTGCAGCCCAGCGCACAGGGTGACAGCAGCGTGTCTGCTGGTTTGGGGAGAGAGGCTGCTGCTGCCCAGCGCACAGGGTGACAGCAGCGTGTCTGCTGGTTTGGGGAGAGAAGCTGCTGCAGCCGAGCACACAGGGTGACAGCAGCATGTCTGCTGGTTTGGGGAGAGAGGATGCTGCAGCCCAGCACGCAGGGTGACAGCAGCATGTCTGCTGGTTTGGGGAGAGAGGCTGATGCAGCCCAGTACACAGGGTGACAGCAGCGTGTCTGCTGGTTTGGGGAGAGAGGCTGCTGCAGCCCAGCGCACAGTGTGACAGCAGCGTGTCTGCTGGTTTGGGGAGAGAGGCTGCTGCAGCCCAGTGCACAGGGTGACAGCAGCACGTCTGCTTGTTTGGGGAGAGAGGCTGCTGCAGCCCAGCGCACAGTTTGACAGCAGCGTGTTTGTGGGTTTGGGGAGAGAGGCTGCTGCAGCCCAGCGCACAGTGTGACAGCAGCATGTCTGCTGGTTTGGGGAGAGAGGCTGCTGCAGCCCAGCGCACAGGGTGACAGCAGCGTGTCTGCTGGTTTGGGGAGAGAGGCTGCTGCAGCCCAGCGCACAGGGTGACAGCTGCATGTCTTCTGGTTTGGGGAGAGAGGCTGCTGCAGCCCAGCGCACTGGCTGACAGCAGCGTGTCTGCTGGTTTGGGGAGAGAGGCTGCTGCAGCCCAGCGCACAGGGTGACAGCAGCATGTCTGCTGGTTTGGGGAGAGAGGCTGCTGCAGCCCAGCGCACAGGGTGACAGCAGCGTGTCTGCTGGTTTGGGGAGAGAGGATACTGCAGCCCAGCACGCAGGGTGACAGCAGCATGTCTGCTGGTTTGGGGAGAGAGGCTGCTGCAGCCCAGCACGCAGGGTGACAGCAGCGTGTCTGCTGGTTTGGGGAGAGAGGCTGCTGCAGCCCAGCACACAGTGTGATAGCAGCATGTCTGCTGGTTTGGGAAGAGAGGCTGCTGCAGCCCAGCACACAGTGTGACAGCAGCGTGTCTGATTGTTTGGGGAGAGAGGCTGCTGCAGCCCAGCACACAGGGTGACAGCAGCGTGTCTGCTGGTTTGGGGAGAGAGGCTGCTGCAGCCCAGCACACAGTGTGACAGCTGCGTTTCTGCTGGTTTGGGGAGAGAGGCTGCTCCAGCCCAGCACACAGTATACAGCAGCGTGTCTGCTGGTCTGGGGAGAGAGGCCGCTGCAGCCCAGCACACAGTGTGACAGTAGCGTCTCTGCTGGTTTGGTGAGAGAGGCTGCTGCAGCCCAGCAAACAGGGTGACAGCAGCGTGTCTGCTGGTTTGGGGAGAGAGGCTGCTGCAGCCCAGCACACAGGGTGACAGTAGCGTGTTTGCGGGTTTGGGGAGAGAGGCTGCTGCAGCCCAGCGCACAGGGTGACAGCAGCGTGTCTGATGGTTTGGGGAGAGAGGCTGCTGCAGCCCAGCACACAGTGTCACAGCAGCATGTCTGCTGGTTTGAGGAGAGAGGCTGCTGCTGGCCAGCGCACAGTGTGACAGCAGCGTGTCTGCTGGTTTGGGGAGAGAGGCTGCTGCAGCCCAGCACACAGCGTGACAGCAGCATGTCTGCTGGTTTGGGGAGAGAGGCTGCTGCAGCCCAGCGCACAGGGTGACAGCAGCGTGTCTGCTGGTTTGGGGAGAGAGGCTGCTGCTGCCCAGCGCACAGGGTGACAGCAGCGTGTCTGCTGGTTTGTTGAGAGAGGCTGCTGCAGCCCAGCACACAGGGTGACAGCAGCATGTCTGCTGGTTTGGGGAGAGAGGCTGCTGCAGCCCAGTACACAGGGTGACAGCAGCGTGTCTGCTGGTTTGGGGAGAGAGGCTGCTGCAGTCCAGCGCACAGTGTGACAGCAGCATGTCTGCTGGTTTGGGAAGAGAGGCTGCTGCAGCCCAGCACACAGGGTGACAGCAGCGTGTCTGCTAGATTGGGGAGAGAGACTGCTGCAGCCCAGCACACAGTGTGACAGCAGCGTGTCTGCTGGTTTGGGGAGAGAGGCTGCTGCAGCCCAGCACACAGTGTGACAGCAGCGTGTCTGATTGTTTGGGGAGAGAGGCTGCTGCAGCCCAGCACACAGGGTGACAGCAGCGTGTCTGCTGGTTTGGGGAGAGAGGCTGCTGCAGCCCAGCACACAGTGTGACAGCAGCGTGTCTGCTGGTTTGGGGAGAGAGGCTGCTGCAGCCCAGCACACAGTATACAGCAGCGTGTCTGCTGGTTTGGGGAGAGAGGCCGCTGCAGCCCAGCACACAGTGTGACAGCAGCGTCTCTGCTGGTTTGGGGAGAGAGGCTGCTGCAGCCCAGCAAACAGGGTGACAGCTGCGTCTCTGCTGGTTTGGGGAGAGAGGCTGCTGCAACCAAGCACACAGTGTGACAGTAGTGTGTCTGCTGGTTTGGGGAGAGAGGCTGCTGCAGCCCAGCGCAAAGTGTGACAGCAGCGTGTCTGCTGGTTTGGGGAGAGAGGCTGCTGCAGCCCAGCACACAGGGTGACAGCAGCATGTCTGCTGGTTTGGGGAGAGAGGCTGCAGCAGCCCAGCGCACAGTGTGACAGCAGCATGTCTGCTGGTTTGGGGAGAGAGGCTGCTGCAGCCCAGCACACAGGGTGACAGCAGCGTGTCTGCTGGTTTGGGGAGAAAAGCTGCTGCAGCCCAGCGCACAGTTTGACAGCAGCATGTCTGCTGGTTTGGGGAGAGAGGCTGCTGCAGCCCAGCGCACAGGGTGACAGCAGCATGTCTGCTGGTTTGGGGAGAGAGGCTGCTGCAGCCCAGCGCACAGTGTGACAGCAGCGTGTCTGCTGGTTTGGGGAGAGAGGCTGCTGCAGCCCAGCACACAGGGTGACAGCAGCGCATCTGCTGGTTTGGGGAGAGAGGCTGCTGTAGCCCAGCACACAGTGTGACAGCAGCGCGTCTGCTGGTTTGGGGAGAGAGGCTGCTGCAGCCCAGCACACAGGGTGACAGCAGCGTGTCTGCTAGATTGGGGAGAGAGACTGCTGCAGCCCAGCACACAGTGTGACAGCAGCGTGTCTGCTGGTTTGGGGAGAGAGGCTACTGCAGCCCAGCGCACAGGGGGACAGCAACGTGTCTGCTGGTTTGGGGAGAGAAGCTGCTGCAGCCCAGCGCACAGTGTGACAGCAGCATGTCTGCTGGTTTGGGGAGAGAGGCTGCTGCAGCCCAGTGCACAGGGGACCGCAACGTGTCTGCTGGTTTGGGGAGAGAGGCTGCTGCAGCCCAGTGCACAGGGTGACAGCAGCGTGTCTGCTGGTTTGGGGAGAGAGGCTGCTGCAGCCCAGCACACAGGGTGACAGCAGCGCATCTGCTGGTTTGGGGAGAGAGGCTGCTGCAGCCCAGCACACAGTGTGACAGCAGCGCGTCTTCTGGTTTGGGGAGAGAGGCTGCTGCAGCCCAGCACACAGTGTGACAGCAGCGCGTCTGCTGGTTTGGGGAGAGAGGCTGCTGCAGCCCAGCACACAGGGTGACAGCAGCATGTCAGCTGGTTTGGGGAGAGAGGCTACTGCAGCCCAGCGCTCAGTGTGACAGCAGTGTGTCTGCTGGTTTGGGGGGAGAGGCTGCTGCAGGCCAGCGCACAGTGTGACAGCAGCATGTCTGCTGGTTTGGGGAGAGAGGCTGCAGCAGCCCAGCGCACAGGGTGACAGAGGCTGCTTCAGCCCAGAGCACAGGCTGACAGCAGCGTGTCTGCTGGGATGAGGAGAGAGGCTGCTGCAGCCCAGCGCACAGGGTGACAGCAGCATGTCTGCTGGTTTGGGGAGAGAGGCTGCTGCAGCCCAGCACACAGGGTGACAGCAGCATGTCTGCTGGTTTGGGGAGAGAGACTGCTGCAGCCCAGCACACAGGGTGACAGCAGCGGGACTGCTGGTTTGGGGAGAGAGTCTGCTGTAGCCCAGCGCACAGGGTGACAGCAGCATGTCTGCTGGTTTGGGGAGAGAGGCTGCTGCAGCCCAGCGCACAGGGTGACAGCAGCGTATCCACTGGTTTGGGGAGAGAGGCTGCTGCAGCCTAGCACACAGGGAGACAGCAGCGTGTCTGCTGGTTTGGGGAGAGAGGCTGCTGCAGGCCAGCGCACAGTGTGACAGCAGCATGTCTGCTGGTTTGGGGAGAGAGGCTGCAGCAGCCCAGCGCACAGGGTGACAGAGGCTGCTGCAGCCCAGCACATAGGCTGACAGCAGCGTGTCTGCTGGTTTGGGGAGAGAGGCTGCTGCAGCCCAGCACACAGGGTGACAGCAGCGTGTCTGCTGGTTTGGGGAGAGAGGCTGCTGCAGCCCAGCGCACAGGGTGACAGCAGCGGGACTGCTGGTTTGGGGAGAGAGTCTGCTGCAGCCCAGTGCACAGGGTGACAGCAGCATGACTGCTGGTTTGGGGAGAGAGGCTGCTGCAGCCCAGCACACAGGGTGACAGCAGCGCATCTGCTGGTTTGGGGAGAGTGGCTGCTGCAGCCCAGCACACAGGGTGACAGCAGCGCATCTGCTGGTTTGGGGAGAGAGGCTGCTGCAGCCCAGCGCACAGGGTGACAGCAGCGCATCTGCTGTTTTGGGGAGAGAGGCTGCTGCAGCCCAGCGCACAGGGTGACAGCAGCGCATCTGCTGGTTTCGGGAGAGAGGCTGCTGCAGCCCAGCGCACAGGGTGACAGCAGTGCATCTGCTGGTTTGGGGAGAGAGGCTGCTGCAGGCCTGCGCACAGTGTGACAGCAGCATGTCTGCTGGTTTGGGGAGAGAGGCTGCAGCAGCCCAGTGCACAGGGTGACAGAGGCTGATGCAGCCCAGCGCACAGGCTGACAGCAGCGTGTCTGCTGGTTTGGGGAGAGAGGCTGCTGCAGCCCAGCGCACAGGGTGACAGCAGTGTGTCTCCTGGTTTGGGGAGAGAGGCTGCTGCAGCCCAGCGCACAGGGTGACAGCAGCGTGTCTGCTGGTTTAGGGAGAGAGTCTGCTGCAGCCCAGCGCACAGGGTGACAGCAGCGTGTCTGCTGGTTTGGGGAGAGAGGCTGCTGCAGCCCAGCGCACAGTGTGACAGCAGCGTGTCTGCTGGTTTGGGAAGAGAGGCTGCTGCAGCCCAGCACACAGGGTGACAGCAGCGTGATTGCTAGATTGGGGAGAGAGAATGCTGCGGCCCAGCACACAGTGTGACAGCAGCGTGTCTGCTGGTTTGGGGAGAGAGGCTGCTGCAGCCCAGCACACAGTGTGACAGCAGTGTGTCTGATTGTTTGGGGAGAGAGGCTGCTGCAGCCCAGCACACAGGGTGACAGCAGCGTGTCTGCTGGTTTGGGGAGAGAGGCTGCTGCAGCCCAGCACACAGTGTGACAGCAGCATGTCTGCTGGTTTGGGGAGAGAGGCAGCTGCAGCCCAGCACACAGTATACAGCAGCGTGTCTGCTGGTTTGGGGAGAGAGGCCGCTGCAGCCCAGCACACAGTGTGACAGCAGCGTCTCTGCTGGTTTGGGGAGAGAGGCTGCTGCAGCCCAGCAAACAGGGTGACAGCAGCGTCTCTGCTGGTTTGGGGAGAGAGGCTGCTGCAGCCAAGCACACAGTGTGACAGTAGTGTGTCTGCTGGTTTGGGGAGAGAGGCTGCTGCAGCCCAGCGCAAAGTGTGACAGCAGCGTGTCTGCTGGTTAGTGGAGAGAGGCTGCTGCAGCCCAGCGCACAGGGTGACAGCAGCATGTCTGCTGGTTTGGGGAGAGAGGCTGCAGCAGCCCAGCGCACAGTGTGACAGCAGCATGTCTGCTGGTTTGGGGAGAGAGGCTGCTGCAGCCCAGCACACAGGGTGACAACAGCGTGTCTGCTGGTTTGGGGAGAGAGGCTGCTGCAGCCCAGCACACAGGGTGACAGCAGCATGTCTGCTGGTTTGGGGAGAGAGGCTGCTGCAGCCCAGCGCACAGGGTGACAGCAGCGTGTCTGCTGGTTTGGGGAGAGAGGCTGCTGCAGCCCAGCACACAGGGTGACAGCAGCGTGTCTGCTGGTTTGGGGAGAGAAGCTGCTGCAGCCCAGCGCACAGTGTGACAGCAGCATGTCTGCTGGTTTGGGGAGAGAGGCTGCTGCAGCCCAGCGCACAGGGTGACAGTAGCATGTCTGCTGGTTTGGTGAGAGAGGCTGCTGCAGCCCAGCACACAGTGTGACAGCAGCGTGTCTGCTGGTTTGGGGAGAGAGGCTGCTGCAGCCCAGCGCACAGGGTGACAGCAACGTGTCTGCTGGTTTGGGGAGAGAGGCTACTGCAGCCCAGCGCACAGGGGGACAGCAACGTGTCTGCTGGTTTGGGGAGAGATGCTGCTGCAGACCAGCGCACACGGTGACAGCAGTGTGACTGCTGGTTTGGGGAGAGAGGCTGCTGCAGCCCAGCACACAGGGTGACAGCAGCGCATCTGCTGGTTTGGGGAGAGAGGCTGCTGCAGCCCAGCACACAGTGTGACAGCAGCGCGTCTGCTGGTTTGGGGAGAGAGGCTGCTGCAGCCCAGCACACAGTGTGACAGCAGCGCATCTACTGGTTTGGGGAGAGAGGCTGCTGCAGCCCAGTGCACAGGGTGACAGCAGCGTGTCTGCTAGTTTGGGGAGAGAGGCTGCTGCAGCCCAGCGCTCAGTGTGACAGCAGCGTGTCTGCTGGTTTGGGGAGAGAGGCTGCTGCAGGCCAGCGCACAGTGTGACAGCAGCATGTCTGCTGGTTTGGGGAGAGAGGCTGCAGCAGCCCAGCGCACAGGGTGACAGAGGCTGCTGCAGCCTAGCGCACAGGCTGACAGCAGCGTGTCTGCTGGTTTGGGGAGAGAGGCTGCTGCAGCCCAGTGCACAGGGTGACAGCAGCGTGTCTGCTGGATTGGGGAGAGAGGCTGCTGCAGCCCAGCGCACAGGGTGACAGCAGCGGGACTGCTGGTTTGGGGATAGAGTCTGCTGCAGCCCAGCGCACAGGGTGACAGCAGTGTGTCTGCTGGTTTGGGGAGAGAGGCTGCTGCAGCCCAGCGCACAGGGTGACAGCAGCGCATCTGCTGGTTTGGGGAGAGAGGCTGCTGCAGCCCAGCACACAGGGTGACAGCAGCGAGTCTGCTGGTTTGGGGAGAGAGGCTGCTGCAGGCCAGCGCACAGTGTGACAGCAGCATGTCTGCTGGTTTGGGGAGAGAGGCTGCAGCAGCCCAGCGCACAGGGTGACAGAGGCTGCTACAGCCCAGCGCACAGGCTGACAGCAGCGTGTCTGCTGGTTTGGGGAGAGAGGCTGCTGCAGCCCAGCGCACAGGGTGACAGCAGCGTGTCTGCTGGTTTGGGAGAAAGGCTGCTGCAGCCCAGCGCACAGGGTGACAGCAGCGGGACTGCTGGTTTGGGGAGAGAGTCTGCTGCAGCCCAGCGCACAGGGTGACAGCAGTGTGTCTGCTGGTTTGGGAAGAGAGGCTGCTGCAGCCCAGCGCACAGGGTGACAGCAGCGCATCTGCTGGTTTGGGGAGAGAGGCTGCTGCAGCCCAGCACACAGGGTGACAGCAGCGCATCTGCTGGTTTGGGGAGAGAGGCTGCTGCAGCCCAGCACACAGGGTGACAGCAGTGCATCTGCTGGTTTGGGGAGAGAGGCTGCTGCAGCCCAGCGCACAGGGTGACAGCAGCGCATCTGCTGGTTTGGGGAGAGAGGCTGCTGCAGCCCAGCGCACAGGGTGACAGCAGCGCGTCTGCTGGTTTGGGGAGAGAGGCTGCTGCAGCCCAGCGCACAGGGTGACAGCAGCGTGTCTGCTGGTTTGGGGAGAGAGGCTGCTGCAGCCCAGCGCACAATGTGACAGCAGCATGTCTGCTGGTTTGGGGAGAGAGGCTGCTGCAGCCCAGCGCACAGGGTGACAGTAGCATGTCTGCTGGTTTGGGGAGAGAGGCTGCTGCAGCCCAGCGCACAATGTGACAGCAGCATGTCTGCTGGTTTGGGGAGAGAGGCTGCTGCAGCCCAGCGCACAGGGTGACAGTAGCGTGTCTGCTGGTTTGGGGAGAGAGGCTGCTGCAGGCAAGCGCACTGGGTGACAGCAGCCTGTTTGCTGGTTTTGGGGAGGGAGGCTGCTGCAGCCCAGCGCACAGGGTGACAGCAGCGTGTCTGCTGGTTTGGGGAGAGAGGCTGCTGCAGGCAAGCGCACTGGGTGACAGCAGCCTGTTTGCTGGTTTTGGGGAGGGAGGCTGCTGCAGCCCAGCGCACAGGGTGACAGCAGCGTGTCTGCTGGTTTGGGGAGGGAGGCTGCTGCAGCCCAGCGTACAGGGTGACAGCAGTGTGTCTGCTGGTTTGAGGAGAGAGGCTTCTGCAGCCCAGCGCACAGTGTGACAGCAGCGTGTCTGCTGGTTTGGGGAGAGAGGCTGCTGCAGCCCAGCGCACAGGGTGACAGCAGCGTGTCTGCTGGTTTGGGGAGAGAGGCTGCTGCAGCCCAGCGCACAGTGTGACAGCAGCGTGTCTGCTGGTTTGGGGAGAGAGGCTGCTGCAGCCCAGCGCACAGGGTGACAGCAGCGTGTCTGCTGGTTTGGGGAGAGAGGCTGCTGCAGCCCAGCACACAGGGAGACAGCAGCGTGTTTGCGGGTTTGGGGAGAGAGGCTGCTGCAGCCCAGTGCACAGGGTGACAGCAGCGTGTCTGCTGGTTTGGGGAGAGAGGCTGCTGCAGCCCAGCGCACAGGGTGACAGCAGCGTGTCTGCTGGTTTGGGGAGAGAGGCTGCTGCAGCCCAGCACACAGGGTGACAGCAGCGTGTCTGCTGGTTTGGGGAGAGAGGCTGCTGCAGCCCAGCGCACAGTGTGATAGCAGCGTGTCTGCTGGTTTGGGAAGAGAGGCTGCTGCAGCCCAGCACACAGGGTGACAGCAGCATGTCTGCTGGTTTGGGGAGAGAGGCTGCTGCAGCCCAGCACACAGGTTGACAGCAGCGTGTCTGCTGGTTTGGGGAGAGAGGCTGCTGCAGCCCAGCGCACAGTGTGATAGCAGCGTGTCTGCTGGTTTGGGAAGAGAGGCTGCTGCAGCCCAGCACACAGGGTGACAGCAGCGTGTCTGCTAGATTGGGGAGAGAGACTGCTGCAGCCCAGCACACAGTGTGACAGCAGCGTGTCTGCTGGTTTGGGGAGAGAGGCTGCTGCAGCCCAGCTCACAGTGTGACAGCAGCGTGTCTGATTGTTTGGGGAGAGAGGCTGCTGCAGCCCAGCACACAGTGTGACAGCAGCGTGTCTGCTGGTTTGGGGAGAGAGGCTGCTGCAGCCCAGCACACAGTGTGACAGCAGCATGTCTGCTGGTTTGGGGAGAGAGGCTGCTGCAGCCCAGCACACAGTATACAGCAGCGTGTCTGCTGTTCTGGGGAGAGAGGTCGCTGCAGCCCAGCACACAGTGTGACAGTAGCGTCTCTGCTGGTTTGGGGAGAGAGGCTGCTGCAGCCCAGCAAAAAGGGTGACAGCAGCATCTCTGCTGGTTTGGGGAGAGAGGCTGCTGCAGCCCAGCACACAGTGTGACAGTAGTGTGTCTGCTGGTTTGGGGAGAGAGGCTGCTGCAGCCTAGCGCAAAGTGTGACAGCAGCGTGTCTGCTGGTTTGGGGAGAGAGGCTGCTGCAGCCCAGCGCACAGTGTGACAGCAGCATGTCTGCTGGTTTGGGGAGAGTGGCTGCTGCAGCCCAGCACACAGTGTGACAGCAGCGTGTCTGCTGGTTTGGGGAGAGAGGCTGCTGCAGCCCAGCGCACAGGGTGACAGCAGCGTGTCTGCTGGTTTGGGGAGAGAGGCTGCTGCAGCCCAGCACACAGGGAGACAGCAGCGTGTTTGCGGGTTTGGGGAGAGAGGCTGCTGCAGCCCAGCGCACAGGGTGACAGCAGCGTGTCTGCTGGTTTGGGGAGAGAGGCTGCTGCAGCCCAGCGCACAGGGTGACAGCAGCGTGTCTGCTGGTTTGGGGAGAGAGGCTGCTGCAGCCCAGCACACAGGGTGACAGCAGCGTGTCTGCTGGTTTGGGGAGAGAGGCTGCTGCAGCCCAGCGCACAGTGTGATAGCAGCGTGTCTGCTGGTTTGGGAAGAGAGGCTGCTGCAGCCCAGCACACAGGGTGACAGCAGCGTGTCTGCTAGATTGGGGAGAGAGACTGCTGCAGCCCAGCACACAGTGTGACAGCAGCGTGTCTGCTGGTTTGGGGAGAGAGGCTGCTGCAGCCCAGCTCACAGTGTGACAGCAGCGTGTCTGATTGTTTGGGGAGAGAGGCTGCTGCAGCCCAGCACACAGTGTGACAGCAGCGTGTCTGCTGGTTTGGGGAGAGAGGCTGCTGCAGCCCAGCACACAGTGTGACAGCAGCATGTCTGCTGGTTTGGGGAGAGAGGCTGCTGCAGCCCAGCACACAGTATACAGCAGCATGTCTGCTGTTCTGGGGAGAGAGGTCGCTGCAGCCCAGCACACAGTGTGACAGTAGCGTCTCTGCTGGTTTGGGGAGAGAGGCTGCTGCAGCCCAGCAAAAAGGGTGACAGCAGCATCTCTGCTGGTTTGGGGAGAGAGGCTGCTGCAGCCCAGCACACAGTGTGACAGTAGTGTGTCTGCTGGTTTGGGGAGAGAGGCTGCTGCAGCCTAGCGCAAAGTGTGACAGCAGCGTGTCTGCTGGTTTGGGGAGAGAGGCTGCTGCAGCCCAGCGCACAGTGTGACAGCAGCATGTCTGCTGGTTTGGGGAGAGTGGCTGCTGCAGCCCAGCACACAGGGTGACAACAGCATGTCTGCTGGTTTGGGGAGAGAGGCTGCTGCTGCCCAGCACACAGGGTGACAGCAGCGTGTCTGCTGGTTTGGGGAGAGAGGCTGCTGCAGCCCAGCGCACAGGGTGACAGCAGCGTGTCTGCTGGTTTGGGGAGAGAGGCTGCTGCAGCCCAGCACACAGGGTGACAGCAGCGTGTCTGCTGGTTTGGGGAGAGAAGCTGCTGCAGCCCAGCGCACAGTGTGACAGCAGCATGTCTGCTGGTTTGGGGAGAGAGGCTGCTGCAGCCCAGCGCACAGGGTGACAGCAGCATGTCTGCTGGTTTGGGGAGAGAGGCTGCTGCAGCCCAGTGCACAGTGTGACAGCAGCGTGTCTGCTGATTTGGGGAGTGAGGCTGCTGCAGCCCAGCGCACAGGGTGACAGCAACGTGTCTGCTGGTTTGGGGAGAGAGGCTACTGCAGCCCAGCGCACAGGGGACCGCAACGTGTCTGCTGGTTTGGGGAGAGAGGCTGCTGGAGCCCAGCGCACAGGGTGACAGCAGCATGTCTGCTGGTTTGGGGAGAGAGGCTGCTGCAGCCCAGCACACAGGGTGACAGCAGCGTGTCTGCTGGTTTGGGGAGAGAGGCTGCTGCAGCCCAGCACACAGGGAGACAGCAGCTTGTTTGCGGGTTTGGGGAGAGAGGCTGCTGCAGCCCAGCGCACAGGGTGACAGCAGCGTGTCTGCTGGATTGGGGAGAGAGGCTGCTGCAGCCCAGCGCACAGGGTGACAGCAGCGTGTCTGCTGGTTTGGGGAGAGAGGCTGCTGCAGCCCAGCGCACAGGGTGACAGCAGCGTGTCTGCTGGTTTGGGGAGAGAGGCTGCTGCAGCCCAGCACACAGGGTGACAGCAGCGTGTCTGCTGGTTTGGGGAGAGAGGCTGCTGCAGCTCAGCGCACAGTGTGATAGCAGCGTGTCTGCTGGTTTGGGAAGAGAGGCTGCTGCAGCCCAGCACACAGGGTGACAGCAGCGTGTCTGCTAGATTGGGGAGAGAGGCTGCTGCAGCCCAGCACACAGGGTGACAGCAGCGTGTCTGCTAGATTGGGGAGAGAGACTGCTGCAGCCCAGCACACAGTGTGACAGCAGCGTGTCTGCTGGTTTGGGGAGAGAGGCTGCTGCAGCCCAGCGCACAGTGTGACAGCAGCATGTCTGCTGGTTTGGGGAGAGTGGCTGCTGCAGCCCAGCACACAGGGTGACAACAGCATGTCTGCTGGTTTGGGGAGAGAGGCTGCTGCTGCCCAGCACACAGGGTGACAGCAGCGTGTCTGCTGGTTTGGGGAGAGAGGCTGCTGCAGCCCAGCGCACAGGGTGACAGCAGCGTGTCTGCTGGTTTGGGGAGAGAGGCTGCTGCAGCCCAGCACACAGGGTGACAGCAGCGTGTCTGCTGGTTTGGGGAGAGAAGCTGCTGCAGCCCAGCGCACAGTGTGACAGCAGCATGTCTGCTGGTTTGGGGAGAGAGGCTGCTGCAGCCCAGCGCACAGGGTGACAGCAGCATGTCTGCTGGTTTGGGGAGAGAGGCTGCTGCAGCCCATTGCACAGTGTGACAGCAGCGTGTCTGCTGGTTTGGGGAGAGAGGCTGCTGCAGCCCAGCGCACAGGGTGACAGCAACGTGTCTGCTGGTTTGGGGAGAGAGGCTACTGCAGCCCAGCGCACAGGGGACCGCAACGTGTCTGCTGGTTTGGGGAGAGAGGCTGCTGGAGCCCAGCGCACAGGGTGACAGCAGCATGTCTGCTGGTTTGGGGAGAGAGGCTGCTGCAGCCCAGCACACAGGTTGACAGCAGCGCATCTGCTGGTTTGGGGAGAGAGGCTGCTGCAGCCCAGCACACAGTGTGACAGCAGCGCGTCTGCTGGTTTGGGGAGAGAGGCTGCTGCAGCCCAGCACACAGTGTGACAGCAGCGCGTCTGCTGGTTTGGGGAGAGAGGCTGCTGCAGCAAAGCACACAGGGTGACAGCAGCGTGTTTGCTGGTTTGGGGAGAGAGGCTGCTGCAGGCCAGCGCACAGTGTGACAGCAGCATGTCTGCTGGTTTGGGGAGAGAGGCTGCAGCAGCCCAGCGCACAGGGTGACAGAGGCTGCTGCAGCCCAGCGCACAGGCTGACAGCAGCGTGTCTGCTGGGTTGGGGAGAGAGGCTGCTGCAGCCCAGCACACAGGGTGACAGCAGCATGTCTGCTGGTTTGGGGAGAGAGGCTGCTGCAGCCCAGCACACAGGGTGACAGCAGCGGGACTGCTGGTTTGGGGAGAGAGTCTGCTGCAGCCCAGCGCACAGGGTGACAGCAGCGTGTCTGCTGGTTTGGGGAGAGAGGCTGCTGCAGCCCAGCGCACAGGGTGACAGCATCGCATCCGCTGGTTTGGGGAGAGAGGCTGCTGCAGCCCAGCACACAGGGTGACAGCAGCGTGTCTGCTGGTTTGGGGAGAGAGGCTGCTGCAGGCCAGCGCACAGTGTGACAGCAGCATGTCTGCTGGTTTGGGGAGAGAGGCTGCAGCAGCCCAGCGCACAGGGTGACAGAGGCTGCTGCAGCCCAGCACACAGGCTGACAGCAGCGAGTCTGCTGGTTTGGGGAGAGAGGCTGCTGCAGCCCAGCGCACACGGTGACAGCAGCGTGTCTGCTGGTTTGGGGAGAGAGGCTGCTGTAGCCCAGCGCACAGGGTGACAGCAGCGGGACTGCTGGTTTGGGGAGAGAGTCTGCTGCAGCCCAGCGCACAGGGTGACAGCAGCATGTCTGCTGGTTTGGGGAGAGAGGCTGCTGCAGCCCAGCGCACAGGGTGACAGCAGCGCATCTGCTGGTTTGGGGAGAGTGGCTGCTGCAGCCCAGCACACAGGGTGACAGCAGTGCATCTGCTGGTTTGGGGAGAGAGGCTGCTGCAGCCCAGCGCACAGGGTGACAGCAGCGCATCTGCTGGTTTGGGGAGAGAGGCTGCTGCAGCCCAGCGCACAGGGTGACAGCAGCGCATCTGCTGGTTTGGGGAGAGAGGCTGCTGCAGCCCAGCGCACAGGGTGACAGCAGTGCATCTGCTGGTTTGGAGAGAGAGGCTGCTGCAGGCCTGCGCACAGTGTGACAGCAGCGTGTCTGCTGGTTTGGGGAGAGAGGCTGCAGCAGCCCAGCGCACAGGGTGACAGTGGCTGCTGCAGCCCAGCGCACAGGCTGACAGCAGCGTGTCTGCTGGTTTGGGGAGAGAGGCTGCTGCAGCCCAGCGCACAGGGTGACAGCAGTGTGTCTGCTGGTTTGGGGAGAGAGGCTGCTGCAGCCCAGCACACAGGGTGACAGCAGCGTGTCTGCTGGTTTGGGGAGAGAGGCTGCTGCAGGCCAGCGTACAGTGTGACAGCAGCATGTCTGCTGGTTTGGGGAGATAGGCTGCAGCAGCCCAGCGCACAGGGTGACAGAGGCTGCTGCAGCCCAGCGCACAGGCTGACAGCAGCGTGTCTCCTGGTTTGGGGAGAGAGGCTGCTGCAGCCCAGCGCACAGGGTGACAGCAGCGTGTCTGCTGGTTTGGGGAGAGAGGCTGCTGCAGCCCAGCGCACAGGGTGACAGCAGCAGGACTGCTGGTTTGGGGAGAGAGTCTGCTGCAGCCCAGCACACAGGGTGACAGCAGCATGTCTGCTGGTTTGGGGAGAGAGGCTTCTGCAGCCCAGCGCACAGTGTGACAGCAGCGTGTCTGCTGGTTTGGGAAGAGAGGCTGCTGCAGCCCAGCACACAGGGTGACAGCAGCGTGTCTGCTAGATTGAGGAGAGAGACTGCTGCAGCCCAGCACACAGTGTGACAGCAGCGTGTCTGCTGGTTTGGGGAGAGAGGCTGCTGTAGCCCAGCGCACAGTGTGATAGCAGCATGTCTGCTGGTTTGGGGAGAGAGGCTGCTGCAGGCCAGCGCACAGTGTGACAGCAGCATGTCTGCTGGTTTGGGGAGAGAGGCTGCAGCAGCCCAGCGCACAGGGTGACAGAGGCTGCTGCAGCCCAGCGCACAGGCTGACAGCAGCGTGTCTGCTGGGTTGGGGGAGAGAGGCTGCTGCAGCCCAGCACACAGGATGTCTGCTGGTTTGGGGAGAGAGGCTGCTGCAGCCCAGCACATAGGGTGACAGCAGCGGGACTGCTGGTTTGGGGAGAGAGTCTGCTGCAGCCCAGCGCACAGGGTGACAGCAGCATGTCTGCTGGTTTGGGGGAGAGAGGCTGCTGCAGCCCAGCGCACAGGGTGACAGCAGCGCATCCGCTGGTTTGGGGAGAGAGGCTGCTGCAGAACAGCACACAGGGTGACAGCAGCGTGTCTGCTGGTTTGGGGAGAGAGGCTGCTGCAGGCCAGCGCACAGTGTGACAGCAGCATGTCTGCTGGTTTGGGGAGAGAGGCTGCAGCAGCCCAGCGCACAGGGTGACAGAGGCTGCTGCAGCCCAGCACACAGGCTGACAGCAGCGTGTCTGCTGGTTTGGGGAGAGAGGCTGCTGCAGCCCAGTGCACACGGTGACAGCAGCGTGTCTGCTGGTTTGGGGAGAGAGGCTGCTGTAGCCCAGTGCACAGGGTGACAGCAGCAGGACTGCTGGTTTGGGGAGAGAGTCTGCTGCAGCCCAGCGCACAGGGTGACAGCAGCATGTCTGCTGGTTTGGGGAGAGAGGCTGCTGCAGCCCAGCGCACAGGGTGACAGCAGCGCATCTGCTGTTTTGGGGAGAGTGGCTGCTGCAGCCCAGCACACAGGGTGACAGCAGTGCATCTGCTGGTTTGGGGAGAGAGGCTGCTGCAGCCCAGCGCACAGGGTGACAGCAGCGCATCTGCTGGTTTGGGGAGAGAGGCTGCTGCAGCCCAGCGCACAGGGTGACAGCAGCGCATCTGCTGGTTTGGGGAGAGAGGCTGCTGCAGCCCAGCTCACAGGGTGACAGCAGTGCATCTGCTGGTTTGGGGAGAGAGGCTGCTGCAGGCCCTGCGCACAGTGTGACAGCAGCGTGTCTGCTGGTTTGGGGAGAGAGGCTGCAGCAGCCCAGCGCACAGGGTGACAGTGGCTGCTGCAGCCCAGCGCACAGGCTGACAGCAGCATGTCTGCTGGTTTGGGGAGAGAGGCTGCTGCAGCCCAGCGCACAGGGTGACAGCAGTGTGTCTGCTGGTTTGGGGAGAGAGGCTGCTGCAGCCCAGCACACAGGGTGACAGCAGCGTGTCTGCTGGTTTGGGGAGAGAGGCTGCTGCAGGCCAGCGCACAGTGTGACAGCAGCATGTCTGCTGGTTTGGGGAGATAGGCTGCAGCAGCCCAGCGCACAGGGTGACAGAGGCTGCTGCAGCCCAGCGCACAGGCTGACAGCAGCGTGTCTGCTGGTTTGGGGAGAGAGGCTGCTGCAGCCCAGCGCACAGGGTGACAGCAGCGTGTCTGCTGGTTTGGGGAGAGAGGCTGCTGCAGCCCAGCGCACAGGGGTGACAGCAGCAGGACTGCTGGTTTGGGGAGAGAGTCTGCTGCAGCCCAGCTCACAGGGTGACAGCAGCATGTCTGCTGGTTTGGGGAGAGAGGCTGCTGCAGCCCAGCGCACAGGGTGACAGCAGCGTGTCTGCTGGTTTGGGGAGAGAGGCTGCTGCAGCCCAGCGCACAGTGTGACAGCAGCGTGTCTGCTGGTTTGGGAAGAGAGGCTGCTGCAGCCCAGCACACAGGGTGACAGCAGCGTGTCTGCTAGATTGAGGAGAGAGGCTGCTGCAGCCCAGCACACAGGATGACAGCAACGTGTCTGCTGGTTTGGGGAGAGAGGCTACTGCAGCCCAGCGCACAGGGGGGACAGCAACGTGTCTGCTGCTTTGGGGAGAGAGGCTGCTGCAGCCCAGCACACAGGGTGACAGCAGCGCATCTGCTGGTTTGGGGGAGAGAGGCTGCTGCAGCCCAGCACACAGTGTGACAGCAGCGCGTCTGCTGGTTTGGGGAGAGAGGCTGCTGCAGCACAGCACACAGTGTGACAGCAGCGCGTCTGCTGGTTTGGGGAGAGAGGCTGCTGCAGCCCAGCACACAGGGTGACAGCAGCGTGTCTGCTGGTTTGGGGAGAGAGGCTTCTGCAGCCCAGCGCTCAGACTGACAGCAGTGTGTCTGCTGGTTTTGGGGAGAGAGGCTGCTGCAGGCCAGCGCACAATGTGACAGCAGCATGTCTGCTGGTTCGGGGAGAGAGGCTGCAGCAGCCCAGCGCACAGGGTGACAGAGGCTGCTG
Organism: Taudactylus pleione; assembly: GCA_031769625.1. NCBI lineage: Eukaryota > Metazoa > Chordata > Amphibia > Anura > Myobatrachidae > Taudactylus > Taudactylus pleione. The sequence continues at coordinate 485,326 of JAUIMM010001714.1, forward strand.
CAGCCCAGCGCACAGGCTGACAGCAGTATGTCTGCTGGTTTGGGGAGAGAGGCTGCTGCAGCCCAGCGCACAGGGTGACAGCAGCGTGTCTGCTGGTTTGGGGAGAGAGGCTGCTGCAGCCCAGTGCACAGGTGACAGCAGCGGGACTGCTGGTTTGGGGAGAGAGTCTGCTGCAGCCCAGCGCACAGGGTGACAACAGCGTGTCTGCTGGTTGGGGAGAGAGGCTGCTGCAGCCCAGCGCACAGGGTGACAGCAGCGCATCTGCTGGTTTGGGGAGAGAGGCTGCTGCAGCCCAGCACACAGGGTGACAGCAGCGTGTCTGCTGGTTTGGGGAGAGAGTCTGCTGCAGGCCAGCGCACAGTGTGACAGCAGCATGTCTGCTGGTTTGGGGAGAGAGGCTGCAGCAGCCCAGCGCACAGGGTGACAGAGGTTGCTGCAGCCCAGCGCACAGGCTGACAGCAGCGTGTCTGCTGGTTTGGGGAGAGAGGCTGCTGCAGCCCAGCGCACAGGGTGACAGCAGCATGTCTGCTGGTTTGGGGAGAGAGGCTGCTGCAGCCCAGCGCACAGGGTGACAGCAGCGGGACTGCTGGTTTGGGGAGAGAGTCTGGCTGCCGCCCAGCGCACAGGGTGACAGCAGCGTGTCTGCTGGTTTGGGGAGAGAGGCTGCTGCAGCCCAGCGCACAGGGTGACAGCAGGTGCATCTGCTGGTTTGGGGAAGAGGCTGCTGTAGCCCAGCACACAGGGTGACAGCAGCGCATCTGCTGGTTTGGGGAGAGAGGCTGCTGCAGCCCAGCACACAGGGTGACAGCAGCGCATCTGCTGGTTTGGGGGAGAGCGGCTGCTGCAGCCCAGCGCACAGGGTGAAAGCAGCGCATCTGCTGGTTTGGGGAGAGAGGCTGCTGCAGCCCAGCGCATAGGGTGACAGCAGCGCGTCTGCTGATTTGGGGAGAGAGGCTGCTGCAGCCCAGCGCACAGTGTGACAGCAGCGCATCTGCTGGTTTGGGGAGAGAGGCTGCTGCAGCCCAGCGCACAGTGTGACAGCAGCATGTCTGCTGGTTTGGGGAGAGAGGCTGCTGCAGCCCAGCACACAGGGTGACAGCAGCGTGTCTGCTGGTTTGGGGAGAGAGGCTGCAGCAGCCCAGCGCACAGGGAGACAGCAGCATGTCTGCTGGTTTGGGAGAGAGGCTGCTGCAGCCAAGCGCACAGGCTGACAGCAGCGTGTCTGCTGGTTTGGGGAGAGAGGCTGCTGCAGCCCAGCGCACAGGGTGACAGCAGCATGTCTGCTGGTTTGGGGAGAGAGGCTGCTGCAGCCCAGCGCACAGTGTGACAGCAGCGCATCTGCTGGTTTGGGGAGAGAGGCTGCTGCAGCCCAGCGCACAGTGTGACAGCAGCATGTCTGCTGGTTTGGGGAGAGAGGCTGCTGCAGCCCAGCGCACATGGTGACAGCAGCGTGTCTGCTGATTTGGGGAGAGAGGCTGCAGCAGCCCAGCGCACAGGGAGACAGCAGCATGTCTGCTGGTTTGGGGAGAGAGGCTGCTGCAGCCAAGCGCACAGGCTGACAGCAGCGTGTCTGCTGGTTTGGGGAGAGAGGCTGCTGCAGCCCAGCGCACAGGGTGACAGCAGCATGTCTGCTGGTTTGGGGAGAGAGAGGCTGCTGCAGCCCAGCGCACAGGGTGACAGCAGCATGTCTGCTGGTTTGGGGAGGGAGGCTGCTGCAGCCCAGCGCACAGGGGTGACAGCAGCGTGTCTGCTGGTTTGAGGAGAGAGGCTTCTGCAGCCCATCGCACAGTGTGACAGCAGCGTGTCTGCTGTTTGGGGAGAGAGGCTGCTGCAGCCCAGCGCACAGGGTGACAGCAGCATGTCTGCTGGTTTGGGGAGAGAGGCTGCTGCAGCCCAGAGCACAGGGTGACAGCACCGTGTCTGCTGGTTTGGGGAGAGAGGCTGCTGCAGCCCAGCACACAGGGAGACAGCAGTGTGTTTGCGGGTTTGGGGAGAGAGGCTGCTGCAGCCCAGCGCACAGGGTGACAGCAGCATGTCTGCTGGTTTGGGGAGAGAGGCTGCTGCAGCCCCAGCACACAGTGTGACAGCAGCATGTCTGCTGGTTTGGGGAGAGAGGCTGCTGCTGGCCAGCGCACAGTGTGACAGCAGTGTGTCTGCTGGTATGGGGAGAGAGGCTGCTGCAGCAAAGCACGCAGGGTGACAGCAACGTGTCTGCTGGTTTGGGGAGAGAGGCTGCTGCAGCCCAGCAACACAGGGTGACAGCAGCATGTCTGCTGGTTTGGGGAGAGAGGCTGCTGCAGCCCAGCGCACAAGGTGACAGCAGCGTGTCTGCTGGTTTGGGGAGAGAGGCTGCTGCAGCCCAGCACACAGGGTGACAGCAGCGTGTCTGCTGGTTTGGGAGAGAGGATGCTGCAGCCCAGCACGCAGGGTGACAGCAGCGTGTCTGCTGGTTTGGGGAGAGAGGCTGCTGCAGCCCAGCACACAGGGTGACAGCAGCGCGTCTGCTGGTTTGGGGAGAGAGGCTGCTGCAGCCCAGCGCACAGTGTGACAGCAGCGTGTCTGCTGGTTTGGGAAGAGAGGCTGCTGCAGCCCAGCACACAGGTTGACAGCAGCGTGTCTGATAGATTGGGGAGAGAGACTGCTGCAGACCAGCACACAGTGTGACAGCAGCATGTCTGCTGGTTTAGGGAGAGAGGCTGCTGCAGCCCAGCACACAGTGTGACAGCAGCGTGTCTGATTGTTTGGGGAGAGAGGCTGCTGCAGCCCAGCACACAGGGTGACAGCAGCGTGTCTGCTGGTTTGGGGAGAGAGGCTGCTGCAGCCCAGCACACAGTGTGACAGCAGAGTGTCTGCTGGTTTGGGGAGAGAGGCTGCTGCAGCCCAGCACACAGTATACAGCAGTGTGTCTGCTGGTTTGGGGAGAGAGGCCGCTGCAGCCCAGCACACAGTGTGACAGCAGCGTCTCTGCTGGTTTGGGGAGAGAGGCTGCTGCAGCCCAGCAAACAGGGTGACAGCAGCGTCTCTGCTGGTTTGGGGAGAGAGGGCTGCTGCAGCCCAGCACACAGTGTGACAGTAGTGTGTCTGCTGGTTTGGGGAGAGAGGCTGCTGCAGCCCAGCACACAGGGTGACAGCAGCGTGTCTGCTGGTTTGGGGAGAGAGGCTGCTGCAGCCCAGCGCACAGGGTGACAGCAGCATGTCTGCTGGTTTGGGGAGAGAGGCTGCAGCAGCCCAGCGCACAGTGTGACTGCAGCATGTCTGCTGGTTTTGGGAGAGAGGCTGCTGCAGCCAGCACACAGGGTGACAACAGCTCGTCTGCTGGTTTGGGGAGAGAGGCTGCTGCAGCCCAGCACACAGGGTGACAGCAGCACATCTGCTGGTTTGGGGAGAGAGGCTGCTGCAGCCCAGCACACAGTGTGACAGCAGCGCGTCTGCTGGTTTGGGGAGAGAGGCTGCTGCAGCCCAGCACACAGTGTGACAGCAGCGCGTCTGCTGGTTTGGGGAGAGAGGCTGCTGCAGCCCAGCACACAGGGTGACAGCACCGTGTCTGTTGGATTGGGGAGAGAGGCTGCTGCAGCCCAGCGCTCAGTGTGACAGCAGCGTGTCTGCTGGTTTGGGGAGAGAGGCTGCTGCAGGCCAGCGCACAGTGTGACAGCAGGATGTCTGCTGGTTTGGGGAGAGAGGCTGCAGCAGCCCAGCGCACAGGGTGACAGAGGCTGCTGCAGCCCAGCGCACAGGCTGACAGCAGCGTGTCTGCTGGTTTGGGGAGAAAGGCTGCTGCAGCCCAGCGCACAGGGTGACAGCAGCGCATCTGCTGGTTTGGGGAGAGAGGCTGCTGCAGCCCAGCACACAGGGTGACAGCAGCGTGTCTGCTGGTTTGGGGAGAGAGGCTGCTGCAGGCCAGCGCACAGTGTGATAGCAGCATGTCTGCTGGTTTGGGGAGAGAGGCTGCAGCAACCCAGCGCACAGGGTGACAGAGGCTGCTGCAGCCCAGCACACAGGCTGACAGCAGCGTGTCTGCTGGTTTGGGGAGAGAGGCTGCTGCAGCCCAGCGCACAGGGTGACAGCAGCGTGTCTGCTGGTTTGGGGAGAGAGGCTGCTGCAGCTCAGCGCACAGGGTGACAGCAGCAGGGGTGCTGGTTTGGGGAGAGAGTCTGCTGCAGCCCAGCGCACAGGGTGACAGCAGCGTGTCTGCTTGGTTTGGGGGAGAGAGGCTGCTGCAGCCCAGCACACAGGGTGACAGCAGCGCATCTGCTGGTTTGGGGAGAGAGGCTGCTGCAGCCCAGCACACAGGGTGACAGCAGTGCATCTGCTGGTTTGGGGAGAGAGGCTGCTGCAGCCCAGCACACAGGGTGACAGCAGCGCATTTGCTGGTTTGGGGAGAGAGGCTGCTGCAGCCCAGCACACAGGGTGACAGCAGCGTGTCTGCTGGTTTGGGGGAGAGAGGCTGCTGCAGCCCAGTGCACATGGTGACAGCAGCGTGTCTGCTGGTTTGGGGAGAGAGGCTGCTGCAGCCAAGCACACAGGGTGACAGCAGCGTGTCTGCTGGTTTCGGGGAGAGAGGATGCTGCAGCCCAGCACGCAGGGTGACAGCAGCGTGTCTGCTGGTTTGGTGAGAGAGGCTGCTGCAGCCAGCACACAGGGTGACAGCAGCGTGTCTGCTGGTTTGGGGAGAGAGGCTGCTGCAGCCCAGCGCATAGGGTGACAGCAGCGCGTCTGCTGATTTGGGGAGAGAGGCTGCTGCAGCCCAGCGCACAGTGTGACAGCAGCGCATCTGCTGGTTTGGGGAGAGAGGCTGCTGCAGCCCAGCGCACAGTGTGACAGCAGCATGTCTGCTGGTTTGGGGAGAGAGGCTGCTGCAGCCCAGCGCACAGGGTGACAGCAGCGTGTCTGCTGGTTTGGGGAGAGAGGCTGCAGCAGCCCAGCGCACAGGGAGACAGCAGCATGTCTGCTGGTTTGGGGAGAGAGGCTGCTGCAGCCAAGCGCACAGGCTGACAGCAGCGTGTCTGCTGGTTTGGGGAGAGAGGCTGCTGCAGCCCAGCGCACAGGGTGACAGCAGCATGTCTGCTGGTTTGGGGAGAGAGGCTGCTGCAGCCCAGCGCACAGTGTGACAGCAGCGCATCTGCTGGTTTGGGGAGAGAGGCTGCTGCAGCCCAGCGCACAGTGTGACAGCAGCATGTCTGCTGGTTTGGGGAGAGAGGCTGCTGCAGCCCAGCGCACATGGTGACAGCAGCGTGTCTGCTGATTTGGGGAGAGAGGCTGCAGCAGCCCAGCGCACAGGGAGACAGCAGCATGTCTGCTGGTTTGGGGAGAGAGGCTGCTGCAGCCAAGCGCACAGGCTGACAGCAGCGTGTCTGCTGGTTTGGGGAGAGAGGCTGCTGCAGCCCAGCGCACAGGGTGACAGCAGCATGTCTGCTGGTTTGGGGAGAGAGGCTGCTGCAGCCCAGCGCACAGGGTGACAGCAGCATGTCTGCTGGTTTGGGGAGGGAGGCTGCTGCAGCCCAGCACACAGGGTGACAGCAGCGTGTCTGCTGGTTTGAGGAGAGAGGCTTCTGCAGCCCATCGCACAGTGTGACAGCAGCGTGTCTGCTGGTTTGGGGAGAGAGGCTGCTGCAGCCCAGCGCACAGGGTGACAGCAGCATGTCTGCTGGTTTGGGGAGAGAGGCTGCTGCAGCCCAGAGCACAGGGTGACAGCACCGTGTCTGCTGGTTTGGGGAGAGAGGCTGCTGCAGCCCAGCACACAGGGAGACAGCAGTGTGTTTGCGGGTTTGGGGAGAGAGGCTGCTGCAGCCCAGCGCACAGGGTGACAGCAGCATGTCTGCTGGTTTGGGGAGAGAGGCTGCTGCAGCCCAGCACACAGTGTGACAGCAGCATGTCTGCTGGTTTGGGGAGAGAGGCTGCTGCTGGCCAGCGCACAGTGTGACAGCAGTGTGTCTGCTGGTATGGGGAGAGAGGCTGCTGCAGCAAAGCACGCAGGGTGACAGCAACGTGTCTGCTGGTTTGGGGAGAGAGGCTGCTGCAGCCCAGCACACAGGGTGACAGCAGCATGTCTGCTGGTTTGGGGAGAGAGGCTGCTGCAGCCCAGCGCACAAGGTGACAGCAGCGTGTCTGCTGGTTTGGGGAGAGAGGCTGCTGCAGCCCAGCACACAGGGTGACAGCAGCGTGTCTGCTGGTTTGGGGAGAGAGGATGCTGCAGCCCAGCACGCAGGGTGACAGCAGCGTGTCTGCTGGTTTGGGGAGAGAGGCTGCTGCAGCCCAGCACACAGGGTGACAGCAGCGCGTCTGCTGGTTTGGGGAGAGAGGCTGCTGCAGCCCAGCGCACAGTGTGACAGCAGCGTGTCTGCTGGTTTGGGAAGAGAGGCTGCTGCAGCCCAGCACACAGGTTGACAGCAGCGTGTCTGATAGATTGGGGAGAGAGACTGCTGCAGACCAGCACACAGTGTGACAGCAGCATGTCTGCTGGTTTAGGGAGAGAGGCTGCTGCAGCCCAGCACACAGTGTGACAGCAGCGTGTCTGATTGTTTGGGGAGAGAGGCTGCTGCAGCCCAGCACACAGGGTGACAGCAGCGTGTCTGCTGGTTTGGGGAGAGAGGCTGCTGCAGCCCAGCACACAGTGTGACAGCAGAGTGTCTGCTGGTTTGGGGAGAGAGGCTGCTGCAGCCCAGCACACAGTATACAGCAGTGTGTCTGCTGGTTTGGGGAGAGAGGCCGCTGCAGCCCAGCACACAGTGTGACAGCAGCGTCTCTGCTGGTTTGGGGAGAGAGGCTGCTGCAGCCCAGCAAACAGGGTGACAGCAGCGTCTCTGCTGGTTTGGGGAGAGAGGCTGCTGCAGCCCAGCACACAGTGTGACAGTAGTGTGTCTGCTGGTTTGGGGAGAGAGGCTGCTGCAGCCCAGCGCACAGGGTGACAGCAGCGTGTCTGCTGGTTTGGGGAGAGAGGCTGCTGCAGCCCAGCGCACAGGGTGACAGCAGCATGTCTGCTGGTTTGGGGAGAGAGGCTGCAGCAGCCCAGCGCACAGTGTGACTGCAGCATGTCTGCTGGTTTTGGGAGAGAGGCTGCTGCAGCCCAGCACACAGGGTGACAACAGCTCGTCTGCTGGTTTGGGGAGAGAGGCTGCTGCAGCCCAGCACACAGGGTGACAGCAGCACATCTGCTGGTTTGGGGAGAGAGGCTGCTGCAGCCCAGCACACAGTGTGACAGCAGCGCGTCTGCTGGTTTGGGGAGAGAGGCTGCTGCAGCCCAGCACACAGTGTGACAGCAGCGCGTCTGCTGGTTTGGGGAGAGAGGCTGCTGCAGCCCAGCACACAGGGTGACAGCACCGTGTCTGCTGGATTGGGGAGAGAGGCTGCTGCAGCCCAGCGCTCAGTGTGACAGCAGCGTGTCTGCTGGTTTGGGGAGAGAGGCTGCTGCAGGCCAGCGCACAGTGTGACAGCAGGATGTCTGCTGGTTTGGGGAGAGAGGCTGCAGCAGCCCAGCGCACAGGGTGACAGAGGCTGCTGCAGCCCAGCGCACAGGCTGACAGCAGCGTGTCTGCTGGTTTGGGGAGAAAGGCTGCTGCAGCCCAGCGCACAGGGTGACAGCAGCATGTCTGCTGGTTTGGGGAGAGAGGCTGCTGCAGCCCAGCGCACAGGGTGACAGCAGCGGGACTGCTGGTTTGGGGAGAGAGTCTGCTGCAGCCCAGCGCACAGGGTGACAGCAGCGCATCTGCTGGTTGGGGAGAGAGGCTGCTGCAGCCCAGCACACAGGGTGACAGCAGCATGTCTGCTGGTTTGGGAGAGAGGCTGCTGCAGGCCAGCGCACAGTGTGATAGCAGCATGTCTGCTGGTTTGGGGAGAGAGGCTGCAGCAACCCAGCGCACAGGGTGACAGAGGCTGCTGCAGCCCAGCACACAGGCTGACAGCAGCGTGTCTGCTGGTTTGGGGAGAGAGGCTGCTGCAGCCCAGCGCACAGGGTGACAGCAGCGTGTCTGCTGGTTTGGGGAGAGAGGCTGCTGCAGCTCAGCGCACAGGGTGACAGCAGCAGGGGTGCTGGTTTGGGGAGAGAGTCTGCTGCAGCCCAGCGCACAGGGTGACAGCAGCGTGTCTGCTGGTTTGGGGAGAGAGGCTGCTGCAGCCCAGCACACAGGGTGACAGCAGCGCATCTGCTGGTTTGGGGAGAGAGGCCTGCTGCAGCCCCAGCACACAGGGTGACAGCAGTGCATCTGCTGGTTTGGGGAGAGAGGCTGCTGCAGCCCAGCACACAGGGTGACAGCAGCGCATTTGCTGGTTTGGGGAGAGAGGCTGCTGCAGCCCAGCACACAGGGTGACAGCAGCGTGTCTGCTGGTTTGGGGAGAGAGGCTGCTGCAGCCCAGTGCACATGGTGACAGCAGCGTGTCTGCTGGTTTGGGGAGAGAGGCTGCTGCAGCCAAGCACACAGGGTGACAGCAGCGTGTCTGCTGTTTGGGAGAGAGGATGCTGCAGCCCAGCACGCAGGGTGACAGCAGCGTGTCTGCTGGTTTGGTGAGAGAGGCTGCTGCAGCCCAGCACACAGGGTGACAGCAGCGTGTCTGCTGGTTTGGGGAGAGAGGCTGCTGCAGCCAGCGCACAGTGTGACAGCAGCGTGTCTGCTGGTTTGGGAAGAGAGGCTGCTGCAGCCCAGCACACAGGGTGACAGCAGCATGTCTGCTAGATTGGGGAGAGAGACTGCTGCAGCCCAGCACACAGTGTGACAGCAGCGTGTCTGCTGGTTTGGGGAGAGAGGCTGCTGCAGCCCAGCACACAGTGTGACAGCAGCGTGCCTGATTGTTTGGGGACGAGAGGCTGCTGCAGCCCAGCACACAGGGGTGACAGCAGCGTGTCTGCTAGTTTGGGGAGAGAGGCTGCTGCAGCCCAGCGCACAGTGTGACAGCAGCGTGTCTGCTGGTTTGGGAGAGAGGCTGCTGCAGCCCAGCACACAGGGTGACAGCAGCGTGTCTGCTAGATTGGGGAGAGAGGCTGCTGCAGCCCAGCATACAGTATACAGCAGCGTGTCTGCTGGTTTGGGGAGAGAGGCCGCTGCAGCCCAGCACACAGTGTGACAGCAGCATGTCTGCTGGTTTGGGGAGAGAGGCTGCAGCAGCCCAGCGCACAGTGTGACCAGCAGCATGTCTGCTGGTTTGGGGAGAGAGGCTGCTGCAGCCCAGCATACAGGGTGACAACAGCGTGTCTGCTGTTTGGGGAGAGAGGCTGCTGCAGCCCAGCACACAGGGTGACAGCAGCGTGGTCTGCTGGTTTGGGGAGAGAAGCTGCTGCAGCACAGCACACAGTGTGACAGCAGCATGTCTGCTGGTTTGGGGAGAGAGGCTGCTGCAGCCCAGCGCACAGGGTGACAGCAGCATGTCTGCTGGTTTGGGGAGAGAGGCTGCTGCAGCCCAGTGCACAGTGTGACAGCAGCGTGTCTGCTGGTTTGGGGAGAGAGGCTGCTGCAGCCCAGCGCACAGGGTGACAGCAACGTGTCTGCTGGTTTGGGGAGAGAGGCTGCTGCAGCCCAGCACACAGGGTGAGAGCAGCGTGACTGCTGGTTTGGGGAGAGAGGCTGCTGCAGCCCAGCACACAATGTGAGAGCAGCGTGTCTGCTGGTTTGGGGAGGGAGGCTGCTGCAGCCCAGCACACAGTGTGACAGCAGCGTGTCTGCTGGTTTGGGGAGAGATGCTGCTGCAGCCCAGCACACAGTGTGACAGCAGCGTGTCTGCTGGTTTGGGGAGAGAGGCTGCTGCAGCCCAGCACACAGGGAGACAGCAGGGTGTCTGCTAGTTTGGGGAGAGAGGCTGATGCAGCCCAGCGCACAGTGTGACAGCAGCGTGTCTGCTGGTTTGGGGAGAGAGGCTGCTGCAGCCCAGCACACAGGGTGACAGCAGCGTGTCTGCACGTTTGGGAAGAGAGGCTGCTGCAGCCTAGCACACAGGGTGACAGCAGCATGTCTGCTGGTTTGGGAAGAGAGGCTGCTGCAGCCCAGCACACAGGGTGACAGCAGCATGTCTGCTGGTTTGGGAAGAGAGGCTGCTGCAGCCCAGCACACAGGGTGACAGCAGCATGTCTGCTGGTTTGGGGAGAGAGGCTGCTGCAGCCCAGCACACAGTGTGACAGCAGCGTGTCTGCTAGTTTGGGGAGAGAGGCTGCTGCAGCCCAGCACACAGGGTGACAGCAGCGTGTCTGCTAGTTTGGGGAGAGAGGCTGCTGCAGCCCAGCGCACAGGGTGACAGCAACGTGTCTGCTGGTTTGGGGAGAGAGGCTACTGCAGCCCAGCGCACAGGGGACCGCAACATGTCTGCTGGTTTGGGGAGAGAGGCTGCTGGAGCCCAGCGCACAGGGTGACAGCAGCATGTCTGCTGGTTTGGGGAGAGAGGCTGCTGCAGCCCAGCACACAGGTTGACAGCAGTGCATCTGCTGGTTTGGGGAGAGAGGCTGCTGCAGGCCAGCACACAGTGTGACAGCAGCGCGTCTGCTGGTTTGGGGAGAGAGGCTGCTGCAGCCCAGCACACAGTGTGACAGCAGCGCGTCTGCTGGTTTGGGGAGAGAGGCTGCTGCAGCGAAGCACACAGGGTGACAGCAGCGTGTCTGCTGGTTTGGGGAGAGAGGCTGCTGCAGCCCAGCGCACAGTGTGACCGCAGCGTGTCTGCTGGTTTGGGGAGAGAGGCTGCTGCAGGCCAGCGCACAGTGTGACAGCAGCATGTCTGCTGGTTTGGGGAGAGAGGCTGCAGCAGCCCAGCGCACAGGGTGACAGAGGCTGCTGCAGCCCAGCGCACAGGCTGACAGCAGCGTGTCTGCTGGGTTGGGGAGAGAGGCTGCTGCAGCCCAGCACACAGGGTGACAGCAGCATGTCTGCTGGTTTGGGGAGAGAGGCTGCTGCAGCCCAGCACACAGGGTGACAGCAGCGGGACTGCTGGTTTGGGGAGAGAGTCTGCTGCAGCCCAGCGCACAGGGTGACAGCAGCGTGTCTGCTGGTTTGGGGAGAGAGGCTGCTGCAGCCCAGCGCACAGGGTGACAGCATCGCATCCGCTGGTTTGGGGAGAGAGGCTGCTGCAGCCCAGCACACAGGATGACAGCAGCGTGTCTGCTGGTTTGGGGAGAGAGGCTGCTGCAGGCCAGCGCACAGTGTGACAGCAGCATGTCTGCTGGTTTGGGGAGAGAGGCTGCAGCAGCCCAGCACACAGGGTGACAGAGGCTGCTGCAGCCCAGCACACAGGCTGACAGCAGCGAGTCTGCTGGTTTGGGGAGATAGGCTGCTGCAGCCCAGCGCACACGGTGACAGCAGCGTGTCTGCTGGTTTGGGGAGAGAGGCTGCTGTAGCCCAGCGCACAGGGTGACAGCAGCGGGACTGCTGGTTTGGGGAGAGAGTCTGCTGCTGCCCAGCGCACAGGGTGACAGCAGCATGTCTGCTGGTTTGGGGAGAGAGGCTGCTGCAGCCCAGCGCACAGGGTGACAGCAGCGCATCTGCTGGTTTGGGGAGAGTGGCTGCTGCAGCCCAGCACACAGGGTGACAGCAGTGCATCTGCTGGTTTGGGGAGAGAGGCTGCTGCAGCCCAGCGCACAGGGTGACAGCAGCGCATCTGCTGGTTTGGGGAGAGAGGCTGCTGCAGCCCAGCGCACAGGGTGACAGCAGCGCATCTGCTGGTTTGGGGAGAGAGGCTGCTGCAGCCCAGCGCACAGGGTGACAGCAGTGCATCTGCTGGTTTGGGGAGAGAGGCTGCTGCAGGCCTGCGCACAGTGTGACAGCAGCGTGTCTGCTGGTTTGGGGAGAGAGGCTGCAGCAGCCCAGCGCACAGGGTGACAGTGGCTGCTGCAGCCCAGCGCACAGGCTGACAGCAGCGTGTCTGCTGGTTTGGGGAGAGAGGCTGCTGCAGCCCAGCGCACAGGGTGACAGCAGTGTGTCTGCTGGTTTGGGGAGAGAGGCTGCTGCAGCCCAGCACACAGGGTGACAGCAGCGTGTCTGCTGGTTTGGGGAGAGAGGCTGCTGCAGGCCAGCGCACAGTGTGACAGCAGCATGTCTGCTGGTTTGGGGAGATAGGCTGCAGCAGCCCAGCGCACAGGGTGACAGAGGCTGCTGCAGCCCAGCGCACAGGCTGACAGCAGCGTGTCTCCTGGTTTGGGGAGAGAGGCTGCTGCAGCCCAGCGCACAGGGTGACAGCAGCGTGTCTGCTGGTTTGGGGAGAGAGGCTGCTGCAGCCCAGCGCACAGGGTGACAGCAGCAGGACTGATGGTTTGGGGAGAGAGTCTGCTGCAGCCCAGCGCACAGGGTGACAGCAGCATGTCTGCTGGTTTGGGGAGAGAGGCTGCTGCAGCCCAGCGCACAGTGTGACAGCAGCGTGTCTGCTGGTTTGGGAAGAGAGGCTGCTGCAGCCCAGCACACAGGGTGACAGCAGCGTGTCTGCTAGATTGAGGAGAGAGACTGCTGCAGCCCAGCACACAGTGTGACAGCAGCGTGTCTGCTGGTTTGGGGAGAGAGGCTGCTGCAGCCCAGCGCACAGTGTGACAGCAGCGTGTCTGCTTGTTTGGGGAGAGAGGCTGCTGCAGGCCAGCGCACAGTGTGACAGCAGCATGTCTGCTGGTTTGGGGAGAGAGGCTGCAGCAGCCCAGCGCACAGGGTGACAGAGGCTGCTGCAGCCCAGCGCACAGGCTGACAGCAGCGTGTCTGCTGGGTTGGGGAGAGAGGCTGCTGCAGCCCAGCACACAGGGTGACAGCAGCATGTCTGCTGATTTGGGGAGAGAGGCTGCTGCAGCCCAGCACATAGGGTGACAGCAGCGGGACTGCTGGTTTGGGGAGAGAGTCTGCTGCAGCCCAGCGCACAGGGTGACAGCAGCATGTCTGCTGGTTTGGGGAGAGAGGCTGCTGCAGCCCAGCGCACAGGGTGACAGCAGCGCATCCACTGGTTTGGGGAGAGAGGCTGCTGCAGCCCAGCACACAGGGTGACAGCAGCGCATCTGCTGGTTTGGGGAGAGAGGCTGCTGCAGCCCAGCGCACAGGGTGACAGCAGTGCATCTGCTGGTTTGGGGAGAGAGGCTGCTGCAGCCCAGCGCACAGGGTGACAGCAGTGTGTCTGCTGGTTTGGGGAGAGAGGCTGCTGCAGCCCAGCACACAGGGTGACAGCAGCGTGTCTGCTGGTTTGGGGAGAGAGGCTGCTGCAGGCCAGCGCACAGTGTGACAGCAGCATGTCTGCTGGTTTGGAGAGATAGGCTGCAGCAGCCCAGCGCACAGGGTGACAGAGGCTGCTGCAGCCCAGCGCACAGGCTGACAGCAGCGTGTCTGCTGGTTTGGGGAGAGAGGCTGCTGCAGCCCAGCGCACAGGGTGACAGCAGCGTGTCTGCTGGTTTGGGGAGAGAGGCTGCTGCAGCCCAGCGCACAGGGTGACAGCAGCAGGACTGCTGGTTTGGGGAGAGAGTCTGCTGCAGCCCAGCGCACAGGGTGACAGCAGCATGTCTGCTGGTTTGGGGAGAGAGGCTGCTGCAGCCCAGCGCACAGGGTGACAGCAGCGTGTCTGCTGGTTTGGGGAGAGAGGCTGCTGCAGCCCAGCGCACAGTGTGACAGCAGCGTGTCTGCTGGTTTGGGAAGAGAGGCTGCTGCAGCCCAGCACACAGGGTGACAGCAGCGTGTCTGCTAGATTGAGGAGAGAGACTGCTTTAGCCCAGCACACAGTGTGACAGCAGCGTGTCTGCTGGTTTGGGGAGAGAGGCTGCTGCAGCCCAGCACACAGGGTGACAGCAACGTGTCTGCTGGTTTGGGGAGAGAGGCTACTGCAGCCCAGCGCACAGGGGGACAGCAACGTGTCTGCTGGTTTGGGGAGAGAGGCTGCTGCAGCCCAGCACACAGGGTGACAGCAGCGTATCTGCTGGTTTGGGGAGAGAGGCTGCTGCAGCCCAGCACACAGTGTGACAGCAGCGCGTCTGCTGGTTTGGGGAGAGAGGCTGCTGCAGCCCAGCACACAGTGTGACAGCAGCGCGTCTGCTGGTTTGGGGAGAGAGGCTGCTGCAGCCCAGCACACAGGGTGACAGCAGCGTGTCTGCTGGTTTGGGGAGAGAGGCTGCTGCAGCCCAGCGCTCAGAGTGACAGCAGTGTGTCTGCTGGTTTGGGGAGAGAGGCTGCTGCAGGCCAGCGCACAGTGTGACAGCAGCATGTCTGCTGGTTCGGGGAGAGAGGCTGCAGCAGCCCAGCGCACAGGGTGACAGAGGCTGCTGCAGCCCAGCGCACAGGCTGACAGCAGCATGTCTGCTGGTTTGGGGAGAGAGGCTGCTGCAGCCCAGCGCACAGGGTGACAGCAGCGTGTCTGCTGGTTTGGGGAGAGAGGCTGCTGCAGCCCAGTGCACAGGGTGACAGCAGCGGGACTGCTGGTTTGGGGAGAGAGTCTGCTGCAGCCCAGCGCACAGGGTGACAACAGCGTGTCTGCTGGTTTGGGGAGAGAGGCTGCTGCAGCCCACGCACAGGGTGACAGCAGCGCATCTGCTGGTTTGGGGAGAGAGGCTGCTGCAGCCCAGCACACAGGGTGACAGCAGCGTGTCTGCTGGTTTGGGGAGAGAGGCTGCTGCAGGCCAGCGCACAGTGTGACAGCAGCATGTCTGCTGGTTTGGGGAGAGAGGCTGCAGCAGCCCAGCGCACAGGGTGACAGAGGTTGCTGCAGCCCAGCGCACAGGCTGACAGCAGCGTGTCTGCGGGTTTGGGGAGAGAGGCTGCTGCAGCCCAGCGCACAGGGTGACAGCAGCATGTCTGCTGGTTTGGGGAGAGAGGCTGCTGCAGCCCAGCGCACAGGGTGACAGCAGCGGGACTGCTGGTTTGGGGAGAGAGTCTGCTGCCGCCCAGCGCACAGGGTGACAGCAGCGTGTCTGCTGGTTTGGGGAGAGAGGCTGCTGCAGCCCAGCGCACAGGGTGACAGCAGTGCATCTGCTGGTTTGGGGAGAGAGGCTGCTGTAGCCCAGCACACAGGGTGACAGCAGCGCATCTGCTGGTTTGGGGAGAGAGGCTGCTGCAGCCCAGCACACAGGGTGACAGCAGCGCATCTGCTGGTTTGGGGAGAGAGGCTGCTGCAGCCCAGCGCACAGGGTGACAGCAGCGCATCTGCTGGTTTGGGGAGAGAGGCTGCTGCAGCCCAGCGCATAGGGTGACAGCAGCGCGTCTGCTGATTTGGGGAGAGAGGCTGCTGCAGCCCAGCGCACAGTGTGACAGCAGCGCATCTGCTGGTTTGGGGAGAGAGGCTGCTGCAGCCCAGCGCACAGTGTGACAGCAGCATGTCTGCTGGTTTGGGGAGAGAGGCTGCTGCAGCCCAGCGCACAGGGTGACAGCAGCGTGTCTGCTGGTTTGGGGAGAGAGGCTGCAGCAGCCCAGCGCACAGGGTGACAGCAGCATGTCTGCTGGTTTGGGGAGAGAGGCTGCTGCAGCCAAGCGCACAGGCTGACAGCAGTGTGTCTGCTGGTTTGGGGAGAGAGGCTGCTGCAGCCCAGCGCACAGGGTGACAGCAGCATGTCTGCTGGTTTGGGGAGAGAGGCTGCTGCAGCCCAGCGCACAGGGTGACAGCAGCGTGTCTGCTGGTTTGAGGAGAGAGGCTTCTGCAGCCCATTGCACAGTGTGACAGCAGCGTGTCTGCTGGTTTGGGGAGAGAGGCTGCTGCAGCCCAGCGCACAGGGTGACAGCAGCATGTCTGCTGGTTTGGGGAGAGAGGCTGCTGCAGCCCAGAGCACAGGGTGACAGCACCGTGTCTGCTGGTTTGGGGAGAGAGGCTGCTGCAGCCCAGCACACAGGGAGACAGCAGCGTGTTTGCGGGTTTGGGGAGAGAGGCTGCTGCAGCCCAGCGCACAGGGTGACAGCAGCATGTCTGCTGGTTTGGGGAGAGAGGCTGCTGCAGCCCAGCACACAGTGTGACAGCAGCATGTCTGCTGGTTTGGGGAGAGAGGCTGCTGCTGGCCAGCGCACAGTGTGACAGCAGTGTGTCTGCTGGTTTGGGGAGAGAGGCTGCTGCAGCAAAGCACGCAGGGTGACAGCAGCGTGTCTGCTGGTTTGGGGAGAGAGGCTGCTGCAGCCCAGCACACAGGGTGACAGCAGCATGTCTGCTGGTTTGGGGAGAGAGGCTGCTGCAGCCCAGCGCACAAGGTGACAGCAGCGTGTCTGCTGGTTTGGGGAGAGAGGCTGCTGCAGCCCAGCACACAGGGTGACAGCAGCATGTCTGCTGGTTTGGGGAGAGAGGATGCTGCAGCCCAGCACGCAGGGTGACAGCAGCGTGTCTGCTGGTTTGGGGAGAGAAGCTGCTGCAGCCCAGCACACAGGGTGACAGCAGCGCGTCTGCTGGTTTGGGGAGAGAGGCTGCTGCAGCCCAGCGCACAGTGTGACAGCAGCGTGTCTGCTGGTTTGGGAAGAGAGGCTGCTGCAGCCCAGCACACAGGTTGACAGCAGCGTGTCTGATAGATTGGGGAGAGAGACTGCTGCAGCCCAGCACACAGTGTGACAGCAGCATGTCTGCTGGTTTGGGGAGAGAGGCTGCTGCAGCCCAGCACACAGTGTGACAGCAGCGTGTCTGATTATTTGGGGAGAGAGGCTGCTGCAGCCCAGCACACGGGGTGACAGCAGCCTGTCTGCTGGTTTGGGGAGAGAGGCTGCTGCAGCCCAGCACACAGTGTGACAGCAGAGTGTCTGCTGGTTTGGGGAGAGAGGCTGCTGCAGCCCAGCACACAGTATACAGCAGCGTGTCTGCTGGTTTGGGGAGAGAGGCCGCTGCAGCCCAGCACACAGTGTGACAGCAGCGTCTCTGCTGGTTTGGGGAGAGAGGCTGCTGCAGCCCAGCAAACAGGGTGACAGCAGCGTCTCTGCTGGTTTGGGGAGAGAGGCTGCTGCAGCCCAGCACACAGTGTGACAGTAGTGTGTCTGCTGGTTTGGGGAGAGAGGCTGCTGCAGCCCAGCGCACAGGGTGACAGCAGCGTGTCTGCTGGTTTGGGGAGAGAGGCTGCTGCAGCCCAGCGCACCGGGTGACAGCAGCATGTCTGCTGGTTTGGGGAGAGAGGCTGCAGCAGCCCAGCGCACAGTGTGACTGCAGCATGTCTGCTGGTTTGGGGAGAGAGGCTGCTGCAGCCCAGCACACAGGGTGACAACAGCTCGTCTGCTGGTTTGGGGAGAGAGGCTGCTGCAGCCCAGCACACAGGGTGACAGCAGCGCATCTGCTGGTTTGGGGAGAGAGGCTGCTGCAGCCCAGCACACAGTGTGACAGCAGCGCGTCTGCTGGTTTGGGGAGAGAGGCTGCTGCAGCCCAGCACACAGTGTGACAGCAGCGCGTCTGCTGGTTTGGGGAGAGAGGCTGCTGCAGCCCAGCACACAGGGTGACAGCAGCGTGTCTGCTGGATTGGGGAGAGAGGCTGCTGCAGCCCAGCGCTCAGTGTGACAGCAGCGTGTCTGCTGGTTTGGGGAGAGAGGCTGCTGCAGGCCAGCGCACAGTGTGACAGCAGGATGTCTGCTGGTTTGGGGAGAGAGGCTGCAGCAGCCCAGCGCACAGGGTGACAGAGGCTGCTGCAGCCCAGCGCACAGGCTGACAGCAGCGTGTCTGCTGGTTTGGGGAGAGAGGCTGCTGCAGCCCAGCGCACAGGGTGACAGCAGCATGTCTGCTGGTTTGGGGAGAGAGTCTGCTGCAGCCCAGCGCACAGGGTGACAGCAGCGGGACTGCTGGTTTGGGGAGAGAGTCTGCTGCAGCCCAGCGCACAGGGTGACAGCAGCGCATCTGCTGGTTTGGGGAGAGAGGCTGCTGCAGCCCAGCACACAGGGTGACAGCAGCGTGTCTGCTGGTTTGGGGAGAGAGGCTGCTGCAGGCCAGCGCACAGTGTGACAGCAGCATGTCTGCTGGTTTGGGGAGAGAGGCTGCAGCAACCCAGCGCACAGGGTGACAGAGGCTGCTGCAGCCCAGCACACAGGGTGACAGCAGCGTGTCTGCTGGTTTGGGGAGAGAGGCTGCTGCAGCCAAGCACACAGGGTGACAAAAGCATGTCTGCTGGTTTGGGGAGAGAGGATGCTGCAGCCCAGCATGCAGGGTGACAGCAGCGTGTCTGCTGGTTTGGTGAGAGAGGCTGCTGCAGCCCAGCACACAGGGTGACAGCAGCGTGTCTGCTGGTTTGGGGAGAGAGGCTGCTGCAGCCCAGCGCACAGTGTGACAGCAGCGTGTCTGCTGGTTTGGGAAGAGAGGCTGCTGCAGCCCAGCACACAGGGTGACAGCAGCGTGTCTGCTAGATTGGGGAGAGAGACTGCTGCAGCCCAGCACACAGTGTGACAGCAGCGTGTCTGCTGGTTTGGGGAGAGAGGCTGCTGCAGCACAGCACACAGTGTGACAGCAGCGTGCCTGATTGTTTGGGGAGAGAGGCTGCTGCAGCCCAGCACACATGGTGACAGCAGCGTGTCTGCTTGTTTGGGGAGAGAGGCTGCTGCAGCCCAGCACACAGTGTGACAGCAGCGTGTCTGCTGGTTTGGGGAGAGAGGCTGCTGCAGCCCAGCATACAGTATACAGCAGCGTGTCTGCTGGTTTGGGGAGAGAGGCCGCTGCAGCCCAGCACACAGTGTGACAGCAGCATGTCTGCTGGTTTGGGGAGAGAGGCTGCAGCAGCCCAGCGCACAGTGTGACAGCAGCATGTCTGCTGGTTTGGGGAGAGAGGCTGCTGCAGCCCAGCATACAGGGTGACAACAGCGTGTCTGCTGGTTTGGGGAGAGAGGCTGCTGGAGCCCAGCACACAGGGTGACAGCAGCGTGTCTGCTGGTTTGGGGAGAGAAGCTGCTGCAGCCCAGCACACAGTGTGACAGCAGCATGTCTGCTGGTTTGGGGAGAGAGGCTGCTGCAGCCCAGCGCACAGGGTGACAGCAGCATGTCTGCTGGTTTGGGGAGAGAGGCTGCTGCAGCCCAGCGCACAGTGTGACAGGAGCGTGTCTGCTGGTTTGGGGAGAGAGGCTGCTGCATCCCAGCGCACAGGGTGACAGCAACGTGTCTGCTGGTTTGGGGAGAGAGGCCGCTGCAGCCCAGCACACAGTGTGACAGCAGCATGTCTGCTGGTTTGGGGAGAGAGGCTGCAGCAGCCCAGCGCACAGTGTGACAGCAGCATGTCTGCTGGTTTGGGGAGAGAGGCTGCTGCAGCCCAGCATACAGGGTGACAACAGCGTGTCTGCTGGTTTGGGGAGAGAGGCTGCTGGAGCCCAGCACACAGGGTGACAGCAGCGTGTCTGCTGGTTTGGGGAGAGAAGCTGCTGCAGCCCAGCACACAGTGTGACAGCAGCATGTCTGCTGGTTTGGGGAGAGAGGCTGCTGCAGCCCAGCGCACAGGGTGACAGCAGCATGTCTGCTGGTTTGGGGAGAGAGGCTGCTGCAGCCCAGCGCACAGTGTGACAGGAGCGTGTCTGCTGGTTTGGGGAGAGAGGCTGCTGCATCCCAGCGCACAGGGTGACAGCAACGTGTCTGCTGGTTTGGGGAGAGAGGCTGCTGCAGCCCAGCACACAGGGTGAGAGCAGCGTGTCTGCTGGTTTGGGGAGAGAGGCTGCTGCAGCCCAGCACACAATGTGAGAGCAGGGTGTCTGCTGGTTTGGGGAGGGAGGCTGCTGCAGCCCAGCACACAGTGTGACAGCAGCGTGTCTGCTGGTTTGGGGAGAGATGCTGCTGCAGCCCAGCACACAGTGTGACAGCAGCGTGTCTTCTGGTTTGGGGAGAGAGGCTGCTGCAGCCCAGCACACAGGGAGACAGCAGGGTGTCTGCTAGTTTGGGGAGAGAGGCTGATGCAGCCCAGCGCACAGTGTGACAGCAGCGTGTCTGCTGGTTTGGGGAGAGAGGCTGCTGCAGCCCAGCACACAGGGTGACAGCAGCGTGTCTGCAGGTTTGGGAAGAGAGGCTGCTGCAGCCCAGCACACAGGGTGACAGCAGCATGTCTGCTGGTTTGGGAAGAGAGGCTGCTGCAGCCCAGCACACAGGGTGACAGCAGCGTGTCTGCTGGTGTGGGAAGAGAGGCTGCTGCAGCCCAGCACACAGGGTGACAGCAGCATGTCTGCTGGTTTGGGGAGAGAGGCTGCTGCAGCCCAGCACACAGTGTGACAGCAGCGTGTCTGCTAGTTTGGGGAGAGAGGCTGCTGCAGACCAGCACACAGGGTGACAGCAGCGTGTCTGCTAGTTTGGGGAGAGAGGCTGCTGCAGCCCAGCGCACAGGGTGACAGCAGCGCGTCTGCTGGTTTGGGGAGAGAGGCTGCTGCATCCCAGCACACAGTGTAACAGCAGCGTCTCTGCTGGTTTGGGGAGAGAGGCCGCTGCAGCCCAGCAAACAGGGTGACAGCAGCATCTCTGATGGTTTGGGGAGAGAGGCTGCTGCAGCCCAGCACACAGTGTGACAGCAGCGTGTCTGCTGGTTTGGGGAGAGAGGCTGCTGCAGCCCAGTGCACAGGGTGACAGCAGCGCATCTGCTGGTTTGGGGAGAGAGGCTTCTGCAGCCCAGCACTCAGGGTGACAGCAGCGCGTCTGCTGGTTTTCTGGAGAGAGGCTGCTGCAGCCCAGCACACAGGGTGACAGCAGCGCATCTGCTCGTTTGGGGAGAGAGGCTGCTGCAGCCCAGCGCACAGGGTGACAGCAGCACGTCTGCTGGTTTGGGGAGAGAGGCTGCTGCAGCCCAGCGCACAGGGTGACAGCAGCGCGTCTGCTGGTTTGGGGAGAGAGGCTGCTGCAGCCCAGCGCACAGGGTGACAGCAGCGCGTCTGCTGGTTTGGGGAGAGAGGCTGCTGCAGCCCAGCACACAGGGTGACAGCAGCACATCTGCTGGTTTGGTGAAAGAGGCTGCTGCAGCCCACGCACAGGGTGACAGCAGCGCATCTGCTGGTTTGGGGAGAGAGGCTGCTGCAGCCCAGCACACAGTGTGACATCAGCGCATCTGCTGGTTTGGGGAGAGAGGCTGCTGCAGCCCAGCGCACAGTGTGACAGCAGCACGTCTGCTGGTTTGGGGAGAGAAACTGCTGCAGCCCAGCGCACAGGGTGACAGCAGCGCGTCTGCTGGTTTGGGGAGAGAGGCTGCAGCAGCCCAGCGCACAGGGTGACAGCAGCGCGTCTGCTGGTTTGGGGAGAGAGGCTGCTGCAGCCCAGCACACAGGGTGACAGCAGCGCGTCTGCTGGTTTGGGGAGAGAGGCTGCTGCAGCCCAGCACACAGGGTGACAGCAGCGCGTCTGCTGGTTTGGGGAGAGAGGCTGCTGCATCCCAGCACACAGGGTGACAGCAGCGTGTCTGCTGGTTTGGGGAGAGAGGCTGCTGCATCCCAGCGCACAGGGTGACAGTAGCATGTCTGCTGGTTTGGGGAGAGAGGCTGCTGCAGCCCAGCGCACAGGGTGACAGCAGCGCGTCTGCTGGTTTGGGGAGAGAGGCTGCTGCAGCCCAGCTCACAGGGTGACAGCAGCGCGTCTGCTGGTTTGGGGAGAGAGGCTGCTGCAGCCCAGCGCACAGGGTGACAGCAGCGCGGCTGCTGGTTTGGGTAGAGAGGCTGCTGCAGCCCAGCGCACAGGGTGACAGCAGCGCGTCTGCTGGTTTGGGGAGAGAGGCTGCTGCAGCCCAGTGCACAGGGTGACAGCAGCGCATCTGCTGGTTTGGGGAGAGAGGCTGCTGCAGCCCAGTGCACAGGGTGACAGCAGCGCATCTGCTAGTTTGGGGAGAGAGGCTGCTGCAGACCAGCGCACAGGGTGACAGCAGCTTGTCTGCTGGTTTGGGGAGAGAGGCTGCTGCAGCCCAGCACACAGGGTGACAGCAGCTTGTCTGCTGGTTTGGGGAGAGAGGCTGCTGCAGCCCAGCGCACAGGGTGACAGCAGCCCGTCTGCTGGTTTGAGGAAAGAGGCTGCTGCAGCCCAGCGCACAGGGTGACAGCAGCTTGTCTGCTGGTTTGGGGAGAGAGGCTGCTGCAGCCCAGCGCACAGGGTGACAGCAGCCCGTCTGCTGGTTTGAGGAAAGAGGCTGCTGCAGCCCAGCGCACAGGGTAACAGCAGCGCGTCTGCTGGTTTGGGGAGAGAGGCGGCTGCAGCCCAGCGCACAGGGTGACAGCAGCATGTCTGCTGGTTTGGGGAGAGAGGCGGCTGCAGTCCAGCGCTCAGGGTGACAGCAGCGCGTCTTCTGGTTTGGGGAGAGAGGCGGCTGCAGCCCAGCACACAGGGTGACAGCAGCGTGTCTGCTGGTTTGGGGAGAGAGGCTGCTGCAGCCAAGCGCACAGGGTGACAGCAGCGCGTCTGCTGGTTTGGGGAGAGCGGCTGCTGCAGCCCAGCGCACAGGGTGACACCAGCGCGTCTGCTGGTTTGGGGAGAGAGGCTGCTGCAGCCACGCGCACAGGGTGACAGCAGTGCGTCTGCTGGTTTGGGGAGATAGGCTGCTGCAGCCCAGCGCACAGTGTGACAGCAGCGCGTCTGCTGGTTTGGGGAGAGAGGCTGCTGCAGCCCAGCACACAGGGTGACAGCAGCGCGTCTGCTGGTTTGGGGAGAGAGGCTTCTGCAGCCCAGCGCACAGGGTGACAGCAGCACGTCTGCTGGTTTGGGGAGAGAGTCTGCTGCAGCCCAGCGCACAGGGTGACAGCAGCGCATCTGCTGGTTTGGGGAGAGAGGCTGCTGCAGCCCAGCACACAGGGTGACAGCAGCGCGTCTGCTGGTTTGGGGAGAGAGGCTGCTGCAGCCCAGTGCACAGGGTGACAGCAGCGCGTCTGCTGGTTTGGGGAGAGAGGCTGCTGCAGCCCAGCGCACAGGGTGACAGCAGCACGTCTGCTGGTTTGGGGAGAGAGGCTGCTGCAGCCCAGCGCACAGGGTGACAGCAGCGCGTCTGCTGGTTTGGGGAGAGAGGCTGCTGCAGACCAGAGCACAGGGTGACAGCAGCTTGTCTGCTGGTTTGGGGAGAGAGGCTGCTGCAGCCCAGCACACAGGGTGACAGCAGCTTGTCTGCTGGTTTGGGGAGAGAGGCTGCTGCAGCCCAGCGCACAGGGTGACAGCAGCCCGTCTGCTGGTTTGAGGAAAGAGGCTGCTGCAGCCCAGCGCACAGGGTGACAGCAGCTTGTCTGCTGGTTTGGGGAGAGAGGCTGCTGCAGCCCAGCGCACAGGGTGACAGCAGCCCGTCTGCTGGTTTGAGGAAAGAGGCTGCTGCAGCCCAGCGCACAGGGTAACAGCAGCGCGTCTGCTGGTTTGGGGAGAGAGGCGGCTGCAGCCCAGCGCACAGGGTGACAGCAGCATGTCTGCTGGTTTGGGGAGAGAGGCGGCTGCAGTCCAGCGCTCAGGGTGACAGCAGCGCATCTTCTGGTTTGGGGAGAGAGGCGGCTGCAGCCCAGTGCACAGGGTGACAGCAGCGTGTCTGCTGGTTTGGGGAGAGAGGCTGCTGCAGCCAAGCGCACAGGGTGACAGCAGCGTGTCTGCTGGTTTGGGGAGAGAGGCTGCTGCAGCCAAGCGCACAGGGTGACAGCAGCACGTCTGCTGGTTTGGGGAGATAGGCTGCTGCAGCCCAGCGCACAGTGTGACAGCAGCGCGTCTGCTGGTTTGGGGAGAGAGGCTGCTGCAGCCCAGCACACAGGGTGACAGCAGCGCGTCTGCTGGTTTGGGGAGAGAGGCTTCTGCAGCCCAGCACACAGGGTGACAGCAGCCCGTCTGCTGGTTTGAGGAAAGAGGCTGCTGCAGCCCAGCGCACAGGGTGACAGCAGTGCATCTGCTGGTTTGGGGAGAGAGGCTGCTGCAGCCCAGCACACAGGGTGACAGCAGCGCGTCTGCTGGTTTGGGGAGAGAGGCTGCTGCAGCCCAGCGCACAGGGTGACAGCAGCGTGTCTGCTGGTTTGGAGAGAGAGGCTGCTGCAGCCCAGCGCACAGTGTGACAGCAGCACGTCTGCTGGTTTGGGGAGAGAGGCTGCTGCAGCCCAGCGCACAGGGTGACAGCAGCGCATCTGCTGGTTTGGGGAGAGAGGCTGCTGCAGCCCAGCGCACAGGTTGACAGCAGCGCGTCTGCTGGTTTGGGGAGAGAGGCTGCTGCAGCCCAGCACACAGGGTGACAGCAGCTTGTCTGCTGGTTTGGGGAGAGAGGCTGCTGCAGCCCAGCGCACAGGGTGACAGCAGCGTGTCTGCTGGTTTGGGGAGAGAGGCTGCTGCAGCCCAGCGCACAGGGTGACAGCAGCGTATCTGCTGGTTTGGGGAGAGAGGCTGCTGCACCCCAGCGCACAGGGTGACAGCAGCGCATCTGCTGGTTTGGGGATAGAGGCTGCTGCAGCCCAGCGCACAGGGTGACAGCAGCGCATCTGCTGGTTTGTGGAGAGAGGCTGCTGCAGCCCAGTGCACAGGGTGACAGCAGCGCGTCTGCTGGTTTGGGGAGAGAGGCTGCTGCAGCCCAGCTCACAGGGTGACAGCAGCGCGTCTGCTGGTTTGGGGAGAGAGGCTGCTGCAGCCCAGCGCACAGGGTGACAGCAGAATGTCTGCTGGTTTGGGGAGAGAGGCTGCTGCAGCCCAGCACACAGGGTGACAGCAGCGCTTCTGCTGGTTTGGGGAAAGAGGCTGCTGCAGCCCAGCGCACAGGGTGACAGCAGCGTATCTGCTGGTTTGGAGAGAGAGGCTGCTGCAGCCCAGCGCACAGGGTGACAGCAGCGCTTCTGCTGGTTTGGGGAGAGAGGCTGCTGCAGCCCAGCGCACAGGGTGACAGCAGCATATCTGCTGGTTTGGGGAAAGAGGCTGCTGCAACCCAGCGCACAGGGTGACAGCAGCATGTCTGCTGGTTTGGGGAGAGAGGCTGCTGCAGCCCAGCACACTGGGTGACAGCAGCATGTCTGCTGGTTTGGGGAGAGAGGCTGCTGCAGCCCAGCGCACAGGGTGACAGCAGCGTATCTGCTGGTTTGGGGAGAGAGGCTGCTGCAGCCCAGCACACAGGGTGACAGCAGCGTATCTGCTGGTTTGGGGAGAGAGGATGCTGCACCCCAGCACACAGGGTGACAGCAGCGCATCTGCTGGTTTGGGGAGAGAGGCTGCTGCAGCCCAGCGCACAGGGTGACAGCAGCGCGTCTGCTGGTTTGGGGAGAGAGGCTGCTGCAGCCCAGCGCACAGGGTGACAGCAGCGCGTCTGCTGGTTTGGGGAGAGAGGCTGCTGCAGCCCAGCACACAGGGTGACAGCAGCATGTCTGCTGGTTTGGGGAGAGAGGATGCTGCAGCCCAGCACACAGGGTGAGAGCAGCACTTCTGCTGGTTTTGGGAGAGAGGCTGCTGCAGCCCAGCGCACAGGGTGACAGCAGTGTATCTGCTGGTTTGGGGAGAGAGGCTGCTGCAGCCCAGCGCACAGTGTGACAGCAGCATGTCTGCTGGTTTGGGGAGAGAGGCTGCTGCAGCCCAGCGCACAGGATGACAGCAGCATGTCTGCTGGTTTGGGGAGAGAGGCTGCTGCAGCCCAGTGCACAGGGTGACAGCAGCGCTTCTGCTGGTTTGGGGAGAGAGGCTGCTGCAGCCCAGAGCACAGGGTGACAGCAGCGTATCTGCTGGTTTGGGGAGAGAGGCTGCTGCAGCCCAGCGCACAGGGTGACAGCAGCGCGTCTGCTGGTTTGGGGAGAGAGGCTGCTGCAGCCCAGCGCACAGGGTGACAGCAGCGCATCTGCTGGTTTGGGGAGAGAGGCTGCTGCAGCCCAGCGCACAGGGTGACAGCAGCGCGTCTGCTTGTTTGGGGAGAGAGGCTACTGCAGTCCAGCGCACAGGGTGACAGCAGCGCGTCTGCTGGTTTGGGGAGAGAGGCTGCTGTAGCCCAGCACACAGTGTGACAGCAGCGCATCTGCTGGTTTGGGGAGAGAGGCTGCTGCAGCCCAGCACACAGGGTGACAGCAGCTCGTCTGCTGGTTTGGGGAGAGAGGCTACTGCAGCCCGGCGCACAGGGTGACAGCAGCGCATCTGCTGGTTTGGGGAGAGAGGCTGCTGCAGCCCAGCGCACAGGGTGACAGCAGCGCGTCTGCTGGTTTGTGGAGAGAGGCTGCTGCAGCCCAGTGCACAGGGTGACAGGAGCACGACTGCTGGTTTGGGGAGAGAGGCTGCTGCAGCCCAGCTCACAGGGTGACAGCAGCATGTCTGCTGGTTTGGGGAGAAAGGCTGCTGCAGCCCAGCGCACAGGGTGACAGCAGCGCGTCTGCTGGTTTGGGGAGAGAGGCTGCTGCAGACCAGCGCACAGTGTGACAGCAGCGCGTCTGCTGGTTTGGGGAGAGAGGCTGCTGCAGCCCAGAGCACAGGGTGACAGCAGCGCGTCTGCTGGTTTGGGGAGAGAGGCTGCTGCAGCCCAGCGCACAGGGTGACAGCAGCGAGTCTGCTGGTTTGGGAGAGAGCCTGCCGCAGCCCAGCGCACAGTGTGACAGTAGCGCGTCTGCTGGTTTGGGGAGAGGGGCTGCTGCAGCCCAGCGCACAGGGTGACAGCAGTGCGTCTGCTGGTTTGGGGAGAGAGGCTGCTGCATCCCAGCGCACAGTGTGACAGCAGCGCATCAGCTGGTTTGGGGAGAGAGGCTGCTGCAGCCCAGCACACAGGGTGACAGCAGCGCGTCTGGAGGTTTGGGGAGAGTGGCTGCTGCAGCCAGCACACAGGGTGACAGCAGCGCGTCTGCTGGTTTGTGGAGAGAGGCTGCTGCAGCCCAGTGCACAGGGTGACAGGAGCACGACTGCTGGTTTGGGGAGAGAGGCTGCTGCAGCCCAGCTCACAGGGTGACAGCAGCATGTCTGCTGGTTTGGGGAGAAAGGCTGCTGCAGCCCAGCGCACAGGGTGACAGCAGCGCGTCTGCTGGTTTGGGGAGAGAGGCTGCTGCAGACCAGCGCACAGTGTGACAGCAGCGCGTCTGCTGGTTTGGGGAGAGAGGCTGCTGCAGCCCAGCGCACAGGGTGACAGCAGCGCGTCTGCTGGTTTGGGGAGAGAGGCTGCTGCAGCCCAGCGCACAGGGTGACAGCAGCGAGTCTGCTGGTTTGGGAGAGAGCCTGCCGCAGCCCAGCGCACAGTGTGACAGTAGCGCGTCTGCTGGTTTGGGGAGAGGGGCTGCTGCAGCCCAGCGCACAGGGTGACAGCAGTGCGTCTGCTGGTTTGGGGAGAGAGGCTGCTGCATCCCAGCGCACAGTGTGACAGCAGCGCATCAGCTGGTTTGGGGAGAGAGGCTGCTGCAGCCCAGCGCACAGGGTGACAGCAGCGCGTCTGGAGGTTTGGGGAGAGTGGCTGCTGCAGCCAGCACACAGGGTGACAGCAGCGCGTCTGCTGGTTTGGGGAGAGAGGCTGCTGCATCCCAGCGCACAGGGTGACAGTAGCGTGTCTGCTGGTTTGGGGAGAGAGGCTGCTGCAGCCCAGCCCACAGGGTGACAGCAGTGCATCTGCTGGTTTGGGGAGAGAGGCTGCTGCAGCCCAGCACACAGTGTGACAGCAGCGCGTCTCCTGGTTTGGGGAGAGAGGCTGCTGCATCCCAGCGCACAGGGTGACAGCAGCTTGTCTGCTGGTTTGGGGAGAGAGGCTGCTGCAGCCCAGCGCACAGGGTGACAGCAGCCCGTCTGCTGGTTTGAGGAAAGAGGCTGCTGCAGCCCAGCGCACAGGGTGACAGCAGCTTGTCTGCTGGTTTGGGGAGAGAGGCTGCTGCAGCCCAGCGCACAGGGTGACAGCAGCCCGTCTGCTGGTTTGAGGAAAGAGGCTGCTGCAGCCCAGCGCACAGGGTAACAGCAGCGCGTCTGCTGGTTTGGGGAGAGAGGCGGCTGCAGCCCAGCGCACAGGGTGACAGCAGCATGTCTGCTGGTTTGGGGAGAGAGGCGGCTGCAGTCCAGCGCTCAGGGTGACAGCAGCGCATCTTCTGGTTTGGGGAGAGAGGCGGCTGCAGCCCAGTGCACAGGGTGACAGCAGCGTGTCTGCTGGTTTGGGGAGAGAGGCTGCTGCAGCCAAGCGCACAGGGTGACAGCAGCGTGTCTGCTGGTTTGGGGAGAGAGGCTGCTGCAGCCAAGCGCACAGGGTGACAGCAGCACGTCTGCTGGTTTGGGGAGATAGGCTGCTGCAGCCCAGCGCACAGTGTGACAGCAGCGCGTCTGCTGGTTTGGGGAGAGAGGCTGCTGCAGCCCAGCACACAGGGTGACAGCAGCGCGTCTGCTGGTTTGGGGAGAGAGGCTTCTGCAGCCCAGCACACAGGGTGACAGCAGCCCGTCTGCTGGTTTGAGGAAAGAGGCTGCTGCAGCCCAGCGCACAGGGTGACAGCAGCGCATCTGCTGGTTTGGGGAGAGAGGCTGCTGCAGCCCAGCACACAGGGTGACAGCAGCGCGTCTGCTGGTTTGGGGAGAGAGGCTGCTGCAGCCCAGCGCACAGGGTGACAGCAGCGTGTCTGCTGGTTTGGAGAGAGAGGCTGCTGCAGCCCAGCGCACAGTGTGACAGCAGCGCGTCTGCTGGTTTGGGGAGAGAGGCTGCTGCAGCCCAGCGCACAGGGTGACAGCAGCGCATCTGCTGGTTTGGGGAGAGAGGCTGCTGCAGCCCAGCGCACAGGTTGACAGCAGCGCGTCTGCTGGTTTGGGGAGAGAGGCTGCTGCAGCCCAGCACACAGGGTGACAGCAGCTTGTCTGCTGGTTTGGGGAGAGAGGCTGCTGCAGCCCAGCGCACAGGGTGACAGCAGCGTGTCTGCTGGTTTGGGGAGAGAGGCTGCTGCAGCCCAGCGCACAGGGTGACAGCAGCGTATCTGCTGGTTTGGGGAGAGAGGCTGCTGCACCCCAGCGCACAGGGTGACAGCAGCGCATCTGCTGGTTTGGGGATAGAGGCTGCTGCAGCCCAGCGCACAGGGTGACAGCAGCGCATCTGCTGGTTTGTGGAGAGAGGCTGCTGCAGCCCAGTGCACAGGGTGACAGCAGCGCGTCTGCTGGTTTGGGGAGAGAGGCTGCTGCAGCCCAGCACACAGGGTGACAGCAGCGTATCTGCTGGTTTGGGGAGAGAGGATGCTGCACCCCAGCGCACAGGGTGACAGCAGCATATCTGCTGGTTTGGGGAAAGAGGCTGCTGCAACCCAGCGCACAGGGTGACAGCAGCATGTCTGCTGGTTTGGGGAGAGAGGCTGCTGCAGCCCAGCACACTGGGTGACAGCAGCGTGTCTGCTGGTTTGGGGAGAGAGGCTGCTGCAGCCCAGCGCACAGGGTGACAGCAGCGTATCTGCTGGTTTGGGGAGAGAGGCTGCTGCAGCCCAGCACACAGGGTGACAGCAGCGTATCTGCTGGTTTGGGGAGAGAGGATGCTGCACCCCAGCACACAGGGTGACAGCAGCGCATCTGCTGGTTTGGGGAGAGAGGCTGCTGCAGCCCAGCGCACAGGGTGACAGCAGCGCATCTGCTGGTTTGTGGAGAGAGGCTGCTGCAGCCCAGCGCACAGGGTGACAGCAGCGCATCTGCTGGTTTGGGGAGAGAGGCTGCTGCAGCCCAGCGCACAGGGTGACAGCAGCGCGTCTGCTGGTTTGGGGAGAGAGGCTGCTGCAGCCCAGCGCACAGGGTGACAGCAGCGCGTCTGCTGGTTTGGGGAGAGAGGCTGCTGCAGCCCAGCACACAGGGTGACAGCAGCATGTCTGCTGGTTTGGGGAGAGAGGATGCTGCAGCCCAGCACACAGGGTGAGAGCAGCACTTCTGCTGGTTTTGGGAGAGAGGCTGCTGCAGCCCAGCGCACAGGGTGACAGCAGTGTATCTGCTGGTTTGGGGAGAGAGGCTGCTGCAGCCCAGCGCACAGTGTGACAGCAGCATGTCTGCTGGTTTGGGGAGAGAGGCTGCTGCAGCCCAGCGCACAGGATGACAGCAGCATGTCTGCTGATTTGGGGAGAGAGGCTGCTGCAGCCCAGTGCACAGGGTGACAGCAGCGCTTCTGCTGGTTTGGGGAGAGAGGCTGCTGCAGCCCAGAGCACAGGGTGACAGCAGCGTATCTGCTGGTTTGGGGAGAGAGGCTGCTGCAGCCCAGCGCACAGGGTGACAGCAGCGCGTCTGCTGGTTTGGGGAGAGAGGCTGCTGCAGCCCAGCGCACAGGGTGACAGCAGCGCATCTGCTGGTTTGGGGAGAGAGGCTGCTGCAGCCCAGCGCACAGGGTGACAGCAGCGCGTCTGCCTGTTTGGGGAGAGAGGCTACTGCAGTCCAGCGCACAGGGTGACAGCAGCGCGTCTGCTGGTTTGGGGAGAGAGGCTGCTGTAGCCCAGCACACAGAGTGACAGCAGCGCATCTGCTGGTTTGGGGAGAGAGGCTGCTGCAGCCCAGCACACAGGGTGACAGCAGCTCGTCTGCTGGTTTGGGGAGAGAGGCTACTGCAGCCCGGCGCACAGGGTGACAGCAGCGCATCTGCTGGTTTGGGGAGAGAGGCTGCTGCAGCCCAGCGCACAGGGTGACAGCAGCGCGTCTGCTGGTTTGTGGAGAGAGGCTGCTGCAGCCCAGTGCACAGGGTGACAGGAGCACGACTGCTGGTTTGGGGAGAGAGGCTGCTGCAGCCCAGCTCACAGGGTGACAGCAGCATGTCTGCTGGTTTGGGGAGAAAGGCTGCTGCAGCCCAGCGCACAGGGTGACAGCAGCGCGTCTGCTGGTTTGGGGAGAGAGGCTGCTGCAGACCAGCGCACAGTGTGACAGCAGCGCATCTGCTGGTTTGGGGAGAGAGGCTGCTGCAGCCCAGCGCACAGGGTGACAGCAGCGCGTCTGCTGGTTTGGGGAGAGAGGCTGCTGCAGCCCAGCGCACAGGGTGACAGCAGCGAGTCTGCTGGTTTGGGAGAGAGCCTGCCGCAGCCCAGCGCACAGTGTGACAGTAGCGCGTCTGCTGGTTTGGGGAGAGGGGCTGCTGCAGCCCAGCGCACAGGGTGACAGCAGTGCGTCTGCTGGTTTGGGGAGAGAGGCTGCTGCATCCCAGCGCACAGTGTGACAGCAGCGCATCAGCTGGTTTGGGGAGAGAGGCTGCTGCAGCCCAGCACACAGGGTGACAGCAGCGCGTCTGGAGGTTTGGGGAGAGTGGCTGCTGCAGCCAGCACACAGGGTGACAGCAGCGCGTCTGCTGGTTTGTGGAGAGAGGCTGCTGCAGCCCAGTGCACAGGGTGACAGGAGCACGACTGCTGGTTTGGGGAGAGAGGCTGCTGCAGCCCAGCTCACAGGGTGACAGCAGCATGTCTGCTGGTTTGGGGAGAAAGGCTGCTGCAGCCCAGCGCACAGGGTGACAGCAGCGCGTCTGCTGGTTTGGGGAGAGAGGCTGCTGCAGACCAGCGCACAGTGTGACAGCAGCGCGTCTGCTGGTTTGGGGAGAGAGGCTGCTGCAGCCCAGCGCACAGGGTGACAGCAGCGCGTCTGCTGGTTTGGGGAGAGAGGCTGCTGCAGCCCAGCGCACAGGGTGACAGCAGCGAGTCTGCTGGTTTGGGAGAGAGCCTGCCGCAGCCCAGCGCACAGTGTGACAGTAGCGCGTCTGCTGGTTTGGGGAGAGGGGCTGCTGCAGCCCAGCGCACAAGGTGACAGCAGTGCGTCTGCTGGTTTGGGGAGAGAGGCTGCTGCATCCCAGCGCACAGTGTGACAGCAGCGCATCAGCTGGTTTGGGGAGAGAGGCTGCTGCAGCCCAGCACACAGGGTCACAGCAGCACGTCTGGAGGTTTGGGGAGAGTGGCTGCTGCAGCCAGCACACAGGGTGACAGCAGCGCGTCTGCTGGTTTGGGGAGAGAGGCTGCTGCATCCCAGCGCACAGGGTGACAGTAGCGTGTCTGCTGGTTTGGGGAGAGAGGCTGCTGCAGCCCAGCCCACAGGGTGACAGCAGTGCATCTGCTGGTTTGGGGAGAGAGGCTGCTGCAGCCCAGCACACAGTGTGACAGCAGTGCGTCTCCTGGTTTGGGGAGAGAGGCTGCTGCATCCCAGCGCACAGGGTGACAGCAGTGCATCTGCTGGTTTGGGGAGAGAGGCTGCTGCAGCCCAGCCCACAGGGTGACAGCAGTGCCTCTGCTGGTTTGGGGAGAGAGGCTGCTGCATCCCAGCGCACAGGGTGACAGCAGTGCATCTGCTGGTTTGGGGAGAGAGGCTGCTGCAGCCAAGCGCACAGTTTGACAGCAGCGCATCTGCTGGTTTGGGGAGATAGGCTGCTGCAGCCCAGCACACGGTGTGACAGCAGCGCGTCTGCTTGTTTGGGGAGAGAGGCTGCTGCAGCCCAGCGCACAGGGTGACAGCAGCGCATCTGCTGGTTTGGGGAAAGAGGCTTCTGCAGCCCAGCGCACAGGGTGACAGCAGTGCGTCTGCTGGTTTGGGGAGAGAGGCTGCTGCAGCCCATCACACAGGGTGACAGCAGCGCGTCTGCTGGTTTGGGGAGAGAGGCTGCTGCAACCCTGCACACAGGGTGACAGCAGCGCGACTGCTGGTTTGGGGAGAGAGGCTGCTGCAGCCCAGCGCACAGTGTGACAGCAGCGCGTCTGCTGCTTTGGGGAGAGAGGCTGCTGCAGCCCAGCGCACAGGATGACAGCAGCGCATCTGCTGGTTTAGGGAGAGAGGCTGCTGCAGCCCAGCGCACAGGGTGACAGCAGCGCGTCTGCTGGTTTGGGGAGAGAGGCTGCTGCAGCCCAGCGCACAGGGTGACAGTAGCGCATCTGCTGGTTTGGGGAGAGAGGCTGCTGCAGCCCAGCGCACAGGGTGACAGCAGCATGTCTGCTGGTTTGGGGAAAGAGGCTGCTGCAGCCCAGCGTACAGGGTGACAGCAGTGTGACTGCTGGTTTGGGGAGAGAGGCTGCTGCAGCCCAGCGCACAGTGTGACAGCAGCGCGTCTGCTGGTTTGGGGAGAGAGGCTGCTGCAGCCCAGCGCACAGGGTGACAGCAGCGCATCTGCTGGTTTGGGGAGAGAGGCTGCTGCAGCCCAGCGCACAGGGTGACAGCAGCTTGTCTGCTGGTTTGGGGAGAGAGGCTGCTGCAGCCCAGCGCACAGGGTGACAGCAGCGTGTCTGCTGGTTTGGGGAGAGAGGCTGCTGCAGCCCAGCGCACAGGGTGACAGCAGCGTATCTGCTGGTTTGGGGAGAGAGGCTGCTGCACCCCAGCGCACAGGGTGACAGCAGCGCATCTGCTGGTTTGGGGAGAGAGGCTGCTGCAGCCCAGCGCACAGGGTGACAGCAGCGCGTCTGCTGGTTTGTGGAGAGAGGCTGCTGCAGCCCAGCGCACAGGGCGACAGCAGCGTGTCTGCTGGTTTGGGGAGAGAGGCTGCTGCAGCCCAGCTCACAGGGTGACAGCAGCGCGTCTGCTGGTTTGGGGAGAGAGGCTGCTGCAGCCCAGCGCACAGGGTGACAGCAGCGCGTCTGCTGGTTTGGGGAGAGAGGCTGCTGCAGCCCAGCGCACAGGGTGACAGGAGCATGTCTGCTGGTTTGGGGAGAGAGGCTGCTTGCGCCCAGCACACAGGGTGACCTCAGCGCTTCTGCTGGTTTGGGGAGAGAGGCTGCTGCAGCCCAGCGCACAGGGTGACAGCAGCATGTCTGCTGGTTTGGGGAGAGAGGCTGCTTGTGCCCAGCACACAGGGTGACAGCAGCGCTTCTGCTGGTTTGGGGAGAGAGGCTGCTGCAGCCCAGCGCACAGGGTGACAGCAGCGTATCTGCTGGTTTGGAGAGAGAGGCTGCTGCAGCCCAGCGCACAGGGTGACAGCAGCGCATCTGCTGGTTTGGGGAGAGAGGCTGCTGCAGCCCAGCGAACAGGGTGACAGCAGCGCGTCAGCTGGTTTGGGGAGAGAGGCTGCTGCAACCCAGCGCACAGGGTGACAGCAGCATGTCTGCTGGTTTGGGGAGAGAGGCTGCTGCAGCCCAGCACACTGGGTGACAGCAGCGTGTCTGCTGGTTTGGGGAGAGAGGCTGCTGCAGCCCAGCGCACAGGGTGACAGCAGCGTATCTGCTGGTTTGGGGAGAGAGGCTGCTGCAGCCCAGCACACAGGGTGACAGCAGCATATCTGCTGGTTTGGGGAGAGAGGATGCTGCACCCCAGCACACAGGGTGACAGCAGCGCATCTGCTGGTTTGGGGAGAGAGGCTGCTGCAGCCCAGCGCACAGGGTGACAGCAGCACATCTGCTGGTTTGTGGAGAGAGGCTGCTGCAGCCCAGCGCACAGGGTGACAGCAGCGCATCTGCTGGTTTGGGGAGAGAGGCTGCTGCAGCCCAGCGCACAGGGTGACAGCAGCGCGTCTGCTGGTTTGGGGAGAGAGGCTGCTGCAGCCCAGGGCACAGGGTGACAGCAGCGCGTCTGCTGGTTTGGGGAGAGATGCTGCTGCAGCCCAGCACACAGGGTGACAGCAGCATGTCTGCTGGTTTGGGGAGAGAGGCTGCTGCAGCCCAGCACACAGGGTGAGAGCAGCACTTCTGCTGGTTTTGGGAGAGAGGCTGCTGCAGCCCAGCGCACAGGGTGACAGCAGTGTATCTGCTGGTTTGGGGAGAGAGGTTGCTGCAGCCCAGCGCACAGTGTGACAGCAGCATGTCTGCTGGTTTGGGGAGAGAGGCTGCTGCAGCCCAGCGCACAGGATGACAGCAGCATGTCTGCTGGTTTGGGGAGAGAGGCTGCTGCAGCCCAGTGCACAGGGTGACAGCAGCGCTTCTGCTGGTTTGGGGAGAGAGGCTGCTGCAGCCCAGAGCACAGGGTGACAGCAGCGTATCTGCTGGTTTGGGGAGAGAGGCTGCTGCAGCCCAGCGCACAGGGTGACAGCAGCGCGTCTGCTGGTTTGGGGAGAGAGGCTGCTGCAGCCCAGCGCACAGGGTGACAGCAGCGCATCTGCTGGTTTGGGGAGAGAGGCTGCTGCAGCCCAGCGCACAGGGTGACAGCAGCGCGTCTGCTTGTTTGGGGAGAGAGGCTACTGCAGTCCAGCGCACAGGGTGACAGCAGCGCGTCTGCTGGTTTGGGGAGAGAGGCTGCTGTAGCCCAGCACACAGTGTGACAGCAGCGCATCTGCTGGTTTGGGGAGAGAGGCTGCTGCAGCTCAGCACACAGGGTGACAGCAGCTCGTCTGCTGGTTTGGGGAGAGAGGCTACTGCAGCCCGGCGCACAGGGTGACAGCAGCGCATCTGCTGGTTTGGGGAGAGAGGCTGCTGCAGCCCAGCGCACAGGGTGACAGCAGCGCGTCTGCTGGTTTGTGGAGAGAGGCTGCTGCAGCCCAGTGCACAGGGTGACAGGAGCACGACTGCTGGTTTGGGGAGAGAGGCTGCTGCAGCCCAGCTCACAGGGTGACAGCAGCATGTCTGCTGGTTTGGGGAGAACGGCTGCTGCAGCCCAGCGCACAGGGTGACAGCAGCGCGTCTGCTGGTTTGGGGAGAGAGGCTGCTGCAGACCAGCGCACAGTGTGACAGCAGCGCGTCTGCTGGTTTGGGGAGAGAGGCTGCTGCAGCCCAGCGCACAGGGTGACAGCAGCGCGTCTGCTGGTTTGGGGAGAGAGGCTGCTGCAGCCCAGTGCACAGGGTGACAGCAGCGAGTCTGCTGGTTTGGGAGAGAGCCTGCCGCAGCCCAGCGCACAGTGTGACAGTAGCGCGTCTGCTGGTTTGGGGAGAGGGGCTGCTGCAGCCCAGCGCACAGGGTGACAGCAGTGCATCTGCTGGTTTGGGGAGAGAGGCTGCTGCATCCCAGCGCACAGTGTGACAGCAGCGCATCAGCTGGTTTGGGGAGAGAGGCTGCTGCAGCCCAGCACACAGGGTGACAGCAGCGCGTCTGGAGGTTTGGGGAGAGTGGCTGCTGCAGCCAGCACACAGGGTGACAGCAGCGCGTCTGCTGGTTTGGGGAGAGAGGCTGCTGCATCCCAGCGCACAGGGTGACAGTAGCGTGTCTGCTGGTTTGGGGAGAGAGGCTGCTGCAGCCCAGCCCACAGGGTGACAGCAGTGCATCTGCTGGTTTGGGGAGAGAGGCTGCTGCAGCCCAGCACACAGGGTGACAGCAGCGCGTCTGCTGGTTTGGGGAGAGAGGCTGCTGCAGCCCAGCGCACAGGGTGACAGCAGCTTGTCTGCTGGTTTGGGGAGAGAGGCTGCTGCAGCCCAGCGCACAGGGTGACAGCAGCGTGTCTGCTGGTTTGGGGAGAGAGGCTGCTGCAGCCCAGCGCACAGGGTGACAGCAGCGTATCTGCTGGTTTGGGGAGAGAGGCTGCTGCACCCCAGCGCACAGGGTGACAGCAGCGCATCTGCTGGTTTGGGGAGAGAGGCTGCTGCAGCCCAGCGCACAGGGTGACAGCAGCGCGTCTGCTGGTTTGTGGAGAGAGGCTGCTGCAGCCCAGCGCACTGGGCGACAGCAGCGTGTCTGCTGGTTTGGGGAGAGAGGCTGCTGCAGCCCAGCTCACAGGGTGACAGCAGCGCGTCTGCTGGTTTGGGGAGAGAGGCTGCTGCAGCCCAGCGCACAGGGTGACAGCAGCGCGTCTGCTGGTTTGGGGAGAGAGGCTGCTGCAGCCCAGCGCACAGGGTGACAGGAGCATGTCTGCTGGTTTGGGGAGAGAGGCTGCTTGCGCCCAGCACACAGGGTGACAGCAGCGCTTCTGCTGGTTTGGGGAGAGAGGCTGCTGCAGCCCAGCGCACAGGGTGACAGCAGCATGTCTGCTGGTTTGGGGAGAGAGGCTGCTTGCGCCCAGCACACAGGGTGACAGCAGCGCTTCTGCTGGTTTGGGGAGAGAGGCTGCTGCAGCCCAGCGCACAGGGTGACAGCAGCGTATCTGCTGGTTTGGAGAGAGAGGCTGCTGCAGCCCAGCGCACAGGGTGACAGCAGCGCATCTGCTGGTTTGGGGAGAGAGGCTGCTGCAGCCCAGCGAACAGGGTGACAGCAGCACGTCTGCTGGTTTGGGGAGAGAGGCTGCTGCAGCCCAGCGCACAGGGTGACAGCAGCGCGTCTGCTGGTTTGGGGAGAGAGGCTGCTGCAGCCCAGCGCACAGGGTGACATCAGCGCGTCTGCTGGTTTGGGGAGAGAGGCTGCTGCAGCCCAGCGCACAGGGTGACAGCAGCGAGTCTGCTTGTTTGGGGAGAGAGGCTACTGCAGTCCAGTGCACAGGGTGACAGCAGCGCTTCTGCTGGTTTGGGGAGAGAGGCTGCTGCAGCCAAGCACACAGTGTGACAGCAGCACATCTGCTGGTTTGGGGAGAGAGGCTGCTGCAGCCCAGCACACAGGGTGACAGCAGCTCATCTGCTGGTTTGGGGAGAGAGGCTACTGCAGCCCAGCGCACAGGGTGACAGCAGCGCATCTGCTGGTTTGGGGAGAGAGGCTGCTGCAGCCCAGCGCACAGGGTGACAGCAGCGCGTCTGCTGGTTTGTGGAGAGAGGCTGCTGCAGCCCAGCGCACAGTGTGACAGCAGCACGACTGCTGGTTTGGGGAGAGAGGCTACTGCAGTCCAGCGCACAGGGTGACAGCAGCGCATCTGCTGGTTTGGGGAGAGAAGCTGCTGCAGCCCAGCACACAGTGTGACAGCAGCGCATCTGCTGGTTTGGGGAGAGAGGCTGCTGCAGCCCAGCACACAGGGTGACAGCAGCTCGTCTGCTGGTTTGGGGAGAGAGGCTACTGCAGCCCAGCGCACAGGGTGACAGCAGCGCCTCTGCTTGTTTGGGGAGAGAGGCTGCTGCAGCCCAGCGCACAGGGTGACAGCAGCGCGTCTGCTGGTTTGTGGAGAGAGGCTGCTGCAGCCCAGCGCACAGGGTGACAGCAGCACGACTGCTGGTTTGGGGAGAGAGGCTGCTGCAGCCCAGCTCACAGGGTGACAGCAGCATGTCTGCTGGTTTGGGGAGAGAGGCTGCTGCAGCCCAGCGCACAGGGTGACAGCAGCGCGTCTGCTGGTTTGGGGAGAGAGGCTGCTGCAGCCCTGCACACAGTGTGACAGCAGCGCATCTGCTGGTTTGGGGAGAGAGGCTGCTGCAGCCCAGCGCACAGGGTGTTAGCAGCGCGTCTGCTGGTTTGGGGAGAGAGGCTGCTGCAGCCCAGCGCACAGGGTGACAGCAGCGAGTCTGCTGGTTTGGGGAGAGAACCTGCTGCAGCCCAGCGCACAGTGTGACAGTAGCGCGTCTGCTGGTTTGGGGAGAGGGGCTGCTGCAGCCCAGCGCACAGGGTGACAGCAGCGCGTGTGCTGGTTTGGGGAGAAAGGCTGCTGCATCCCAGCACACAGTGTGACAGCAGTGCATCAGCTGGTTTGGGGAGAGAGGCTGCTGCAGCCCAGCACACAGGGTGACAGCAGCGTGTCTGCAGGTTTGGGGAGAGTGGCTGCTGCAGCCAGCACACAGGGTGAGAGCAGCGCGTCTGCTGGTTTGGGGAGAGAGGCTGCTGCAGCCCAGCGCACAGTGTGACAGCAGCGCGTCTGCTGGTTTGGGGAGAGAGGCTGCTGCAGCACAGCGCACAGTGTGACAGCAGCGCGTCTGCTGGTTTGGGGAGAGAGGCTGCTGCAGCCCAGCGCACAGGGTGACAGCAGCGCATCTGCTGGTTTGGGGAGAGAAGCTGCTGCAGCCCAGCGCACAGGGTGACAGCAGCGCATCTGCTGGTTTGGGGAGAGAGGCTGCTGCAGCCCAGCGCACAGGGTGACAGCAGCGCATCTGCTGGTTTGGGGATAGAGGCTGCTGCATCCCAGCGCACAGGGTGACAGCAGCGCGTCTGCTGGTTTGGGGAGAGAGGCTGCTGCATCCCAGCGCACAGGGTGACAGCAGCGCGTCTGCTGGTTTGGGGAGAGAGGCTGCTGCAGCCCAGCGCACAGAGTGACAGCAGCACGTCTGCTGGTTTGGGGAGAGAGGCTGCTGCAGCCCAGCGCACAGGGTGACAGCAGCGCGTCTGCTGGTTTGGGGAGAGAGGCTGCTGCAGCCCAGCGCACAGTGTGACAGCAGCGCATCTGCTGGTTTGGGGAGAGAGGCTGCTGCAGCCCAGCGCACAGGGTGACAGAAGCAAGTCTGCTGGTTTGGGGAAAGAGGCTGCTGCAGCCCAGCGCACAGTGTGACAGCAGCGCGTCTGTTGGTTTGGGGAGAGAGGCTGCTGCAGCCCAGCGCACAGTGTGACAGCAGTGCGTCTGCTGGTTTGGGGAGAGAGGCTGCTGCAGCCCAGCGCACAGTGTGACGGCAGCGCGTCTGCTGGTTTGGGGAGAGAGGCTGCTGCAGCCCAGCGCACAGGGTGACAGCAGCGCATCTGCTGGTTTGGGGAGAGAGGCTGCTGCAGCCCAGCACACAGGGTGACAGCAGCATGTCTGCTGGTTTGGGGAGAGAGGCTGCTGCAGCCCAGCACACAGGGTGACAGCAGCACTTCTGCTGGTTTGGGGAGAGAGGCTGCTGCAGCCCAGCGCACAGGGGGACAGCAGCGTATCTGCTGGTTTGGGGAGAGAGGCTGCTGCAGCCCAGCGCACTGGGTGACAGCAGCGCTTCTGCTGGTTTGGGGAGAGAGGCTGCTGCAGCCCAGCGCACAGGGTGACAGCAGCGTATCTGCTGGTTTGGGGAGAGAGGCTGCTGCAGCCCAGCGCACAGGGTGACAGCAGCGCATCTGCTGGTTTGGGGAGAGAGGCTGCTGCAGCCCAGCGCACAGGGTGACAGCAGCATCTGCTGGTTTGGGGAGGGAGGCTGCTGCAGCCCAGCGCGCTGGGTGACAGCAGCGCGTCTGCTTGTTTGGGGAGAGAGGATACTGCAGTGCAGCGCACAGGGTGACAGCAGCACGTCTGCTGGTTTGGGGAGAGAGGCTGCTGCAGCCCAGCACACAGTGTGACAGCAGCTCATCTGCTGGTTTGGGGAGAGAGGCTGCTGCAGCCCGGCACACAGGGTGACAGCAGCTCATCTGCTGGTTTGGGGAGAGAGGCTACTGCAGCCCGGCGCACAGGGTGACAGCAGCGCGTCTGCTGGTTTGGGGAGAGAGGCTGCTGCAGCCCAGCGCACAGGGTGACAGCAGCGCATCTGCTGGTTTGTGGAGAGAGGCTGCTGCAGCCCAGCGCACAGGGGGACAGCAGCGTATCTGCTGGTTTGGGGAGAGAGGCTGCTGCAGCCCAGCACACAGGGTGACAGCAGCATGTCTGCTGGTTTGGGGAGAGAGGCTGCTGCAGCCCAGCGCACAGGGTGACAGCAGCACTTCGGCTGGTTTGGGGAGAGAGGCTGCTGCAGCCCAGCGCACAGGGGGACAGCAGCGTATCTGCTGGTTTGGGGAGAGAGGCTGCTGCAGCCCAGCGCACTGGGTGACAGCAGTGCTTCTGCTGGTTTGGGGAGAGAGGCTGCTGCAGCCCAGCGCACAGGGTGACAGCAGCGTATCTGCTGGTTTGGGGAGAGAGGCTGCTGCAGCCCAGCGCACAGTGTGACAGCAGCATGTCTGTTGGTTTGGGGAGAGAGGCTGCTGCAGCCCAGCGCACAGGATGACAGCAGCATGTCTGCTGGTTTGGGGAGAGAGGCTGCTGCAGCCCAGTGCACAGGGTGACAGCAGCGCTTCTGCTGGTTTGGGGAGAGAGGCTGCTGCAGCCCAGCGCACAGGGTGACAGCAGCGTATCTGCTGGTTTGGGGAGAGAGGCTGCTGCAGCCCAGCGCACAGGGTGACAGCAGCGCATCTGCTGGTTTGGGGAGAGAGGCTGCTGCAGCCCAGCGCACAGGGTGACAGCAGCGCATCTGCTGGTTTGGGGAGAGAGGCTACTGCAGTGCAGCACACAGGGTGACAGCAGCACATCTGCTGGTTTGGGGAGAGAGGCTGCTGCAGCCCAGCACACAGTGTGACAGCAGCGCGTCTGCTGGTTTGGGGAGAGAGGCTGCTGCAGCCCGGCACACAGGGTGACAGCAGCTCGTCTGCTGGTTTGGGGAGAGAGGCTGCTGCAGCCCGGCGCACAGGGTGACAGCAGCGCGTCTGCTGGTTTGGGGAGAGAGGCTGCTGCAGCCCAGCGCACAGGGTGACAGCAGCGCGTCTGCTGGTTTGGGGAGAGAGGCTGCTGCAGCCCAGCGCACAGGGTGACAGCAGGGCGTCTGCTGGTTTGGGGAGAGAGGCTGCTGCAGCCTAGCGCACAGGGTGACAGCAGCACATCTGCTGGTTAGGGGAGAGAGGCTGCTGCAGCCCCGCGCACAGGGTGACAGCAGCGTATCTGCTGGTTAGGGGAGAGAGGCTGCTGCAGCCCAGCACACAGGGTGACAGCAGCGTATCTGCTGGTTTGGGGAGAGAGGCTGTTGCAGCCCAGCACACAGTGTGACAGCAGCGCATCTGCTGGTTTGGGGAGAGAGGCTGCTGCAGCCCAGCGCACAAGGTGACAGCAGCACGTCTGCTGATTTGGGGAGAGAGGCTGCTGCAGCCCAGCGCACAGTGTGACAGCAGCGTGTCTGCTGGTTTGGGGAGAGAGGCTGCTGCAGCCCAGCGCACAGGGTGACAGCAGCGTATCTGCTGGTTTGGGGAGAGAGGCTGCTGCAGCCCAGCGCACAGGGTGACAGCAGCATATCTGCTGGTTTGGGGAGAGAGGCTGCTGCAGCCCAGTGCACAGGGTGACAGCAGCGTGTCTGCTGGTTTGGGGAGAGAGGCTGCTGCAGCCCAGCGCACAGGGTGACAGCAGGGCGTCTGCTGGTTTGGTGAGAGAGGCTGCTGCAGCCCAGCACACAGGGTGACAGCAGCACATCTGCTGGTTTGTGGAGAGAGGCTGCTGCAGCCCAGCGCACAGGGTGACAGCAGTGCATCTGCTGGTTTGGGGAGAGAGGCTGCTGCAGCCCAGCGCACAGGGTGACAGCAGCGCATCTGCTGGTTTGGGGAGAGAGGCTGCTGCAGCCCAGCGTACAGGGTGACAGCAGCGCGTCTGCTGGTTTGGGGAGAGAGGCTGCTGCAGCCCAGCACACAGGGTGACAGCAGCATGTCTGCTGGTTTGGGGAGAGAGGCTGCTGCAGCCCAGCGCACAGGGTGACAGCAGCGCGTCTGCTGGTTTGGGGAGAGAGGCTGCTGCAGCCCAGCGCACAGTGTGACAGCAGCGCGTCTGCTGGTTTGGGGAGAGAGGCTGCTGCAGCCCAGCGCACAGGGTGACAGCAGCGCGTCTGCTGGTTTGGGGAGAGAGGCTGCTGCAGCCCAGCGCACAGTGTGACAGCAGCGCATCAGCTGGTTTGGGGAGAGAGGCTGCTGCTGCCCAGCATACAGGGTGACAGCAGTGCGTCTGCAGGTTTGGGGAGAGTGGCTGCTGCAGCCAGCACACAGGGTGACAGCAGCGCGTCTGCTGGTTTGGGGAGAGAGGCTGCTGCATCCCAGCGCACAGGGTGACAGTAGCGTGTCTGCTGGTTTGGGGAGAGAGGCTGCTGCAGCCCAGCCCACAGGGTGACAGCAGTGCATCTGCTGGTTTGGGGAGAGAGGCTGCTGCAGCCCAGCACACAGTGTGACAGCAGCGCATCTGCTGGTTTGGGGAGAGAGGCTGCTGCATCCCAGCGCACAGGGTGACAGCAGCGCATCTGCTGGTTTGGGGAGAGAGGCTGCTGCAGCCCAGCCCACAGGGTGACAGCAGTGCGTCTGCTGGTTTGGGGAGAGAGGCTGCTGCAGCCCAGTGCACAGGGTGACAGCAGTGCGTCTGCTGGTTTGGGGAGAGAGGCTGCTGCAGCCAAGCGCACAGGGTGACAGCAGCGCATCTGCTGGTTTGGGGAGATAGGCTGCTGCAGCCCAGCGCACGGTGTGACAGCAGCGTGTCTGCTTGTTTGGGGAGAGAGGATGCTGCAGCCCAGCGCACAGGGTGACAGCAGCGCATCTGCTGGTTTGGGGAAAGAGGCTTCTGCAGCCCAGCGCACAGGGTGACAGCAGCGCATCTGCTGGTTTGGGGAGAGAGGCTGCTGCAGCCCAGCACACAGGGTGACAGCAGCGCGTCTGCTGGTTTGGGGAGAGAGGCTGCTGCAACCCTGCACACAGGGTGACAGCAGCACGTCTGCTGGTTTGGGGAGAGAGGCTGCTGCAGCCCAGCGCACAGTGTGACAGCAGCGCGTCTGCTGGTTTGGGGAGAGAGGCTGCTGCAGCCCAGCGCACAGTGTGACAGCAGCGCGTCTGCTGGTTTGGGGAGAGAGGCTGCTGCAGCCCAGCACACAGGGTGACAGCAGCGCGTCTGCTGGTTTGGGGAGAGAGGCTGCTGCAGCCCAGCGCACAGGGTGACAGAAGCAAGTCTGCTGGTTTGGGGAAAGAGGCTGCTGCAGCCCAGCGCACAGTGTGACAGCAGCGCGTCTGCTGGTTTGGGGAGAGAGGCTGCTGCAGCCCAGCGCACAGTGTGACAGCAGTGCGTCTGCTGGTTTGGGGAGAGAGGCTGCTGCAGCCCAGCGCACAGTGTGACGGCAGCGCGTCTGCTGGTTTGGGGAGAGAGGCTGCTGCAGCCCAGCACACAGGGTGACAGCAGCATGTCTGCTGG
This sequence comes from Taudactylus pleione, assembly GCA_031769625.1. NCBI lineage: Eukaryota > Metazoa > Chordata > Amphibia > Anura > Myobatrachidae > Taudactylus > Taudactylus pleione. The sequence continues at coordinate 528,515 of JAUIMM010001714.1, forward strand.
TTTGGGGAGAGAGGCTGCTGCAGCCCAGCACACAGGGTGACAGCAGCACTTCTGCTGGTTTGGGGAGAGAGGCTGCTGCAGCCCAGCGCACAGGGGGACAGCAGCGTATCTGCTGGTTTGGGGAGAGAGGCTGCTGCAGCCCAGCGCACTGGGTGACAGCAGCGCTTCTGCTGGTTTGGGGAGAGAGGCTGCTGCAGCCCAGCGCACAGGGTGACAGCAGCGTATCTGCTGGTTTGGGGAGAGAGGCTGCTGCAGCCCAGTGCACAGGGTGACAGCAGCGCATCTGCTGGTTTGGGGAGAGAGGCTGCTGCAGCCCAGCGCACAGGGTGACAGCAGCATCTGCTGGTTTGGGGAGGGAGGCTGCTGCAGCCCAGCGCACTGGGTGACAGCAGCGCATCTGCTTGTTTGGGGAGAGAGGCTACTGCAGTGCAGCGCACAGGGTGACAGCAGCACGTCTGCTGGTTTGGGGAGAGAGGCTGCTGCAGCCCAGCACACAGTGTGACAGCAGCGCATCTGCTGGTTTGGGGAGAGAGGCTGCTGCAGCCCAGCACACAGGGTGACAGCAGCTCATCTGCTGGTTTGGGGAGAGAGGCTACTGCAGCCTGGCGCACAGGGTGACAGCAGCGCATCTGCTGGTTTGGGGAGAGAGGCTGCTGCAGCCCAGCGCACAGGGTGACAGCAGCGCGTCTGCTGGTTTGTGGAGAGAGGCTGCTGCAGCCCAGCGCACAGGGTGACAGGAGCACGACTGCTGGTTTGGGGAGAGAGGGTGCTGCAGCCCAGCTCACAGGGTGACAGCAGCATGTCTGCTGGTTTGGGGAGAGAGGCTGCTGTAGCCCAGCGCACAGGGTGACAGAAGCAAGTCTGCTGGTTTGGGGAAAGAGGATGCTGCAGCCCAGCGCACAGTGTGACAGCAGCGCGTCTGCTGGTTTGGGGAGAGAGGCTGCTGCAGCCCAGCGCACAGTGTGACAGCAGTGCATCTGCTGGTTTGGGGAGAGAGGCTGCTGCAGCCCAGCGCACAGTGTGACGGCAGCGCATCTGCTGGTTTGGGGAGAGAGGCTGCTGCAGCCCAGCGCACAGGGTGACAGCAGCGCGTCTGCTGGTTTGGGGAGAGAGGCTGCTGCAGCCCAGCACACAGGGTGACAGCAGCATGTCTGCTGGTTTGGGGAGAGAGGCTGCTGCAGCCCAGCACACAGGGTGACAGCAGCACTTCTGCTGGTTTGGGGAGAGAGGCTGCTGCAGCCCAGCGCACAGGGGGACAGCAGCGTATCTGCTGGTTTGGGGAGAGAGGCTGCTGCAGCCCAGCGCACTGGGTGACAGCAGCGCTTCTGCTGGTTTGGGGAGAGAGGCTGCTGCAGCCCAGCGCACAGGGTGACAGCAGCGTATCTGCTGGTTTGGGGAGAGAGGCTGCTGCAGCCCAGCCCACAGGGTGACAGCAGTGCGTCTGCTGGTTTGGGGAGAGAGGCTGCTGCAGCCCAGTGCACAGGGTGACAGCAGTGCGTCTGCTGGTTTGGGGAGAGAGGCTGCTGCAGCCAAGCGCACAGGGTGACAGCAGCGCATCTGCTGGTTTGGGGAGATAGGCTGCTGCAGCCCAGCGCACGGTGTGACAGCAGCGTGTCTGCTTGTTTGGGGAGAGAGGATGCTGCAGCCCAGCGCACAGGGTGACAGCAGCGCATCTGCTGGTTTGGGGAAAGAGGCTTCTGCAGCCCAGCGCACAGGGTGACAGCAGCGCATCTGCTGGTTTGGGGAGAGAGGCTGCTGCAGCCCAGCACACAGGGTGACAGCAGCGCATCTGCTGGTTTGGGGAGAGAGGCTGCTGCAACCCTGCACACAGGGTGACAGCAGCACGTCTGCTGGTTTGGGGAGAGAGGCTGCTGCAGCCCAGCGCACAGTGTGACAGCAGCGCGTCTGCTGGTTTGGGGAGAGAGGCTGCTGCAGCCCAGCGCACAGTGTGACAGCAGCGCGTCTGCTGGTTTGGGGAGAGAGGCTGCTGCAGCCCAGCACACAGGGTGACAGCAGCGCGTCTGCTGGTTTGGGGAGAGAGGCTGCTGCAGCCCAGCGCACAGGGTGACAGAAGCAAGTCTGCTGGTTTGGGGAAAGAGGCTGCTGCAGCCCAGCGCACAGTGTGACAGCAGCGCGTCTGCTGGTTTGGGGAGAGAGGCTGCTGCAGCCCAGCGCACAGTGTGACAGCAGTGCGTCTGCTGGTTTGGGGAGAGAGGCTGCTGCAGCCCAGCGCACAGTGTGACGGCAGCGCGTCTGCTGGTTTGGGGAGAGAGGCTGCTGCAGCCCAGCACACAGGGTGACAGCAGCATGTCTGCTGGTTTGGGGAGAGAGGCTGCTGCAGCCCAGCACACAGGGTGACAGCAGCACTTCTGCTGGTTTGGGGAGAGAGGCTGCTGCAGCCCAGCGCACAGGGGGACAGCAGCGTATCTGCTGGTTTGGGGAGAGAGGCTGCTGCAGCCCAGCGCACTGGGTGACAGCAGCGCTTCTGCTGGTTTGGGGAGAGAGGCTGCTGCAGCCCAGCGCACAGGGTGACAGCAGCGTATCTGCTGGTTTGGGGAGAGAGGCTGCTGCAGCCCAGTGCACAGGGTGACAGCAGCGCATCTGCTGGTTTGGGGAGAGAGGCTGCTGCAGCCCAGCGCACAGGGTGACAGCAGCATCTGCTGGTTTGGGGAGGGAGGCTGCTGCAGCCCAGCGCACTGGGTGACAGCAGCGCATCTGCTTGTTTGGGGAGAGAGGCTACTGCAGTGCAGCGCACAGGGTGACAGCAGCACGTCTGCTGGTTTGGGGAGAGAGGCTGCTGCAGCCCAGCACACAGTGTGACAGCAGCGCATCTGCTGGTTTGGGGAGAGAGGCTGCTGCAGCCCAGCACACAGGGTGACAGCAGCTCATCTGCTGGTTTGGGGAGAGAGGCTACTGCAGCCTGGCGCACAGGGTGACAGCAGCGCATCTGCTGGTTTGGGGAGAGAGGCTGCTGCAGCCCAGCGCACAGGGTGACAGCAGCGCGTCTGCTGGTTTGTGGAGAGAGGCTGCTGCAGCCCAGCGCACAGGGTGACAGGAGCACGACTGCTGGTTTGGGGAGAGAGGGTGCTGCAGCCCAGCTCACAGGGTGACAGCAGCATGTCTGCTGGTTTGGGGAGAGAGGCTGCTGTAGCCCAGCGCACAGGGTGACAGAAGCAAGTCTGCTGGTTTGGGGAAAGAGGATGCTGCAGCCCAGCGCACAGTGTGACAGCAGCGCGTCTGCTGGTTTGGGGAGAGAGGCTGCTGCAGCCCAGCGCACAGTGTGACAGCAGTGCGTCTGCTGGTTTGGGGAGAGAGGCTGCTGCAGCCCAGCGCACAGTGTGACGGCAGCGCATCTGCTGGTTTGGGGAGAGAGGCTGCTGCAGCCCAGCGCACAGGGTGACAGCAGCGCGTCTGCTGGTTTGGGGAGAGAGGCTGCTGCAGCCCAGCACACAGGGTGACAGCAGCATGTCTGCTGGTTTGGGGAGAGAGGCTGCTGCAGCCCAGCACACAGGGTGACAGCAGCACTTCTGCTGGTTTGGGGAGAGAGGCTGCTGCAGCCCAGCGCACAGGGGGACAGCAGCGTATCTGCTGGTTTGGGGAGAGAGGCTGCTGCAGCCCAGCGCACTGGGTGACAGCAGCGCTTCTGCTGGTTTGGGGAGAGAGGCTGCTGCAGCCCAGCGCACAGGGTGACAGCAGCGTATCTGCTGGTTTGGGGAGAGAGGCTGCTGCAGCCCAGCGCACAGTGTGACAGCAGCATGTCTGCTGGTTTGGGGAGAGAGGCTGCTGCAGCCCAGCGCACAGGATGACAGCAGCATGTCTGCTGGTTTGGGGAGAGAGGCTGCTGCAGCCCAGTGCACAGGGTGACAGCAGCGCTTCAGCTGGTTTGGGGAGAGAGGCTGCTGCAGCCCAGCGCACAGGGTGACAGCAGCGCATCTGCTGGTTTGGGGAGAGAGGCTGCTGCAGCCCAGCGCACTGGGTGACAGCAGCGCGTCTGCTTGTTTGGGGAGAGAGGCTACTGCAGTGCAGCACACAGGGTGACAGCAGCACATCTGCTGGTTTGGGGAGAGAGGCTGCTGCAGCCCAGCACACAGTGTGACAGCAGCGCATCTGCTGGTTTGGGGAGAGAGGCTGCTGCAGCCCAGCACACAGGGTGACAGCAGCTCGTCTGCTGGTTTGGGGAGAGAGGCTACTGCAGCCCGGCGCACAGGGTGACAGCAGCGCGTCTGCTGGTTTGGGGAGAGAGGCTGCTGCAGCCCAGCGCACAGTGTGACAGCAGCGCGTCTGCTGGTTTGGGGAGAGAGGCTGCTGCAGCCCAGCGCACAGGGTGACAGCAGCGCGTCTGCTGGTTTGGGGAGAGAGGCTGCTGCAGCCCAGCGCACAGTGTGACAGTAGCGCGTCTGCTGGTTTGGGGAGAGGGGCTGCTGCAGCCCAGCGCACAGGGTGACAGCAGTGCATCTGCTGGTTTGGGGAGAGAGGCTGCTGCATCCCAGCGCACAGTGTGACAGCAGCGCATCAGCTGGTTTGGGGAGAGAGGCTGCTGCTGCCCAGCATACAGGGTGACAGCAGTGCGTCTGCAGGTTTGGGGAGAGTGGCTGCTGCAGCCAGCACACAGGGTGACAGCAGCGCGTCTGCTGGTTTGGGGAGAGAGGCTGCTGCATCCCAGCGCACAGGGTGACAGTAGCGTGTCTGCTGGTTTGGGGAGAGAGGCTGCTGCAGCCCAGCCCACAGGGTGACAGCAGTGCATCTGCTGGTTTGGGGAGAGAGGCTGCTGCAGCCCAGCACACAGTGTGACAGCAGCGCGTCTGCTGGTTTGGGGAGAGAGGCTGCTGCATCCCAGCGCACAGGGTGACAGCAGCGCATCTGCTGGTTTGGGGAGAGAGGCTGCTGCAGCCCACAGGGTGACAGCAGTGCGTCTGCTGGTTTGGGGAGAGAGGCTGCTGCAGCCCAGTGCACAGGGTGACAGCAGTGCATCTGCTGGTTTGGGGAGAGAGGCTGCTGCAGCCAAGCGCACAGGGTGACAGCAGCGCATCTGCTGGTTTGGGGAGATAGGCTGCTGCAGCCCAGCGCACGGTGTGACAGCAGCGCGTCTGCTTGTTTGGGGAGAGAGGCTGCTGCAGCCCAGCGCACAGGGTGACAGCAGCGCATCTGCTGGTTTGGGGAAAGAGGCTTCTGCAGCCCAGCGCACAGGGTGACAGCAGCGCATCTGCTGGTTTGGGGAGAGAGGCTGCTGCAGCCCAGCACACAGGGTGACAGCAGCGCGTCTGCTGGTTTGGGGAGAGAGGCTGCTGCAACCCTGCACACAGGGTGACAGCAGCACGTCTGCTGGTTTGGGGAGAGAGGCTGCTGCAGCCCAGCGCACAGTGTGACAGCAGCGCGTCTGCTGGTTTGGGGAGAGAGGCTGCTGCAGCCCAGCGCACAGTGTGACAGCAGCGCGTCTGCTGGTTTGGGGAGAGAGGCTGCTGCAGCCCAGCGCACAGGGTGACAGCAGCGCGTCTGCTGGTTTGGGGAGAGAGGCTGCTGCAGCCCAGCGCACAGGGTGACAGCAGCGCGTCTGCTGGTTTGGGGAGAGAGGCTGCTGCAGCCCAGCGCACAGGGTGACAGCAGGGCGTCTGCTGGTTTGGGAAGAGAGGCTGCTGCAGCCCAGCGCACAGGGTGACAGCAGCACGTCTGCTGGTTTGGGGAGAGAGGCTGCTGCAGCCCAGCGCACAGGGTGACAGCAGCACATCTGCTGGTTAGGGGAGAGAGGCTGCTGCAGCCCAGCGCACAGGGTGACAGCAGCGCATCTGCTGGTTTGGGGAGAGAGGCTGTTGCAGCCCAGCGCACAGTGTGACAGCAGCGCATCTGCTGGTTTGGGGAGAGAGGCTGCTGCAGCCCAGCGCACAAGGTGACAGCAGCACGTCTGCTGGTTTGGGGAGAGAGGCTGCTGCAGCCCAGCGCACAGTGTGACAGCAGCGTGTCTGCTGGTTTGGGGAGAGAGGCTGCTGCAGCCCAGCGCACAGGGTGACAGCAGCGTATCTGCTGGTTTGGGGAGAGAGGCTGCTGCAGCCCAGCACACAGGGTGACAGCAGCGTATCTGCTGGTTTGGGGAGAGAGGCTGCTGCACCCCAGCGCACAGTGTGACAGCAGCGTGTCTGCTGGTTTGGGGAGAGAGGCTGCTGCAGCCCAGCGCACAGGGTGACAGCAGCGTATCTGCTGGTTTGGGGAGAGAGGCTGCTGCAGCCCAGCGCACAGGGTGACAGCAGCGTATCTGCTGGTTTGGGGAGAGAGGCTGCTGCAGCCCAGCGCACAGAGTGACAGCAGCGCGTCTGCTGGTTTGGGGAGAGAGGCTGCTGCAGCCCAGCGCACAGGGTGACAGCAGGGCGTCTGCTGGTTTGGGGAGAGAGGCTGCTGCAGCCCAGCGCACAGGGTGACAGCAGCACATCTGCTGGTTTGTGGAGAGAGGCTGCTGCAGCCCAGCGCACAGGGTGACAGCATGGCGTCTGCTGGTTTGGGGAGAGAGGCTGCTGCAGCCCAGCGCACAGGGTGACAGCAGCACATCTGCTGGTTTGTGGAGAGAGGCTGCTGCAGCCCAGCGCACAGGGTGACAGCAGCGCGTCTGCTGGTTTGGGGAGAGAGGCTGCTGCAGCCCAGCGCACTGGGTGACAGCAGCGCGTCTGCTGGTTTGGGGAGAGAGGCTGCTGCAGCCCAGCGCACAGGGTGACAGCAGCGCGTCTGCTGGTTTGGGGAGAGAGGCTGCTGCAGCCCAGCACACAGGGTGACAGCAGCATGTCTGCTGGTTTGGGGAGAGAGGCTGCTGCAGCCCAGCACACAGGGTGACAGCAGCACTTCTGCTGGTTTGGGGAGAGAGGCTGCTGCAGCCCAGCGAACAGGGGGACAGCAGCGTATCTGCTGGATTGGGGAGAGAGGCTGCTGCAGCCCAGCGCACTGGGTGACAGCAGCGCTTCTGCTGGTTTGGGGAGAGAGGCTGCTGCAGCCCAGCGCACAGGGTGACAGCAGCGTATCTACTGGTTTGGGGAGAGAGGCTGCTGCAGCCCAGCACACAGTGTGACAGCAGCATGTCTGCTGGTTTGGGGAGAGAGGCTGCTGCAGCCCAGCGCACAGGATGACAGCAGCATGTCTGCTGGTTTGGGGAGAGAGGCTGCTGCAGCCCAGTGCACAGGGTGACAGCAGCGCTTCTGCTGGTTTGGGGAGAGAGGCTGCTGCAGCCCAGCGCACAGGGTGACAGCAGCGTATCTGCTGGTTTGGGGAGAGAGGCTGCTGCAGCCCAGCGCACAGGGTGACAGCAGCGCGTCTGCTGGTTTGGGGAGAGAGGCTGCTGCAGCCCAGCGCACAGGGTGACAGCAGCGCGTCTGCTTGTTTGGGGAGAGAGGCTACTGCAGTCCAGCGCACAGGGTGACAGCAGCGCGTCTGCTGGTTTGGGGAGAGAGGCTGCTGCTGCCCAGCACACAGTGTGACAGCAGCACATCTGCTGGTTTGGGGAGAGAGGCTGCTGCAGCCCAGCACACAGGGTGACAGCAGCTCGTCTGCTGGTTTGGGGAGAGAGGCTACTGCAGCCCGGCGCACAGGGTGACAGCAGCGCATCTGCTGGTTTGGGGAGAGAGGCTGCTGCAGCCCAGCGCACAGGGTGACAGCAGCGCGTCTGCAGGTTTGTGGAGAGAGGCTGCTGCAGCCCAGCGCACAGGGTGACAGGAGCATGACTGCTGGTTTGGGGAGAGAGGCTGCTGCAGCCCAGCTCACAGGGTGACAGCAGCATGTCTGCTGGTTTGGGGAGAGAGGCTGCTGCAGCCCAGCGCACAGGGTGACAGCAGCGCATCTGCAGGTTTTGGGAGAGAGGCAGCTGCAGCCCAGCGCACAGTGTGACAGCAGCGCGTCTGCTGGTTTGGGGAGAGAGGCTGCTGCAGCCCAGCGCACAGGGTGACAGCAGCACATCTGCTGGTTTGGGGAGAGAGGCTGCTGCAGCCCAGCGCACAGGGTGACAGCAGCGAGTCTGCTGGTTTGGGGAGAGAGCCTGCTGCAGCCCAGCGCACAGTGTGACAGTAGCGCGTCTGCTGGTTTGGGGAGAGGGGCTGCTGCAGCCCAGCGCACAGGGTGACAGCAGCGCATCTGCTGGTTTGGGGAGAGAGGCTGCTGCATCCCAGCGCACAGTGTGACAGCAGCGCATCAGCTGGTTTGGGGAGAGAGGCTGCTGCAGCCCAGCTCACAGGGTGACAGCAGCGCGTCTGCAGGTTTGGGGAGAGTGGCTGCTGCAGCCAGCACACAGGGTGACAGCAGCGCGTCTGCTGGTTTGGGGAGAGAGGCTGCTGCATCCCAGCGCACAGGGTGACAGTAGCGTGTCTGCTGGTTTGGGGAGAGAGGCTGCTGCAGCCAGCACACAGGGTGACAGCAGCGCATCTGCTGGTTTGGGGAGAGAGGCTGCTGCAGCCCAGCGCACAGGGTGACAGCAGCGCATCTGCTGGTTTGGGGAGAGAGGCTGCTGCAGCCCAGCGCACAGGGTGACAGCAGCGCATCTGCTGGTTTGGGGAGAGAGGCTGCTGCATCCCAGCGCACAGTGTGACAGCAGCGCATCTGCTGGTTTGGGGAGAGAGGCTGCTGCAGCCCAGCGCACAGGGTGACAGCAGCGCATCTGCTGGTTTGGGGAGAGAGGCTGCTGCAGCCCAGCACACAGGGTGACAGCAGCGCATCTGCTGGTTTGGGGAGAGAGGCTGCTGCAGCCCAGCACACAGGGTGACAGCAGCTCGTCTGCTGGTTTGGGGAGAGAGGCTACTGCAGCCCGGCGCACAGGGTGACAGGAGCATGACTGCTGGTTTGGGGAGAGAGGCTGCTGCAGCCCAGCTCACAGGGTGACAGCAGCATGTCTGCTGGTTTGGGGAGAGATGCTGCTGCAGCCCAGCACACAGGGTGACAGCAGCGCGTCTGCTGGTTTGGGGAGAGAGGCAGCTGCAGCCCAGCGCACAGTGTGACAGCAGCGCGTCTGCTGGTTTGGGGAGAGAGGCTGCTGCAGCCCAGCGCACAGGGTGACAGCAGCGCGTCTGCTGGTTTGGGGAGAGAGGCTGCTGCAGCCCAGCGCACAGGGTGACAGCAGCGAGTCTGCTGGTTTGGGGAGAGAGCCTGCTGCAGCCCAGCGGCCTGCTGCAGCCCAGCGCACAGTGTGACAGTAGCGCGTCTGCTGGTTTGGGGAGAGGGGCTGCTGCAGCCCAGCGCACAGGGTGACAGCAGTGCGTCTGCTGGTTTGGGGAGAGAGGCTGCTGCATCCCAGCGCACAGTGTGACAGCAGCGCATCAGCTGGTTTGGGGAGAGAGGCTGCTGCAGCCCAGCACACAGGGTGACAGCAGCACGTCTGCAGGTTTGGGGAGAGTGGCTGCTGCAGCCAGCACACAGGGTGACAGCAGCGCGTCTGCTGGTTTGGGGAGAGAGGCTGCTGCAGCCCAGCCCACAAGGTGACAGCAGTGCGTCTGCTGGTTTGGGGAGAGAGGCTGCTGCAGCCAAGCGCACAGGGTGACAGCAGCGCATCTGCTGGTTTGGGGAGATAGGCTGCTGCAGCCCAGCGCACGGTGTGACAGCAGCACGTCTGCTTGTTTGGGGAGAGAGGCTGCTGCAGCCCAGCGCACAGGGTGACAGCAGCGCATCTGCTGGTTTGGGGAAAGAGGCTTCTGCAGCCCAGCGCACAGGGTGACAGCAGCGCGTCTGCTGGTTTGGGGAGAGAGGCTGCTGCAGCCCAGCGCACAGGGTGACAGCAGGGCATCTGCTGGTTTGGGGAGAGAGGCTGCTGCAGCCCAGCGCACAGGGTGACAGCAGCACATCTGCTGGTTTGTGGAGAGAGGCTGCTGCAGCCCAGCGCACAGGGTGACAGCAGGGCGTCTGCTGGTTTGGGGAGAGAGGCTGCTGCAGCCCAGCGCACAGGGTGACAGCAGCACATCTGCTGGTTTGTGGAGAGAGGCTGCTGCAGCCCAGCGCACAGGGTGACAGCAGCGCGTCTGCTGGTTTGGGGAGAGAGGCTGCTGCAGCCCAGCGCACTGGGTGACAGCAGCGCGTCTGCTGGTTTGGGGAGAGAGGCTGCTGCAGCCCAGCGCACAGGGTGACAGCAGCGCGTCTGCTGGTTTGGGGAGAGAGGCTGCTGCAGCCCAGCACACAGGGTGACAGCAGCATGTCTGCTGGTTTGGGGAGAGAGGCTGCTGCAGCCCAGCACACAGGGTGACAGCAGCACTTCTGCTGGTTTGGGGAGAGAGGCTGCTGCAGCCCAGCGAACAGGGGGACAGCAGCGTATCTGCTGGTTTGGGGAGAGAGGCTGCTGCAGCCCAGCGCACTGGGTGACAGCAGCGCTTCTGCTGGTTTGGGGAGAGAGGCTGCTGCAGCCCAGCGCACAGGGTGACAGCAGCGTATCTACTGGTTTGGGGAGAGAGGCTGCTGCAGCCCAGCGCACAGTGTGACAGCAGCATGTCTGCTGGTTTGGGGAGAGAGGCTGCTGCAGCCCAGCGCACAGGATGACAGCAGCATGTCTGCTGGTTTGGGGAGAGAGGCTGCTGCAGCCCAGTGCACAGGGTGACAGCAGCGCTTCTGCTGGTTTGGGGAGAGAGGCTGCTGCAGCCCAGCGCACAGGGTGACAGCAGCGTATCTGCTGGTTTGGGGAGAGAGGCTGCTGCAGCCCAGCGCACAGGGTGACAGCAGCGCGTCTGCTGGTTTGGGGAGAGAGGCTGCTGCAGCCCAGCGCACAGGGTGACAGCAGCGCATCTGCTGGTTTGGGGAGACAGGCTGCTGCAGCCCAGCGCACAGGGTGACAGCAGCGCGTCTGCTTGTTTGGGGAGAGAGGCTACTGCAGTCCAGCGCACAGGGTGACAGCAGCGCGTCTGCTGGTTTGGGGAGAGAGGCTGCTGCTGCCCAGCACACAGTGTGACAGCAGCACATCTGCTGGTTTGGGGAGAGAGGCTGCTGCAGCCCAGCACACAGGGTGACAGCAGCTCGTCTGCTGGTTTGGGGAGAGAGGCTACTGCAGCCCGGTGCGCAGGGTGACAGCAGCGCATCTGCTGGTTTGGGGAGAGAGGCTGCTGCAGCCCAGCGCACAGGGTGACAGCAGCGCGTCTGCAGGTTTGTGGAGAGAGGCTGCTGCAGCCCAGCGCACAGGGTGACAGGAGCATGACTGCTGGTTTGGGGAGAGAGGCTGCTGCAGCCCAGCTCACAGGGTGACAGCAGCATGTCTGCTGGTTTGGGGAGAGAGGCTGCTGCAGCCCAGCGCACAGGGTGACAGCAGCGCGTCTGCAGGTTTTGGGAGAGAGGCAGCTGCAGCCCAGCGCACAGTGTGACAGCAGCGCGTCTGCTGGTTTGGGGAGAGAGGCTGCTGCAGCCCAGCGCACAGGGTGACAGCAGCACATCTGCTGGTTTGGGGAGAGAGGCTGCTGCAGCCCAGCGCACAGGGTGACAGCAGCGAGTCTGCTGGTATGGGGAGAGAGCCTGCTGCAGCCCAGCGCACAGTGTGACAGTAGCGCGTCTGCTGGTTTGGGGAGAGGGGCTGCTGCAGCCCAGCGCACAGGGTGACAGCAGCGCATCTGCTGGTTTGGGGAGAGAGGCTGCTGCATCCCAGCGCACAGTGTGACAGCAGCGCATCAGCTGGTTTGGGGAGAGAGGCTGCTGCAGCCCAGCGCACAGGGTGACAGCAGCGCGTCTGCAGGTTTGGGGAGAGTGGCTGCTGCAGCCAGCACACAGGGTGACAGCAGCGCGTCTGCTGGTTTGGGGAGAGAGGCTGCTGCATCCCAGCGCACAGGGTGACAGTAGCGTGTCTGCTGGTTTGGGGAGAGAGGCTGCTGCAGCCAGCACACAGGGTGACAGCAGCGCATCTGCTGGTTTGGGGAGAGAGGCTGCTGCAGCCCAGCGCACAGGGTGACAGCAGCGCATCTGCTGGTTTGGGGAGAGAGGCTGCTGCAGCCCAGCACACAGGGTGACAGCAGCGCATCTGCTGGTTTGGGGAGAGAGGCTGCTGCAGCCCAGCACACAGGGTGACAGCAGCTCATCTGCTGGTTTGGGGAGAGAGGCTACTGCAGCCCGGCGCACAGGGTGACAGGAGCATGACTGCTGGTTTGGGGAGAGAGGCTGCTGCAGCCCAGCTCACAGGGTGACAGCAGCATGTCTGCTGGTTTGGGGAGAGATGCTGCTGCAGCCCAGCACACAGGGTGACAGCAGCGCGTCTGCTGGTTTGGGGAGAGAGGCAGCTGCAGCCCAGCGCACAGTGTGACAGCAGCGCGTCTGCTGGTTTGGGGAGAGAGGCTGCTGCAGCCCAGCGCACAGGGTGACAGCAGCGCATCTGCTGGTTTGGGGAGAGAGGCTGCTGCAGCCCAGCGCACAGGGTGACAGCAGCGAGTCTGCTGGTTTGGGGAGAGAGCCTGCTGCAGCCCAGCACACAGGGTGACAGCAGAACGTCTGCAGGTTTGGGGAGAGTGGCTGCTGCAGCCAGCACACAGGGTGACAGCAGCGCGTCTGCTGGTTTGGGGAGAGAGGCTGCTGCAGCCCAGCCCACAGGGTGACAGCAGTGCGTCTGCTGGTTTGGGGAGAGAGGCTGCTGCAGCCAAGCGCACAGGGTGACAGCAGCGCATCTGCTGGTTTGGGGAGATAGGCTGCTGCAGCCCAGTGCACGGTGTGACAGCAGCACGTCTGCTTGTTTGGGGAGAGAGGCTGCTGCAGCCCAGCGCACAGGGTGACAGCAGCGCATCTGCTGGTTTGGGGAAAGAGGCTTCTGCAGCCCAGCGCACAGGGTGACAGCAGCGCGTCTGCTGGTTTGGGGAGAGAGGCTGCTGCAGCCCAGCACACAGGGTGACAGCAGCGCATCTGCTGGTTTGGGGAGAGAGGCTGCTGCAACCCTGCACACAGGGTGACAGCAGCGCGTCTGCTGGTTTGGGGAGAGAGGCTGCTGCAGCCCAGCGCACAGTGTGACAGCAGCGCATCTGCTGCTTTGGGGAGAGAGGCTGCTGCAGCCCAGCGCACAGGATGACAGCAGCGCATCTGCTGGTTTGGGGAGAGAGGCTGCTGCAGCCCAGCGCACAGGGTGACAGCAGCGCGTCTGCTGGTTTTGGTAGAGAGGCTGCTGCAGCCCAGCGCACAGGGTGACAGTAGCGCATCTGCTGGTTTGGGGAGAGAGGCTGCTGCAGCCCAGCGCACAGTGTGACAGCAGCATGTCTGCTGGTTTGGAAAAAGAGGCTGCTGCAGCCCAGCGTACAGGGTGACAGCAGTGTGACTGCTGGTTTGGGGAGAGATGCTGCTGCAGCCCAGCGCACAGTGTGACAGCAGCGCGTCTGCTGGTTTGGGGAGAGAGGCTGCTGCAGCCCAGCGCACAGGGTGACAGCAGCACGTCTGCTGGTTTGGGGAGAGAGGCTGCTGCATCCCAGCGCACAGAGTGACAGCAGCGCGTCTGCTGGTTTGGGGAGAGAGGCTGCTGCAGCCCAGCACACAGGGTGACAGCAGCGCGTCTGCTGGTTTGGGGAGAGAGGCTGCTGCAGCCAGCACACAGGGTGACAGAAGCGCATCTGCTGGTTTGGGGAGAGAGGCTGCTGCAGCCCAGCGCACAGGGTGACAGCAGCCCATCTGCTGGTTTGAGGAAAGAGGCTGCTGCAGCCCAGCGCACAGGGTGACAGCAGCTTGTCTGCTGGTTTGGGGAGAGAGGCTGCTGCAGCCCAGCGCACAGGGTGACAGCAGCCCGTCTGCTGGTTTGAGGAAAGAGGCTGCTGCAGCCCAGCGCACAGGGTAACAGCAGCGCGTCTGCTGGTTTGGGGAGAGAGGCGGATGCAGCCCAGCGCACAGGGTGACAGCAGCACGTCTGCTGGTTTGGGGAGAGAGGCGGCTGCAGTCCAGTGCTCAGGGTGACAGCAGCGCATCTTCTGGTTTGGGGAGAGAGGCGGCTGCAGCCCAGCGCACAGGGTGACAGCAGCGTGTCTGCTGGATTGGGGAGAGAGGCTGCTGCAGCCAAGCGCACAGTGTGACAGCAGCACGTCTGCTGGTTTGGGGAGAGAGGCTGCTGCAGCCAAGCGCACAGGGTGACAGCAGCGCATCTGCTGGTTTGGGGAGAGAGGCTGCTGCAGCCCAGCACACAGGGTGACAGCAGCGCATCTGCTGGTTTGGGGAGAGAGGCTGCTGCAGCCAGCACACAGGGTGACAGCAGCGCGTCTGCTGGTTTGGGGAGAGAGGCTGCTGCATCCCAGCACACAGGGTGACAGCAGCACGTCTGCTGGTTTGGGGAGAGAGGCTGCTGCATCCCAGCGCACAGGGTGACAGTAGCGTGTCTGCTGGTTTGGGGAGAGAGGCTGCTGCATCCCAGCGCACAGGGTGACAGTAGCGTGTCTGCTGGTTTGGGGAGAGAGGCTGCTGCTGCCCAGCCCACAGGGTGACAGCAGCGTGTATGCTGGTTTGGGGAGAGAGGCTGCTGCAGCCCAGCGCACAGGGTGACAGCAGCGCGTCTGCTGGTTTGGGGAGAGAGGCTGCTGCAGCCCAGCCCACAGGGTGACAGCAGTTCGTCTGCTGGTTTGGGGAGAGAGGCTGCTGCAGCCCAGCCCACAGGGTGACAGCAGTGTGTCTGCTGGTTTGGGGAGAGAGGCTGCTGCAGCCCAGCACACAGGGTGACAGCAGCGCATCTGCTGGTTTGGGGAGAGAGGCTGCTGCAGCCCAGCGCACAGTGTGACAGAAGCAAGTCTGCTGGTTTGGGGAAAGAGGCTGCTGCAGCCCAGCGCACAGTGTGACAGCAGTGCGTCTGCTGGTTTGGGGAGAGAGGCTGCTGCAGCCCAGCACACAGTGTGACAGCAGCGCGTCTGCTGGTTTGGGGAGAGAGGCTGCTGCAGCCCAGCGCACAGTGTGATGGCAGCGCATCTGCTGGTTTGGAGAGAGAGGCTGCTGCAGCCCAGCACACAGGGTGATAGCAGCGCATCTGCTGGTTTGGGGAGAGAGGCTGCTGCAGCCCAGCGCACAGGGTGACAGCAGCGCGTCTGCTGGTTTGGGGAGAGAGGCTGCTGCAGCCCAGCGCACAGGGTGACAGCAGCTCGTCTGCTGGTTTGGGGAGAGAGGTTGCCGCAGCCCAGCGCACAGGGTGACAGCAGCGCGTCTGCTGGTTTGGGGAGAGAGGCTGCTGCAGCCCGGCGCACAGGGTGACAGCAGCGCGTGTGCTGGTTTGGGGAGAGAGGCTGCTGCAGCCCAGCGCACAGGGTGACAGCAGCGCGTCTGCTGGTTTGGGGAGAGAGGCTGCTGCAGCCCAGCGCACAGGGTGACAGCAGCACGTCTGCTGGTTTGGGGAGAGAGGCTGCTGCAGCCCAGCGCACAGGGTGACAGCAGCGCGTCTGCTGGTTTGGGGAGAGAGGCTGCTGCAGCCCCGCGCACAAGGTGACAGCAGCGCATCTGCTAGTTTGGGGAGAGAGGCTGCTGCAGCCCAGCGCACAGGGTGACAGCAGCGCATCTGCTGGTTTGGGGAGAGAGGCTGCTGCAACGCTGCACACAGGGTGACAGCAGCGCGTCTGCTGGTTTGGGGAGAGAGGCTGCTGCAGCCCAGCGCACAGTGTGACAGCAGCGCGTCTGCTGCTTTGGGGAGAGAGGCTGCTGCAGCCCAGCGCACAGGATGACAGCAGCGCATCTGCTGGTTTGGGGAGAGAGGCTGCTGCAGCCCAGGCGCACATTGTGACAGCAGCACGTCTGCTGGTTTGGGGAGAGAGGCTGCTGCAGCCCAGCGCACAGGGTGACAGCAGCACATCTGCTGGTTTGGGGAGAGAGGCTGCTGCATCCCAGCGCACAGTGTGACAGCAGCGCGTCTGCTGGTTTGGGGAGAGAGGCTGCTGCAGCCCAGCTCACAGGGTGACAGCAGCGCGTCTGCAGGTTTGGGGAGAGTGGCTGCTGCAGCCAGCACACAGGGTGACAGCAGCGCGTCTGCTGGTTTGGGGAGAGAGGCTGCTGCATCCCAGCGCACAGGGTGACAGTAGCGTGTCTGCTGGTTTGGGGAGAGAGGCTGCTGCAGCCAGCACACAGGGTGACAGCAGCGCATCTGCTGGTTTGGGGAGAGAGGCTGCTGCAGCCCAGCGCACAGGGTGACAGCAGCGCATCTGCTGGTTTGGGGAGAGAGGCTGCTGCAGCCCAGCACACAGGGTGACAGCAGCGCATCTGCTGGTTTGGGGAGAGAGGCTGCTGCAGCCCAGCACACAGGGTGACAGCAGCTCATCTGCTGGTTTGGGGAGAGAGGCTACTGCAGCCCGGCGCACAGGGTGACAGGAGCATGACTGCTGGTTTGGGGAGAGAGGCTGCTGCAGCCCAGCTCACAGGGTGACAGCAGCATGTCTGCTGGTTTGGGGAGAGATGCTGCTGCAGCCCAGCACACAGGGTGACAGCAGCGCGTCTGCTGGTTTGGGGAGAGAGGCAGCTGCAGCCCAGCGCACAGTGTGACAGCAGCGCGTCTGCTGGTTTGGGGAGAGAGGCTGCTGCAGCCCAGCGCACAGGGTGACAGCAGCGCATCTGCTGGTTTGGGGAGAGAGGCTGCTGCAGCCCAGCGCACAGGGTGACAGCAGCGAGTCTGCTGGTTTGGGGAGAGAGCCTGCTGCAGCCCAGCGCACAGTGTGACAGCAGCGCATCAGCTGGTTTGGGGAGAGAGGCTGCTGCAGCCCAGCACACAGGGTGACAGCAGAACGTCTGCAGGTTTGGGGAGAGTGGCTGCTGCAGCCAGCACACAGGGTGACAGCAGCGCGTCTGCTGGTTTGGGGAGAGAGGCTGCTGCAGCCCAGCCCACAGGGTGACAGCAGTGCGTCTGCTGGTTTGGGGAGAGAGGCTGCTGCAGCCAAGCGCACAGGGTGACAGCAGCGCATCTGCTGGTTTGGGGAGATAGGCTGCTGCAGCCCAGTGCACGGTGTGACAGCAGCACGTCTGCTTGTTTGGGGAGAGAGGCTGCTGCAGCCCAGCGCACAGGGTGACAGCAGCGCATCTGCTGGTTTGGGGAAAGAGGCTTCTGCAGCCCAGCGCACAGGGTGACAGCAGCGCGTCTGCTGGTTTGGGGAGAGAGGCTGCTGCAGCCCAGCACACAGGGTGACAGCAGCGCATCTGCTGGTTTGGGGAGAGAGGCTGCTGCAACCCTGCACACAGGGTGACAGCAGCGCGTCTGCTGGTTTGGGGAGAGAGGCTGCTGCAGCCCAGCGCACAGTGTGACAGCAGCGCATCTGCTGCTTTGGGGAGAGAGGCTGCTGCAGCCCAGCGCACAGGATGACAGCAGCGCATCTGCTGGTTTGGGGAGAGAGGCTGCTGCAGCCCAGCGCACAGGGTGACAGCAGCGCGTCTGCTGGTTTTGGTAGAGAGGCTGCTGCAGCCCAGCGCACAGGGTGACAGTAGCGCATCTGCTGGTTTGGGGAGAGAGGCTGCTGCAGCCCAGCGCACAGTGTGACAGCAGCATGTCTGCTGGTTTGGAAAAAGAGGCTGCTGCAGCCCAGCGTACAGGGTGACAGCAGTGTGACTGCTGGTTTGGGGAGAGATGCTGCTGCAGCCCAGCGCACAGTGTGACAGCAGCGCGTCTGCTGGTTTGGGGAGAGAGGCTGCTGCAGCCCAGCGCACAGGGTGACAGCAGCACGTCTGCTGGTTTGGGGAGAGAGGCTGCTGCATCCCAGCGCACAGAGTGACAGCAGCGCGTCTGCTGGTTTGGGGAGAGAGGCTGCTGCAGCCCAGCACACAGGGTGACAGCAGCGCGTCTGCTGGTTTGGGGAGAGAGGCTGCTGCAGCCAGCACACAGGGTGACAGAAGCGCATCTGCTGGTTTGGGGAGAGAGGCTGCTGCAGCCCAGCGCACAGGGTGACAGCAGCCCATCTGCTGGTTTGAGGAAAGAGGCTGCTGCAGCCCAGCGCACAGGGTGACAGCAGCTTGTCTGCTGGTTTGGGGAGAGAGGCTGCTGCAGCCCAGCGCACAGGGTGACAGCAGCCCGTCTGCTGGTTTGAGGAAAGAGGCTGCTGCAGCCCAGCGCACAGGGTAACAGCAGCGCGTCTGCTGGTTTGGGGAGAGAGGCGGATGCAGCCCAGCGCACAGGGTGACAGCAGCACGTCTGCTGGTTTGGGGAGAGAGGCGGCTGCAGTCCAGTGCTCAGGGTGACAGCAGCGCATCTTCTGGTTTGGGGAGAGAGGCGGCTGCAGCCCAGCGCACAGGGTGACAGCAGCGTGTCTGCTGGATTGGGGAGAGAGGCTGCTGCAGCCAAGCGCACAGTGTGACAGCAGCACGTCTGCTGGTTTGGGGAGAGAGGCTGCTGCAGCCAAGCGCACAGGGTGACAGCAGCGCATCTGCTGGTTTGGGGAGAGAGGCTGCTGCAGCCCAGCACACAGGGTGACAGCAGCGCATCTGCTGGTTTGGGGAGAGAGGCTGCTGCAGCCAGCACACAGGGTGACAGCAGCGCGTCTGCTGGTTTGGGGAGAGAGGCTGCTGCATCCCAGCACACAGGGTGACAGCAGCACGTCTGCTGGTTTGGGGAGAGAGGCTGCTGCATCCCAGCGCACAGGGTGACAGTAGCGTGTCTGCTGGTTTGGGGAGAGAGGCTGCTGCATCCCAGCGCACAGGGTGACAGTAGCGTGTCTGCTGGTTTGGGGAGAGAGGCTGCTGCTGCCCAGCCCACAGGGTGACAGCAGCGTGTATGCTGGTTTGGGGAGAGAGGCTGCTGCAGCCCAGCGCACAGGGTGACAGCAGCGCGTCTGCTGGTTTGGGGAGAGAGGCTGCTGCAGCCCAGCCCACAGGGTGACAGCAGTTCGTCTGCTGGTTTGGGGAGAGAGGCTGCTGCAGCCCAGCCCACAGGGTGACAGCAGTGTGTCTGCTGGTTTGGGGAGAGAGGCTGCTGCAGCCCAGCACACAGGGTGACAGCAGCGCATCTGCTGGTTTGGGGAGAGAGGCTGCTGCAGCCCAGCGCACAGTGTGACAGAAGCAAGTCTGCTGGTTTGGGGAAAGAGGCTGCTGCAGCCCAGCGCACAGTGTGACAGCAGTGCGTCTGCTGGTTTGGGGAGAGAGGCTGCTGCAGCCCAGCACACAGTGTGACAGCAGCGCGTCTGCTGGTTTGGGGAGAGAGGCTGCTGCAGCCCAGCGCACAGTGTGATGGCAGCGCATCTGCTGGTTTGGAGAGAGAGGCTGCTGCAGCCCAGCACACAGGGTGATAGCAGCGCATCTGCTGGTTTGGGGAGAGAGGCTGCTGCAGCCCAGCGCACAGGGTGACAGCAGCGCGTCTGCTGGTTTGGGGAGAGAGGCTGCTGCAGCCCAGCGCACAGGGTGACAGCAGCTCGTCTGCTGGTTTGGGGAGAGAGGTTGCCGCAGCCCAGCGCACAGGGTGACAGCAGCGCGTCTGCTGGTTTGGGGAGAGAGGCTGCTGCAGCCCGGCGCACAGGGTGACAGCAGCGCGTGTGCTGGTTTGGGGAGAGAGGCTGCTGCAGCCCAGCGCACAGGGTGACAGCAGCGCGTCTGCTGGTTTGGGGAGAGAGGCTGCTGCAGCCCAGCGCACAGGGTGACAGCAGCACGTCTGCTGGTTTGGGGAGAGAGGCTGCTGCAGCCCAGCGCACAGGGTGACAGCAGCGCGTCTGCTGGTTTGGGGAGAGAGGCTGCTGCAGCCCCGCGCACAAGGTGACAGCAGCGCATCTGCTAGTTTGGGGAGAGAGGCTGCTGCAGCCCAGCGCACAGGGTGACAGCAGCGCATCTGCTGGTTTGGGGAGAGAGGCTGCTGCAACGCTGCACACAGGGTGACAGCAGCGCGTCTGCTGGTTTGGGGAGAGAGGCTGCTGCAGCCCAGCGCACAGTGTGACAGCAGCGCGTCTGCTGCTTTGGGGAGAGAGGCTGCTGCAGCCCAGCGCACAGGATGACAGCAGCGCATCTGCTGGTTTGGGGAGAGAGGCTGCTGCAGCCCAGGCGCACATTGTGACAGCAGCACGTCTGCTGGTTTGGGGAGAGAGGCTGCTGCAGCCCAGCGCACAGGGTGACAGCAGCACATCTGCTGGTTTGGGGAGAGAGGCTGCTGCATCCCAGCGCACAGTGTGACAGCAGCGCGTCTGCTGGTTTGGGGAGAGAGGCTGCTGCAGCCCAGCACACAGGGTGACAGCAGCGCGTCTGCTGGTTTGGGGAGAGAGGCTGCTGCAGCCAGCACACAGGGTGACAGCAGCGCATCTGCTGGTTTGGGGAGAGAGGCTGCTGCAGCCCAGCGCACAGGGTGACAGCAGCCCGTCTGCTGGTTTGAGGAAATAGGCTGCTGCAGCCCAGCGCACAGGGTGACAGCAGCTTGTCTGCTGGTTTGGGGAGAGAGGCTGCTGCAGCCCAGCGCACAGGGTGACAGCAGCCCGTCTGCTGGTTTGAGGAAAGAGGCTGCTGCAGCCCAGCGCACAGGGTAACAGCAGCGCGTCTGCTGGTTTGGGGAGAGAGGCGGATGCAGCCCAGCGCACAGGGTGACAGCAGCACGTCTGCTGGTTTGGGGAGAGAGGCGGCTGCAGTCCAGCGCTCAGGGTGACAGCAGCGCGTCTTCCTGTTTGGGGAGAGAGGCGGCTGCAGCCCAGCGCACAGGGTGACAGCAGCGTGTCTGCTGGTTTGGGGAGAGAGGCTGCTGCAGCCCAGCGCACAGTGTGACAGAAGCAAGTCTGCTGGTTTGGGGAAAGAGGCTGCTGCAGCCCAGCGCACAGTGTGACAGCAGCGCGTCTGCTGGTTTGGGGAGAGAGGCTGCTGCAGCCCAGCACACAGTGTGACAGCAGCGGGTCTGCTGGTTTGGGGAGAGAGGCTGCTGCAGCCCAGCGCACAGTGTGATGGCAGCGCGTCTGCTGGTTTGGGGAGAGAGGCTGCTGCAGCCCAGCGCACAGGGTGATAGCAGCGCGTCTGCTGGTTTGGGGAGAGAGGCTGCTGCAGCCCAGCGCACAGGGTGACAGCAGCGTGTCTGCTGGTTTGGGGAGAGAGGCTGCTGCAGCCCAGCGCACAGGGTGACAGCAGCGTGTCTGCTGGTTTGGGGAGAGAGGCTGCTGCAGCCCAGCGCACAGGGTGACAGCAGCATATCTGCTGGTTTGGGGAGAGAGGCTGCTGCACCCCAGCGCACAGGGTGACAGCAGCGCTTCTGCTGGTTTGGGGAGAGAGGGTGCTGCAGCCCAGCGCACAGTGTGACAGCAGCGCGTCTGCTGGTTTGGGGAGAGAGGCTGCTGCAGCCCAGCGCACAGTGTGACGGCAGCGCATCTGCTGGTTTGGGGAGAGAGGCTGCTGCAGCCCAGCGCACAGGGTGACAGCAGCGCGTCTGCTGGTATGGGGAGAGAGGCTGCTGCAGCCCAGCGCACAGGGTGACAGCAGCGCGTCTGCTGGTTTGGGGAGAGAGGCTGCTGCAGCCCAGCGCACAGGGTGACAGCAGCTTGTCTGCTGCTTTGGGGAGAGAGGTTGCTGCAGCCCAGCGCACAGGGTGACAGCAGCGCGTCTGCTGGTTTGGGGAGAGAGGCTGCTGCAGCCCAGCACACAGGGTGACAGCAGCGCATCTGCTGGTTTGGGGAGAGAGGCTGCTGCAGCCCAGCGCACAGGGTGACAGCAGCACGTCTGCTGGTTTGGGGAGAGAGGCTGCTGCAGCCCAGGGCACAGGGTGACAGCAGCGCGTCTGCTGGTTTGGGGAGAGAGGCTGCTGCAGCCCAGCGCACAGGGTGACAGCAGCGCATCTGCTGGTTTGGGGAGAGAGGCTGCTGCAGCCCAGCACACAGGGTGACAGCAGCGCGTCTGCTGGTTTGGGGAGAGAGGCTGCTGCAGCCCAGCGCACAGGGTGACAGCAGCGCATCTGCTGGTTTGGGGAGAGAGGCTGCTGCAGCCCAGCGCACAGGGTGACAGCAGCTTGTCTGCTGGTTTGGGGAGAGAGGCTGCTGCAGCCCAGCGCACAGGGTGACAGCAGCGTGTCTGCTGGTTTGGGGAGAGAGACTGCTGCAGCCCAGCACACAGGGTGACAGCAGCGTATCTGCTGGTTTGGGGAGAGAGGCTGCTGCACCCCAGCGCACAGGGTGACAGCAGTGCATCTGCTGGTTTGGGGAGAGAGGCTGCTGCAGCCCAGCGCACAGGGTGACAGCAGCGTGTCTGCTGGTTTGTGGAGAGAGGCTGCTGCAGCCCAGCGCACAGGGTGACAGCAGCGCGTCTGCTGGTTTGGGGAGAGAGGCTGCTGCAGCCCAGCTCACAGGGTGACAGCAGCGCGTCTGCTGGTTTGGGGAGAGAGGCTGCTGCAGCCCAGCACACAGGGTGACAGCAGCGCATCTGCTGGTTTGGGGAGAGAGGCTGCTGCAGCCCAGCGCACAGGGTGACAGCAGCATGTCTGCTGGTTTGGGGAGAGAGGCTGCTGCAGCCCAGCACACAGGGTGACACCAGCGCTTCTGCTGGTTTGGGGAGAGAGGCTGCTGCAGCCCAGCGCACAGGGTGACAGCAGCGTATCTGCTGGTTTGGAGAGAGAGGCTGCTGCAGCCCAGCGCACAGGGTGACAGCAGCGCTTCTGCTGGTTTGGGGAGAGAGGCTGCTGCAGCCCAGCGCTCAGGGTGACAGCAGCATATCTGCTGGTTTGGGGAGAGAGGCTGCTGCATCCCAGCGCACAGGGTGACAGCAGCATGTCTGCTGGTTTGGGGAGAGAGGCTGCTGCAGCCCAGCACAATGGGTGACAGCAGCGTTTCTGCTGGTTTGGGGAGAGAGGCTGCTGCAGCCCAGCGCACAGGGTGACAGCAGCGTATCTGCTGGTTTTGGGAGAGAGGCTGCTGCAGCCCAGCGCACAGGGTGACAGCAGCGTATCTGCTGGTTTGGGGAGAGAGGCTGCTGCACCCCAGCGCACAGGGTGACAGCAGCGCATCTGCTGGTTTGGGGAGAGAGGCTGCTGCAGCCCAGCGCACAGGGTGACAGCAGCGCGTCTGCTGGTTTGTGGAGAGAGGCTGCTGCAGCCCAGCGCACAGGGTGACAGCAGCGCGTCTGCTGGTTTGGGGAGAGAGGCTGCTGCAGCCCAGCGCACAGGGTGACAGCAGCGTGTCTGCTGGTTTGGGGAGAGAGGCTGCTGCAGCCCAGCACACAGGGTGACAGCAGCGCGTCTGCTGGTTTGGGGAGAGAGGCTGCTGCAGCCCAGCACACAGGGTGACAGCAGCATGTCTGCTGGTTTGGGGAGAGAGGCTGCTGCAGCGCAGCACACAGGGTGACAGCAGCACTTCTGCTGGTTTGGGGAGAGAGGCTGCTGCAGCCCAGCGCACAGGGGGACAGCAGCATATCTGCTGGTTTGGGGAGAGAGGCTGCTGCAGCTCAGCGCACTGGGTGACAGCAGCGCTTCTGCTGGTTTGGGGAGAGAGGCTGCTGCAGCCCAGCGCACAGGGTGACAGCAGCGTATCTGCTGGTTTGGGGAGAGAGGCTGCTGCAGCCCAGCGCACAGTGTGACAGCAGCATGTCTGCTGGTTTGGGGAGAGAGGCTGCTGCAGCCCAGCGCACAGGATGACAGCAGCATGTCTGCTGGTTTGGGGAGAGAGGCTGCTGCAGCCCAGTGCACAGGGTGACAGCAGAGCTTCTGCTGGTTTGGGGAGAGAGGCTGCTGCAGCCCAGCACACAGGGTGACAGCAGCGTATCTGCTGGTTTGGGGAGAGAGGCTGTTGCAGCCCAGCACACAGGGTGACAGCAGCGCGTCTGCTGGTTTGGGGAGAGAGGCTGCTGCAGCCCAGCACACAGGGTGACAGCAGCACATCTGCTGGTTTGGGGAGAGAGGCTGCTGCAGCCCAGCGCACAGGGTGACAGCAGCGAGTCTGCTGGTTTGGGGAGAGAGCCTGCTGCAGCCCAGCGCACAGTGTGACAGTAGCGCGTCTGCTGGTTTGGGGAGAGGGGCTGCTGCAGCCCAGCGCATAGGGTGACAGCAGCGCATCTGCTGGTTTGGGGAGAGGCTGCTGCATCCCAGCGCACAGTGTGACAGCAGCGCATCAGCTGGTTTGGGGAGAGAGGCTGCTGCAGCCCAGCACACAGGGTGACAGCAGCGCGTCTGCAGGTTTGGGGAGAGAGGCTGCTGCAGCCAGCACACAGGGTGACAGCAGCGCATCTGCTGGTTTGGGGAGAGAGGCTGCTGCATCCCAGCACACAGGGTGACAGCAGCGCGTCTGCTGGGTTGGGGAGAGAGGCTGCTGCATCCCAGCGCACAGGGTGACAGTAGCGTGTCTGCTGGTTTGGGGAGAGAGGCTGCTGCATCCCAGCGCACAGGGTGACAGTAGCGTGTCTGCTGGTTTGGGGAGAGAGGCTGCTGCTGCCCAGCCCACAGGGTGACAGCAGCGTGTCTGCTGGTTTGGGGAGAGAGGCTGCTGCAGCCCAGCGCACAGGGTGACAGCAGCGCATCTGCTGGTTTGGGGAGAGAGGCTGCTGCAGCCCAGCCCACAGGGTGACAGCAGTGCATCTGTTGGTTTGGGGAGAGAGGCTGCTGCAGCCCAGCCCACAGGGTGACAGCAGTGTGTCTGCTGGTTTGGGGAGAGAGGCTGCTGCAGCCCAGCACACAGGGTGACAGCAGCGCATCTGCTGCTTTGGGGAGAGAGGCTGCTGCAGCCCAGCGCACAGTGTGACAGAAGCAAGTCTGCTGGTTTGGGGAAAGAGGCTGCTGCAGCCCAGCGCACAGTGTGACAGCAGCGCGTCTGCTGGTTTGGGGAGAGAGGCTGCTGCAGCCCAGCGCACAGTGTGACGGCAGCGCGTCTGCTGGTTTGGGGAGAGAGGCTGCTGCAGCCCAGCGCACAGGGTGATAGCAGCGCGTCTGCTGGTTTGGGGAGAGAGGCAGCTGCAGCCCAGCGCACAGGGTGACAGCAGCACGTCTGCTGGTTTGGGGAGAGAGGCTGCTGCAGCCCAGCGCACAGGGTGACAGCAGCTCGTCTGCTGGTTTGGGGAGAGAGGTTGCCGCAGCCCAGCGCACAGGGTGACAGCAGCGCGTCTGCTGGTTTGGGGAGAGAGGCTGCTGCAGCCCAGCGCACAGGGTGACAGCAGCGCGTCTGCTGGTTTGGGGAGAGAGGCTGCTGCAGCCCAGCGCACAGGGTGACAGCAGCGCGTCTGCTGGTTTGGGGAGAGATGCTGCTGCAGCCCAGCGCACAGGGTGACAGCAGCGCATCTGCTGGTTTGGGGAGAGAGGCTGCTGCAGCCCAGCGCACAGGGTGACAGCAGCGTGTCTGCTGGTTTGGGCAGAGAGGCTGCTGCAGCCCAGCGCACAGGGTGACAGCAGCGCGTCTGCTGGTTTGGGGAGAGAGGCTGCTGCAGCCCAGCGCACAGGGTGACAGCAGCGCGTCTGCTGGTTTGGGGAGAGAGGCTGCTGCAGCGCAGCGCACAGGGTGACAGCAGCGTGTCTGCTGGTTTGGGGAGAGAGGCTGCTGCAGCACAGCGCACAGGGTGACAGCAGCGTATCTGCTGGTTTGGGCAGAGAGGCTGCTGCACCCCAGCGCACAGGGTGACAGCAGCGCTTCTGCTGGTTTGGGGAGAGAGGGTGCTGCAGCCCAGCGCACAGTGTGACAGCAGCGTGTCTGCTGGTTTGGGGAGAGAGGCCGCTGCAGCCCAGCGCACAGTGTGACGGCAGCGCGTCTGCTGCTTTGGGGAGAGAGGCTGCTGCAGCCCAGCGCACAGGGTGACAGCAGCGTGTCTGCTGGTATGGGGAGAGAGGCTGCTGCAGCCCAGCGCACAGGGTGACAGCAGCGCGTCGGCTGGTTTGGGGAGAGAGGCTGCTGCAGCCCAGCGCACAGGGTGACAGCAGCTCGTCTG
Organism: Taudactylus pleione; assembly: GCA_031769625.1. Classification (NCBI taxonomy): domain Eukaryota; kingdom Metazoa; phylum Chordata; class Amphibia; order Anura; family Myobatrachidae; genus Taudactylus; species Taudactylus pleione. The sequence goes on from JAUIMM010001714.1 coordinate 554,198, forward strand.
CTGGTTTGGGGAGAGAGGTTGCTGCAGCCCAGCGCACAGGGTGACAGCAGCGCGTCTGCTGGTTTGGGGAGAGAGGCTGCTGCAGCCCAGCGCACAGGGTGACAGCAGCGCGTCTGCTGGTTTGGGGAGAGAGGCTGCTGCAGCCCAGCACACAGGGTGACAGCAGCGCATCTGCTGGTTTGGGGAGAGAGGCTGCTGCAGCCCAGCGCAGAGGGTGACAGCAGCGCGTCTGCTGGTTTGGGGAGAGAGGCTGCTGCAGCCCAGCGCACAGGGTGACAGCAGCGCATCTGCTGGTTTGGGGAGAGAGGCTGCTGCAGCCCAGCATACAGGGTGACAGCAGCATGTCTGCTGGTTTGGGGAGAGAGGCTGCTGCAGCCCAGCACACAGGGTGACACCATCGCTTCTGCTGGTTTGGGGAGAGAGGCTGCTGCAGCCCAGCGCACAGGGTGACAGCAGCGTATCTGCTGGTTTGGAGAGAGAGGCTGCTGCAGCCCAGCGCACAGGGTGACAGCAGCGCTTCTGCTGGTTTGGGGAGAGAGGCTGCTGCAGCCCAGCGCACAGGGTGACAGCAGCATATCTGCTGGTTTGGGGAGAGAGGATGCTGCATCCCAGCGCACAGGGTGACAGCAGCATGTCTGCTGGTTTGGGGAGAGAGGCTGCTGCAGCCCAGCACACTGGGTGACAGCAGCATGTCTGCTGGTTTGGGGAGAGAGGCTGCTGCAGCCCAGCGTACAGGGTGACAGCAGCGTATCTGCTGGTTTGGGGAGAGAGGCTGCTGCAGCCCAGCGCACAGGGTGACAGCAGCGTATCTGCTAGTTTGGGGAGAGAGGCTGCTGCACCCCAGCGCACAGGGTGACAGCAGCGCATCTGCTGGTTTGGGGAGAGAGGCTGCTGCAGCCCAGCGCACAGGGTGACAGCAGCGCGTCTGCTGGTTTGTGGAGAGAGGCTGCTGCAGCCCAGCGCACAGGGTCACAGCAGCGCGTCTGCTGGTTTGGGGAGAGAGACTGCTGCAGCCCAGCACACAGGGTGACAGCAGCGCGTCTGCTGGTTTGGGGAGAGAGGCTGCTGCAGCCCAGCGCACAGGGTGACAGCAGCGCTTCTGCTGGTTTGGGGAGAGAGGCTGCTGCAGCGCAGCACACAGGGTGACAGCAGCACTTCTGCTGGTTTGGGGAGAGAGGCTGCTGCAGCCCAGCGCACAGGGGGACAGCAGCGTATCTGCTGGTTTGGGGAGAGAGGCTGCTGCAGCTCAGCGCACTGGGTGACAGCAGCGCTTCTGCTGGTTTGGGGAGAGAGGCTGCTGTAGCCCAGCGCACAGGGTGACAGCAGCGTATCTGCTGGTTTGGGGAGAGAGGCTGCTGCAGCCCAGCGCACAGTGTGACAGCAGCATGTCTGCTGGTTTGGGGAGAGAGGCTGCTGCAGCCCAGCGCACAGGATGACAGCAGCATGTCTGCTGGTTTGGGGAGAGAGGCTGCTGCAGCCCAGCGCACAGGGTGACAGCAGCGTATCTGCTGGTTTGGGGAGAGAGGCTGCTGCACCCCAGCGTACAGGGTGACAGCAGCGTGTCTGCTGGTTTGGGGAGAGAGGCTGCTGCAGCCCAGCGCACAGGGTGACAGCAGCGCGTCTGCTGGTTTGTGGAGAGAGGCTGCTGCAGCCCAGCGCACAGGGTGACAGCAGCGCGTCTGCTGGTTTGGGGAGAGAGGCTGCTGCAGCCCAGCTCACAGGGTGACAGCAGCACGTCTGCTGGTTTGGGGAGAGAGGCTGCTGCAGCCCAGCGCACAGGGTGACAGCAGCGCGTCTGCTGGTTTGGGGAGAGAGGCTGCTGCAGCCCAGCGCACAGGGTGACAGCAGCATGTCTGCTGGTTTGGGGAGAGAGGCTGCTGCAGCCCAGCACACAGGGTGACACCAGCGCTTCTGCTGGTTTGGGGAGAGAGGCTGCTGCAGCCCAGCGCACAGGGTGACAGCAGCGTATCTGCTGGTTTGGAGAGAGAGGCTGCTGCAGCCCAGCGCACAGGGTGACAGCAGCGCTTCTGGTGGTTTGGGGAGAGAGGCTGCTGCAGCCCAGCGCACAGGGTGACAGCAACGTATCTGCTGGTTTGGGGAGAGAGGCTGCTGCATCCCAGCGCACAGGGTGATAGCAGCATGTCTGCTGGTTTGGGGAGAGAGGCTGCTGCAGCCGAGCACACTGGGTGACAGCAGCGTGTCTGCTGGTTTGGGGAGAGAGGCTGCTGCAGCCCAGCGCACAGGGTGACAGCAGCGTATCTGCTGGTTTGGGGAGAGAGGCTGCTGCAGCCCAGCGCACAGGGTGACAGCAGCGTATCTGCTGGTTTGGGGAGAGAGGCTGCTGCACCCCAGCGCACAGGGTGACAGCAGCGCATCTGCTGGTTTGGGGAGAGAGGCTGCTGCAGCCCAGTGCACAGGGTGACAGCAGCGCGTCTGCTGGTTTGTGGAGAGAGGCTGCTGCAGCCCAGCGCACAGGGTGACAGCAGCGCATCTGCTGGTTTGGGGAGAGAGGCTGCTGCAGCCCAGCACACAGGGTGACAGCAGCGCGTCTGCTGGTTTGGGGAGAGAGGCTGCTGCAGCCCAGCACACAGGGTGACAGCAGCGCGTCTGCTGGTTTGGGGAGAGAGGCTGCTGCAGCCCAGCACACAGGGTGACAGCAGCATGTCTGTTGGTTTGGGGAGAGAGGCTGCTGCAGCGCAGCACACAGGGTGACAGAAGCACTTCTGCTGGTTTGGGGAGAGAGGCTGCTGCAGCCCAGCGCACAGGGGGACAGCAGCGTATCTGCTGGTTTGGGGAGAGAGGCTGCTGCAGCTCAGCGCACTGGGTGACAGCAGCGCTTCTGCTGGTTTGGGGAGCGAGGCTGCTGCAGCCCAGCGCACAGGGTGACAGCAGCGCTTCTGCTGGTTTGGGGAGAGAGGCTGCTGCAGCCCAGCGCACAGGGTGACAGCAACGTATCTGCTGGTTTGGGGAGAGAGGCTGCTGCATCCCAGCGCACAGGGTGATAGCAGCATGTCTGCTGGTTTGGGGAGAGAGGCTGCTGCAGCCCAGCACACTGGGTGACAGCAGCGTGTCTGCTGGTTTGGGGAGAGAGGCTGCTGCAGCCCAGCGCACAGGGTGACAGCAGCGTATCTGCTGGTTTGGGGAGAGAGGCTGCTGCAGCCCAGCGCACAGGGTGACAGCAGCGTATCTGCTGGTTTGGGGAGAGAGGCTGCTGCACCCCAGCGCACAGGGTGACAGCAGCGCATCTGCTGGTTTGGGGAGAGAGGCTGCTGCAGCCCAGTGCACAGGGTGACAGCAGCGCGTCTGCTGGTTTGTGGAGAGAGGCTGCTGCAGCCCAGTGCACAGGGTGACAGCAGCGCGTCTGCTGGTTTGGGGAGAGAGGCTGCTGCAGCCCAGCGCACAGGGTGACAGCAGCGCGTCTGCTGGTTTGGGGAGAGAGGCTGCTGCAGCCCAGCACACAGGGTGACAGCAGCGCGTCTGCTGGTTTGGGGAGAGAGGCTGCTGCAGCCCAGCACACAGGGTGACAGCAGCATGTCTGTTGGTTTGGGGAGAGAGGCTGCTGCAGCGCAGCACACAGGGTGACAGAAGCACTTCTGCTGGTTTGGGGAGAGAGGCTGCTGCAGCCCAGCGCACAGGGGGACAGCAGCGTATCTGCTGGTTTGGGGAGAGAGGCTGCTGCAGCTCAGCGCACTGGGTGACAGCAGCGCTTCTGCTGGTTTGGGGAGCGAGGCTGCTGCAGCCCAGCGCACAGGGTGACAGCAGCGTATCTGCTGGTTTGGGGAGAGAGGCTGCTGCAGCCCAGCGCACAGTGTGACAGCAGCATGTCTGCTGGTTTGGGGAGAGAGGCTGCTGCAGCCCAGCGCACAGGATGACAGCAGCATGTCTGCTGGTTTGGGGAGAGAGGCTGCTGCAGCCCAGTGCACAGGGTGACAGCAGCGCTTCTGCTGGTTTGGAGAGAGAGGCTGCTGCAGCCCAGCGCACAGGGTGACAGCAGCGTATCTGCTGGTTTGGGGAGAGAGGCTGCTGCAGCCCAGCGCACAGGGTGACAGCAGCGTGTCTGCTGGTTTGGGGAGAGAGGCTGCTGCAGCCCAGCGCACAGGGTGACAGCAGCGCATCTGCTGGTTTGGGGAGAGAGGCTGCTGCAGCCCAGCGCACAGGGTGACAGCAGCACGTCTGCTGGTTTGTGGAGAGAGGCTGCTGCATCCAAGGCAAAGGGTGACAGCAGCACGACTGCTGGTTTGTGGAGAGAGGCTGCTGCAGCCCAGCTCACAGGGTGACAGCAGCATGTCTGCTGGTTTGGGGAGAGAGGCTGCTGCAGCCCAGCGCACAGGGTGACAGCAGCGTGTCTGCTGGTTTGGGGAGAGAGGCTGCTGCAGCCCAGCGCACAGTGTGACAGTAGCGCGTCTGCTGGTTTGGGGAGAGGGGCTGCTGCAGCCCAGCGCACAGGGTGACAGCAGCGCATCTGCTGGTTTGGGGAGAGAGGCTGCTGCATCCCAGCGCACAGTGTGACAGCAGCGCATCAGCTGGTTTGGGGAGAGAGGCTGCTGCAGCCCAGCACACAGGGTGACAGCAGCGCGTCTGCAGGTTTGGGTAGAGTGGCTGCTGCAGCCAGCACACAGGGTGACAGCAGCGCGTCTGCTGGTTTGGGGAGAGAGGCTGCTGCAGCCCAGCGCACAGTGTGACAGCAGCGCGTCTGCTGGTTTGGGGAGAGAGGCTGCTGCAGCCCAGCGCACAGTGTGACAGCAGCGCGTCTGCTGGTTTGGGGAGAGAGGCTACTGCAGCCCAGCGCACAGGGTGACAGCAGCACGTCTGCTGGTTTGGGGAGAGAGGCTGCTGCAGCCCAGCGCACAGGGTGACAGCAGCGCGTCTGCTGGTTTGGGGAGAGAGGCTGCTGCAGCCCAGCGCACAGGGTGACAGCAGCTCGTCTGCTGGATTGGGGAGAGAGGTTGCTGCAGCCCAGCGCACAGGGTGACAGCAGCGCGTCTGCTGGTTTGGGGAGAGAGGCTGCTGCAGCCCAGCGCACAGGGTGACAGCAGCGCATCTGCTGGTTTGGGGAGAGAGGCTGCTGCAGCCCAGCACACAGGGTGACAGCAGCTCGTCTGCTGGTTTGGGGAGAGAGGCTACTGCAGCCCGGCGCACAGGGTGACAGCAGCGCATCTGCTGGTTTGGGGAGAGAGGCTGCTGGAGCCCAGCGCACAGGGTGACAGGAGCGCATCTGCTGGTTTGGGGAGAGAGACTGCTGCAGCCCAGCGCACAGGGTGACAGCAGCATGTCTGCTGGTTTGGGGAGAGAGGCTGCTGCAGCCCAGCACACAGGGTGACAGCAGCGCTTCTGCTGGTTTGGGGAGAGAGGCTGCTGCAGCCCAGCGCACACGGTGACAGCAGCGTATCTGCTGGTTTGGAGTGAGAGGCTGCTGCAGCCCAGCGCACAGGGTGACAGCAGCGCTTCTGCTGGTTTGGGGAGAGAGGCTGCTGCAGTCCAGCGCACAGGGTGACAGCAGCGCATCTGCTGGTTTGGGGAGAGAGGCTGCTGCAGCCCAGCGCACAGGGTGACAGCAGCGCGTCTGCTGGTTTGGGGAGAGAGGCTGCTGCAGCCCAGCGCACAGGGTGACAGCAGCGCATCTGCTGGTTTGGGGAGAGAGGCTGCTGCAGCCCAGCGCACAGGGTGACAGCAGCCAGTCTGCTTGTTTGGGGAGAGAGGCTACTGCAGTCCAGCGTACAGGGTGACAGCAGCGCGTCTGCTGGTTTGGGGAGAGAGGCTGCTGCAGCCCAGCACACAGTGTGACAGCAGCGCATCTGCTGGTTTGGGGAGAGAGGCTGCTGCAGCCCAGCACACAGGGTGACAGCAGCTCGTCTGATGGTTTGGGGAGAGAGGCTACTGCAGCCCGGCGCACAGGGTGACAGCAGCGCATCTGCTGGTTTGGGGAGAGAGGCTGCTGGAGCCCAGCGCACAGGGTGACAGCAGCGCGTCTGCTGGTTTGTGGAGAGAGGCTGCTGCAGCCCAGCGCACAGGGTGACAGCAGCACGACTGCTGGTTTGGGGAGAGAGGCTGCTGCAGCCCAGCTCACAGGGTGACAGCAGCATGTCTGCTGGTTTGGGGAGAGAGGCTGCTGCAGCCCAGCGCACAGGGTGACAGCAGCGCGTCTGCTGGTTTGGGGAGAGAGGCTGCTGCAGCCCAGCGCACAGTGTGACAGCAGCGCGTCTGCTGGTTTGAGGAGAGAGGCTGCTGCAGCCCAGCGCACAGGGTGACAGCAGCACGTCTGCTGGTTTGGGGAGAGAGGCTGCTGCAGCCCAGCGCACAGGGTGACAGCAGCGAGTCTGCCGGTTTGGGGAGAGAGCCTGCTGCAGCCCAGCACACAGTGTGACAGTAGCGCGTCTGCTGGTTTGGGGAGAGAGGCTGCTGCATCCCAGCGCACAGTGTGACAGCAGCGCATCAGCTGGTTTGGGGAGAGAGGCTGCTGCAGCCCAGCACACAGGGTGACAGCAGCGCGTCTGCAGGTTTGGGGAGAGTGGCTGCTGCAGCCAGCACACAGGGTGACAGCAGCGCGTCTGCTGGATTGGGGAGAGAGGCTGCTGCATCCCAGCGCACAGGGTGACAGTAGCGTGTCTGCTGGTTTGGGGAGAGAGGCTGCTGCAGCCCAGCCCACAGGGTGACAGCAGTGCATCTGCTGGTTTGGGGAGAGAGGCTGCTGCAGCCCAGCACACAGTGTGACAGCAGCGCGTCTGCTGGTTTGGGGAGAGAGGCTGCTGCATCCCAGCGCACAGAGTGACAGCAGCGCATCTGCTGGTTTGGGGAGAGAGGCTGCTGCAGCCCAGCCCACAGGGTGACAGCAGTGCGTCTGTTGGTTTGGGGAGAGAGGCTGCTGCAGCCCAGTGCACAGGGTGACAGCAGTGCGTCTGCTGGTTTGGGGAGAGAGGCTGCTGCAGCCAAGCGCACAGGGTGACAGCAGCGCATCTGCTGGTTTGGGGAGATAGGCTGCTGCAGCCAGCGCACGGTGTGACAGCAGCGTGTCTGCTTGTTTGGGGAGAGAGGCTGCTGCAGCCCAGCGCACAGGGTGACAGCAGCGCATCTGCTGGTTTTGGGAAAGAGGCTTCTGCAGCCCAGCGCACAGGGTGACAGCAGCGAGTCTGCTGGTTTGGGGAGAGAGGCTGCTGCAGCCCAGCACACAGGGTGACAGCAGCGCGTCTGCTGGTTTGGGGAGAGAGGCTGCTGCAACCCTGCACACAGGGTGACAGCAGCGCGTCTGCTGGTTTGGGGAGAGAGGCTGCTGCAGCCCAGCGCACAGTGTGACAGCAGCGCATCTGCTGCTTTGGGGAGACAGGCTGCTGCAGCCCAGCGCACAGGGTGACAGTAGCGCATCTGCTGATTTGGGGAGAGAGGCTGCTGCAGCCCAGCGCACAGTGTGACAGTAGCATGTCTGCTGGTTTGGGGAAAGAGGCTGCTGCAGCCCAGCGTACAGGGTGACAGCAGTGTGACTGCTGGTTTGGGGAGAGAGGCTGCTGCAGCCCAGCGCACAGTGTGACAGCAGCGCATCTGCTGGTTTGGGGAGAGAGGCTGCTGCAGCCCAGCACACAGGGTGACAGCAGCACGTCTGCTGGTTTGGGGAGAGAGGCTGCTGCATCCCAGCGCACAGTGTGACAGCAGCGCGTCTGCTGGTTTGGGGAGAGAGGCTGCTGCAGCCCAGCACACAGGGTGACAGCAGCGCGTCTGCTGGTTTGGGGAGAGAGGCTGCTGCAGCCAGCACACAGGGTGACAGCAGCGCATCTGCTGGTTTGGGGAGAGAGGCTGCTGCATTCCAGCACACAGGGTGACAGTAGCATGTCTGCTGGTTTGGGGAGAGAGGCTGCTGCAGCCCAGCGCACAGGGTGACAGCAGCGCGTCTTCTGGTTTGGGGAGAGAGGTTGCTGCAGCCCAGTGCACAGGGTGACAGCAGCGCGTCTGCTGGTTTGGGGAGAGAGGCTGCTGCAGCCCAGCGCACAGGGTGACAGCAGCGCGTCTGCTGGTTTGGGGAGAGAGGCTGCTGCAGCCCAGCGCACAGGGTGACAGCAGCGCGTCTGCTGGTTTGGGGAGAGAGGCTGCTGCAGCCCAGCGCACAGGGTGACAGCAGCGCATCTGCTGGTTGGGGAGAGAGGCTGCTGCAGCCCAGCACACAGGGTGACAGCAGCGCGTCTGCTGGTTTGGGGAGAGAGGCTGCTGCAGCCCAGTGCACAGGGTGACAGCAGCGCGTCTGCTGGTTTGGGGAGAGAGGCTGCTGCAGTCCAGCGCACAGGGTTACAGTAGCCCGTCTGCTGGTTTGCGGAGAGAGGCTGCTGCAGCCCAGCGCACAGGGTGACAGCAGCGCATCTGCTGGTTTGGGGAGAGAGGCTGCTGCAGCCCAGCGCACAGGGTGACAGCAGCTTGTCTGCTGGTTTGGGGAGAGAGGCTGCTGCAGCCCAGCGCAAAGGGTGACAGCAGCGTGTCTGCTGGTTTGGGGAGAGAGGCTGCTGCAGCCCAGCGCACAGGGTGACAGCAGCGTATCTGTTAGTTTGGGGAGAGAGGCTGCTGCACCCCAGCGCACAGGGTGACAGCAGCGCATCTGCTGGTTTGGGGAGAGAGGCTGCTGCAGCCCAGCGCACAGGGTGACAGCAGCACGTCTGCTGGTTTGTGGAGAGAGGCTGCTGCAGCCCAGCGCACAGGGTGACAGCAGCGCGTCTGCTGGTTTGGGGAGAGAGGCTGCTGCAGCCCAGCTCACAGGGTGACAGCAGCGCGTCTGCTGGTTTGGGGAGAGAGGCTGCTGGAGCCCAGCGCACAGGGTGACAGCAGCATGTCTGCTGGTTTGGGGAGAGAGGCTGCTGCAGCCCAGGGCACAGGGTGACAGCAGCATGTCTGCTGGTTTGGGGAGAGAGGCTGCTGCAGACCAGCACACAGGGTGACAGCAGCGCTTCTGCTGGTTTGGGGAGAGAGGCTGCTGCAGCCCAGCGCACAGGGTGACAGCAGCGTATCTGCTGGTTTGGGGAGAGAGGCTGCTGCAGCCCAGCGCACAGGGTGACAGCAGCGCTTCTGCTGGTTTGGGGAGAGAGGCTGCTGCAGCCCAGCGCACAGGGTGACAGCAGCATGTCTGCTGGTTTGGGGAGAGAGGCTGCTGCAGCCCTGCACACAGGGTGACAGCAGCATGTCTGCTGGTTTGTGGAGAGAGGCTGCTGCAGCCCAGCGCACAGGGTGACAGCAGCGCTTCTGCTGGTTTGGAGAGAGAGGCTGCTGCAGCCCAGCGCACAGGGTGACAGCAGCACATCTGCTGGTTTGGTGAGAGAGGCTGCTGCAGCCCAGCACACAGGGTGACAGCAGCGCATCTGCTGGTTTGGGGAGAGAGGCTGCTGCAGCCCAGCGTACAGGGTGACAGTAGCGCGTCTGCTGGTTTGGGGAGAGAGGCTGCTGCAGCCCAGCGCACAGGGTGACAGCAGCGCGTCTGCTTGTTTGGGGAGAGAGGCTACTGCAGTCCAGCGCACAGGGTGACAGTAGTGCGTCTGCTGGTTTGGGGAGAGAGGCTGCTGCAGCCCAGCACACAGTGTGACAGCAGCGCGTCTGCTGGTTTGGGGAGAGAGGCTGCTGCAGCCCAGCACACAGGGTGACAGCAGCTCGTCTGCTGGTGTGGGGAGAGAGGCTACTGCAGCCCAGCGCACAGGGTGACAGCAGCGCATCTGCTGGTTTGGGGAAAGAGGCTGCTGCAGCCCACCGCACAGGGTGACAGCAGCGCATCTGCTGGTTTGTGGAGAGAGGCTGCTGCAGCCCAGCGCACAGGGTGACAGCAGCGCTTCTGCTGGTTTGGGGAGAGAGGCTGCTGCAGCCCAGCTCACAGGGTGACAGCAGCATGTCTGCTGGTTTGGGGAGAGAGGCTGCTGCAGCCCAGCGCACAGGGTGACAGCAGCGCGTCTGCTGGTTTGGGGAGAGAGGCTGCTGCAGCCCAGCGCACAGGGTGACAGCAGCATGTCTGCTGGTTTGGGGAGAGAGGCTGCTGCAGCCCAGCTCACAGGGTGACAGCAGCGTGTCTGCTGGATTGGGGAGAGAGGCTGCTGCAGCCCAGCGCACAGGGTGACAGCAGTGCGTCTGCTGGTTTGGGGAGAGAGGCTGCTGCAGCCCAGCGCACAGGGTGACAGCAGCGCGTCTGCTGGTTTGGGGAGAGAGGCTGCTGCAGCCCAGCGCACAGGGTGACAGCAGCGCATCTGCTGGTTTGGGGTGAGAGGCTGCTGCAGCCCAGCGCACAGGGTGACAGCAGCGCGTCTGCTGGTTTGGGGAGAGATGCTTCTGCAGCCCAGCGCACAGGGTGACAGCAGCACGTCTGCTGGTTTGGGGAGAGAGGCTGCTGCAGCCTAGCGCACAGGGTGACAGCAGCGCGTCTGCTGGTTTGGGGAGAGAGGCTGCTGCAGCCCAGCACACAGGGTGACAGCAGCGCATCTGCTGGTTTGAGGAGAGAGGCTGCTGCAGCCCAGTGCACAGGGTGACAGCAGCAAATCTGCTGGTTTGGGGAAAGAGGCTGCTGCAGCCCAGCGCACAGGGTGACAGCAGCGCATCTGCTGGTTTGGGGAGAGAGGCTGCTGCAGCCCAGCACACAGGGTGACAGCAGCGCATCTGCTGGTTTGGGGAGAGAGGCTGCTGCAGCCCAGCGCACAGTGTGACAGCAGCACGTCTGCTGGTTTGGGGAGAGAGGCTGCTGCAGCCCAGCGCACAGGGTGACAGCAGCGCGTCTGCTGGTTTTGGGAGAGAGGCTGCTGCAGCCCAGCACACAGGGTGACAGCAGCACGTGTGCTGGTTTGGGGAGAGAGGCTGCTGCAGCCAGCACACAGGGTGACAGCAGCGCATCTGCTGGTTTGGGGAGAGAGGCTGCTGCATCCCAGCACACAGGGTGACAGCAGCGCGTCTGCTGGTTTGGGGAGAGAGGCTGCTGCATCCCAGCGCACAGGGTGACAGTAGCGTGTCTGCTGGTTTGGGGAGAGAGGCTGCTGCTGCCCAGCCCACAGGGTGACAGCAGCATGTCTGCTGGTTTGGGGAGAGAGGCTGCTGCAGCCCAGCACACAGGGTGACAGCAGCGCGTCGGCTGGTTTGGGGAGAGAGGCTGCTGCAGCCCAGCCCACAGGGTGACAGCAGTGTGTCTGCTGGTTTTGGGAGAGAGGCTGCTGCAGCCCAGCCCACAGGGTGACAGCAGTGCATCTGCTGGTTTGGGGAGAGAGGCTGCTGCAGCCCAGCACACAGGGTGACAGCAGCGCATCTGCTGGTTTGGGGAGAGAGGCTGCTGCAGCCCAGCGCACAGTGTGACAGAAGCAAGTCTGCTGGTTTGGGGAAAGAGGCTGCTGCAGCCCAGCGCACAGTGTGACAGCAGCGCGTCTGCTGGTTTGGGGAGAGAGGCTGCTGCAGCCCAGCGCACAGTGTGACAGCAGCGCGTCTGCTGGTTTGGGGAGAGAGGCTGCTGCAGCCCAGCGCACAGTGTGACGGCAGCGAGTCTGCTGGTTTGGGGAGAGAGGCTGCTGCAGCCCAGCGCACAGGGTGATAGCAGCGCGTCTGCTGGTTTGGGGAGAGAGGTTGCTGCAGCCCAGCGCACAGGGTGACAGCAGCGCGTCTGCTGGTTTGGGGAGAGAGGCTGCTGCAGCCCAGCGCACAGGGTGACAGCAGCTCGTCTGCTGGTTTGGGGAGAGAGGTTGCCGCAGCCCAGCGCACAGGGTGACAGCAGCGCGTCTGCTGGTTTGGGGAGAGAGGCTGCTGCAGCCCAGCGCACAGGGTGACAGCAGCGCATCTGCTGGTTTGGGGAGAGAGGCTGCTGCAGCCCAGCGCACAGGGTGACAGCAGCGCGTCTGCTGGTTTGGGGAGAGAGGCTGCTGCAGCCCAGCACACAGGGTGACAGCAGCATGTCTGCTGGTTTGGGGAGAGAGGCTGCTGCAGCCCAGCGCACAGGGTGACAGCAGCGTATCTGCTGGTTTGGGGAGAGAGGCTGCTGCAGCCCAGCGCACAGGGTGACAGCAGCGCATCTGCTGGTTTGGGGAGAGAGGCTGCTGCAGCCCAGCGCACAGGGTGACAGCAGCGCATCTGCTGGTTTGGGGAGAGAGGCTGCTGCAGCCCAGCGCACAGGGTGACAGCAGCGCATCTGCTGGTTTGGGGAGAGAGGCTGCTGCAGCCCAGCGCACAGGGTGACAGCAGCTTGTCTGCTGGTTTGGGGAGAGAGGCTGCTGCAACCCAGCGCACAGGGTGACAGCAGCGTGTCTGCTGGTTTGGGGAGAGAGGCTGCTGCAGCCCAGCGCACAGGGTGACAGCAGCGTATCTGCTGGTTTGGGGAGAGAGGCTGCTGCACCCCAGCGTACAGGGTGACAGCAGCGCATCTGCTGGTTTGGGGAGAGAGGCTGCTGCAGCCCAGCGCACAGGGTGACAGCAGCGCGTCTGCTGGTTTGTGGAGAGAGGCTGCTGCAGCCCAGCGCACAGGGTGACAGCAGCGCGTCTGCTGGTTTGGGGAGAGAGGCTGCTGCAGCCCAGCTCACAGGGTGACAGCAGCACGTCTGCTGGTTTGGGGAGAGAGGCTGCTGCAGCCCAGCGCACAGGGTGACAGCAGCGTATCTGCTGGTTTGGAGAGAGAGGCTGCTGCAGCCCAGCGCACAGGGTGACAGCAGCGCTTCTGCTGGTTTGGGGAGAGAGGCTGCTGCAGCCCAGCGCACAGGGTGACAGCAACGTATCTGCTGTGCTGGTTTGGGGAGAGAGGCTGCTGCATCCCAGCGCACAGGGTGATAGCAGCATGTCTGCTGGTTTGGGGAGAGAGGCTGCTGCAGCCCAGCACACTGGGTGACAGCAGCGTGTCTGCTGGTTTGGGGAGAGAGGCTGCTGCAGCCCAGCGCACAGGGTGACAGCAGCGTATCTGCTGGTTTGGGGAGAGAGGCTGCTGCAGCCCAGTGCACAGGGTGACAGCAGCGTATCTGCTGGTTTGGGGAGAGAGGCTGCTGCACCCCAGCGCACAGGGTGACAGCAGCGCATCTGCTGGTTTGGGGAGAGAGGCTGCTGCAGCCCAGTGCACAGGGTGACAGCAGCGCGTCTGCTGGTTTGTGGAGAGAGGCTGCTGCAGCCCAGCGCACAGGGTGACAGCAGCTGGTTTGGGGAGAGAGGCTGCTGCAGCCCAGCGCACAGGGTGACAGCAGCGCGTCTGCTGGTTTGGGGAGAGAGGCTGCTGCAGCCCAGCGCACAGGGTGACAGCAGCGCGTCTGCTGGTTTGGGGAGAGAGGCTGCTGCAGCCCAGCACACAGGGTGACAGCAGCATGTCTGTTGGTTTGGGGAGAGAGGCTGCTGCAGCGCAGCACACAGGGTGACAGAAGCACTTCTGCTGGTTTGGGGAGAGAGGCTGCTGCAGCCCAGCGCACAGGGGGACAGCAGCGTATCTGCTGGTTTGGGGAGAGAGGCTGCTGCAGCTCAGCGCACTGGGTGATAGCAGCGCTTCTGCTGGTTTGGGGAGCGAGGCTGCTGCAGCCCAGCGCACAGGGTGACAGCAGCGTATCTGCTGGTTTGGAGAGAGAGGCTGCTGCAGCCCAGCGCACAGGGTGACAGCAGCGCTTCTGCTGGTTTGGGGAGAGAGGCTGCTGCAGCCCAGCGCACAGGGTGACAGCAGCGTATCTGCTGGTTTGGGGAGAGAGGCTGCTGCACCCCAGCGCACAGGGTGACAGCAGCGCATCTGCTGGTTTGGGGAGAGAGGCTGCTGCAGCCCAGTGCACAGGGTGACAGCAGCGCGTCTGCTGGTTTGTGGAGAGAGGCTGCTGCAGCCCAGCGCACAGGGTGACAGCAGCGCATCTGCTGGTTTGGGGAGAGAGGCTGCTGCAGCCCAGCGCACAGGGTGACAGCAGCGCGTCTGCTGGTTTGGGGAGAGAGGCTGCTGCAGCCCAGCACACAGGGTGACAGCAGCGCGTCTGCTGGTTTGGGGAGAGAGGCTGCTGCAGCCCAGCACACAGGGTGACAGCAGCATGTCTGTTGGTTTGGGGAGAGAGGCTGCTGCAGCGCAGCACACAGGGTGACAGAAGCACTTCTGCTGGTTTGGGGAGAGAGGCTGCTGCAGCCCAGCGCACAGGGGGACAGCAGCGTATCTGCTGGTTTGGGGAGAGAGGCTGCTGCAGCTCAGCGCACTGGGTGACAGCAGCGCTTCTGCTGGTTTGGGGAGCGAGGCTGCTGCAGCCCAGCGCACAGGGTGACAGCAGCGCTTCTGCTGGTTTGGGGAGAGAGGCTGCTGCAGCCCAGCGCACAGGGTGACAGCAACGTATCTGCTGGTTTGGGGAGAGAGGCTGCTGCATCCCAGCGCACAGGGTGATAGCAGCATGTCTGCTGGTTTGGGGAGAGAGGCTGCTGCAGCCCAGCACACTGGGTGACAGCAGCGTGTCTGCTGGTTTGGGGAGAGAGGCTGCTGCAGCCCAGCGCACAGGGTGACAGCAGCGTATCTGCTGGTTTGGGGAGAGAGGCTGCTGCAGCCCAGCGCACAGGGTGACAGCAGCGTATCTGCTGGTTTGGGGAGAGAGGCTGCTGCACCCCAGCGCACAGGGTGACAGCAGCGCATCTGCTGGTTTGGGGAGAGAGGCTGCTGCAGCCCAGTGCACAGGGTGACAGCAGCGCGTCTGCTGGTTTGTGGAGAGAGGCTGCTGCAGCCCAGCGCACAGGGTGACAGCAGCGCGTCTGCTGGTTTGGGGAGAGAGGCTGCTGCAGCCCAGCGCACAGGGTGACAGCAGTGCGTCTGCTGGTTTGGGGAGAGAGGCTGCTGCAGCCCAGCACACAGGGTGACAGCAGCGCGTCTGCTGGTTTGGGGAGAGAGGCTGCTGCAGCCCAGCACACAGGGTGACAGCAGCATGTCTGTTGGTTTGGGGAGAGAGGCTGCTGCAGCGCAGCACACAGGGTGACAGAAGCACTTCTGCTGGTTTGGGGAGAGAGGCTGCTGCAGCCCAGCGCACAGGGGGACAGCAGCGTATCTGCTGGTTTGGGGAGAGAGGCTGCTGCAGCTCAGCGCACTGGGTGACAGCAGCGCTTCTGCTGGTTTGGGGAGCGAGGCTGCTGCAGCCCAGCGCACAGGGTGACAGCAGCATATCTGCTGGTTTGGGGAGAGAGGCTGCTGCAGCCCAGCGCACAGTGTGACAGCAGCATGTCTGCTGGTTTGGGGAGAGAGGCTGCTGCAGCCCAGCGCACAGGATGACAGCAGCATGTCTGCTGGTTTGGGGAGAGAGGCTGCTGCAGCCCAGTGCACAGGGTGACAGCAGCGCTTCTGCTGGTTTGGGGAGAGAGGCTGCTGCAGCCCAGCGCACAGGGTGACAGCAGCGTATCTGCTGGTTTGGGGAGAGAGGCTGCTGCAGCCCAGCGCACAGGGTGACAGCAGCGTGTCTGCTGGTTTGGGGAGAGAGGCTGCTGCAGCCCAGCGCACAGGGTGACAGCAGCGCATCTGCTGGTTTGGGGAGAGAGGCTGCTGCAGCCCAGCGCACAGGGTGACAGCAGCACGTCTGCTGGTTTGTGGAGAGAGGCTGCTGCAGCCCAGCGCACAGGGTGACAGCAGCACGACTGCTGGTTTGTGGAGAGAGGCTGCTGCAGCCCAGCTCACAGGGTGACAGCAGCATGTCTGCTGGTTTGGAGAGAGAGAGGCTGCTGCAGCCCAGCGCACAGGGTGACAGCAGCGTGTCTGCTGGTTTGGGGAGAGAGGCTGCTGCAGCCCAGCGCACAGTGTGACAGTAGCGCGTCTGCTGGTTTGGGGAGAGGGGCTGCTGCAGCCCAGCGCACAGGGTGACAGCAGCGCATCTGCTGGTTTGGGGAGAGAGGCTGCTGCATCCCAGCGCACAGTGTGACAGCAGCGCATCAGCTGGTTTGGGGAGAGAGGCTGCTGCAGCCCAGCACACAGGGTGACAGCAGCGCGTCTGCAGGTTTGGGTAGAGTGGCTGCTGCAGCCAGCACACAGGGTGACAGCAGCGCGTCTGCTGGTTTGGGGAGAGAGGCTGCTGCAGCCCAGCGCACAGTGTGACAGCAGCGCGTCTGCTGGTTTGGGGAGAGAGGCTGCTGCAGCCCAGCGCACAGTGTGACAGCAGCGCGTCTGCTGGTTTGGGGAGAGAGGCTACTGCAGCCCAGCGCACAGGGTGACAGCAGCACGTCTGCTGGTTTGGGGAGAGAGGCTGCTGCAGCCCAGCGCACAGGGTGACAGCAGCGCGTCTGCTGGTTTGGGGAGAGAGGCTGCTGCAGCCCAGCGCACAGGGTGACAGCAGCTCGTCTGCTGGATTGGGGAGAGAGGTTGCTGCAGCCCAGCGCACAGGGTGACAGCAGCGCGTCTGCTGGTTTGGGGAGAGAGGCTGCTGCAGCCCAGCGCACAGGGTGACAGCAGCGCATCTGCTGGTTTGGGGAGAGAGGCTGCTGCAGCCCAGCACACAGGGTGACAGCAGCTCGTCTGCTGGTTTGGGGAGAGAGGCTACTGCAGCCCGGCGCACAGGGTGACAGCAGCGCATCTGCTGGTTTGGGGAGAGAGGCTGCTGGAGCCCAGCGCACAGGGTGACAGGAGCGCATCTGCTGGTTTGGGGAGAGAGACTGCTGCAGCCCAGCGCACAGGGTGACAGCAGCGCGTCTGCTGGTTTTGGGAGAGAGGCTGCTGCAGCCCAGCGCACAGGGTGACAGCAGCATGTCTGCTGGTTTGGGGAGAGAGGCTGCTGCAGCCCAGCACACAGGGTGACAGCAGCGCTTCTGCTGGTTTGGGGAGAGAGGCTGCTGCAGCCCAGCGCACACGGTGACAGCAGCGTATCTGCTGGTTTGGAGTGAGAGGCTGCTGCAGCCCAGCGCACAGGGTGACAGCAGCGCTTCTGCTGGTTTGGGGAGAGAGGCTGCTGCAGTCCAGCGCACAGGGTGACAGCAGCGCATCTGCTGGTTTGGGGAGAGAGGCTGCTGCAGCCCAGCGCACAGGGTGACAGCAGCGCGTCTGCTGGTTTGGGGAGAGAGGCTGCTGCAGCCCAGCGCACAGGGTGACAGCAGCGCATCTGCTGGTTTGGGGAGAGAGGCTGCTGCAGCCCAGCGCACAGGGTGACAGCAGCCAGTCTGCTTGTTTGGGGAGAGAGGCTACTGCAGTCCAGCGTACAGGGTGACAGCAGCGCATCTGCTGGTTTGGGGAGAGAGGCTGCTGCAGCCCAGCACACAGTGTGACAGCAGCGCATCTGCTGGTTTGGGGAGAGAGGCTGCTGCAGCCCAGCACACAGGGTGACAGCAGCTCGTCTGATGGTTTGGGGAGAGAGGCTACTGCAGCCCGGCGCACAGGGTGACAGCAGCGCATCTGCTGGTTTGGGGAGAGAGGCTGCTGGAGCCCAGCGCACAGGGTGACAGCAGCGCGTCTGCTGGTTTGTGGAGAGAGGCTGCTGCAGCCCAGCGCACAGGGTGACAGCAGCACGACTGCTGGTTTGGGGAGAGAGGCTGCTGCAGCCCAGCTCACAGGGTGACAGCAGCATGTCTGCTGGTTTGGGGAGAGAGGCTGCTGCAGCCCAGCGCACAGGGTGACAGCAGCGCGTCTGCTGGTTTGGGGAGAGAGGCTGCTGCAGCCCAGCGCACAGTGTGACAGCAGCGCGTCTGCTGGTTTGAGGAGAGAGGCTGCTGCAGCCCAGCGCACAGGGTGACAGCAGCACGTCTGCTGGTTTGGGGAGAGAGGCTGCTGCAGCCCAGCGCACAGGGTGACAGCAGCGAGTCTGCCGGTTTGGGGAGAGAGCCTGCTGCAGCCCAGCACACAGTGTGACAGTAGCGCGTCTGCTGGTTTGGGGAGAGAGGCTGCTGCATCCCAGCGCACAGTGTGACAGCAGCGCATCAGCTGGTTTGGGGAGAGAGGCTGCTGCAGCCCAGCACACAGGGTGACAGCAGCGCGTCTGCAGGTTTGGGGAGAGTGGCTGCTGCAGCCAGCACACAGGGTGACAGCAGCGCATCTGCTGGATTGGGGAGAGAGGCTGCTGCATCCCAGCGCACAGGGTGACAGTAGCGTGTCTGCTGGTTTGGGGAGAGAGGCTGCTGCAGCCCAGCCCACAGGGTGACAGCAGTGCATCTGCTGGTTTGGGGAGAGAGGCTGCTGCAGCCCAGCACACAGTGTGACAGCAGCGCGTCTGCTGGTTTGGGGAGAGAGGCTGCTGCATCCCAGCGCACAGAGTGACAGCAGCGCATCTGCTGGTTTGGGGAGAGAGGCTGCTGCAGCCCAGCCCACAGGGTGACAGCAGTGCGTCTGCTGGTTTGGGGAGAGAGGCTGCTGCAGCCCAGTGCACAGGGTGACAGCAGTGCATCTGCTGGTTTGGGGAGAGAGGCTGCTGCAGCCAAGCGCACAGGGTGACAGCAGCGCATCTGCTGGTTTGGGGAGATAGGCTGCTGCAGCCAGCGCACGGTGTGACAGCAGCGTGTCTGCTTGTTTGGGGAGAGAGGCTGCTGCAGCCCAGCGCACAGGGTGACAGCAGCGCATCTGCTGGTTTTGGGAAAGAGGCTTCTGCAGCCCAGCGCACAGGGTGACAGCAGCGAGTCTGCTGGTTTGGGGAGAGAGGCTGCTGCAGCCCAGCACACAGGGTGACAGCAGCGCGTCTGCTGGTTTGGGGAGAGAGGCTGCTGCAACCCTGCACACAGGGTGACAGCAGCGCGTCTGCTGGTTTGGGGAGAGAGGCTGCTGCAGCCCAGCGCACAGTGTGACAGCAGCGCATCTGCTGCTTTGGGGAGACAGGCTGCTGCAGCCCAGCACACAGGGTGACAGTAGCGCATCTGCTGATTTGGGGAGAGAGGCTGCTGCAGCCCAGCGCACAGTGTGACAGTAGCATGTCTGCTGGTTTGGGGAAAGAGGCTGCTGCAGCCCAGCGTACAGGGTGACAGCAGTGTGACTGCTGGTTTGGGGAGAGAGGCTGCTGCAGCCCAGCGCACAATGTGACAGCAGCGCATCTGCTGGTTTGGGGAGAGAGGCTGCTGCAGCCCAGCACACAGGGTGACAGCAGCACGTCTGCTGGTTTGGGGAGAGAGGCTGCTGCATCCCAGCGCACAGTGTGACAGCAGCGCGTCTGCTGGTTTGGGGAGAGAGGCTGCTGCAGCCCAGCACACAGGGTGACAGCAGCGCGTCTGCTGGTTTGGGGAGAGAGGCTGCTGCAGCCAGCACACAGGGTGACAGCAGCGCATCTGCTGGTTTGGGGAGAGAGGCTGCTGCATTCCAGCACACAGGGTGACAGTAGCGTGTCTGCTGGTTTGGGGAGAGAGGCTGCTGCAGCCCAGCGCACAGGGTGACAGCAGCGCGTCTTCTGGTTTGGGGAGAGAGGTTGCTGCAGCCCAGTGCACAGGGTGACAGCAGCGCGTCTGCTGGTTTGGGGAGAGAGGCTGCTGCAGCCCAGTGCACAGGGTGACAGCAGCGCGTCTGCTGGTTTGGGGAGAGAGGCTGCTGCAGCCCAGCGCACAGGGTGACAGCAGCGCGTCTGCTGGTTTGGGGAGAGAGGCTGCTGCAGCCCAGCACACAGGGTGACAGCAGCGCGTCTGCTGGTTGGGGAGAGAGGCTGCTGCAGCCCAGCACACAGGGTGACAGCAGCGCGTCTGCTGGTTTGGGGAGAGAGGCTGCTGCAGCCCAGTGCACAGGGTGACAGCAGCGCGTCTGCTGGTTTGGGGAGAGAGGCTGCTGCAGTCCAGCGCACAGGGTGACAGTAGCCCGTCTGCTGGTTTGCGGAGAGAGGCTGCTGCAGCCCAGCGCACAGGGTGACAGCAGCGCATCTGCTGGTTTGGGGAGAGAGGCTGCTGCAGCCCAGCGCACAGGGTGACAGCAGCTTGTCTGCTGGTTTGGGGAGAGAGGCTGCTGCAGCCCAGCGCAAAGGGTGACAGCAGCGTGTCTGCTGGTTTGGGGAGAGAGGCTGCTGCAGCCCAGCGCACAGGGTGACAGCAGCGTATCTGTTAGTTTGGGGAGAGAGGCTGCTGCACCCCAGCGCACAGGGTGACAGCAGCGCATCTGCTGGTTTGGGGAGAGAGGCTGCTGCAGCCCAGCGCACAGGGTGACAGCAGCACGTCTGCTGGTTTGTGGAGAGAGGCTGCTGCAGCCCAGCGCACAGGGTGACAGCAGCGCGTCTGCTGGTTTGGGGAGAGAGGCTGCTGCAGCCCAGCTCACAGGGTGACAGCAGCGCGTCTGCTGGTTTGGGGAGAGAGGCTGCTGCAGCCCAGCGCACAGGGTGACAGCAGCGTGTCTGCTGGTTTGGGGAGAGAGGCTGCTGCAGCCCAGGGCACAGGGTGACAGCAGCATGTCTGCTGGTTTGGGGAGAGAGGCTGCTGCAGACCAGCACACAGGGTGACAGCAGCGCTTCTGCTGGTTTGGGGAGAGAGGCTGCTGCAGCCCAGCGCACAGGGTGACAGCAGCGTATCTGCTGGTTTGGGGAGAGAGGCTGCTGCAGCCCAGCGCACAGGGTGACAGCAGCGCTTCTGCTGGTTTGGGGAGAGAGGCTGCTGCAGCCCAGCGCACAGGGTGACAGCAGCATGTCTGCTGGTTTGGGGAGAGAGGCTGCTGCAGCCCTGCACACAGGGTGACAGCAGCATGTCTGCTTGTTTGTGGAGAGAGGCTGCTGCAGCCCAGCGCACAGGGTGACAGCAGCGCTTCTGCTGGTTTGGAGTTAGAGGCTGCTGCAGCCCAGCGCACAGGGTGACAGCAGCACATCTGCTGGTTTGGTGAGAGAGGCTGCTGCAGCCCAGCACACAGGGTGACAGCAGCGCATCTGCTGGTTTGGGGAGAGAGGCTGCTGCAGCCCAGCGCACAGGGTGACAGCAGCGCGTCTGCTTGTTTGGGGAGAGAGGCTACTGCAGTCCAGCGCACAGGGTGACAGTAGTGCGTCTGCTGGTTTGGGGAGAGAGGCTGCTGCAGCCCAGCACACAGTGTGACAGCAGCGCGTCTGCTGGTTTGGGGAGAGAGGCTGCTGCAGCCCAGCACACAGGGTGACAGCAGCTCGTCTGCTGGTGTGGGGAGAGAGGCTACTGCAGCCCAGCGCACAGGGTGACAGCAGCGCATCTGCTGGTTTGGGGAGAGAGGCTGCTGCAGCCCACCGCACAGGGTGACAGCAGCGCATCTGCTGGTTTGTGGAGAGAGGCTGCTGCAGCCCAGCGCACAGGGTGACAGCAGCGCTTCTGCTGGTTTGGGGAGAGAGGCTGCTGCAGCCCAGCTCACAGGGTGACAGCAGCATGTCTGCTGGTTTGGGGAGAGAGGCTGCTGCAGCCCAGCGCACAGGGTGACAGCAGCGCGTCTGCTGGTTTGGGGAGAGAGGCTGCTGCAGCCCAGCGCACAGGGTGACAGCAGCATGTCTGCTGGTTTGGGGAGAGAGGCTGCTGCAGCCCAGCTCACAGGGTGACAGCAGCGTGTCTGCTGGATTGGGGAGAGAGGCTGCTGCAGCCCAGCGCACAGGGTGACAGCAGTGCGTCTGCTGGTTTGGGGAGAGAGGCTGCTGCAGCCCAGCGCACAGGGTGACAGCAGCGCGTCTGCTGGTTTGGGGAGAGAGGCTGCTGCAGCCCAGCGCACAGGGTGACAGCAGCGCATCTGCTGGTTTGGGGTGAGAGGCTGCTGCAGCCCAGCGCACAGGGTGATGGCAGCATGTCTGCTGGTTTGGGGAGAGAGGCTGCTGCAGCCCAGCGCACAGTGTGACAGCAGCGCTTCTGCTGGTTTGGGGAGAGAGGCTGCTGCAGCCCAGCGCACAGGGTGACAGCAGCGCGTCTGCTGGTTTGGGGAGAGATGCTTCTGCAGCCCAGCGCACAGGGTGACAGCAGCACGTCTGCTGGTTTGGGGAGAGAGGCTGCTGCAGCCTAGCGCACAGGGTGACAGCAGCGCGTCTGCTGGTTTGGGGAGAGAGGCTGCTGCAGCCCAGCGCACAGGGTGACAGCAGCGCATCTACTGGTTTGAGGAGAGAGGCTGCTGCAGCCCAGTGCACAGGGTGACAGCAGCAAATCTGCTGGTTTGGGGAAAGAGGCTGCTGCAGCCCAGCGCACAGGGTGACAGCAGCGCATCTGCTGGTTTGGGGAGAGAGGCTGCTGCAGCCCAGCACACAGGGTGACAGCAGCGCATCTGCTGGTTTGGGGAGAGAGGCTGCTGCAGCCCAGCGCACAGTGTGACAGCAGCACGTCTGCTGGTTTGGGGAGAGAGGCTGCTGCAGCCCAGCGCACAGGGTGACAGCAGCGCGTCTGCTGGTTTGGGGAGAGAGGCTGCTGCAGCCCAGCACACAGGGTGACAGCAGCACGTGTGCTGGTTTGGGGAGAGAGGCTGCTGCAGCCAGCACACAGGGTGACAGCAGCGCATCTGCTGGTTTGGGGAGAGAGGCTGCTGCATCCCAGCACACAGGGTGACAGCAGCGCGTCTGCTGGTTTGGGGAGAGAGGCTGCTGCATCCCAGCGCACAGGGTGACAGTAGCGTGTCTGCTGGTTTGGGGAGAGAGGCTGCTGCTGCCCAGCCCACAGGGTGACAGCAGCATGTCTGCTGGTTTGGGGAGAGAGGCTGCTGCAGCCCAGCACACAGGGTGACAGCAGCGCGTCGGCTGGTTTGGGGAGAGAGGCTGCTGCAGCCCAGCCCACAGGGTGACAGCAGTGTGTCTGCTGGTTTTGGGAGAGAGGCTGCTGCAGCCCAGCCCACAGGGTGACAGCAGTGCATCTGCTGGTTTGGGGAGAGAGGCTGCTGCAGCCCAGCACACAGGGTGACAGCAGCGCATCTGCTGGTTTGGGGAGAGAGGCTGCTGCAGCCCAGCGCACAGTGTGACAGAAGCAAGTCTGCTGGTTTGGGGAAAGAGGCTGCTGCAGCCCAGCGCACAGTGTGACAGCAGCGCGTCTGCTGGTTTGGGGAGAGAGGCTGCTGCAGCCCAGTGCACAGTGTGACAGCAGCGCGTCTGCTGGTTTGGGGAGAGAGGCTGCTGCAGCCCAGCGCACAGTGTGACGGCAGCGAGTCTGCTGGTTTGGGGAGAGAGGCTGCTGCAGCCCAGCGCACAGGGTGATAGCAGCGCGTCTGCTGGTTTGGGGAGAGAGGTTGCTGCAGCCCAGCGCACAGGGTGACAGCAGCGCGTCTGCTGGTTTGGGGAGAGAGGCTGCTGCAGCCCAGCGCACAGGGTGACAGCAGCTCGTCTGCTGGTTTGGGGAGAGAGGTTGCCGCAGCCCAGCGCACAGGGTGACAGCAGCGCGTCTGCTGGTTTGGGGAGAGAGGCTGCTGCAGCCCAGCGCACAGGGTGACAGCAGCGCATCTGCTGGTTTGGGGAGAGAGGCTGCTGCAGCCCAGCGCACAGGGTGACAGCAGCGCGTCTGCTGGTTTGGGGAGAGAGGCTGCTGCAGCCCAGCACACAGGGTGACAGCAGCATGTCTGCTGGTTTGGGGAGAGAGGCTGCTGCAGCCCAGCGCACAGGGTGACAGCAGCGTATCTGCTGGTTTGGGGAGAGAGGCTGCTGCAGCCCAGCGCACAGGGTGACAGCAGCGCATCTGCTGGTTTGGGGAGAGAGGCTGCTGCAGCCCAGCGCACAGGGTGACAGCAGCGCATCTGCTGGTTTGGGGAGAGAGGCTGCTGCAGCCCAGCGCACAGGGTGACAGCAGCGCATCTGCTGGTTTGGGGAGAGAGGCTGCTGCAGCCCAGCGCACAGGGTGACAGCAGCTTGTCTGCTGGTTTGGGGAGAGAGGCTGCTGCAACCCAGCGCACAGGGTGACAGCAGCGTGTCTGCTGGTTTGGGGAGAGAGGCTGCTGCAGCCCAGCGCACAGGGTGACAGCAGCGTATCTGCTGGTTTGGGGAGAGAGGCTGCTGCACCCCAGCGTACAGGGTGACAGCAGCGCATCTGCTGGTTTGGGGAGAGAGGCTGCTGCAGCCCAGCGCACAGGGTGACAGCAGCGCGTCTGCTGGTTTGTGGAGAGAGGCTGCTGCAGCCCAGCGCACAGGGTGACAGCAGCGCGTCTGCTGGTTTGGGGAGAGAGGCTGCTGCAGCCCAGCTCACAGGGTGACAGCAGCACGTCTGCTGGTTTGGGGAGAGAGGCTGCTGCAGCCCAGCGCACAGGGTGACAGCAGCGTATCTGCTGGTTTGGAGAGAGAGGCTGCTGCAGCCCAGCGCACAGGGTGACAGCAGCGCTTCTGCTGGTTTGGGGAGAGAGGCTGCTGCAGCCCAGCGCACAGGGTGACAGCAACGTATCTGCTGGTTTGGGG
Source organism: Taudactylus pleione (assembly GCA_031769625.1). Lineage (NCBI taxonomy): Eukaryota > Metazoa > Chordata > Amphibia > Anura > Myobatrachidae > Taudactylus > Taudactylus pleione. The sequence goes on from JAUIMM010001714.1 coordinate 578,323, forward strand.
AGAGAGGCTGCTGCATCCCAGCGCACAGGGTGATAGCAGCATGTCTGCTGGTTTGGGGAGAGAGGCTGCTGCAGCCCAGCACACTGGGTGACAGCAGCGTGTCTGCTGGTTTGGGGAGAGAGGCTGCTGCAGCCCAGCGCACAGGGTGACAGCAGCGTATCTGCTGGTTTGGGGAGAGAGGCTGCTGCAGCCCAGTGCACAGGGTGACAGCAGCGTATCTGCTGGTTTGGGGAGAGAGGCTGCTGCACCCCAGCGCACAGGGTGACAGCAGCGCATCTGCTGGTTTGGGGAGAGAGGCTGCTGCAGCCCAGTGCACAGGGTGACAGCAGCGCGTCTGCTGGTTTGTGGAGAGAGGCTGCTGCAGCCCAGCGCACAGGGTGACAGCAGCTGGTTTGGGGAGAGAGGCTGCTGCAGCCCAGCGCACAGGGTGACAGCAGCGCGTCTGCTGGTTTGGGGAGAGAGGCTGCTGCAGCCCAGCGCACAGGGTGACAGCAGCGCGTCTGCTGGTTTGGGGAGAGAGGCTGCTGCAGCCCAGCACACAGGGTGACAGCAGCATGTCTGTTGGTTTGGGGAGAGAGGCTGCTGCAGCGCAGCACACAGGGTGACAGAAGCACTTCTGCTGGTTTGGGGAGAGAGGCTGCTGCAGCCCAGCGCACAGGGGGACAGCAGCGTATCTGCTGGTTTGGGGAGAGAGGCTGCTGCAGCTCAGCGCACTGGGTGACAGCAGCGCTTCTGCTGGTTTGGGGAGCGAGGCTGCTGCAGCCCAGCGCACAGGGTGACAGCAGCGTATCTGCTGGTTTGGAGAGAGAGGCTGCTGCAGCCCAGCGCACAGGGTGACAGCAGCGCTTCTGCTGGTTTGGGGAGAGAGGCTGCTGCAGCCCAGCACACAGGGTGACAGCAACGTATCTGCTGGTTTGGGGAGAGAGGCTGCTGCATCCCAGCGCACAGGGTGATAGCAGCATGTCTGCTGGTTTGGGGAGAGAGGCTGCTGCAGCCCAGCACACTGGGTGACAGCAGTGTGTCTGCTGGTTTGGGGAGAGAGGCTGCTGCAGCCCAGCGCACAGGGTGACAGCAGCATATCTGCTGGTTTGGGGAGAGAGGCTGCTGCAGCCCAGCGCACAGGGTGACAGCAGCGTATCTTCTGGTTTGGGGAGAGAGGCTGCTGCACCCCAGCGCACAGGGTGACAGCAGCGCATCTGCTGGTTTGGGGAGAGAGGCTGCTGCAGCCCAGTGCACAGGGTGACAGCAGCGCGTCTGCTGGTTTGTGGAGAGAGGCTGCTGCAGCCCAGCGCACAGGGTGACAGCAGCGCGTCTGCTGGTTTGGGGAGAGAGGCTGCTGCAGCCCAGCGCACAGGGTGACAGCAGCGCATCTGCTGGTTTGGGGAGAGAGGCTGCTGCAGCCCAGCGCACAGGGTGACAGCAGCGCATCTGCTGGTTTGGGGAGAGAGGCTGCTGCAGCCCAGCACACAGGGTGACAGCAGCATGTCTGTTGGTTTGGGGAGAGAGGCTGCTGCAGCGCAGCACACAGGGTAACAGAAGCACTTCTGCTGGTTTGGGGAGAGAGGCTGCTGCAGCCCAGCGCACAGGGGGACAGCAGCGTATCTGCTGGTTTGGGGAGAGAGGCTGCTGCAGCTCAGCGCACTGGGTGACAGCAGCGCTTCTGCTGGTTTGGGGAGCGAGGCTGCTGCAGCCCAGCACACAGGGTGACAGCAGCATGTCTGTTGGTTTGGGGAGAGAGGCTGCTGCAGCGCAGCACACAGGGTGACAGAAGCACTTCTGCTGGTTTGATGAGAGAGGCTGCTGCAGCCCAGCGCACAGGGGGACAGCAGCGTATCTGCTGGTTTGGGGAGAGAGGCTGCTGCAGCTCAGCGCACTGGGTGACAGCAGCGCTTCTGCTGGTTTGGGGAGAGAGGCTGCTGCAGCCCAGTGCACAGGGTGACAGCAGCGCTTCTGCTGGTTTGGGGAGAGAGGCTGCTGCAGCCCAGCGCACAGGGTGACAGCAGCGTATCTGCTGGTTTGGGGAGAGAGGCTGCTGCAGCCCAGCGCACAGGGTGACACCAGCGTGTCTGCTGGTTTGGGGAGAGAGGCTGCTGCAGCCCAGCGCACAGGGTGACAGCAGCGCATCTGCTGGTTTGGGGAGAGAGGCTGCTGCAGCCCAGCGCACAGGGTGACAGCAGCACGTCTGCTGGTTTGTGGAGAGAGGCTGCTGCAGCCCAGCGCACAGGGTGACAGCAGCACGACTGCTGCTTTGTGGAGAGAGGCTGCTGCAGCCCAGCTCACAGGGTGACAGCAGCATGTCTGCTGGTTTGGGGAGAGAGGCTGCTGCAGCCCAGCGCACAGGGTGACAGCAGCGTGTCTGCTGGTTTGGGGAGAGAGGCTGCTGCAGCCCAGCGCACAGTGTGACAGTAGCGCGTCTGCTGGTTTGGGGAGAGGGGCTGCTGCAGCCCAGCGCACAGGGTGACAGCAGCGCATCTGCTGGTTTGGGGAGAGAGGCTGCTGCATCCCAGCGCACAGTGTGACAGCAGCGCATCAGCTGGTTTGGGGAGAGAGGCTGCTGCAGCCCAGCACACAGGGTGACAGCAGCGCGTCTGCAGGTTTGGGGAGAGTGGCTGCTGCAGCCAGCACACAGGGTGACAGCAGCGCGTCTGCTGGTTTGGGGAGAGAGGCTGCTGCAGCCCAGCGCACAGTGTGACAGCAGCGCGTCTGCTGGTTTGGGGAGAGAGGCTGCTGCAGCCCAGCGCACAGTGTGACAGCAGCGCGTCTGCTGGTTTGGGGAGAGAGGCTACTGCAGCCCAGCGCACAGGGTGACAGCAGCGCGTCTGCTGGTTTGGGGAGAGAGGCTGCTGCAGCCCAGCGCACAGGGTGACAGCAGCGCGTCTGCTGGTTTGGGGAGAGAGTCTGCTGCAGCCCAGCGCACAGGGTGACAGCAGCTCGTCTGCTGGATTGGGGAGAGAGGTTGCTGCAGCCCAGCGCACAGGGTGACAGCAGCGCGTCTGCTGGTTTGGGGAGAGAGGCTGCTGCAGCCCAGCGCACAGGGTGACAGCAGCGCGTCTGCTGGTTTGGGGAGAGAGGCTGCTGCAGCCCAGCACACAGGGTGACAGCAGCTCGTCTGCTGGTTTGGGGAGAGGGGCTACTGCAGCCCGGTGCACAGGGTGACAGCAGCTCGTCTGCTGGTTTGGGGAGAGAGGCTGCTGGAGCCCAGCGCACAGGGTGACAGCAGCGCATCTGCTGGTTTGGGGAGAGAGACTGCTGCAGCCCAGCGCACAGGGTGACAGCAGCGCGTCTGCTGGTTTTGGGAGAGAGGCTGCTGCAGCCCAGCGCACAGGGTGACAGCAGCGCATCTGCTGGTTTGGGGAGAGAGGCTGCTGGAGCCCAGCGCACAGGGTGACAGCAGCGCATCTGCTGGTTTGGGGAGAGAGGCTGCTGCAGCCCAGCACACAGGGTGACAGCAGCGCTTCTGCTGGTTTGGGGAGAGAGGCTGCTGCAGCCCAGCGCACAGGGTGACAGCAGCATGTCTGCTGGTTTGGGGAGAGAGGCTGCTGCAGCCCAGCACACAGGGTGACAGCAGCGCGTCTGCTGGTTTGGGGAGAGAGGCTGCTGCAGCCCAGCGCACAGGGTGACAGCAGCATGTCTGCTGGTTTGGGGAGAGAGGCTGCTGCAGCCCAGCACACAGGGTGACACCAGCGCTTCTGCTGGTTTGGGGAGAGAGGCTGCTGCAGCCCAGCGCACAGGGTGACAGCAGCGTATCTGCTGGTTTGGAGAGAGAGGCTGCTGCAGCCCAGCGCACAGGGTGACAGCAGCGCTTCTGCTGGTTTGGGGAGAGAGGCTGCTGCAGCCCAGCGCACAGGGTGACAGCAACGTATCTGCTGGTTTGGGGAGAGAGGCTGCTGCATCCCAGCGCACAGGGTGATAGCAGCATGTCTGCTGGTTTGGGGAGAGAGGCTGCTGCAGCCCAGCACACTGGGTGACAGCAGCGTGTCTGCTGGTTTGGGGAGAGAGGCTGCTGCAGCCCAGCGCACAGGGTGACAGCAGCGTATCTGCTGGTTTGGGGAGAGAGGCTGCTGCAGCCCAGCGCACAGGGTGACAGCAGCGTATCTGCTGGTTTGGGGAGAGAGGCTGCTGCACCCCAGCGCACAGGGTGACAGCAGCGCATCTGCTGGTTTGGGGAGAGAGGCTGCTGCAGCCCAGTGCACAGGGTGACAGCAGCGCGTCTGCTGGTTTGTGGAGAGAGGCTGCTGCAGCCCAGCGCACAGGGTGACAGCAGCGCGTCTGCTGGTTTGGGTAGAGAGGCTGCTGCAGCCCAGCGCACAGGGTGACAGCAGCATGTCTGTTGGTTTGGGGAGAGAGGCTGCTGCAGCGCAGCACACAGGGTGACAGAAGCACTTCTGCTGGTTTGGGGAGAGAGGCTGCTGCAGCCCAGCGCACAGGGGGACAGCAGCGTATCTGCTGGTTTGGGGAGAGAGGCTGCTGCAGCTCAGCGCACTGGGTGACAGCAGCGCTTCTGCTGGTTTGGGGAGCGAGGCTGCTGCAGCCCAGCGCACAGTGTGACAGCAGCATGTCTGCTGGTTTGGGGAGAGAGGCTGCTGCAGCCCAGCGCACAGGATGACAGCAGCATGTCTGCTGGTTTGGGGAGAGAGGCTGCTGCAGCCCAGTGCACAGGGTGACAGCAGCGCTTCTGCTGGTTTGGGGAGAGAGGCTGCTGCAGCCCAGCGCACAGGATGACAGCAGCATGTCTGCTGGTTTGGGGAGAGAGGCTGCTGCAGCCCAGCGCACAGGGTGACAGCAGCACGACTGCTGGTTTGTGGAGAGAGGCTGCTGCAGCCCAGCTCACAGGGTGACAGCAGCATGTCTGCTGGTTTGGGGAGAGAGGCTGCTGCAGCCCAGCGCACAGGGTGACAGCAGCGTGTCTGCTGGTTTGGGGAGAGAGGCTGCTGCAGCCCAGCGCACAGTGTGACAGTAGCACGTCTGCTGGTTTGGGGAGAGAGGCTGCTGCATCCCAGCGCACAGTGTGACAGCAGCGCATCAGCTGGTTTGGGGAGAGAGGCTGCTGCAGCCCAGCACACAGGGTGACAGCAGCGCGTCTGCAGGTTTGGGGAGAGTGGCTGCTGCAGCCAGCACACAGGGTGACAGCAGCGCATCTGCTGGTTTGGGGAGAGAGGCTACTGCAGCCCAGCGCACAGGGTGACAGCAGCGCGTCTGCTGGTTTGGGGAGAGAGGCTGCTGCAGCCCAGCGCACAGGGTGACAGCAGCGCGTCTGCTGGTTTGGGGAGAGAGGCTGCTGCAGCCCAGCGCACAGGGTGACAGCAGCTCGTCTGCTGGATTGGGGAGAGAGGTTGCTGCAGCCCAGCGCACAGGGTGACAGCAGCGCGTCTGCTGGTTTGGGGAGAGAGGCTGCTGCAGCCCAGCGCACAGGGTGACAGCAGCGCATCTGCTGGTTTGGGGAGAGAGGCTGCTGCAGCCCAGCACACAGGGTGACAGCAGCTCGTCTGCTGGTTTGGGGAGAGAGGCTACTGCAGCCCGGCGCACAGGGTGACAGCAGCGCATCTGCTGGTTTGGGGAGAGAGGCTGCTGGAGCCCAGCGCACAGGGTGACAGCAGCGCATCTGCTGGTTTGGGGAGAGAGACTGCTGCAGCCCAGCGCACAGGGTGACAGCAGCGCGTCTGCTGGTTTTGGGAGAGGCTGCTGCAGCCCAGCGCACAGGGTGACAGCAGCATGTCTGCTGGTTTGGGGAGAGAGGCTGCTGCAGCCCAGCACACAGGGTGACAGCAGCGCTTCTGCTGGTTTGGGGAGAGAGGCTGCTGCAGCCCAGCGCACACGGTGACAGCAGCGTATCTGCTGGTTTGGAGTGAGAGGCTGCTGCAGCCCAGCGCACAGGGTGACAGCAGCGCTTCTGCTGGTTTGGGGAGAGAGGCTGCTGCAGCCCAGCGCACAGGGTGACAGCAGCGCTTCTGCTGGTTTGGGGAGAGAGGCTGCTGCAGTCCAGCGCACAGGGTGACTGCAGCGTATCTGCTGGTTTGGGGAGAGAGGCTGCTGCAGCCCAGCGCACAGGGTGACAGCAGCGCGTCTGCTGGTTTGGGGAGAGAGGCTGCTGCAGCCCAGCGCACAGGGTGACAGCAGCGCATCTGCTGGTTTGGGGAGAGAGGCTGCTGCAGCCCAGCGCACAGGGTGACAGCAGCCAGTCTGCTTGTTTGGGGAGAGAGGCTACTGCAGTCCAGCGTACAGGGTGACAGCAGCGCGTCTGCTGGTTTGGGGAGAGAGGCTGCTGCAGCCCAGCACACAGTGTGACAGCAGCGCATCTGCTGGTTTGGGGAGAGAGGCTGCTGCAGCCCAGCACACAGGGTGACAGCAGCTCGTCTGATGGTTTGGGGAGAGAGGCTACTGCAGCCCGGCGCACAGGGTGACAGCAGCGCATCTGCTGGTTTGGGGAGAGAGGGTGCTGGAGCCCAGCGCACAGGGTGACAGCAGCGCGTCTGCTGGTTTGTGGAGAGAGGCTGCTGCAGCCCAGCGCACAGGGTGACAGCAGCACGACTGCTGGTTTGGGGAGAGAGGCTGCTGCAGACCAGCTCACAGGGTGACAGCAGCATGTCTGCTGGTTTGGGGAGAGAGGCTGCTGCAGCCCAGCGCACAGGGTGACAGCAGCGCGTCTGCTGGTTTGGGGAGAGAGGCTGCTGCAGCCCAGCGCACAGTGTGACAGCAGCGCGTCTGCTGGTTTGAGGAGAGAGGCTGCTGCAGCCCAGCGCACAGTGTGACAGCAGCACGTCTGCTGGTTTGGGGAGAGAGGCTGCTGCAGCCCAGCGCACAGGGTGACAGCAGCACGTCTGCTGGTTTGGGGAGAGAGGCTGCTGCAGCCCAGCGCACAGGGTGACAGCAGCGAGTCTGCCGGTTTGGGGAGAGAGCCTGCTGCAGCCCAGCACACAGTGTGACAGTAGCGCGTCTGCTGGTTTGGGGAGAGAGGCTGCTGCATCCCAGCGCACAGTGTGACAGCAGCGCATCAGCTGGTTTGGGGAGAGAGGCTGCTGCAGCCCAGCCCACAGGGTGACAGCAGTGCATCTGCTGGTTTGGGGAGAGAGGCTGCTGCAGCCCAGCACACAGTGTGACAGCAGCGTGTCTGCTGGTTTGGGGAGAGAGGCTGCTGCATCCCAGCGCACAGAGTGACAGCAGCGCATCTGCTGGTTTGGGGAGAGAGGCTGCTGCAGCCCAGCCCACAGGGTGACAGCAGTGCGTCTGCTGGTTTGGGGAGAGAGGCTGCTGCAGCCCAGTGCACAGGGTGACAGCAGTGCGTCTGCTGGTTTGGGGAGAGAGGCTGCTGCAGCCAAGCGCACAGGGTGACAGCAGTGCATCTGCTGGTTTGGGGAGATAGGCTGCTGCAGCCAGCGCACGGTGTGACAGCAGCGCGTCTGCTTGTTTGGGGAGAGAGGCTGCTGCAGCCCAGCGCACAGGGTGACAGCAGCGCATCTGCTGGTTTTGGGAAAGAGGCTTCTGCAGCCCAGCGCACAGGGTGACAGCAGCGAGTCTGCTGGTTTGGGGAGAGAGGCTGCTGCAGCCCAGCACACAGGGTGACAGCAGCGCGTCTGCTGGTTTGGGGAGAGAGGCTGCTGCAACCCTGCACACAGGGTGACAGCAGCGCGTCTGCTGGTTTGGGGAGAGAGGCTGCTGCAGCCCAGCGCACAGTGTGACAGCAGCGCATCTGCTGCTTTGGGGAGAGAGGCTGCTGCAGCCCAGCGCACAGGGTGACAGTAGCGCATCTGCTGGTTTGGGGAGAGAGGCTGCTGCAGCCCAGCGCACAGTGTGACAGTAGCATGTCTGCTGGTTTGGGGAAAGAGGCTGCTGCAGCCCAGCGTACAGGGTGACAGCAGTGTGACTGCTGGTTTGGGGAGAGAGGCTGCTGCAGCCCAGCGCACAGTGTGACAGCAGCGCGTCTGCTGGTTTGGGGAGAGAGGCTGCTGCAGCCCAGCACACAGGGTGACAGCAGCACATCTGCTGGTTTGGGGAGAGAGGCTGCTGCATCCCAGCGCACAGTGTGACAGCAGCGCATCTGCTGGTTTGGGGAGAGAGGCTGCTGCAGCCCAGCACACAGGGTGACAGCAGCGCGTCTGCTGGTTTGGGGAGAGAGGCTGCTGCAGCCAGCACACAGGGTGACAGCAGCGCATCTGCTGGTTTGGGGAGAGAGGCTGCTGCATCCCAGCACACAGGGTGACAGTAGCGTGTCTGCTGGTTTGGGGAGAGAGGCTGCTGCAGCCCAGCGCACAGGGTGACAGCAGCGCGTCTGCTGGTTTGGGGAGAGAGGTTGCTGCAGCCCAGCGCACAGGGTGACAGCAGCGCGTCTGCTGGTTTGGGGAGAGAGGCTGCTGCAGCCCAGCGCACAGGGTGACAGCAGCGCGTCTGCTGGTTTGGGGAGAGAGGCTGCTGCAGCCCAGCGCACAGGGTGACAGCAGCGCGTCTGCTGGTTTGGGGAGAGAGGCTGCTGCAGCCCAGCACACAGGGTGACAGCAGCGCGCCTGCTGGTTGGGGAGAGAGGCTGCTGCAGCCCAGCACACAGGGTGACAGCAGCGCGTCTGCTGGTTTGGGGAGAGACGCTGCTGCAGCCCAGCGCACAGGGTGACAGCAGCGCGTCTGCTGGTTTGGGGAGAGAGGCTGCTGCAGCCCAGCGCACAGGGTGACAGTAGCCCGTCTGCTGGTTTGCGGAGAGAGGCTGCTGCAGCCCAGCGCACAGGGTGACAGCAGCGCGTCTGCTGGTTTGGGGAGAGAGGCTGCTGCAGCCCAGCGCACAGGGTGACAGCAGCTTGTCTGCTGTTTTGGGGAGAGAGGCTGCTGCAGCCCAGTGCACAGGGTGACAGCAGCGTGTCTGCTGGTTTGGGGAGAGAGGCTGCTGCAGCCCAGCGCACAGGGTGACAGCAGCGTATCTGTTGGTTTGGGGAGAGAGGCTGCTGCACCCCAGCGCACAGGGTGACAGCAGCGCATCTGCTGGTTTGGGGAGAGAGGCTGCTGCAGCCCAGCGCACAGGGTGACAGCAGCACGTCTGCTGGTTTGTGGAGAGAGGCTGCTGCAGCCCAGCGCACAGGGTGACAGCAGCGCGTCTGCTGGTTTGGGGAGAGAGGCTGCTGCAGCCCAGCTCACAGGGTGACAGCAGCGCGTCTGCTGGTTTGGGGAGAGAGGCTGCTGCAGCCCAGCGCACAGGGTGACAGCAGCGCGTCTGCTGGTTTGGGGAGAGAGGCTGCTGCAGCCCAGGGCACAGGGTGACAGCAGCATGTCTGCTGGTTTGGGGAGAGAGGCTGCTGCAGACCAGCACACAGGGTGACAGCAGCGCTTCTGCTGGTTTGGGGAGAGAGGCTGCTGCAGCCCAGCGCACAGGGTGACAGCAGCGTATCTGCTGGTTTGGGGAGAGAGGCTGCTGCAGCCCAGCGCACAGGGTGACAGCAGCGCTTCTGCTGGTTTGGGGAGAGAGGCTGCTGCAGCCCAGCGCACAGGGTGACAGCAGCGTATCTGCTGGTTTGGGGAGAGAGGCTGCTGCAGCCCAGCGCACAGGGTGACAGCAGCATGTCTGCTGGTTTGGGGAGAGAGGCTGCTGCAGCCCTGCACACAGGGTGACAGCAGCATGTCTGCTGGTTTGTGGAGAGAGGCTGCTGCAGCCCAGCGCACAGGGTGACAGCAGCGCTTCTGCTGGTTTGGGGAGAGAGGCTGCTGCAGCCCAGCGCACAGGGTGACAGCAGCACATCTGCTGGTTTGGTGAGAGAGGCTGCTGCAGCCCAGCACACAGGGTGACAACAGCGCATCTGCTGGTTTGGGGAGAGAGGCTGCTGCAGCCCAGCGCACAGGGTGACAGTAGCGCGTCTGCTGGTTTGGGGAGAGAGGCTGCTGCAGCCCAGCGCACAGGGTGACAGCAGCGCGTCTGCTTGTTTGGGGAGAGAGGCTACTGCAGTCCAGCGCACAGGGTGACAGTAGCGCGTCTGCTGGTTTGGGGAGAGAGGCTGCTGCAGCCCAGCACACAGTGTGACAGCAGCGCGTCTGCTGGTTTGGGGAGAGAGGCTGCTGCAGCCCAGCACACAGGGTGACAGCAGCTCGTCTGCTGGTGTGGGGAGAGAGGCTACTGCAGCCCAGCGCACAGGGTGACAGCAGCGCATCTGCTGGTTTGGGGAGAGAGGCTACTGCAGCCCACCGCACAGGGTGACAGCAGCGCATCTGCTGGTTTGTGGAGAGAGGCTGCTGCAGCCCAGCGCACAGGGTGACAGCAGCGCGTCTGCTGGTTTGGGGAGAGAGGCTGCTGCAGCCCAGCTCACAGGGTGACAGCAGCATGTCTGCTGGTTTGGGGAGAGAGGCTGCTGCAGCCCAGCGCACAGGGTGACAGCAGCGCGTCTGCTGGTTTGGGGAGAGAGGCTGCTGCAGCCCAGCGCACAGGGTGACAGCAGCATGTCTGCTGGTTTGGGGAGAGAGGCTGCTGCAGCCCAGCTCACAGGGTGACAGTAGCGTGTCTGCTGGATTGGGGAGAGAGGCTGCTGCAGCCCAGCGCACAGGGTGACAGCAGTGCGTCTGCTGGTTTGGGGAGAGAGGCTGCTGCAGCCCAGCGCACAGGGTGACAGCAGCGCGTCTGCTGGTTTGGGGAGAGAGGCTGCTGCAGCCCAGCGCACAGGGTGACAGCAGCGCATCTGCTGGTTTGGGGAGAGAGGCTGCTGCAGCCCAGCGCACAGGGTGACGGCAGCGTGTCTGCTGGTTTGGGGAGAGAGGCTGCTGCAGCCCAGCGCACAGGGTGACGGCAGCGTCATGCTCCCCCCCTTCCCTCTCTTTCGTTGCCCCCGGCTGGGTTTGCATTCTGGAAATTGGTAAATCTGACAGCATTGCATCCCCCACGGAAAATGGAGAGACAGCCGCAGGTATCAGAGATATCCCTACATAATACATCTGGGGGTTACTTAATATCTGTGGGTATCCCCTGGTGTTTCTGGGGAATAAAACACAAATATGAAATGATAAATGGGCTTCCTAGCCTCATCTGGCTGCCATACACTGGAGGGGATGCTGTCAGGAAGCCGACGGTCACAATGCCGGGTTAGATTTAGGCACTTGGGGGGAGGTTAGGGTTAGGCACCCCTAAAGGAGGGTTAGGGTAGGGAGTATGGTTAGCTATACTTACCGAAATGAACTAATCGTTGGCGGGATTAGAACCGCCCTGCGGCCAGCGGTATATCATACTGATTCCCACAGGAGAGGACGGAGACTGGGGACAGCAGCGAGAAGAGACCGGGAAACAGGGACAGGGAATGTGTAGGGTTAGGAGGCAATCCAGCCTGACAGACCCCACTACACACATATATTCACATAGGAGCATAAACATTGTTGCCAAAAAGCAACCAGTTACTATTACCTCTGGAAACAACTTATTGTATTTTTGCATTGTTATTATTGTTCCATTTTACCTCATACACGAAGCGCTAGCACAATGTTGCTAAACAGCAACTAGCAAATTAGCATTTAAAACACCTTTTTTTTTCTTTTTATTCTTTTATTTATCATTTATTTCATTGACTTTTAAGTTGTCTATGCCTGCCCTATTGTATTGCTACAATTACAGCAAAGTACCCGCATACCTGAGCACATTTTGCTGTTAGTAACCAAGAGCTAGCACGATGTTGCTAAAGTGACTTTCTACTTGGCTTTTAAAAAACACTACCCCCCCCTTTCCCCACAGACGTTGGAGTTTTCTATGCTCTCCCTATTGTATTGCTACAGTCTATAAATTACACACAAGGGGGAGAACTTACCGCTGCTTCCCGGCAGGTTGTAACTGAGTATTTTAAACGGCACCCGGAGCCGGTGGTAAGCTCGCCAGGCTTTACACTAACTGCAGGTGCCGTTTCAAGTATGTACCTGCAACCCGCCGGGAAGTAGTGTCTTACATAAGCCGCTGCTTTGTACATTCTCTCTTTAGACACTTATACTTTTGACCAGCTTGAAACCATTTACTTGAGCTGCTTTGTACAGCGCAGGTATAACATATGTATTTTATTTGCTTAGGAGGCCATGGTCAGACAGTGAACATACTCCTGCTTGGGGCTGGTGCAAGTTTAGATGGTGGGACCGATGGTGGCGTCTTAGGGCACACCAATCGGTTTTACAATGCACATGGACGGTAAAAGTGGGCAAGTCAGTCCTTGCACATTTGGCCGCACAGATGTACACAAGGGATGGAGTTTGTAGTAAAGTTACAAATGGACGACCGTCAATAGACGCTGCTACAGCTGTTTTTGTGTGCGACTCAGAATCAGGCCCCACATGTGCAAAGGGGTGGGGAGGCAGGGCGCATTATGCCCAGAATCAGGTCCTACATGTGCAAAGGGGTGGGGAGGCAGGGCGCATTATGCCCAGAATCAGGTCCTACATGTGCAAAGGGGTGGGGAGGCAGGGCGCATTATGCCCAGAATCAGGCCCCACATGTGCAAAGGGGTGGGGAGGCAGGGCGCATTATGCCCAGAATCAGGCCCCACATGTGCAAAGGGGTGGGGAGGCAGGGCGCATTATGCCCAGAATCAGGCCCCACATGCGCAAAGGGGTGAGGAGGCAGGGCGCATTATGCCCAGAATCAGGCCCCACATGTGCAAAGGGGTGGGGAGGCAGGGCGCATTATGCCCAGAATCAGGCCCCACATGTGCAAAGAGTGGGGAGGCAGGGCGCATTATGCCCAGAATCAGGTCCTACATGTGCAAAGGGGTGGGGAGGCAGGGCGCATTATGCCCAGAATCAGGCCCCACATGTGCAAAGGGGTGGGGAGGCAGGGCGCATTATGCCCAGAATCAGGCCCCACATGCGCAAAGGGGTGGGGAGGCAGGGTGCATTATGCCCAGAATCAGGCCCCACATGTGCAAAGGGGTGGGGAGGCAGGGCGCATTATGCCCAGAATCAGGCCCCACATGTGCAAAGAGGTGGGGAGGCAGGGCGCATTATGCCCAGAATCAGGCCCCACATGTGCAAAGAGGTGGGGAGGCAGGGCGCATTATGCCCAGAATCAGGCCCCACATGTGCAAAGGGGTGGGGAGGCAGGACGCATTATGCCCAGAATCAGGCCCCACATGTGCAAAGGGGTGGGGAGGCAGGGCGCATTATGCCCAGAATCAGGCCCCACATGTGCAAAGGGGTGGGGAGGCAGGGCGCATTATGCCCAGAATCAGGCCCCACATGCGCAAAGGGGTGGGGAGGCAGGGCGCATTATGCCCAGAATCAGGCCCCACATGCGCAAAGGGGTGGGGAGGCAGGGCGCATTATGCCCAGAATCAGGCCCCACATGCGCAAAGGGGTGGGGAGGCAGGGCGCATTATGCCCAGAATCAGGCCCCACATGCGCAACGGGGTGGGGAGGCAGGGCGCATTATGCCCAGAATCAGGCCCCACATGCGCAAAGGGGTGGGGAGGCAGGGCGCATTATGCCCAGAATCAGGCCCCACATGTGCAAAGGGGTGGGGAGGCAGGGCGCATTATGCCCAGAATCAGGCCCCACATGTGCAAAGGGGTGGGGAGGCAGGGCGCATTATGCCCAGAATCAGGCCCCACATGTGCAAAGGGGTGGGGAGGCAGGGCGCATTATGCCCAGAATCAGGCCCCACATGTGCAAAGGGGTGGGGAGGCAGGGCGCATTATGCCCAGAATCAGGCCCCACATGTGCAAAGAGGTGGGGAGGCAGGGCGCATTATGCCCAGAATCAGGCCCCACATGTGCAAAGAGGTGGGGAGGCAGGGCGCATTATGCCCAGAATCAGGCCCCACATGTGCAAAGGGGTGGGGAGGCAGGGCGCATTATGCCCAGAATCAGGCCCCACATGTGCAAAGAGGTGGGGAGGCAGGGCGCATTATGCCCAGAATCAGGCCCCACATGTGCAATGGGGTGGGGAGGCAGGGCGCATTATGCCCAGAATCAGGCCCCACATGTGCAATGGGGTGGGGAGGCAGGGCGCATTATGCCCAGAATCAGGCCCCACATGTGCAAAGGGGTGGGGAGGCAGGGCGCATTATGCCCTGCTGTGGCACTACATCCGAGTTGTGAAGCAGGCTCTAAGGCAGGGGTGGGGAACATTTTTTCTGCTGAGGGATATATACAACATTATTCGCAGGCTGGGTGCAGGCCACGCCCCCTCCATGTGACATCATACAGGGGTGGGGTCACAATTGGTCACCCTGAGGATACTCCGGGGACCTGTAAGGGCAGCGGTGTGACCGTCTGAGGCATCCTAAGGATGCTCCAGGCGGCTCTGCTGCATAGATTCTGGCTGCAGGGTGCTGTTCTAGGCACCCCAATAGCCAGATGAGGCTAGCAGAAAAAAGTTCCAAGGGCCAGCCCAAATGATTCCGGGGGCCTTATATGGCCCCTGGGCCTGAGGTTCCCCATCCCTGCTCTAAGGAATGCGTCCAACATAAAGGAGGACCGTGTGTGACAAGCACCTAGCATCAAAGCGTCATTGGAAACTTACAGGTAAGCAGCGAAGAACATGGAACATTATTGCAATCTAAGCAGTCCTACATACGTTTTGAATATCATAATATATGGACTGACCAGTTTACACACATTACTGCTCAGCTGCAGCATTGTGATGCCACATGAGGGCAGGTCTGCCAAAATACCTTGTTATTCCAATGACCGTAAAGTAGGGAAACTCATGTAATTGACATGATGCTGTGCCCTGGAGTCTTCAAACAGTTGTTATTTCTGTCTACCCTAAAGTCACTTTGTACTTACTGTAATTGACTTTATTTTAATGACATACATGATTAACAAACAAAACTGGACAACTGTGTGTACTGATTATTTGATCTTTGAACTATGGGGGTCATTCAACCCGCTCGCGAGCGGCAGTACGCTCGCAAGCGGGTCGATGTTCCCCACTGCGCACGACGGAGGGAGCTCCGTCGTGCGCATGCGCGAGACCCAGGGAGCGACGGGCTTTCCATCGCTCCGGGTCTCGCACCAAAGTGGGCGTGCTGTCGATGTTGATTGACAGCACGCCCCCTTTGGTGGGCGTGCCTGCCAGACGGAGGCGTTCCCATGGGAACGCCTACCGTCTCAAGCCAGCCCCACTGACATCACTAGTGATGTCAGTGGGAGTGATTTTGGCTCTGATAGAGCCAAAATCACTCCTGGGTTTGCGGCAGCAAGACCCTACCGCAGGGTCTCCGTCGCAAGCCCGATGGTCACGATGGTCAAGACCATCGCGACCATCATCATGGACGCTCGCTATAGCTGTGGGTGGTAACCCACAGCTATGCGAGCGTCCATGAGGACGCTCCAAAAAAAGGTAGGAGGGCCCTGATTCAGAGCGAGCGCTCTGGTGAGAGCGTTCAGCTCTGAATCAGACCCTATATCAGAAAAATGTTTTCTTTCCATTCTGACACAATTGTTATTTAAAGAGATCATTTCTGGGCTTGTTATTGTGTCTGGTTTTCCAAGAAAGAAAAAATGCAGATCACCAGCATTTTGCTTTTCAAAGATCAGCTGCCTTTAACCCATAAATTCTGTATATACTGCTCTGGGTTTAGTTCTGTATATACTGCTCTGGGTTTAGTTCTGTATATACTGCTCTGGGTTTAGTTCTGTATATACTGCTCTGGGTTTAGTTCTGTATATACTGCTCTGGGTTTAGTTCTGTATATACTGCTCTTGGTTTAATAAATACCCAAACAACTGGAACAAATGAATACTGGTTGCCCATCAGAATTATTTATTCTATGTAATATTGGGAGTACTTTTTGTGGGTTACTATTAGTGTTCTGTCCTCAAGGCACCCTAACAGTCCAGATTTTAAGGATATCCATGCTTGACCACAGGTGACTTAATTAGTACCTCAGTCAATTTGATTTAACAACCTGTGCTCGACCATGGATTTCTGTAAAACCTGCACTGTTGGGGAGCCTTGAGGACCACGTTTGGGAACCTCTGGTGTAAGACATTCTTTTTTTCTTTCATTACTGCCCCATATTTCTGCTCCCTTATGGCGACAAACTACTCGAGCAGCTTCTCTATGACTGTCCTGCCCATTGTATCTCTACTCACCCTCTTCTTGACCATCAATCAGGTTTCTGCCTTCTATACTCTGCTAAGACTTCACTTACAAAAATTGCTAATCATCTATGGCTAAGTCGAAAGGTCACATCTCTCTGCTTATACTACTTGACCTTTCTACCACCTTTGAAAAAATTGTCCACCCCCCTCTCACTGACATCCTCACTCCTTTGGCTTCTGCATTACTGTTTTCCGATGGTTCAACTCCTACTTTGCTGTGTCACTACCTCTGCATCATGTACCAATCATCTCTCTCTCTCACTCTCTCCCCCTCTCCTTCCCCCAGTGGCGTAACTAGGGCAGGGCGAGCGGGGTGCGTGCCCTGGGCGCCATGGGACGGCCCGCCCTAGTTAGCCACCAGTGTAGCGCCAACCGCAGTGAGTGCAGTCAGCGCTACACATTTACACAGGACCGGCGCTAGGCTTCCAGCGCCGGTCCTGTGCTGCACGCCTGAGCCCGTTCCCTCCCCCTGTGCGCTTGCCCAATAGCGCCAGGAGGCGGGCTCAGGCTGTGCATAACACACGCATCGCCGACAGCTCTGGCGGCGATCCGTGTGTTAAACAGCAGCCAATGAGAGTCAGATAGACTCTCATTGACTGCTGCAGCACCCACTGCAAGAGCCGGGCTTCCGTCTGGCTCCTGCAGTGGGTAATGGGACAGACGTCATGACATTATGTCTGTCCCATAATGCTGAGCACGCCAGCCTGGGAGGACTGGCGGGCGGCGGCGGGAGTGGATTCAGGTAAGTATATTTTTATATATATTTTTTTTTAAACCTGCCTGCACTACTGGGGGCACAATGGGGGAGGGGGGTGGCTACTAATGGGGGGATCTCTACTGGGGGGTGGGGGCACAACGGGGGAGGGGTGGCTACTACTGGGGGTGGGGGCACAACGGGGGAGGGGTGGCTACTACTGGGGGCACCATTATTGGGAGGACCTCTACTGGGGGGGGCTACTACTGGGGGCACTTAATCGGGAGGGGGAACCTCTACTGGGGACTACTACTTGGGGGGGAACTACCACTGGGGGCATTATAAAAGGGGCCTACTACTAGGGGCACTGCACTGGGGGGACCACTACTAGGGGCAGTAATAGGAAGGACCACTACAGGGGGCACTGGATAGGGGGGATCACTACTGGGGGCCTGCATAAGGGGGACCACTACTGGGGGCACTGCATGAGGGGGGACTACTGCTGGGGGCATTATAAAAGGGGCCTACTACTAGAGGCACTGCACTGGGGGGACCACTACTGGGGACAATAATAGGAAGGGCCACTACAGGGGGCACTGGATAGGGACGATCACTACTGGGTGCCTGCATAAGGGGGACCACTACTGGGAAAACTGCATGGGGGGGACTACTGCTGGGGACACTATATAAAGGGCACTGCATAGGGGGGGACTACTACTGGGGGCAATAATAGGAAGGGACACTACAGGGGGCACTGGATAGGGGGGATCACTACTGGGTGCCTGCATAAGGGGGACCACTACTAGGAAAACTGCATGGGGGGGACTACTGCTGGGGGCACTATATAAAGGGCACTGCATAAGGGGATACCGCTACTGGGCGCACTGCATTGTGGGGACTGTTACTGGGGGCACTTCATAAGGGGGAACACTACATGGGGCACTGCATTTGGGGGGCCACTACTGGGGGTACTGAGTAAGGGGAACTAATTGGGGGCTGTATAAGAGAGACCACTACTGGGGATACTGTATGAGGGGCACTACTATGGACCTGCATAAGAGGGACCACAACTGCATACTGCAGGGCCGCAACTAGGGGGGGCTGGAGGTGCACGTGCACCGGGTGAGCCGCTGTACCTGGTGCCAGTGACCTCCAGCCCGGCGCTGCAGAGAGGCTCCAAGCCGGACGTCCGCTGGTAATATCCAGCTTCCGGCTCTCCCCACGGGCACTATGGGGGAGACGTCATGACATCTCCCCCATAGTTCCAAGGAGCAGCCGGCGGACCGGACGCAACGCTGGATGCAGGAGCGGGGTTCAAGGTAAGTATTTTTTTTTTTTAATAAGCTGCACTACAGGGGCATTATTATGGGGGCAGGGGCATTACCACAGGGGCATTACTATGGGGGCATAGGCAATAAGGGGCATTACTAATGGGGCATGAGCACTACAGGGGCATTACTATTGGGGCATGGGCACTACAGGGGCATTACCACAGGGGCATTACTGTGGGGGCATGAGCACTACAGGGGCATTACTGTAAGGGCACTACAGGGATATTACTATGGGGGCATGGACAATACAGGGGCATTACTATGAGAGCATGGGCACTACAGGGGCATTACTATGAAAGCATGGGCACTACAGGGGCATTAATATGGGAGCATGGGCACTACAGGGGCATTACTGTATGGTGGGCACTACAGGGGCATTACTATGGGGGTATTAACATATGGGCATTACTATGGGGGCATTACAATATGGGCACTACTGCAGGGGGAATTACATGGGGGGCGCCAAATTACTGTCTTGCCCCTGGTGACAAAAATCCTAGTTTCGGCCCTGCATACTGGGGGTACTGTATAAGGGGTACTACTGGGGTTAAGGTGCATATGGATAGGAATGTTCAGCATGAAAATAAAGGGGTGTGTCATGTAGACACGCCCCATTTTTAAGTGACCACGCCCATTTTTTTTGCTGCGCGCGCACATCGGGGGGGGGGGCTCCCTTTTCAAATTTGCCCTGGGCTCCAAATACCCTAGTTACGCCACTGCCCTCCCCCCTCTATTCTTGGTCTTCTGATTTTCTCATTTTACAAGTCTTCTCCCAGTGAACTCATATGCTCCTTATCTCTATGCAGGCAAAAGTGAATATGCCTCTCCTCTACAACTCTCCCAGTGTATTCAAATGCTCCATCACCTTCTCCATCTAGATGTCCCAATGCTACCTGAAACTCAGCCTGTGCAAAACTGAGCTCATCATATTTTCCTCTCCTAGAGGTAAATTTACTAAGAATCGAGTCTGGGAAAGTTTGTTTTTTTTTAAACTCGATTAGCTTCGTCAGGAGGGATGGGAGGAGCTGTGCTGTGGACGTCAGGAGGGATGGGAGGAGCTGTGCTGTGGACGTCAGGAGGGATGGGAGGAGCTGTGCTGTGGACGTCAGGAGGCTTGGGAGGAGCTGTGCTGTGGACGTCAGGAGGGATGGGAGGAGCTGTGCTGTGGACGTCAGGAGGGATGGGAGGAGCTGTGCTGTGGATGTCAGGAGGGATGGGAGGAGCTGTGCTGTGGACATCAGGAGGGATGGGAGGAGCTGTGCTGTAGACGTCAGGAGGGATGGGAGGAGCTGTGCTGTGGAAGTCAGGAGGGATGGGAGGAGCTGTGCTGTGGACGTCAGGAGGGATGGGAGGAGCTGTGCTGTGGACGTCAGGAGGGATGGGAGGAGCTGTGCTGTGGACGTCAGGAGGGTTGGGAGGAGCTGTGCTGTGGACGTCAGGAGGGATGGGAGGAGCTGTGCTGTGGACGTCAGGAGGGATGGGAGGAGCTGTGCTGTGGACGTCAGGAGGGATGGGAGGAGCTGTGCTGTGGACGTCAGGAGGGATGGGAGGAGCTGTGCTGTGGAAGTCAGGAGGGATGGGAGGAGCTGTGCTGTGGACGTCAGGAGGGATGGGAGGAGCTGTGCTGTGGACGTCAGGAGGGTTGGGAGGAGCTGTGCTGTGGACGTCAGGAGGGATGGGAGGAGCTGTGCTGTGGACGTCAGGAGGGATGGGAGGAGCTGTGCTGTGGACGTCAGGAGGGATGGGAGGAGCTGTGCTGTGGACGTCAGGAGGGATGGGAGGAGCTGTGCTGTGGACGTCAGGAGGGATGGGAGGAGCTGTGCTGTGGACGTCAGGAGGGATGGGAGGAGCTGTGCTGTGGACGTCAGGAGGGTTGGGAGGAGCTGTGCTGTGGACGTCAGGAGGGATGGGAGGAGCTGTGCTGTGGACGTCAGGAGGGATGGGAGGAGCTGTGCTGTGGACGTCAGAGGGATGGGAGGAGCTGTGCTGTGGACGTCAGGAGGGATGGGAGGAGCTGTGCTGTGGACATCAGGAGGGATGGGAGGAGCTGTGCTGTGGACGTCAGGAGGGATGGGAGGAGCTGTGCTGTGGACGTCAGGAGGGATGGGAGGAGCTGTGCTGTGC
The DNA here is from genome assembly GCA_031769625.1 of Taudactylus pleione. Classification (NCBI taxonomy): domain Eukaryota; kingdom Metazoa; phylum Chordata; class Amphibia; order Anura; family Myobatrachidae; genus Taudactylus; species Taudactylus pleione. The sequence goes on from JAUIMM010001714.1 coordinate 598,509, forward strand.
CTGTGGACATTACTCAGGGGATTCCGCGCTGTGTGGAAGTTACAGGAGGCCGGTGGGCGTCGGGACTGGAGCTGCTGCTGCTCTATTAGGTCAGTCACTGTCTTTGCTTGCCAGGTGTACACACGCGGGTCAGTGGTGCAGCCCCATGACCTGCAATATGCTGCTCACCAGATCTGTCACCTGTTGGCCCCTAACTGCTCCCTATGTCCCGACTGCTCCATATGTACCTGACATACCTCTGACTGCTCCCTATGCCCCTGACATACCTCTGACTGCTCCCTATGTCCCTGACGTACCTCTGACTGCTCCCTATGTCCCTGACGTACCTCTGACTGCTCCCTATGCCCCTCACTGTTCCCTATGTCCCTGACTGCTCCTTATGTCCCTGACGTACCTCTGACTGCTCCCTATGCCCCTGACATACCTCTGACTGCTCCCTATGCCCCTGACGTACCTCTGACTGCTCCTTATGTCCCTGACGTACCTCTGACTGCTCCCTATGTCCCTGACTTACCTCTGACTGCTCCCTATTTCATTATTTCCCTGTCACCCTTTCTCTCCTGTCACCTTCTGCCTCTCCAACACATCACCCTCTGTTACTTCCTGTCACCTTCTCCATATCTCCCACTGCCTCTACCCATCACCCTTTTATATCACCCACTGCCTCTACCCATCACCCTTTTATATCACCCACTGCCTCTGCCCGTCACCGTTTTTCTGTCACCCACTGCCTCTGCCCGTCACCGTTTTTCTGTCACCCACTGCCTCTCTGTCTCCCACTATCTCTCCCCATCACCCTCTCCGTCACCTTCTCCCTGTCACCCACTGCTTCTCCCCATCACTTTCTTGTTAGCCTCTGCCTCTCCCTGACTCCTGTTCCTGTCAAACTCTACCTCTCCCCATCACCCTTTTCTGTCACCCTCTGCCTCTCTGCCCCCGACTGTCTATCCCTGTCACCTATCTCTCCCGTCACCCTCTCCCTGTCACCCACTGCCTCTCCCCATCACTCAATGCCTACCTCTGGTATCACCCAATGCCTCCCAGTCACCCTTTCCCAGGCATCACCCACTGCCTTTCCAACGAGGACGTGGCTCGTGGATACGGCATTCAATTTGAGGCCACAACTCTTGTTGCAAGGCCACACCCACTTTTACATGAACACAATTCCCCCTGCTCCTTCCCCTGTCATGGTGACCCCCCCTGTCATTGTGTTCTGGATCTGCCCCGGCCCACACCCCACAACACTGGTCACACGCAGCATATCATTAGTCACACTCCCGTGGCACTGGTCACGCCACCTGCATTAGCACACAGTAGGCCCTTCAGAAATATCAGCTCCAGGCCCATGAAGACCTTAATCTGGCACTGAGAGTGAGATATCTCCCCCGAGTAGCACATTTTGCAGGAGATTACTCACACGAGATTGCAGTGTCTTCTCTCTGCCTAACTCTCCCGGGGAAGCAGTCTGCACATATCAGTGAGATATGTGAAGGGTCTTGTTAAAACAATAAAACGACTTACCGGAACCAGGGCGGACATGTGTAAGTATAGGCTGTTGCATATACTTACACGTCGCGAAATGACAGATGACCGAAGTCAGCTGTAATTTCTCACGGGCAGCGAGCCAATCAGCGGCTGCTTTACATGTAGCAGCCACTCATTGGCTGGTTACACTTGGGTCCCAGCCAATGAGCAGCCGCTTTACATGTAAAGCGCCCGCTGATTGGCTTGCGGCCTGTGAGAAATTACAGCTGACTTCGGTCATCTGTCATTTCGCGACGTGTAAGTATATGCAACAGCACATACTTACACATGTCCGCCCTGGTTCAGGTAAGTCGTTTTATTGTTTTACGAAGACCGGCGCCAGGATCTAGGTGAGTATAGACTCTTTTTTTTCAGCCGGGGCGGCGTTGCAGATCAGCAAAAATCACTGAGAAAATGGCAGCACCCATTATCCCGGTGACTCGCGCATGCGCAGTACTGCTGTCCCTGGGAAAATGGTACGGGATCCATTTTCTTGGGGACCCATGCATGCCCTGTAGATTATGGCACTAAGCACTAAGCCAGAATCTACTGCACTGCAGAGCCGCCAGAGAGGGGTGGGTGCCCACGCTGAGTCAGAACACGGGCCCCCTCCTCTCTTAAAACGCCCCTGCCTGACATAATTTGTACCGCTGCGGGGGGTTTCTCAGGTTGGCGGCCGCCGGGTGGCTTGTCCTGCACTACATATCCAACCACTATTAACTTCTTACATGCATCGTAAATTGAATCATGCTGCAAACGCCACAGAAAATATAAAACAATGCAAAAACCAGGCTCTCTGGCTCCCTCCTGAGGAATCCACTTTACTTAGCAATGTTTATAATCCAAATGTTAGACCACATCCATCAATATAAGAAGTAGGGGTGTGCACCAGCCACTTTTCATGTTTTGTGTTTTGGTTTTGGATCTGGATCTTTCTTCGTGTTTTGGATCTGGATTGGTTTTGCCAAAACCACCCTTCCGTGTTTTGGGTTCTGGGTTTTGTGTTTTGGATCTGTATTTTTTTTTTAAAAAGCATAAAAACAGCTAAAATCACAGAATTTGTGGGTTTTTATGCTCCTATTCAATTATTAACCTCAATAACCTTCATTTCCACTCATTTCCAGTCTATTCTGAACACCTCACACCTCACAATATTGTTTTTATGGCCAAAAGGTTGCACCGAGGTAGCTGGATTACTATGCTAAGCGACACGAGTGGGCGGCACAAACACGTGGCCCATCTAGGAGTGACACTGCAGTGGCAGACAGGATGGCAGTTTGAAAAACTAGGCCCCAAACAGTACATAATGCAAAGAAAAAAAAGAGGTGCAAGATGGAATTGTCCTTTGGCCCTCGCACCCACCCTTATGTTGTATAAACAGGACATGCACACTTTAACAAACCAATCATTTCAGCGCCAGGGTCTGCCACATGACTGTGGCTGAAATGATTTGTTCGTTTGGGCCCCCACAAAACAAGCTGGCAATTAATGTGTCCCTGCACAAACTGGCTCTACGGAGGCAAGATGTCGTCCTCATCCTCCTCATCCACCGATTCCTTGGATAAAACAGGAAAAAGGGATTTAGGTGTCCCTGGACTGCTTAAGGTCTTAGCCAAAGTTTCTGAACTTGACAGGCAGGTGCCATATAAGGGAGGATGTTCCTAGGTGGTTAACGTCCCTACCCCTACTTATTTCACCTTTACATATCGTACATATGGCAAGACAGTTGTTGTCCGGATTTGGATAGAAATATTGCCAGACCAAAGAGGTGGAATGTTTGGTCTTCTGCCCAGGCATTACCATGATGGGCTTTTTCATCCCACGGACAACAACTGTCTCCCCCGGAGCCTGATTTAAACAAACCACATCACCATCAGAATCCTCCTCGCCAACTTCCTCCTCAGCGCCAGCTACACCAGTATGATCATCCTGTACTTCAACAGTGACATCTTCAATTTGCATATCAGCAAGTGGACTGTGGGTGCTCCTTTCAGCACTTGCAGGGGGCGTGCAAATGGTGGAAAGAGCCACCTCTTCCCATCCAGTGCTGGGAAGGTCAGGCATCGCAACCGCCACCACACTTGGACTCTCCTTGGGGATTTGTGATATCTTCTTAGAAAGCACAGTTCTTCGCTGTGCTTTTGCCAGCTTAAATCTTTTGATTTTTTTAGTGGGAGGAGGGCTTCCATCGTCATGTGAAGCTGAACCACTAGTCATGAACATAGGGAAAGACCTTAGCCGTTCCTTGCCACTCCGTGTCATAAATGGCATATTGGCAAGTTTACGTTTCTCTTCAGATGATTTCAATGTTTTTTTTAAGGTCATTTTCTTGAACTTTGTCATTTGGGATTGTATGTGCCCTCTACTATGACATTGGGCATCGGCCTTGGCAGACGACGTTGATGGCATGTTATCGTCTATGTCATGACTAGTGGCAGCAGCTTCAGCACTAGGAGGAAGTGGTTCTTGATCTTTCCCTATTTTATTTTTATCGGAGAAAGTTTGGTCCTCCATTTATGTTATATTGATATATACGTGCGGCTAAGGCGCACACAAACACAGAAAATAATTTTTTATTTTTGTTGGAGACTAGTGCACTTTGTGGGTTACACCACCCTTTAAGAAATGAGCCAGCCGGCCCTTTACTTATGGGACACAGGCGCACGCTTGGCGCTGCTCCTTTGTTGATGCACGTGCAGCCACAGTGCACACAATTCACAAACACAGAATTTTTTTTTTTACTTTGTTTGGAGTGCCCTTTGGGGGTTACAGCACCCTTTAGCGGTCAATCCAGCCGGCCCTTTATTTATGGGACACAGGAGCACGCATGGCACTACTTTGTTGATGCACGTGCGGCTACTGCGCACACAATTCACAAACACAGAAAATATTTTTTTATTTTGTTTGGAATGTACATTGGGGGTTACAGCACCCTTTAACGGTCAAGCCAGCCGGCCCTTTACTTATGACACAGGCGCACGCTTGGCACTACTTTGTTGATGCACGTGCGGCTACTGCGCACACAATTCACAAACACAGAAAATAATTTTTTTTTTGGTTTGGAGTGTACTTTGGGGGTTACAGCACCCTTTAACGGTCAAGCCAGCCGGCCCTTTACTTATGACACAGGCGCACGCTTGGCACTACTTTGTTGATGCACGTGCAGCTACTGCGCACACAATTCACAAACACAGAAAATATTTTTTATTTGATTTGGAGTGTACTTTGGGGGTTACAGCACCCTTTAACGGTCAAGCCAGCCGGCCCTTTACTTATGACACAGGCGCACGCTTGGCACTACTTTGTTGATGTACGTGCGGCTACTGCGCACACAATTCACAAACACAGAAAAAAAAATTTTATTTGGTTTGGAGTGTACTTTGGGGGTTACAGCACCCTTTAACGGTCAAGCCAGCCGGCCCTTTACTTATGACACAGGCGCATGCTTGGCACTACTTTGTTGATGCACGTGCGGCTACTGCGCACACAATTCACAAACACAGAAAAAATAATTTTTTTTTTAGCACTTGGGGGGAGCACCCCTGATGGACAGAGCGCCGCGGTAGCTGGATGACTATGCTAAGCGACACGAGTGGGCGGCACAAACACGTGACCCATCTAGGCGTGATACTGCAGTGGCAGACAGGATGGCAGTTTGAAAAACTAGGCCCCAAACAGTACATAATGCAAAGAAAAAAAAGAGGTGCAAGATGGAATTGTCCTTGGGCCCTCCCACCCACCCTTATGTTGTATAAACAGGACATGCACACTTTAACAAACCAATCATTTCAGTGCCAGGGTCTGCCACACAACTGTGGCTGAAATGATTTGTTCGTTTGGGCCCCCATAAAACAAGCTGGCAATTAATCTGTCCCTGCACAAACTGGCTCTATGGAGGCAAGATGTCGTCCTCATCCTCCTCATCCACCGATTCTTCACCCTCTTCCAGGGCCGGCTCCAGGGGTCGGAGCACCCTATGCCGACCCTCTCCAGTGCACCCTATCTTCGCGCGCGGATCGAAAATGGGGGCATGGCCTAATTACCATAGGCCATGCCCCCTATGTTACGTTATTAAGAGGCGTACCCACCTCCAAATAACTTCAGGCAGGGGGGAGCCTCACTAGCTGGGCTTCCCCAGCCCCTCTCCCATCACTGAATGGATGTCGTGTGCATGCGCGCAGCATCCATTCAGAGTCTCTGGGGTACGGCACTGCCACACAGCTGCAGCGGTGGGGGGTCCCCAACCTCCCAATTTGACCACCCGTGGGCCACTTCAGCTCACGGAGGAATAGTGGGACAGCGCTGTCCCACTGAATTCGGGATGTTGGGTAGGGTTGCGCCCTCTATGGGTGGCGCCTCTGTGTGACCACACAGGTCGAACACCCCTAGAGCCGGCCCTGCCCTCTTCAGTGTTGTGTACATCCTCATCCTCACAGAGTATCAATTCGTCCCCGCTGGAATCCACCACCACAGGTCCCTTTGTATGTTCTGGAGGCTGGTCTTCCCAGAAGAATTGATAATTAATTTTGATGAACCTCATCTTCTCCACATTTTGTGAAAGCATCCTCCTACGCCTTTCGCTGACAAGTTTCCCGGCTGCACTAAAAACTTTTGGAGTACACACTGGAGGGGGGGCAACTTAGGTAAAATAGAGCCAGTTTGTCCAGGGGCCTCCAAATTGCCTCTTTTTCCTGCCAGTACAGGTACGGACTGTCTGACATGCCTACTTGGATGCTGTCACCCATGTAATCCCCCACCGTTCTTTCAATGGTGTCAGCATCATATGCACTGACAGTAGACATGGCAGAAATTGTTGGCAAGTCCTTCAGTCCGGACCAGATGTCCAAACTTGGTCCTGCCTGCCCTGCACCACTGCCAGCGGGTTGCTTAGGATACCTAAGTTGTTTTCTGGCAGCCCCAGTTGCGGGAGAAAATGAAGAAGGAGCTGTTGCCATGTCATGTTCTGCTTCAGTTGACAGTGTTTTCACCAGCAGGTCTTTGCACCTCTGCAGGCTTGTGTCCACCGGAAAGAGAGACACCACGTAGGCTTTAGACCTAGGATCGAGCACGGTGGCCAAAATGTAGGGTCTGATTTCAACAGATTGACCACCCTCGAATTCTGGCAAAGTGAATGAAGGGCTTCCTCCACAAGTCCCACATACTGAGCGGAATCGCTCCGTCTTAGCTCCTCCTTCACTTTCTCCAGCTGCTTCTGCAAAAGCCTGATGAGGGGAATGACCTGACTCAAGCTGGCAGTGTCTGAACTGACTTCACATGTGGCAAGTTCGAAGGGCTGGAGAACCTTGCACAACATAGAAATCATGATCCACTGCACTAGAGTCAGGTGCATACCCCCTCCTTTGCCTATGTCATAGGTGGATGTTAAGGCTTGAATGGCCTTTTGCTGCTCCTCCATCCTCTGAAGCATATAGAGGGTTGAGTTTCACCGCGTCACAACCTCTTGCTCCAGGTGATGGCAGGACAGTTTCAAGAGTGTTTGCTGGCGCTCCAGTCTTCGGCACGCAGTTGCTGAATGGCGAAAGTGGTCAGAAGTTTTTTGGCCCACCCAAACCGTCTCCTGCCCCTGTTGTTTTTTTTTAAAAATTCTGGACCACCAAAGTTATTGTGTGAGCAACACATGGACGTGCAGCAGCCCCTTGACAGACAGGAGCACAGCACCCCTGCGCACCTATGCCGATGACAGGTGTGGCTAACATGCACACAGAAAAAAAAAATATATATTCTTTTTCACACTGGGGGTGGGTGAAGAGAGCACCCCTGAAGGACAGAGCACCCCCTGGACAACACAGCACTACAGCCAGCCCCTATGGACAGGACAACAGCCAGCCCCTATATGGACAACAGTAGCCAGCCAGCCCCTATGTATAAGGAAAACAGTAGCCAGCCTGCCCCTATGTACATGGAAAACAGTAGACAGCCAGCCTGCCCCTATGGTCAGCATCAGCAACAGCTCCCAGCTCCCTCCCTCTCCACAGTAGCCAGCCAGCCCAGTATGTAATGTATATAATATAAGTACTTTATTATAACACACAACAGTAGCCAACAGCTCCCAGCTCCTTCCCTCTGCACGCTCCACAGCTGGAATGAAAAATGGCGGCGATCACGGGACCTTTATAGATCCCAAAACACGTGAGAATCTGACAGCGGGGTGAATAACATTTTGCCTCGTTTCGGGAACCAAGTCTGGCGGGAAAACCCGAATCGGACTCTGTTCCCGGCTCGGATCGGGGGGGCTTGGGGGGGTTCGGATCCGAACCCGCTCATCCCTAATAAGAAATGATACCTAGTAAACATGGAGTTGCTCGCCCCTCTCCTTGCACTTGGAAGCAGCCTCTGCAAACTGACAGAGGAAACAGAAGAATGTTTCAGAGATAACACTGTAAGTGTCATGTTTAGTACCAGCCCTGTCATTTAAAGATTTCCATTTTTGTCCTAACATACTTTTTAGTTTAACTGAATTTATGGCTTGCATTCACCATCACTGATTCTGGGATGGGGATTTTTAGCAGAAGCCTTTTCCTTGCTCTGTGTAGCTGTAGTGAAATTCAAGACAATATTACAGTATATAAAATAAGTTTTTCAGAAAAAAAAACCTAAAGTGTTTTTGGTCTATGAAGAGACATCAGAACAATACTGAGGACCTTATTTAGCAATGAGTTTTATCATGCACAATGAGTGATAAAACGCACTGCGAATGATATATGGTGCTCCAGCCAATGAGCTCCACAACTCATTGTGAATGATAAATGGTACTCCAGCCAATCAGCTCCCCAACTCACTGTGAATGATAAATGGTGCTCCAGCCAATCAGCTCCCCAACTTATTGTGAATGATAAATGGTGCTCCAGCCAATCAGCTCCCCAACTCATTGTGAATGATAAATGGTGCTCCAGCCAATCAGCTCCCCAACTCATTGTGAATGATAAATGGTGCTCCAGCCAATCAGCTCCCCATCTCATTGTGAATGATAAATGGTGCTCCAGCCAATCAGCTCCCCAACTCATTACGAATGATTAATGGTGCTCCAGCCAATCAGCTCCCCAACTCATTGTGAATGATAAATGGTGCTCCAGCCAATCAGCTCCCCAACTCATTGTGAATGATATATGGTGCTCCAGCCAATGAGCTCCACAACTTATTGTGAATGATAAATGGTGCTCCAGCCAATCAGCTCCCCAACTCATTGCGAATGATAAATGGTGCTCCAGCCAATCAGCTCCCCAACTCATTGCGAATGATAAATGGTGCTCCAGCCAATCAGCTCCCCAACTCATTGCGAATGATAAATGGTGCTCCAGCCAATCAGCTCCCCAACTCATTGCGAATGATAAATGTTGCTCCAGCCAATCAGATCCCCAACTCATTGCGAATGATAAATGGTGCTCCAGCCAATCAGCTCCCCAACTCATTGTGAATGATAAATGGTGCTCCAGCCAATCAGCTCCCCAACTCATTGCGAATCATAAATAAATGGTGCTCCAGCCAATCAGCTCCCCAACTCATTGTGAATGATAAATGGTGCTCCAGCCAATCAGCTCCCCAACTCATTGTGAATGATAAATGGTGCTCCAGCCAATCAGCTCCCCAACTCATTGTGAATGATAAATGGTGCTCCAGCCAATCAGCTCCCCAACTCATTGTGAATGATATATGGTGCTCCAGCCAATGAACTCCACAACTCATTGTGAATGATAAATGGTGCTCCAGCCAATCAGCTCCCCAACTCATTGTGAATGATAAATGGTGCTCCAGCCAATCAGCTCCCCAACTCATTGTGAATGATAAATGGTGCTCCAGCCAATCAGCTCCCCAACTCATTGTGAATGATATATGGTGCTCCAGCCAAAGAGCTCCACAACTCATTGTGAATGATAAATGGTGCTCCAGCCAATCAGCTCCCCAACTCATTGTGAATGATAAATGGTGCTCCAGCCAATCAGCTCCCCAACTCATTGTGAATGATAAATGGTGCTCCAGCCAATCAGCTCCCCACTCATTGTGAATGATAAATGGTGCTCCAGCCAATCATCTCCCCATCTCATTGTGAATGATAAATGGTGCTCCAGCCAATCAGCTCCCCAACTCATTGTGAATGACATATGGTGCTCCAGCCAATCAGCTCCCCAACTCATTGTGAATGATAAATGGTACTTCAGCCAATCAGCTCCCCAACTCATTGTGAATGATAAATGGTGCTCCAGCCAATCAGCTCCACAACTCATTGTGAATGATAAATGGTGCTCCAGCCAATCAGCTCCCCAACTCATTGTGAATGATAAATGGTGCTCCAGCCAATCAGCTCCCCAACTCATTGTGAATGATAAATGGTGCTCCGGCCAATCAGCTCCCCAACTCATTGTGAATGATAAATGGTGCTCCGGCCAATCAGCTCCCCAACTCATTGTGAATGATAAATGGTGCTCCGGCCAATCAGCTCCCCATCTCATTGTGAATGATAAATGGTGCTCCGGCCTATCAGCTCCCCAACTCATTGTGAATGATAAATGGTGCTCCGGTCAATCAGCTCCCCAACTCATTGTGAATGATAAATGGTGCTCCAGCCAATCAGCTCCCCAACTCATTGTGAATGATAAATGGTGCTCCGGCCAATCAGCTCCCCATCTCATTGTGAATGATAAATGGTGCTCCGGCCTATCAGCTCCCCAACTCATTGTGAATGATAAATGGTGCTCCGGTCAATCAGCTCCCCATCTCATTGTGAATGATAAATGGTGCTCCGGCCTATCAGCTCCCCAACTCATTGTGAATGATAAATGGTGCTCCGGTCAATCAGCTCCCCAACTCATTGTGAATGATAAATGGTGCTCCAGCCAATCAGCTCCCCAACTCATTGTGAAATGTGAATGATAAATGGTGCTCCAGCCAATCAGCTCCCCAACTCATTGTGAATGATAAATGGTGCTCCAGCCAATCAGCACCCCATCTCATTGTGAATGATAAATGGTGCTCCAGCCAATCAGCTCCCCAACTCATTGTGAATGATAAATGGTGCTCCAGCCAATCAGCTCCCCAACTCATTGTGAATGATAAATGATGCTCCAGCCAATCAGCTCCCCATCTCATTGTGAATGATAAATGGTGCTGCAGCCAATCAGCTCCCCAACTCATTGTGAATGATAAATGGTGCTCCAGCCAATCAGCTCCCCATCTCATTGTGAATGATAAATGGTACTTCAGCCAATCAGCTCCCCAACTCATTGTGAATGATAAATGGTGCTCCAGCCAATCAGCTCCACAACTCATTGTGAATGATAAATGGTGCTCCAGCCAATCAGCTCCCCAACTCATTGTGAATGATAAATGGTGCTCCAGCCAATCAGCTCCCAACTCATTGTGAATGATAAATGGTGCTTCAGCCAATCAGCTCCCAACTCATTGTGAATGATAAATGGTGCTCCAGCCAATCAGCTCCCCATCTCATTGTGAATGATAAATGGTGCTCCAGCCAATCAGCTCCCCAACTCATTGTCAATGATAAATGGTGCTCCAGCCAATCAGCTCCCCATCTCATTGTGAATGATAAATGGTGCTCCAGCCAATCAGCTCCACAACTCATTGTGAATGATAAATGGTGCTCCAGCCAATCAGCTCCCCAACTCATTGTGAATGATAAATGGTGCGCCTGCCAATCAGCTCCTGCAAAATTTGTAAATAAACAATTTAATATATTCCTTCCTATAAACCTCTAAGATTCACCTGCCTAGAACCTCTACGACAAAACCCTGCCTAAAAACCTCTAAGACAACGCTAATTGCGTACGCAGTTTAACCGCAAATAAAGACAGGAGTGGAATCTGTGTTTCCAACGCACAAGTATTATTCAGGTAAAAGTACAGTTAGTTACACGCAATCTATACATACACAAGTTAGGTGTAAAAGGAAATAATACAGACCAGGTACGGTTATACATACGCTGCGCCTCTGGATCCAGAGATAGACTTCTCACTAGATATCCTCAGGTCACCCAAAATTCAGCATGAGCTACCAAACCAGTGTTTGGACACATGTATTTATTCCCCCCCAGACTGAAACAGGACAAAGGGGAAACTTCCTGCTGATCTCATTGGTTCCCAGAGGAGGAGCATATGTAACGACACATTTAACAGGTTGTTTCAAATAGACTTAACCTGCCTCTAACAGCCGGGGTCTTTCTGGTAACGCCTCCTGTAACATTCCATCAACTAAAACATTTTGTTGCTTATAAGTTCTGCGATCCATAACTTGAGTTTGCATGATGCGATCTCTCCACCAATAACACCGGGATTCTGTAAAAAGCGTAGGCATCAGAACGAGATCAAACATACCTTGCTTATCATATATAATACCTTAGATATCAAAAACCTCTATTTCTTAGCATTTAAACTAACTTAACCAACTTGAATCATACATTTTGATGCTTATGGAACCTTATGTGCGAATATGTAGTGTGTGGGTATTTGGGGTTTGATATAAGGACGCTAGTTATTAATGGGTGAGATTTAAGTGCATAATTTCTCATACACGAAGTGAACATCCAGCAGTGTGGATGGCTGAGGGTTGTAGTTCTACATGCCCTCTGTCAGCAGGCCCCCACCTGCTGTGTTCAAAGGAAAACAAAACCTCTTGTTCTCACAGACACTTGTGTGAAGTGCAAATGTATTATCACCTCAAACTATGGGATTAGGAAACATCTTGTCTAGTATTCAGGCAAATCCAATTGTGTAGATATTATATTACAATTGCCACAACTATACTTTATCTGCATCCCGGGATTCCCAATTTGTATGTAAAAATACCCATTGTCTCTCCTTATCTACTTAGGAAGCTGTTTTTTTCCATTGCCCTTGGTGTTAACAAAAACATTGCCATCTGTTCTTAGTTAATGGGTTATAACTTGAATTAATGCTGACCACACAAAATGGTGTCTTGTGATCTCATTTCCAAAATGGCGTCACTGTGATTAAATTTTAAACTGAACTTGTCTCACTCAATTATTCAGCTTTGACAGTCCCCAACTCATTGTGAATAATAAATGGTGCTCCAGCCAATCAGCTCCCCAACTCATTGTGAATGATAAATGGTGCTCCAGCCAATCAGCTCCCCAACTCATTGTGAATGATAAATGGTGCTCCAGCCAATCAGCTCCCCAACTCATTGTGAATGATAAATGGTGCTCCAGCCAATCAGCTCCCCAACTCATTGTGAATGATAAATGGTGCTCCAGCCAATCAGCTCCCCAACTCATTGCGAATGATTAATGGTGCTCCAGCCAATCAGCTCCCCATCTCCTTGTGAATGATAAATGGTGCTCCAGCCAATCAGCTCCCAACTCATTGTGAATGATAAATGGTGCTCCAGCCAATCAGCTCCCAACTCACTGTGAAAAACAAAAATTGTTGCTAAATGAGGCCCTGAGCATGTTCCAACAAGCATTGTGTAATATATGCTGTTGGGTTTTAACTCCTGTCCAAAAAAAAGTGTTCTTATAAAAAATATAATTGTACATATTTTCACCTTTAGTATTATGCGCTATGGTGACGCATATTTATCATGTTTATATAGATTTGTGAGATGAAAAGAAAACTATACATTAAAATAATGTGTTACTCACCAGTTTGGGGTTGAGGGGGTGCATGATCTGTGGCTCCACATGCATGTCAGGGACTATCTGCAGGTGTCCGCCCCTGTCCCTCTTGCTGCATTTATGTGCTCTGCGTATGCATCGCAGTGTCTGCGTTCGGGAAGCGATCGCAGCGAGCACGTATTCCCATCTCATAGTGATTGACATAAAGTGACTGTTTGGGGGTGGAGAGGGGGTGGTGGTCGGCGGAACACAGGCGGGCCTGTGCGTTTGAATGCCGTTACAGGGGTGTGCATAGATAAGCCCCTACAATGGCATACGCTGGCAGAGGTCTAGATGGCGACAGGCAGTTTAGCAGTGTGTGAGGTAGGGTCAGGTCAACCACAACTGTGCGAATGGTTCCGATGTTACTCGATGTTACCGATGATTTGGCTGACTTGCGGATGCATATCATGGGAAGTGGGCGGCTTTATACAGTGGTGGGCGTCTTGGTATAGTGCGGCGGTTGCCGTGCGATCGCATTCATTAGCATATTTTCACAGCGAGCGGGTGTGTGCGAATGCAGCTTTGCGATCCGTGCTGAATTAAGCCCAATCTGCCCAATTTTTGTTTTGCCTGGGGAACACACTCCGGCCTCTTCCTCTTCTTCCTCACCCTCTCCCCTTGGTCATATCCAAAACATTGTGGGCCCCACAGCAACATTTTGAAAGGTCCCCAACCCTAATGTTTCTAGCAGACATTTTTCTATGCAGCAGTTGTTCAATTTATACCCCATAGTAATGCACTAGTACATTTTATACCCCATAGTAATGCACTAGTACATTTTATACCCCATAGTAATGCACTAGTACAATTTATACCCCATAGTAATGCACTAGTACATTTTATACCCCATATTAATGCACTAGTACATTTTATACCCCATAGTAATGCACTAGTACAATTTATACCCCATAGTACTGCACTAGTACATTTTATACCCCATAGTAATGCACTATTACATTTTATACCCCATAGTAATGCACTAGTACAATTTATACCCCATAGTAATGCACTAGTACATTTTATACCCCATAGTAATGCACTAGTACATTTTATACCCCATAGTAATGCACTAGTACATTTTATACCCCATAGTAATGCACTAGTACAATTTATACCCCATAGTACTGCACTAGTACATTTTATACCCCATAGTAATGCACTAGTACATTTTATACCCCATAGTAATGCACTAGTACGTTTTATACCCCATAGTAATGCACTAGTACATTTTATACCCCATAGTAATGCACTAGTACATTTTATACCCCATAGTAATGCACTAGTACAATTTATACCCCATAGTACTGCACTAGTACATTTTATACCCCATAGTAATGCACTAGTACATTTTATACCCCATAGTACTGCACTAGAACATTTTATACCCCATAGTAATGCACTAGTACATTTTATACCCCATAGTAATGCACTAGTACATTTTATACCCCATAGTAATGCACTAGTACATTTTATACCCCATAGTAATGCACTAGTACATTTTATACCCCATAGTAATGCACTAGTACATTTTATACCCCATAGTACTGCACTAGTACATTTTATACCCCATAGTAATGCACTAGTACATTTTATACCCCATAGTACTGCACTAGTACATTTTATACCCCATAGTAATGCACTAGTACATTTTATACCCCATAGTACTGCACTAGTACATTTAATACCCCATAGTAATGCACTAGTACATTTTATACCCCATAGTAATGCACTAGTACATTTTATACCCCATAGTAATGCACTAGTACATTTTATACCCCATAGTAATGCACTAGTACATTTTATACCCCATAGTAATGCACTAGTACATTTTATACCCCATAGTAATGCACTAGTACATTTTATACCCCATAGTACTGCACTAGTACATTTTATACCCCATAGTAATGCACTAGTACATTTTATACCCCATAGTAATGCACTAGTACATTTTATACCCCATAGTAATGCACTAGTACAATTTATACCCCATAGTACTGCACTAGTACATTTTATACCCCATAGTAATGCACTAGTACATTTTATACCCCATAGTACTGCACTAGTACATTTTATACCCCATAGTAATGCACTAGTACATTTTATACCCCATAGTACTGCACTAGTACATTTTATACCCCATAGTAATGCACTAGTACATTTTATACCCCATAGTAATGCACTAGTACAATTTATACCCCATAGTACTGCACTAGTACATTTTATACCCCATAGTAATGCACTAGTACATTTTATACCCCATAGTACTGCACTAGTACATTTTATACCCCATAGTAATGCACTAGTACATTTTATACCCCATAGTAATGCTCTAGTACATTTTATACCCCATAGTAATGCACTAGTACATTTTATACCCCATAGTAATGCACTAGTACATTTTATACCCCATAGTAATGCACTAGTACATTTTATACCCCATAGTAATGCACTAGTACAATTTATACCCCACAGTACTGCACTAGTACATTTTATACCCTATAGTAATGCACTAGTACATTTTATACCCCACAGTAATGCACTAGTACATTTTATACCCCACAGTAATGCACTAGTACATTTTATATCCCATAGTGATGCACTAGTACAATTTATACCCCATAGTAATGCACTAGTACATTTTAAACCCCATAGTACTGCACTAGTACATTTTATACCCCATAGTAATGCACTAGTACAATTTATACCCCATAGTAATACACTAGTACAATTTATACCGCATAGTAATGCACTAGTACATTTTATACCCCATAGTAATGCACTAGTACAATTTATACCCCATAGTAATGCACTAGTACATTTTATACCCCATTGTAATGCACTAGTACAATTTATACCCCATAGTAATGCACTAGTACATTTTATACCCCATAGTAATGCACTAGTACATTTTATACCCCATAGTAATGCACTAGTACATTTTATACCCCATAGTAATGCACTAGTACAATTTATACCCCATAGTACTGCACTAGTACATTTTATACCCCATAGTAATGCACTAGTACATTTTATACCCCATAGTAATGCACTAGTACAATTTATACCCCATAGTACTGCACTAGTACATTTTATACCCCATAGAAATGCAATAGTACATTTTATACCCCATAGTACTGCACTAGTACATTTTATACCCCATAGTAATGCACTAGTACATTTTATACCCCATAGTAATGCACTAGTACAATTTATACCCCATAGTAATGCACTAGTACATTTTATACCCCATAGTAATGCACTAGTACAATTTATACCCCATAGTAATGCACTAGTACATTTTATACCCCATAGTAATGCACTAGTACATTTTATACCCCATAGTAATGCACTAGTACATTTTATACCCCATAGTAATGCACTAGTACAATTTATACCCCATAGTACTGCACTAGTACATTTTATACCCCATAGTAATGCACTAGTACATTTTATACCCCATAGTAATGCACTAGTACAATTTATACCCCATAGTACTGCACTAGTACATTTTATACCCCATAGAAATGCAATAGTACATTTTATACCCCATAGTACTGCACTAGTACATTTTATACCCCATAGTAATGCACTAGTACATTTTATACCCCAAAGTAATGCACTAGTACATTTTATACCCCAGAGTAATGCACTAGTACATTTTATACCCCATAGTAATGCACTAGTACATTTTATACCCCATAGTAATGCACTAGTACATTTTATACCCCATAGTACTGCACTAGTACATTTTATACCCCATAGTACTGCACTAGTACATTTTATACCCCATAGTAATGCACTAGTACATTTTATACCCCATAGTAATGCACTAGTACATTTTATACCCCATAGTAATGCACTAGTACATTTTATACCCCATAGTAATGCACTAGTACATTTTATACCCCATAGTAATGCACTAGTACATTTTATACCCCATAGTAATGCACTAGTACAATTTATACCCCATAGTACTGCACTAGTACATTTTATACCCCATAGTAATGCACTAGTACATTTTATACCCCATAGTAATGCACTAGTACATTTTATACCCCATAGTAATGCACTAGTACAATTTATACCCCATAGTAATGCACTAGTACATTTTATACCCCATAGTAATGCACTAGTACAATTTATACCCCATAGTAATGCACAAGTACAATTTATACCCCATAGTAATGCACTAGTACATTTTATACCCCATAGTAATGCACTAGTACATTTTATACCCCATAGTAATGCACTAGTACATTTTATACCCCATAGTAATGCACTAGTACAATTTATACCCCATAGTAATGCACTAGTACATTTTATACCCCATAGTAATGCACTAGTACATTTTTTACCCCATAGTAATGCACTAGTACATTTTATACCCCATAGTAATGCACTAGTACATTTTATACCCCATAGTAATGCACTAGTACATTTTATACCCCATAGTAATGCACTAGTACAATTTATACCCCATAGTAATGCACTAGTACATTTTATACCCCATAGTAATGCACTAGTACATTTTATACCCCATAGTAATGCACTAGTACAATTTATACCCCATAGTACTGCACTAGTACATTTTATACCCCATAGTAATGCACTAGTACAATTTATACCCCATAGTAATGCACTAGTACAATTTATACCCCATAGTAATGCACTAGTACATTTTATACCCCATAGTAATGCACTAGTACATTTTATACCCCATAGTAATGCACTAGTACAATTTATACCCCATAGTAATGCACTAGTACATTTTATACCCCATAGTAATGCACTAGTACATTTTATACCCCATAGTAATGCACTAGTACATTTTATACCCCATAGTAATGCACTAGTACATTTTATTCCCCATAGTAATGCACTAGTACAATTTATACCCCATAGTAATGCACTAGTACATTTTATACCCCATAGTAATGCACTAGTACATTTTATACCCCATAGTAATGCACTAGTACAATTTAGACCCCATAGTAATGCACTAGTACATTTTATACCCCATAGTAATGCACTAGTACAATTTATACCCCATAGTAATGCACTAGTACATTTTATACCCCATAGTAATGCACTAGTACATTTTATACCCCATAGTAATGCACTAGTACAATTTATACCCCATAGTAATGCACTAGTACATTTTATACCCCATAGTAATGCACTAGTACATTTTATACCCCATAGTAATGCACTAGTACATTTTATACCCCATAGTAATGCACTAGTACATTTTATACCCCATAGTAATGCACTAGTACATTTTATACCCCATAGTACTGCACTAGTACATTTTATACCCCATAGTAATGCACTAGTAAATTTTATACCCCATAGTAATGCACTAGTACATTTTATACCCCATAGTACTGCACTAGTACAATTTATACCCCATAGTACTGCACTAGTACATTTTATACCCCATAGTAATGCACTAGTACATTTTATACCCCATAGTACTGCACTAGTACATTTTATACCCCATAGTAATGCACTAGTACATTTTATACCCCATAGTAATGCACTAGTACATTTTATACCCCATAGTAATGCTCTAGTACATTTTATACCCCATAGTAATGCACTAGTACATTTTATACCCCATAGTAATGCACTAGTACATTTTATACCCCATAGTAATGCACTAGTACATTCTATACCCCATAGTAATGCACTAGTACAATTTATACCCCACAGTACTGCACTAGTACATTTTATACCCTATAGTAATGCACTAGTACATTTTATACCCCACAGTAATGCACTAGTACATTTTATACCCCATAGTAATGCACTAGTACATTTTATACCCCACAGTAATGCACTAGTACATTTTATATCCCATAGTGATGCACTAGTACAATTTATACCCCATAGTAATGCACTAGTATATTTTATACCCCATAGTACTGCACTAGAACATTTTATACCCCATAGTAATGCACTAGTACAATTTATACCCCATAGTAATGCACTAGTACATTTTATACCCCATAGAAATACACTAGTACAATTTATACCCCATAGTAATGCACTAGTACATTTTATACCCCATAGTAATGCACTAGTACAATTTATACCCCATAGTAATGCACTAGTACATTTTATACCCCATAGTAATGCACTAGTACATTTTATACCCCATAGTAATGCACTAGTACATTTTATACCCCATAGTAATGCACTAGTACATTTTATACCCCATAGTAATGCACTAGTACATTTTATACCCCACAGTAATGCACTAGTACAATTTATACCCCACAGTAATGCACTAGTACATTTTATACCCCACAGTAATGCACTAGTACATTTTATACCCCACAGTAATGCACTAGTACAATTTATACCCCACAGTAATGCACTAGTACATTTTATACCCCACAGTAATGCACTAGTACAATTTATACCCCACAGTAATGCACTAGTACAATTTATACCCCACAGTAATGCACTAGTACAATTTATACCCCATAGTAATGCACTAGTACATTTTATACCCCATAGTAATGCACTAGTACATTTTATACCCCATAGTAATGCACTAGTACATTTTATACCCCATAGTAATGCACTAGTACAATTTATACCCCATAGTACTGCACTAGTACATTTTATACCCCATAGTAATGCACTTTTACATTTTATACCCCATAGTAATGCATTAGTACAATTTATACCCCGTAGTAATGCACTAGTACATTTTATACCCCGTAGTAATGCACTAGTACATTTTATACCCCGTAGTAATGCACTAGTACATTTTATACCCCGTAGTAATGCACTAGTACATTTTATACCCCGTAGTAATGCACTAGTACATTTTATACCCCATAGTAATGCACTAGTACAATTTATACCCCATAGTACTGCACTAGTACATTTTATACCCCATAGTACTGCACTAGTACATTTTATACCCCATAGTAATGCACTAGTACATTTTATACCCCATAGTAATGCACTAGTACATTTTATACCCCATAGTAATGCACTAGTACATTTTATACCCCATAGTAATGCACTAGTACATTTTATACCCCATAGTACTGCACTAGTACATTTTATACCCGATAGTAATGCACTAGTACATTTTATACCCCATAATAATGCACTAGTACAATTTATACCCCATAGTACTGCACTAG
Organism: Taudactylus pleione; assembly: GCA_031769625.1. Classification (NCBI taxonomy): domain Eukaryota; kingdom Metazoa; phylum Chordata; class Amphibia; order Anura; family Myobatrachidae; genus Taudactylus; species Taudactylus pleione. Next base: position 618,842 of record JAUIMM010001714.1, read on the forward strand.
TACATTTTATACCCCATAGTAATGCACTAGTACATTTTATACCCCATAGTACTGCACTAGTACATTTTATACCCCATAGTAATGCACTAGTACATTTTATACCCCATAGTAATGCACTAGTACAATTTATACCCCATAGTAATGCACTAGTACATTTTATACCCCATAGTAATGCACTAGTACATTTTATACCCCATAGTAATGCACTAGTACATTTTATACCCCATAGTAATGCACTAGTACATTTTATACCCCATAGTAATGCACTAGTACAATTTATACCCCATAGTACTGCACTAGTACATTTTATATCCCATAGTAATGCACTAGTACAATTTATACCCCATAGTAATGCACTAGTACAATTTATACCCCATAGTAATGCACTAGTACAATTTATACCCCATAGTAATGCACTAGTACATTTTATACCCCATAGTAATGCACTAGTACAATTTATACCCCATAGTAATGCACTAGTACATTTTATACCCCATAGTAATGCACTAGTACATTTTATACCCCATAGTAATGCACTAGTACATTTTATACCCCATAGTAATGCACTAGTACATTTTATTCCCCATAGTAATGCACTAGTACAATTTATACCCCATAGTAATGCACTAGTACATTTTATACCCCATAGTAATGCACTAGTACATTTTATACCCCATAGTAATGCACTAGTACAATTTATACCCCATAGTAATGCACTAGTACAATTTATACCCCATAGTAATGCACTAGTACAATTTATACCCCATAGTAATGCACTAGTACATTTTATACCCCATAGTAATGCACTAGTACATTTTATACCCCATAGTAATGCACTAGTACATTTTATACCCCATAGTAATGCACTAGTACATTTTATACCCATTAGTAATGCACTAGTACATTTTATACCTCATAGTAATGCACTAGTACATTTTATACCCCATAGTAATAACGAGTACATTTTATACCCCATAGTAATGCACTAGTACATTTTATACCCCATAGTAATGCACTAGTACATTTTATACCCCATAGTAATGCACTAGTACAATTTATACCCCATAGTACTGCACTAGTACATTTTATTCCCCATAGTAATGCACTAGTACATTTTATACCCCATAGTAATGCACTAGTACAATTTATACCCCGTAGTACTGCACTAGTACATTTTATACCCCATAGTAATGCACTTGTACATTTTATACCCCATAGTAATGTTCTAGTACATTTTATACCCCATAGTAATGCACTAGTACATTTTATACCCCATAGTACTGCACTAGTACATTTTATACCCCATAGTAATGCACTAGTATATTTTATACCCCATAGTAATGCACTAGTACATTTTATACCCCATAGTAATACAATAGTACATTTTATACTCCATAGTAATAACGAGTACATTTTATGCCCCATAGTAATGCACTAGTACAATTTATACCCCATAGTACTGCACTAGTACATTTTATACCCCATAGTAATGCACTAGTACAATTTATACCCCATAGTACTGCACTAGTACATTTTATACCCCACAGTAATGCAGTAGTAAATTTTATACCCCACAGTAATGCACTAGTACATTTTATACCCCATAGTACTGCACTAGTACATTTTATACCCCATAGTAATGCACTAGTACAATTTATACCCCATAGTAATGCACTAGTACATTTTATACTCCATAGTAATGCACTAGTACATTTTATACCCCATAGTAATGCACTAGTACATTTTATACTCCATAGTAATGCACTAGTACATTTTATACCCCATAGTAATGCACTAGTACATTTTATACTCCATAGTAATGCACTAGTACAATTTATACCCCATAGTACTGCACTAGTACAATTTATACCCCATAGTACTGCACTAGTACATTTTATACCCCATAGTAATGCACTAGTACATTTTATACCCCATAGTAATGCACTAGTACAATTTATACCCCATAGTAATGCACTAGTACATTTTATACCCCATAGTAATGCACTAGTACATTTTATACCCCATAGTAATGCACTAGTACATTTTATACCCCATAGTAATGCACTAGTACAATTTATACCCCATAGTAATGCACTAGTACATTTCATACCCCATAGTAATGCACTAGTACATTTTATACCCCATAGTAATGCACTAGTACAATTTATACCCCATAGTAATGCACTAGTACATATTATTCCCCATAGTAATGCACTAGTACATTTTATACCCCATAGTAATGCACTAGTACATTTTATACCCCATAGTAATGCACTAGTACATTTTATACCCCATAGTAATGCACTAGTACATTTTATTCCCCATAGTAATGCACTAGTACAATTTATACCCCATAGTAATGCATTAGTACATTTTATACCCCATAGTAATGCACTAGTACATTTTATACCCCATAGTAATGCACTAGTACAATTTAGACCCCATAGTAATGCACTAGTACATTTTATACCTCATAGTAATGCACTAGTACAATTTATACCCCATAGTAATGCACTAGTACATTTTATACCCCATAGTAATGCACTAGTACAATTTATACCCCATAGTAATGCACTAGTACATTTTATACCCCATAGTAATGCACTAGTACATTTTATACCCCATAGTAATGCACTAGTACATTTTATACCCCATAGTAATGCACTAGTACATTTTATACCCCATAGTAATGCACTAGTACATTTTATACCCCATAGTAATGCACTAGTACATTTTATACCCCATAGTAATGCACTAGTACATTTTATACCCCATAGTAATGCACTAGTACATTTTATACCCCATAGTAATGCTCTAGTACATTTTATACCCCATAGTAATGCACTAGTACATTTTGTACCCCATAGTAATGCACTAGTACATTTTATACCCCATAGTAATGCACTAGTACATTCTATACCCCATAGTAATGCACTAGTACAATTTATACCCCACAGTACTGCACTAGTACATTTTATACCCTATAGTAATGCACTAGTACATTTTATACCCCACAGTAATGCACTAGTACATTTTATACCCCATAGTAATGCACTAGTACATTTTATACCCCACAGTAATGCACTAGTACATTTTATATCCCATAGTGATGCACTAGTACAATTTATACCCCATAGTAATGCACTAGTACATTTTATGCCCCATAGTACTGCACTAGTACATTTTATACCCCATAGTAATGCACTAGTACAATTTATACCCCATAGTAATGCACTAGTACATTTTATACCCCATAGTAATACACTAGTACAATTTATACCCCATAGTAATGCACTAGTACATTTTATACCCCATAGTAATGCACTAGTACAATTTATACCCCATAGTAATGCACTAGTACATTTTATACCCCATAGTAATGCACTAGTACATTTTATACCCCATAGTAATGCACTAGTACATTTTATACCCCATAGTAATGCACTAGTACATTTTATACCCCATAGTAATGCACTAGTACAATTTATACCCCACAGTAATGCACTAGTACATTTTATACCCCACAGTAATGCACTAGTACATTTTATACCCCACAGTAATGCACTAGTACAATTTATACCCCACAGTAATGCACTAGTACATTTTATACCCCACAGTAATGCACTAGTACAATTTATACCCCACAGTAATGCACTAGTACAATTTATACCCCATAGTAATGCACTAGTACATTTTATACCCCATAGTAATGCACTAGTACATTTTATACCCCATAGTAATGCACTAGTACATTTTATACCCCATAGTAATGCACTAGTACAATTTATACCCCATAGTACTGCACTAGTACATTTTATACCCCATAGTAATGCACTAGTACATTTTATACCCCATAGTAATGCACTAGTACATTTTGTACCCCATAGTAATGCACTAGTACATTTTATACCCCATAGTAATGCACTAGTACATTTTATACCCCATAGTACTGCACTAGTACATTTTATACCCCATAGTAATGCACTAGTACATTTTATACCCCATAGTAATGCACTAGTACATTTTATACCCCATAGTACTGCACTAGTACAATTTATACCCCATAGTACTGCACTGTACATTTTATACCCCATAGTAATGCACTAGTACATTTTATACCCCATAGTACTGCACTAGTACATTTTATACCCCATAGTAATGCACTAGTACATTTTATACCCCATAGTAATGCACTAGTACATTTTATACCCCATAGTAATGCTCTAGTACATTTTATACCCCATAGTAATGCACTAGTACATTTTATACCCCATAGTAATGCACTAGTACATTTTATACCCCATAGTAATGCACTAGTACATTCTATACCCCATAGTAATGCACTAGTACAATTTATACCCCACAGTACTGCACTAGTACATTTTATACCCCACAGTAATGCACTAGTACATTTTATACCCCACAGTAATGCACTAGTACATTTTATACCCCACAGTAATGCACTAGTACATTTTATACCCCACAGTAATGCACTAGTACATTTTATATCCCATAGTGATGCACTAGTACAATTTATACCCCATAGTGATGCACTAGTACATTTTATGCCCCATAGTACTGCACTAGTACATTTTATACCCCATAGTAATGCACTAGTACAATTTATACCCCATAGTAATGCACTAGTACATTTTATACCCCATAGTAATGCACTAGTACAATTTATACCCCATAGTAATGCACTAGTACATTTTATACCCCATAGTAATGCACTAGTACAATTTATACCCCATAGTAATGCACTAGTACATTTTATACCCCATAGTAATGCACTAGTACATTTTATACCCCATAGTAATGCACTAGTACATTTTATACCCCATAGTAATGCACTAGTACATTTTATACCCCATAGTAATGCACTAGTACATTTTATACCCCACAGTAATGCACTAGTACAATTTATACCCCACAGTAATGCACTAGTACATTTTATACCCCACAGTAATGCACTAGTACATTTTATACCCCACAGTAATGCACTAGTACATTTTATACCCCACAGTAATGCACTAGTACAATTTATACCCCACAGTAATGCACTAGTACATTTTATACCCCACAGTAATGCACTAGTACATTTTATACCCCACAGTAATGCACTAGTACAATTTATACCCCACAGTAATGCACTAGTACAATTTATACCCCATAGTAATGCACTAGTACATTTTATACCCCATAGTAATGCACTAGTACATTTTATACCCCATAGTAATGCACTAGTACATTTTATACCCCATAGTAATGCACTAGTACAATTTATACCCCATAGTACTGCACTAGTACATTTTATACCCCATAGTAATGCACTTTTACATTTTATACCCCGTAGTAATGCACTAGTACAATTTATACCCCGTAGTAATGCACTAGTACATTTTATACCCCGTAGTAATGCACTAGTACATTTTATACCCCGTAGTAATGCACTAGTACATTTTATACCCCGTAGTAATGCACTAGTACATTTTATACCCCATAGTAATGCACTAGTACATTTTATACCCCATAGTAATGCACTAGTACAATTTATACCCCATAGTACTGCACTAGTACAATTTATACCCCATAGTACTGCACTAGTACATTTTATACCCCATAGTACTGCACTAGTACATTTTATACCCCATAGTAATGCACTAGTACATTTTATACCCCATAGTAATGCACTAGTACATTTTATACCCCATAGTAATGCACTAGTACATTTTATACCCCATAGTAATGCACTAGTACATTTTATACCCCATAGTACTGCACTAGTACATTTTATACCCCATAGTAATGCACTAGTACAATTTATACCCCATAGTACTGCACTAGTACATTTTATACCCCATAGTAATGCACTAGTACATTTTATACCCCATAGTACTGCACTAGTACATTTTATACCCCAGAGTAATGCACTAGTACATTTTATACCCCATAGTAATGCACTAGTACATTTTATACCCCATAGTAATGCACTAGTACATTTTATACCCCATAGTAATGCACTAGTACATTTTATACCCCATAGTAATGCACTAGTACATTTTATACCCCATAGTAATGCACTAGTACATTATATACCCCATAGTAATGCACTAGTACATTTTATACCCCATAGTACTGCACTAGTACATTTTATACCCCATAGTAATGCACTAGTACATTTTATACCCCATAGTAATGCACTAGTACATTTTATACCCCATAGTAATGCACTAGTACAATTTATACCCCATAGTACTGCACTAGTACATTTTATACCCCATAGTAATGCACTAGTACATTTTATAACCCATAGTACTGCACTAGTACATTTTATACCCCATAGTAATGCACTAGTACATTTTATACCCCATAGTAATGCATTAGTACATTTTATACCCCATAGTAAAGCACTAGTAAAATTTATACCCCATAGTACAGCACTAGTACATTTTATACCCCATAGTAATGCACTAGTACATTTTATACCCCATAGTAATGCACTAGTACATTTTATACCCCATAGTAATGCACTAGTACAATTTATACCCCATAGTAATGCACTAGTACATTTTATAACCCATAGTACTGCACTAGTACATTTTATACCCCATAGTAATGCACTAGTACAATTTATACCCCATAGTAATGCACAAGTACAATTTATACACCATAGTAATGCACTAGTACATTTTATACCCCATAGTAATGCACTAGTACAATTTATACCCCATAGTAATGCACTAGTACATTTTATACCCCATAGTAATGCACTAGTACAATTTATACCCCATAGTAATGCACTAGTACATTTTATACCCCATAGTAATGCACTAGTACATTTTATACCCCATAGTAATGCACTAGTACATTTTATACCCCATAGTAATGCACTAGTACATTTTATACCCCATAGTAATGCACTAGTACAATTTATACCCCATAGTACTGCACTAGTACAGTTTATACCCCATAGTAATGCACTAGTACAATTTATACCCCATAGTAATGCACTAGTACAATTTATACCCCATAGTAATGCACTAGTACATTTTATACCCCATAGTAATGCACTAGTACAATTTATACCCCATAGTAATGCACTAGTACATTTTATACCCCATAGTAATGCACTAGTACATTTTATACCCCATAGTAATGCACTAGTACATTTTATACCCCATAGTAATGCACTAGTACATTTTATTCCCCATAGTAATGCACTAGTACAATTTATACCCCATAGTAATGCACTAGTACATTTTATACCCCATAGTAATGCACTAGTACATTTTATACCCCATAGTAATGCACTAGTACAATTTATACCCCATAGTAATGCACTAGTACAATTTATACCCCATAGTAATGCACTAGTACATTTTATACCCCATAGTAATGCACTAGTACATTTTATACCCCATAGTAATGCACTAGTACATTTTATACCCATTAGTAATGCACTAGTACATTTTATACCCCATAGTAATGCACTAGTACAATTTATACCCCATAGTAATAACGAGTACATTTTATACCCCATAATAATGCACTAGTACATTTTATACCCCATAGTAATGCACTAGTACATTTTATACCCCATAGTAATGCACTAGTACAATTTATACCCCATAGTACTGCACTAGTACATTTTATTCCCCATAGTAATGCACTAGTACATTTTATACCCCATAGTAATGCACTAGTACAATTTATACCCCATAGTACTGCACTAGTACATTTTATACCCCATAGTACTGCACTAGTACATTTTATACCCCATAGTAATGCACTAGTATATTTTATACCCCATAGTAATGCACTAGTACATTTTATACCCCATAGTAATACAATAGTACATTTTATACTCCATAGTAATAACGAGTACATTTTATGCCCCATAGTAATGCACTAGTACAATTTATACCCCATAGTACTGCACTAGTACATTTTATACCCCATAGTAATGCACTAGTACAATTTATACCCCATAGTACTGCACTAGTACATTTTATACCCCATAGTAATGCAGTAGTACATTTTATACCACACAGTAATGCACTAGTACATTTTATACCCCATAGTACTGCACTAGTACATTTTATACCCCATAGTAATGCACTAGTACAATTTATACCCCAAAGTAATGCACTAGTACATTTTATACTCCATAGTAATGCACTAGTACATTTTATACCCCATAGTAATGCACTAGTACATTTTATACTCCATAGTAATGCACTAGTACATTTTATACCCCATAGTAATGCACTAGTACATTTTATACTCCATAGTAATGCACTAGTACAATTTATACCCCATAGTACTGCACTAGTACAATTTATACCCCATAGTACTGCACTAGTACATTTTATACCCCATAGTAATGCACTAGTACATTTTATACCCCATAGTAATGCACTAGTACAATTTATACCCCATAGTAATGCACTAGTACATTTTATACCCCATAGTAATGCACTAGTACATTTTATACCCCATAGTAATGCACTAGTACATTTTATACCCCATAGTAATGCACTAGTACAATTTATACCCCATAGTAATCCACTAGTACATTTTATACCCCATAGTAATGCACTAGTACATTTTATACCCCATAGTAATGCACTAGTACAATTTATACCCCATAGTAATGCACTAGTACATATTATTCCCCATAGTAATGCACTAGTACATTTTATACCCCATAGTAATGCACTAGTACAATTTATACCCCATAGTAATGCACTAGTACATTTTATACCCCATAGTAATGCACTAGTAAATTTTATACCCCATAGTAATGCACTAGTACAATTTATACCCCATAGTAATGCACTAGTACATTTTATACCCCATAGTAATGCACTAGTACATTTTATACCCCATAGTAATGCACTAGTACATTTTATACCCCATAGTAATGCACTAGTACAATTTATACCCCATAGTAATGCACTAGTACATTTTATACCTCATAGTAATGCACTAGTACAATTTATACCCCATAGTACTGCACTAGTACATTTTATACCCCACAGTAAAACAGTAGTACATTTTATACCCCACAGTAATGCATTAGTACATTTTAAACCCCATAGTAATGCACTAGTACATTTTATACCCCATAGTAATGCACTAGTACATTTTATAACCCATAGTAATGCACTAGTACATTTTATACTCCATAGTAATGCACTAGTACATTTTATACCCCATAGTAATGCACTAGTACATTTTATACCCCATAGTAATGCACTAGTACAATTTATACCCCATAGTACTGCACTAGTACATTTTATACCCCATAGTAATGCACTAGTACATTTTATACCCCATAGTAATGCACTAGTACATTTTATACCCCATAGTAATGCACTAGTACATTTTATACCCCATAGTAATGCACTAGTATATTTTGTACCCCATACTGTAGTAATGCACTAGTACATTTTATACCCCATAGTAATACACTAGTACATTTTATACCCCATAGTAATGCACTAGTATATTTTATACCCCATAGTAATGCACTAGTACATTTTATACCCCATAGTAATACACTAGTACATTTTATTCTCCATAGTAATGCATTAGTACATTTTATACTCCATAGTAATGCACTAGTACAATTTAAACCCCGTAGTAATGCACTAGTACATTTTATACCCCATAGTAATAACGAGTACATTTTATACCCCATAGTAATGCATTAGTACATTTTATACCCCATAGTAATGCACTAGTACATTTTATACCCCATACTGTAGTAATGCACTAGTACATTTTATACCCCATAGTAATGCACTAGTACATTTTATACCCCATACTGTAGTACTGCACTAGTACATTTTATACCCCATACTGTAGTACTGCACTTATACATTTTATACCCCATACTGTAGTACTGCACTAGTACATTTTATACCCCATAGTAATAACGAGTACATTTTATACCCCATAGTAATGCACTAGTACATTTTATACCCGATAGTAATGCACTAGTACATTTTATACCCCATAGTAATGCACTAGTACATTTTATACCCCATAGTAATACACTACTACATTTTATACCCCATACTGTAGTAATGCACTAGTGCATTTTATACCCCATACTGTAGTAATGCACTAGTACATTTTATACCCCATAGTAATAACGAGTACATTTTATACCCCATAGTAATGCACTAGTACATTTTATACCCCATACTGTAGTAATGCACTAGTGCATTTTATACCCCATACTGTAGTAATGCACTAGTACATTTTATACCCCTTACTGTAGTACTGCACTAGTACATTTTATACCCCATAGTAATGCACTAGTACATTTTATACCCCATAGTAATGCACTAGTACATTTTATACCCCATACTGTAGTAATGCTCTAGTGCATTTTATACCCCATACTGTAGTAATGCACTAGTACATTTTATACCCCATAGTAATAACGAGTACATTTTATACCCCATAGTAATGCACTAGTACATTTTATACCCCATACTGTAGTAATGCACTAGTGCATTTTATACCCGATACTGTAGTAATGCACTAGTACATTTTATACCCCAAAGTACTGCACTAGTACATTTTATACCCCAACGTACTGCACTACTACATTTTATACCCCATAGTAATGCACTAGTACATTTTATACCCCATAGTAATGCACTAGTACAATTTATACCCCATAGTAATGCACTAGTACATTTTATTCCCCATAGTAATGCACTAGTACAATTTATACCCCATAGTAATGCACTAGTACATTTTATACCCCATAGTAATGCACTAGTACAATTTATACCCCATAGTAATGCACTAGTACATTTTATACCCCATAGTAATGCACTAGTACATTTTATACCCCATAGTAATGCACTAGTACATTTTATACCCCATAGTAATGCACTAGTACAATTTATACCCCATAGTAATGCACTAGTACAATTTATACCCCATAGTACTGCACTAGTACATTTTATACCCCATAGTAATGCACTAGTACATTTTATACCCCATAGTAATGCACTAGTACATTTTATACCCCATAGTAATGCACTAGTACATTTTATACCCCATAGTACTGCACTAGTACATTTTATACCCCATAGTAATGCACTAGTACATTTTATACCCCATAGTAATGCACTAGTACATTTTATACCCCATAGTAATACAATAGTACATTTTATACTCCATAGTAATAACGAGTACATTTTATACCCCATAGTAATGCACTAGTACAATTTATACCCCATAGTACTGCACTAGTACATTTTATACCCCATAGTAATGCACTAGTACAATTTATACCCCATAGTACTGCACTAGTACATTTTATACCCCATAGTAATGCAGTAGTACATTTTATACCCCACAGTAATGCACTAGTACATTTTATACCCCATAGTAATGCACTAGTACATTTTATACTCCATAGTAATGCACTAGTACATTTTATACCCCATAGTAATGCACTAGTACATTTTATACTCCATAGTAATGCACTAGTACATTTTATACCCCATAGTAATGCACTACTACATTTTATACCCCATAGTAATGCACTAGTACAATTTATACCCCATAGTACTGCACTAGTACAATTTATACCCCATAGTACTGCACTAGTACATTTTATACCCCATAGTAATGCACTAGTACAATTTATACCCCATAGTAATGCACTAGTACATTTTATACCCCATAGTAATGCACTAGTACATTTTATACCCCATAGTAATGCACTAGTACATTTTATACCCCATAGTAATGCACTAGTACAATTTATACCCCATAGTAATGCACTAGTACATTTTATACCCCATAGTAATGCACTAGTACATTTTATACCCCATAGTAATGCACTAGTACAATTTATACCCCATAGTAATGCACCAGTACATTTTATACCCCATAGTAATGCACTAGTACATTTTATACCCCATAGTAATGCACTAGTACAATTTATACCCCATAGTAATGCACTAGTACATTTTAAACCCCATAGTAATGCACTAGTACATTTTATACCCCATAGTAATGCACTAGTACAATTTATACCCCATAGTAATGCACTAGTACATTTTATACCCCATAGTAATGCACTAGTACATTTTATACCCCATAGTAATGCACTAGTACAATTTATACCCCATAGTAATGCACTAGTACATTTTATACCTCATAGTAATGCACTAGTACAATTTATAACCCATAGTACTGCACTAGTACATTTTATACCCCACAGTAATGCAGTAGTACATTTTATACCCCACAGTAATGCACTAGTACATTTTATACCCCATAGTAATGCACTAGTACATTTTATACCCCATAGTAATGCACTAGTACATTTTATACCCCATAGTAATGCACTAGTACATTATATACCCCATAGTAATGCACTAGTACATTTTATACTCCATAGTAATGCACTAGTACATTTTATACCCCATAGTAATGCACTAGTACATTTTATACCCCATAGTAATGCACTAGTACAATTTATACCCCATAGTACTGCACTAGTACATTTTATACCCCATAGTAATGCACTAGTACATTTCATACCCCATAGTAATGTACTAGTACATTTTATACCCCATAGTAATGCACTAGTACAATTTATACCCCATAGTAATGCACTAGTACATTTTATACCCCATAGTAATACACTAGTACATTTTATACCCCATAGTAATGCACTAGTATATTTTATACCCCATACTGTAGTAATGCACAAGTACATTTTATACCCCATAGTAATACACTAGTACATTTTATACCCCATAGTAATACACTAGTACATTTTATACTCCATAGTAATACACTAGAACATTTTATACCCCATAGTAATGCAATAGTACATTTTATACCCCATAGTAATGCACTAGTATATTTTATACCCCATAGTAATGCACTAGTACATTTTATACCCCATAGTAATACACTAGTACATTTTATTCTCCATAGTAATGCACTAGTACATTTTATACTCCATAGTAATGCACTAGTACAATTTAAACCCCGTAGTAATGCACTAGTACATTTTATACCCCATAGTAATAACGAGTACATTTTATACCCCATACTGTAGTACTGCACTAGTACATTTTATACCCCATACTGTAGTACTGCACTTATACATTTTATACCCCATACTGTAGTACTGCACTAGTACATTTTATACCCCATAGTAATAACGAGTACATTTTATACCCCATAGTAATGCACTAGTACATTTTATACCCGATAGTAATGCACTAGTACATTTTATACCCCATAGTAATGCACTAGTACATTTTATACCCCATAGTAATACACTACTACATTTTATACCCCATACTGTAGTAATGCACTAGTGCATTTTATACCCCATACTGTAGTAATGCACTAGTACATTTTATACCCCATAGTAATAACGAGTACATTTTATACCCCATAGTAATGCACTAGTACATTTTATACCCCATACTGTAGTAATGCACTAGTGCATTTTATACCCCATACTGTAGTAATGCACTAGTACATTTTATACCCCATACTGTAGTACTGCACTAGTACATTTTGTACCCCATAGTAATGCACTAGTACATTTTATACCCCATAGTAATGCACTAGTACATTTTATACCCCATAGTAATGCACTAGTACATTTTATACCCCATACTGTAGTAATGCTCTAGTGCATTTTATACCCCATACTGTAGTAATGCACTAATACATTTTATACCCCATAGTAATAACGAGTACATTTTATACCCCATAGTAATGCACTAGTACATTTTATACCCCATACTGTAGTAATGCACTAGTGCATTTTATACCCGATACTGTAGTAATGCACTAGTACATTTTATACCCCAAAGTACTGCACTAGTACATTTTATACCCCAACGTACTGCACTACTACATTTTATACCCCATAGTAATGCACTAGTACAATTTATACCCCATAGTAATGCACTAGTACATTTTATACCCCATAGTAATGCACTAGTACATTTTATACCTCATAGTAATGCACTAGTACATTTTATACCCCATAGTAATGCACTAATACAATTTATACCCCATAGTAATGCACTAGTACATTTTATACCCCATAGTAATGCACTAGTACATTTTATACCCCATAGTAATGCACTAGTACATTTTATACCCCATAGTAATGCACTAGTACATTTTATACCCCATAGTACTGTACTAGTACATTTTATACCCCATAGTAATGCACTAATACATTTTATACCCCATAGTAATGCACTAGTACATTTTATACCCCATAGTAATGCACTAGTACAATTTATACCCCATAGTACTGCACTAGTACATTTTATACCCCATAGTAATGCACTAGTACATTTTATACCCCATAGTAATGCACTAGTACATTTTATACCCCATAGTAATGCACTAGTACATTTTTAACCCCATAGTACTGCACTAGTACATTTTATACCCCATAGTAATGCACTAGTACATTTTATACCCCATAGTAATAACGAGTACATTTTATATCCCATAGTAATGCACTAGTACATTTTATACTCCATAGTAATGCACTAGTACAATTTATACCCCATAGTACTGCACTAGTACATTTTATACCCCATAGTAATGCACTAGTACATTTTATACCCCATAGTAATGCACTAGTACATTTTATACCCCATAGTAATGCACTAGTACAAATTATACCCCATAGTACTGCACTAGTACATTTTATACCCCATAGTAATGCACTAGTACATTTTATACCCCATAGTAATGCACTAGTACATTTTATACCCCATAGTAATGCACTAGTACATTTTATACCCCATAGTAATGCACTTGTACATTTTATACCCCATAGTAATGCACTAGTACAATTTATACCCCATAGTACTGCACTAGTACATTTTATACTCCATAGTAATGCACTAGTACATTTTATACCCCATAGTAATGCACTAGTACATTTTATACCCCATAGTAATGCACTAGTACAATTTATACCCCATAGTACTGCACTAGTACATTTTATACCCCATAGTAATGCACTAGTACATTTTATACCCCATAGTAATGCACTAGTACATTTTATACCCCATAGTAATGCACTAGTACATTTTATACCCCATAGTAATAACGAGTACATTTTATATCCCATAGTAATGCACTAGTACATTTTATACCCCATAGTAATGCACTAGTACAATTTATACCCCATAGTACTGCACTAGTACATTTTATACCCCATAGTAATGCACTAGTACATTTTATACCCCATAGTAATGCACTAGTACATTTTATACCCCATAGTAATGCACTAGTACAAATTATACCCCATAGTACTGCACTAGTACATTTTATACCCCATAGTAATGCACTAGTACATTTTATACCCCATAGTAATGCACTAGTACATTTTATACCCCATAGTAATGCACTAGTACATTTTATACCCCATAGTAATGCACTTGTACATTTTATACCCCATAGTAATGCACTAGTACAATTTATACCCCATAGTACTGCACTAGTACATTTTATACTCCATAGTAATGCACTAGTACATTTTATACCCCATAGTAATGCACTAGTACATTTTATACCCCATAGTAATGCACTAGTACAATTTATACCCCATAGTACTGCACTAGTACATTTTATACCCCATAGTAATGCACTAGTACATTTTATACCCCATAGTAATGCACTAGTACATTTTATACCCCATAGTAATGCACTAGTACAATTTATACCCCATAGTAATGCACTAGTAAATTTTATACCCCATAGTAATGCACTAGTACATTTTATACCCCATAGTAATGCACTAGTACATTTTATACCCCATAGTAATGCACTAGTACAATTTATACCCCATAGTAATGCACTAGTACATTTTATACCCCATAGTAATGCACAAGTACATTTTATACCCCATAGAAATGCACTAGTACAATTTATACCCCATAGTAATGCACTAGTACATTTTATACCCCATAGTAATGCACTAGTACATTTTATACCCCATAGTAATGCACTAGTACATTTTATACCCCATAGTAATGCACTAGTACAATTTATACCCCATAGTACTGCACTAGTACATTTTATACCCCATAGCAATGCACTAGTACATTTTATACCCCATAGTAATGCACTAGTACATTTTATACCCCATCGTAATGCACTAGTACAAATTATATCCCATAGAACTGCACTAGTACATTTTATACCCCATAGTAATGCACTAGTACATTTTATACCCCATAGTAATGCACTAGTACATTTTATACCCCATAGTAATGCACTAGTACAATTTATACCCCATAGTACTGCACTAGTACATTTTATACCCCATAGTAATGCACTAGTACATTTTATACCCCATAGTAATGCACTAGTACATTTTATACCCCATAGTAATGCACTAGTACAATTTATACCCCATAGTAATGCACTAGTACATTTTATACCCCATAGTAATGCACTAGTACATTTTATACCCCATAGTAATGCACTAGTACATTTTATACCCCATAGTAATGCACTAGTACAATTTATACCCCATAGTAATGCACTAGTACATTTTATACCCCATAGTAATGCACTAGTACATTTTATACCCCATAGAAATGCACTAGAACAATTTATACCCCATAGTAATGCACTAGTACATTTTATACCCCATAGTAATGCACTAGTACATTTTATACCCCATAGTAATGCACTAGTACAATTTATACCCCATAGTACTGCACTAGTACATTTTATACCCCATAGTAATGCACTAGTACATTTTATACCCCATAGTACTGCACTAGTACATTTTATACCCCATAGTAATGCACTAGTACAATTTATTCCCCATAGTACTGCACTAGTACATTTTATACCCCATAGTAATGCACTAGTACATTTTATACCCCATAGTAATGCACAAGTACATTTTATACCCCATAGTACTGCACTAGTACATTTTATACCCCATAGTAATGCACTAGTACATTTTATAGTCCATAGTAATAACGAGTACATTTTATACCCCATAGTAATGCACTAGTACATTTTATACCCCATAGTAATGCACTAGTACATTTTATACCCTATAGTAATGCACTAGTACAATTTATACCCCATAGTACTGCACTAGTACATTTTATTCCCCATAGTAATGCACTAGTACATTTTATACCCCATAGTAATGCACTAGTACAATTTATAAACCATAGTACTGCACTAGTACATTTTATACCCCATAGTAATGCACTAGTACATTTTATACCCCATAGTAATGCACTAGTACATTTTATACCCCATATTAATGCACTGGTACATTTTATACCCCATAGTACTGCACTAGTACATTTTATACTCCATAGTAATGCACTAGTACATTTTATACCCCATAGTAATGCACTAGTACATTTTATACCCCATAGTAATACAATAGTACATTTTATACCCCATAGTAATGCACAAGTACATTTTATACCCCATAGTACTGCACTAGTACATTTTATACCCCATAGTAATGCACTAGTACATTTTATAGTCCATAGTAATAACGAGTACATTTTATACCCCATAGTAATGCACTAGTACATTTTATACCCCATAGTAATGCACTAGTACATTTTATACCCTATAGTAATGCACTAGTACAATTTATACCCCATAGTACTGCACTAGTACATTTTATTCCCCATAGTAATGCACTAGTACATTTTATACCCCATAGTAATGCACTAGTACATTTTATACCCCATAGTAATGCACTAGTACATTTTATACCCCATATTAATGCACTAGTACATTTTATACCCCATAGTACTGCACTAGTACATTTTATACCCCATAGTAATGCACTAGTACATTTTATACCCCATAGTAATGCACTAGTACATTTTATACCCCATAGTAATACAATAGTACATTTTATACTCCATAGTAATAACGAGTACATTTTATACCCCATAGTAATGCACTAGTACAATTTATACCCCATAGTACTGCACTAGTACATTTTATACCCCATAGTAATGCACTAGTACAATTTATACCCCATAGGACTGCACTAGTACATTTTATACCCCATAGTAATGCAGTAGTACATTTTATACCCCACAGTAATGCACTAGTACATTTTATACCCCATAGTAATGCACTAGTACATTTTATACTCCATAGTAATGCACTAGTACATTTTATACCCCATAGTAATGCACTAGTACATTTTATACTCCATAGTAATGCACTAGTACATTTTATACCCCATAGTAATGCACTAGTACATTTTATACTCCATAGTAATGCACTAGTACAATTTATACCCCATAGTACTGCACTAGTACAATTTATACCCCATAGTACTGCACTAGTACATTTTATACCCCATAGTAATGCACTAGTACATTTTATACCCCATAGTAATGCACTAGTACATTTTATACCCCATAGTAATGCACTAGTACATTTTATACCCCATAGTAATGCACTAGTACATTTTATACCCCATAGTAATGCACTAGTACATTTTATACCCCATAGTAATGCACTAGTACATTTTATACCCCATAGTAATGCACTAGTACATTTTATACCCCATAGTAATGCACTAGTACAATTTATACCCCATAGTAATGCACTAGTACATTTTATACCCCATAGTAATGCACTAGTACTTTTTATACCCCATAGTAATGCACTAGTACAATTTATACCCCATAGTAATGCACTAGTACATTTTATACCCCATAGTAATGCACTAGTTCATTTTATACCCCATAGTAATGCACTAGTACAATTTATACCCCATAGTAATGCACTAGTACAATTTATACCCCATAGTAATGCACTAGTACAATTTATACCCCATAGTAATGCACTAGTACAATTTATACCCCATAGTACTGCACTAGTACATTTTATACTCCATAGTAATGCACTAGTACATTTTATACCCCATAGTAATGCACTAGTACATTTTATACCCCATAGTAATGCACTAGTACATTTTATACCCCATAGTAATGCACTAGTACATTTTATACCCGATAGTAATGCACTAGTACAATTTATAACCCATAGTAATGCACTAGTACATTTTATACCCCATAGAAATGCACTAGTACATTTTATACCCCATAGTAAAGCACTAGTACAATTTATACCCCATAGTACTGCACTAGTACATTTTATACCCCATAGTAATGCACTAGTACATTTTATACCCCATAGTAATGCACTAGTACATTTTATACCCCATAGTAATGCACTAGTACATTTTATACCCCATAGTAATGCACTAGTACATTTTATACCCCATAGTAATGCACTAGTACATTTTATACCCCATAGTACTGCACTAGTACATTTTATACCCCATAGTACTGCACTAGTACATTTTATACCCCATAGTAATGCACTAGTACATTTTATACCCCATAGTAATACACTAGTACATTTTATACTCCATAGTAATAACGAGTACATTTTATACCCCTTAGTAATGCACTAGTACAATTTATACCCCATAGTACTGCACTAGTACATTTTATACCTCATAGTAATGCACTAGTACAATTTATACCCCATAGTAATGCACTAGTATATTTTATACCCCACAGTAATGCAGTAGTACATTTTATACCCCACAGTAATGCACTAGTACATTTTATACCCCATAGTAATGCACTAGTACATTTTATACCCCATAGTAATGCACTAGTACATTTTATACCCCATAGTAATGCACTAGTACATTTTATACCCCATAGTAATGCACTAGTACATTTTATACTCCATAGTAATGCACTAGTACATTTTATACCCCATAGTAATGCACTAGTACATTTTATACCCCATAGTAATGCACTAGTACAATTTATACCCCATAGTACTGCACTAGTACATTTTATACCCCATAGTAATGCACTAGTACATTTTATACCCCATAGTAATGCACTAGTACATTTTATACCCCATAGTAATGCACTAGTACATTTTATACCCCATAGTAATGCACTAGTATATTTTGTACCCCATACTGTAGTAATGCACTAGTACATTTTATACCCCATAGTAATACACTAGTACATTTTATACCCCATAGTAATGCACTAGTATATTTTATACCCCATACTGTAGTAATGCACAAGTACATTTTATACCCCATAGTAATACACTAGTACATTTTATACCCCATAGTAATACACTAGTACATTTTATACCCCATAGTAATACACTAGTACATTTTATACTCCATAGTAATACACTAGTACATTTTATACCCCATAGTAATGCAATAGTACATTTTATACCCCATAGTAATGCACTAGTATATTTTATACCCCATAGTAATGCACTAGTACATTTTATACCCCATAGTAATACACTAGTACATTTTATTCTCCATAGTAATGCACTAGTACATTTTATACTCCATAGTAAAGCACTAGTACAATTTAAACCCCGTAGTAATGCACTAGTACATTTTATACCCCATAGTAATAACGAGTACATTTTATACCCCATAGTAATGCACTAGTACATTTTATACCCCATAGTAATGCACTAGTACATTTTATACCCCATACTGTAGTAATGCACTAGTACATTTTATACCCCATAGTAATGCACTAGTACATTTTATACCCCATACTGTAGTAATGCACTAGTACATTTTATACCCCATACTGTAGTACTGCACTTATACATTTTATACCCCATACTGTAGTACTGCACTAGTACATTTTATACCCCATAGTAATAACGAGTACATTTTATACCCCATAGTAATGCACTAGTACATTTTATACCCAATAGTAATGCACAAGTACATTTTATACCCCATAGTAATGCACTAGTACATTTTATACCCCATAGTAATACACTACTACATTTTATACCCCATACTGTAGTAATGCACTAGTGCATTTTATACCCCATACTGTAGTAATGCACTAGTACATTTTATACCCCATAGTAATGCACTAGTACATTTTATACCCCATAGTAATGCACTAGTACAATTTATACCCCATAGTACTGCACTAGTACATTTTATACCCCATAGTAATGCACTAGTACATTTTATACCCCATAGTAATGCACTAGTACATTTTATACCCCATAGTAATGCACTAGTACAAATTATACCCCATAGTACTGCACTAGTACATTTTATACCCCATAGTAATGCACTAGTACATTTTATACCCCATAGTAATGCACTAGTACATTTTATACCCCATAGTAATGCACTAGTACATTTTATACCCCATAGTAATGCACTTGTACATTTTATACCCCATAGTAATGCACTAGTACAATTTATACCCCATAGTACTGCACTAGTACATTTTATACCCCATAGTAATGCACTAGTACATTTTATACCCCATAGTAATGCACTAGTACATTTTATACCCCATAGTAATGCACTAGTACAATTTATACCCCATAGTACTGCACTAGTACATTTTATACCCCATAGTAATGCACTAGTACATTTTATACCCCATAGTAATGCACTAGTACATTTTATACCCCATAGTAATGCACCAGTACATTTTATACCCCATAGTACTGCACCAGTACATTTTATACCCCATAGTAATGCACTAGTACATTTTATACCCCATAGTAATGCACTAGTACATTTTATACCCCATAGTAATGCACTAGTACATTTTATACCCCATAGTAATGCACTAGTACATTTTATACCCCATAGAAATGCACTAGTACAATTTATACCCATAGTACTGCACTAGTACATTTTATACCCCACAGTAATGCAGTAGTACATTTTATACCCCACAGTAATGCACTAGTACATTTTATACCCCATAGTAATGCACTAGTACATTTTATACCCCATAGTAATGCACTAGTACATTTTATACCCCATAGTAATGCACTAGTACATTTTATACCCCATAGTAATGCACTAGTACATTTTATACCCCATAGTAATGCACTAGTAAATTTTGTACCCCATACTGTAGTAATGCACTAGTACATTTTATACCCCATAGTAATACACTAGTACATTTTATACCCCATAGTAATGCACTAGTATATTTTATACCCCATACTGTAGTAATGCACAAATACATTTTATACCCCATAGTAATACACTAGTACATTTTATACCCCATAGTAATACACTAGTACATTTTATACCCCATAGTAATACACTAGTACATTTTATACTCCATAGTAATACACTAGTACATTTTATACCCCATAGTAATGCAATAGTACATTTTATACCCCATAGTAATGCACTAGTATATTTTATACCCCATAGTAATACACTAGTACATTTTATACCCCATAGTAATACACTAGTACATTTTATACTCCATAGTAATGCACTAGTACATTTTATACTCCATAGTAATGCACTAGTACATTTTATACTCCATAGTAATGCACTAGTACAATTTAAACCCCATAGTAATGCACTAGTACATTTTATACCCCATAGAAATAACGAGTACATTTTATACCCCATAGTAATGCACTAGTACATTTTATTCCCCATAGTAATGCACTAGTACATTTTATACCCCATACTGTAGTAATGCACTAGTACATATTATACCCCATACTGTAGTACTGCACTAGTACATTTTATACCCCATACTGTAGTACTGCACTAGTACATTTTATACCCCATACTGTAGTACTGCACTTATACATTTTATACCCCATAGTAATGCACTAGTACATTTTATACCCCATAGTAATGCACTAGTACATTTTATACCCCATAGTAATACACTACTACATTTTATACCCCATACTGTAGTAATGCACTAGTGCATTTTATACCCCATACTGTAGTAATGCACTAGTACATTTTATACCCCATAATAATAACGAGTACATTTTATACCCCATAGTAAAGCACTAGAACATTTTATACCCCATACTGTAGTAATGCACTAGTGCATTTTATAACCAATACTGTAGTAATGAACTAGTACATTTTATACCCGGTACTGTAGTACTGCACTAGTACATTTTATACCCCATAGTAATGCACTAGTACATTTTATACCCCATAGTAATGCACTAGTACATTTTATACCCCATAGTAATGCACTAGTACATTTTATACCCCATACTGTAGTAATGCACTAGTGCATTTTATACCCCATACTGTAGTAATACACTAGTACATTTTATACCCCATAGTAATAACGAGTACATTTTATACCCCATAGTAATGCATTAGTGCATTTTATACCCGATACTGTAGTAATGCTCTAGTACATTTTATACCCCAAAGTACTGCACTAGTACATTTTATACCCCATAGTACTGCATTAGTACATTTTATACCCCATAGTAATGCACTAGTACAATTTATACCTCATAGTACTGCACTAGTACATTTTATACCCCACAGTAATGCAGTAGTACATTTTATACCCCACAGTAATGCACTAGTACATTTTATACCCGATAGTAATGCACTAGTACATTTTATACTCCATAGTAATGCACTAGTACATTTTATACCCCATAGTAATGCACTAGTACATTTTATACCCCATAGTAATGCACTAGTACATTTTATACCCCATAGTAATGCACTAGTACATTTTATACCCCATAGTAATGCACTAGTACAATTTATACCCCATAGTAATGCACTAGTACATTTTATACCCCATAGTAATGCACTAGTACATTTTATACCCCATAGTAATGCACTAGTACATTTTATACCCCATAGTAATGCACTAGTACATTTTATACCCCATAGTAATGCACTAGTACATTTTATACCCCATAGTAATGCACTAGTAGATTTTATACCCCATAGTAATGCACTAGTACATTTTATACCCCATAGTAATGCACTAGTACATTTTATACCCCATAGTAATGCACTAGTAGATTTTATACCCCATAGTAATGCACTAGTACATTTTATACCCCATAGTAATGCACTAGTAGATTTTATACCCCATAGTAATGCACTAGTACATTTTATACCCCATAGTAATGCACTAGTACATTTTATACCCCATAGTAATGCACTAGTACATTTTATACCCCATAGTAATGCACTAGTACATTTTATACCCCATAGTAATGCACTAGTACAATTTATACCTTATAGTAAAGCACTAGTACATTTTATACCCCATAGTAATGCACTAGTACATTTTATACCCCATAGTAATGCACTAGTACAATTTATACCCCATAGTACTGCACTAGTACATTTTATACCCCATAGTAATGCACTAGTACATTTTATACCCCATAGAAATGCACTAGTACATTTTATACCCCATAGTAATGCACTAGTACAATTTATACCCCATAGTACTGCACTAGTACATTTTATACCCCATAGTAATGCACTAGTACATTTTATACCCCATAGTAATGCACTAGTACATTTTATACCCCATAGTAATGCACTAGTACATTTTATACCCCATAGTACTGCACTAGTACATTTTTTACCCCAAATTAATGCACTAGTACATTTTATACTCCATAGTAATAACGAGTACATTTTATACCCCATAGTAATGCACTAGTACATTTTATACCCCATAGTAATGCACTAGTACATTTTATACCCCATAGTAATGCAATAGTTCAATTTATACCCCATAGTACTGCACTAGTACATTTTATACCCCATAGTAATGCACTAGTACATTTTATACCCCATAGTAATGCACTAGTACATTTTATACCCCATAGTAATGCGCTAGAACAATTTATACCCCATAGTACTGCACTAGTACATTTTATACCCCATAGTAATGCACTAGTACATTTTATACCCCATAGTAATGCACTAGTACATTTTATACCCCATAGTAATGCACTAGTATATTTTATACCCCATAGTACTGCACTAGTACATTTTATACCCCATAGTACTGCACTAGTACATTTTAAACTCCATAGTAATAACGAGTACATTTTATACCCCATAGTAATGCACTAGTACAATTTATACCCCATAGTACTGCACTAGTACATTTTATACCCCATAGTAATGCACTAGTACATTTTATACCCCATAGTAATGCACTAGTACATTTTATACCCCATAGTAATGCATTAGTACATTTTATACCCCATAGTAATGCACTAGTATATTTTGTACCCCATACTGTAGTAATGCACTAGTACATTTTATACCCCATAGTAATACACTAGTACATTTTATACCCCATAGTAATGCACTAGTATATTTTATACCCCCTACTGTAGTAATGCACAAGTACATTTTATACCCCATAGTAATACACTAGTACATTTTATACCCCATAGTAATACACTAGTACATTTTATACCCCATAGTAATACACTAGTACATTTTATACTCCATAGTAATACACTAGTACATTTTATACCCCATAGTAATGCAATAGTACATTTTATACCCCATAGTAATGCACTAGTATATTTTATACCCCATAGTAATACACTAGGACATTTTATACCCCATAGTAATACACTAGTACATTTTATACTCCATAGTAATGCACTAGTACATTTTATACTCCATAGTAAAGCACTAGTACAATTTAAACCCCATAGTAATGCACTAGTACATTTTATACCCCATAGTAATAACGAGTACATTTTATACCCCATAGTAATGCACTAGTACATTTTATACCCCATAGTAATGCACTAGTACATTTTATACCCCATACTGTAGTAATGCACTAGTACATTTTATACCCCATACTGTAGTACTGCACTAGTACATTTTATACCCAATACTGTAGTACTGCACTAGTACATTTTATACCCCATACTGTAGTACTGCACTTATACATTTTATACCCCATACTGTAGTACTGCACTAGTACATTTTATACCCCATAGTAATAACGAGTACATTTTATACCCCATAGTAATGCACTAGTACATTTTATACCCCATAGTAATGCACTAGTACATTTTATACCCCATAGTAATACACTAGTACATTTTATACCCCATACTGTAGTAATGCACTAGTGCATTTTATACCCCATACTGTAGTAATGCACTAGTACATTTTATACCCCATAATTATAACGAGTACATTTTATACCCCATAGTAATGCACTAGTACATTTTATACCCCATACTGTAGTAATGCACTAGTGCATTTTATACCCCATACTGTAGTAATGCACTAGTACATTTTATACCCCATACTGTAGTACTGCACTAGTACATTTTATACCCCATAGTAATGCACTAGTACATTTTATACCCCATAGTAATGCACTAGTACATTTTATACCCCATAGTAATGCACTAGTACATTTTATACCCCATACTGTAGTAATGCACTAGTGCATTTTATACCCCATACTGTAGTAATGCACTAGTACATTTTATACCCCATAGTAATAACGAGTACATTTTATACCCCATAGTAATGCACTAGTACATTTTATACCCCATACTGTAGTAATGCACTAGTGCATTTTATACCCGATACTGTAGTAATGCACTAGTACATTTTATACCCCAAAGTACTGCACTAGTACATTTTATACCCCAAAGTACTGCACTACTACATTTTATACCCCATAGTAATGCACTAGTACAATTTATTTCCCATAGTAATGCACTAGTACATTTTATACCCCATAGTAATGCACTAGTACATTTTATACCCCTTAGTAATGCACTAGTACATTTTATACCCCATAGTAATGCACTAGTACATTTTATACCCCATAGTAATGCACTAATACAATTTATACCCCATAGTAATGCACTAGTACATTTTATACCCCATAGTAATGCACTAGTACATTTTATACCCCATAGTAATGCACTTGTACATTTTATACCCCATAGTAATGCACTAGTACATTTTATACCCCATACTAACGCACTAGTACAATTTATACCCCATAGTACTGCACTAGTACATTTTACACCCCATAGTAATGCACTAGTACATTTTATACCCCATAGTAATGCACTAGTACATTTTATACCCCATAGTAATGCACTAGTACAATTTATTCCCCATAGTACTGCAGTAGTACATTTTATACCCCATAGTAATGCACTAGTACATTTTATACCCCTTAGTAATGCACTAGTACATTTTATACCCCATAGTAATGCACTAGTACATTTTATACCCCATAGTACTGCACTAGTACATTTTATACCCCATAGTAATGCACTAGTACATTTTATACCCCATAGTAATAACGAGTACATTTTATTCCCCATAGTAATGCACTAGTACATTTTATACCCCATAGTAATGCACTAGTACATTTTATACCCCATAGTAATGCACTAGTACAATTTATACCCCATAGTACTGCACTAGTACATTTTATACCCCATAGTAATGCACTAGTACATTTTATACCCCATAGTAATGCACTAGTACATTTTATACCCCATAGTAATGCACTAGTACAATTTATACCCCATAGTACTGCACTAGTACATTTTATACCCCATAGTATTGCACTCGTACATTTTATAACCCATAGTAATGCACTAGTACATTTTATACCCCATAGTAATGCACTAGTACATTTTATACCCCATAGTAATGCACTAGTACATTTTATACCCCACAGTAATGCACTAGTACAATTTATACCCCATAGTAATGCACTAGTACATTTTATACCCCATAGTACTGCTCTAGTACATTTTATACCCCATAGTACTGCACTAGTACATTTTATACCCCATAGTAATGCACTAGTACATTTTATACCCTATAGTAATGCACTAGTACATTTTATACTCCATAGTAATAACGAGTACATTTTATACCCCATAGTAATGCACTAGTACAATTTATACCCCATAGTACTGCACTAGTACATTTTATACCCCATAGTAATGCACTAGTACAATTTATACCCCATAGTACTGCACTAGTACATTTTATACCCCACAGTAATGCAGTAGTACATTTTATACCCCACAGTAATGCACTAGTACATTTTATACCCCATACTAATGCACTAGTACATTTTATACCCCATAGTAATGCACTAGTACATTTTATACCCCATAGTAATGCACTAGTACATTTTATACTCCATAGTAATGCACTAGTACATTTTATACCCCATAGTAAAGCACTAGTACATTTTATACCCCATAGTAATGCACTAGTACAATTTATACCCCATAGTACTGCACTAGTACATTTTATACCCCATAGTAATGCACTAGTACATTTTATACCCCATAGTAATGCACTAGTACATTTTATACCCCATAGTAATGCACTAGTACATTTTATACCCCATAGTAATGCACTAGTATATTTTGTACCCCATACTGTAGTAATGCACTAGTACATTTTATACCCCATAGTAATACACTAGTACATTTTATACCCCATAGTAATGCACTAGTATATTTTATACCCCATACTGTAGTAATGCACAAGTACATTTTATACCCCATAGTAATACACTAGTACATTTTATACCCCATAGTAATACACTAGTACATTTTATACCCCATAGTAATACACTAGTACATTTTATACTCCATAGTAATACACTAGTACATTTTATACCCCATAGTAATGCAATAGTACATATTATACCCCATAGTAATGCACTAGTATATTTTATACTCCATAGTAATGCACTAGTACATTTTATACTCCATAGTAATGCACTAGTACAATTTAAACCCCATAGTAATGCACTAGTACATTTTTTACCCCATAGTAATAACGAGTACATTTTATACCCCATAGTAATGCACTAGTACATTTTATACCCCATAGTAATGCACTAGTACATTTTATACCCCATACTGTAGTAATGCACTAGTACATTTTATACCCCATACTGTAGTACTGCACTAGTACATTTTATACCCCATACTGTAGTACTGCACTAGTACATTTTATACCCCATACTGTAGTACTGCACTTATACATTTTATACCCCATACTGTAGTACTGCACTAGTACATTTTATACCCCATAGTAATAACGAGTACATTTTATACCCCATAGTAATGCACTAGTACATTTTATACCCCATAGTAATGCACTAGTACATTTTATACCCTATAGTAATGCACTAGTACATTTTATACCCCATAGTAATACACTACTACATTTTATACCCCATACTGTAGTAATGCACTAGTACATTTTATACCCCATAGTAATAACAAGTACATTTTATACCCCATAGTAATGCACTAGTACATTTTATACCCCATACTGTAGTAATGCACTAGTGCATTTTATACCCCATACTGTAGTAATGCACTAGTACATTTTATACCCCATCCTGTAGTACTGCACTAGTACATTTTATACCCCATAGTAATGCACTAGTACATTTTATACCCAATAGTAATGCACTAGTACATTTTATACCCCATAGTAATGCACTAGTGCATTTTATACCCCATACTGTTGTAATGCACTAGTACATTTTATACCCCATAGTAATAACGAGTACATTTTATACCCCATAGTAATGCACTAGTACATTTTATACCCCAAAGTACTGCACTAGTACATTTTATACCCCAAAGTACTGCACTACTACATTTTATACCCCATAGTAATGCACTAGTACAATTTATACCCCATAGTAATGCACTAGTACATTTTATACCCCATAGTAATGCACTAGTACATTTTATACCCCATAGTAATGCACTAGTACATTTTATACCCCATAGTAATGCACTAGTACATTTTATACCCCATAGTAATGCACTAATACAATTTATACCCCATAGTAATGCACTAGTACATTTTATACCCCATAGTAATGCACTAGTACATTCTATACCCCATAGTAATGCACTTGTACATTTTATACCCCATAGTAATGCACTAGTACATTTTATACCCCATAGTAATGCACTAGTACAATTTATACCCCATAGTACTGCACTAGTACATTTTATACCCCATAGTAATGCACTAGTACATTTTATACCCCATAGTAATGCACTAGTACATTTTATACCCCATAGTAATGCACTAGTACAATTTATACCCCATAGTACTGCACTAGTACATTTTATACCCCATAGTAATGCACTAGTACATTTTATACCCCATAGTAATGCACTAGTACATTTTATACCCCATAGTAATGCACTAGTACATTTTATACCCCATAGTACTGCACTAGTACATTTTATACCCCATAGTACTGCACTAGTACATTTTATACCCCATAGTAATGCACTAGTACATTTTATACTCCATAGTAATAACGAGTACATTTTATACCCCATAGTAATGCACTAGTACATTTTATACCCCATAGTAATGCACTAGTACATTTTATACCCCATAGTAATGCACTAGTACAATTTATACCCCATAGTACTGCACTAGTACATTTTATACCCCATAGTAATGCACTAGTACATTTTATACCCCATAGTAATGCACTAGTACATTTTATACCCCATAGTAATGCACTAGTACATTTTATACCCCATAGTACTGCACTAGTACATTTTTTACCCCAAATTAATGCACTAGTACATTTTATACTCCATAGTAATAACGAGTACATTTTATACCCCATAGTAATGCACTAGTACATTTTATACCCCATAGTAATGCACTAGTACATTTTATACCCCATAGTAATGCAATAGTTCAATTTATACCCCATAGTACTGCACTAGTACATTTTATACCCCATAGTAATGCACTAGTACATTTTATACCCCATAGTAATGCACTAGTACATTTTATACCCCATAGTAATGCGCTAGAACAATTTATACCCCATAGTACTGCACTAGTACATTTTATACCCCATAGTAATGCACTAGTACATTTTATACCCCATAGTAATGCACTAGTACATTTTATACCCCATAGTAATGCACTAGTATATTTTATTCCCCATAGTACTGCACTAGTACATTTTATACCCCATAGTACTGCACTAGTACATTTTAAACTCCATAGTAATAACGAGTACATTTTATACCCCATAGTAATGCACTAGTACAATTTATACCCCATAGTACTGCACTAGTACATTTTATACCCCATAGTAATGCACTAGTACTTTTTATACCCCATAGTAATGCACTAGTACATTTTATACCCCATAGTAATGCATTAGTACATTTTATACCCCATAGTAATGCACTAGTATATTTTGTACCCCATACTGTAGTAATGCACTAGTACATTTTATACCCCATAGTAATACACTAGTACATTTTATACCCCATAGTAATGCACTAGTATATTTTATACCCCCTACTGTAGTAATGCACAAGTACATTTTATACCCCATAGTAATACACTAGTACATTTTATACCCCATAGTAATACACTAGTACATTTTATACCCCATAGTAATACACTAGTACATTTTATACTCCATAGTAATACACTAGTACATTTTATACCCCATAGTAATGCAATAGTACATTTTATACCCCATAGTAATGCACTAGTATATTTTATACCCCATAGTAATACACTAGGACATTTTATACCCCATAGTAATACACTAGTACATTTTATACTCCATAGTAATGCACTAGTACATTTTATACTCCATAGTAAAGCACTAGTACAATTTAAACCCCATAGTAATGCACTAGTACATTTTATACCCCATAGTAATAACGAGTACATTTTATACCCCATAGTAATGCACTAGTACATTTTATACCCCATAGTAATGCACTAGTACATTTTATACCCCATAGTAATGCACTAGTAGATTTTATACCCCATAGTAATGCACTAGTACATTTTATACCCCATAGTAATGCACTAGTACATTTTATACCCCATAGTAATGCACTAGTAGATTTTATACCCCATAGTAATGCACTAGTACATTTTATACCCCATAGTAATGCACTAGTACATTTTATACCCCATAGTAATGCACTAGTACATTTTATACCCCATAGTAATGCACTAGTAGATTTTATACCCCATAGTAATGCACTAGTACATTTTATACCCCATAGTAATGCACTAGTACAATTTATACCTTATAGTAAAGCACTAGTACATTTTATACCCCATAGTAATGCACTAGTACATTTTATACCCCATAGTAATGCACTAGTACAATTTATACCCCATAGTACTGCACTAGTACATTTTATACCCCATAGTAATGCACTAGTACATTTTATACCCCATAGAAATGCACTAGTACATTTTATACCCCATAGTAATGCACTAGTACAATTTATACCCCATAGTACTGCACTAGTACATTTTATACCCCATAGTAATGCACTAGTACATTTTATACCCCATAGTAATGCACTAGTACATTTTATACCCCATAGTAATGCACTAGTACATTTTATACCCCATAGTACTGCACTAGTACATTTTTTACCCCAAATTAATGCACTAGTACATTTTATACTCCATAGTAATAACGAGTACATTTTATACCCCATAGTAATGCACTAGTACATTTTATACCCCATAGTAATGCACTAGTACATTTTATACCCCATAGTAATGCAATAGTTCAATTTATACCCCATAGTACTGCACTAGTACATTTTATACCCCATAGTAATGCACTAGTACATTTTATACCCCATAGTAATGCACTAGTACATTTTATACCCCATAGTAATGCGCTAGAACAATTTATACCCCATAGTACTGCACTAGTACATTTTATACCCCATAGTAATGCACTAGTACATTTTATACCCCATAGTAATGCACTAGTACATTTTATACCCCATAGTAATGCACTAGTATATTTTATACCCCATAGTACTGCACTAGTACATTTTATACCCCATAGTACTGCACTAGTACATTTTAAACTCCATAGTAATAACGAGTACATTTTATACCCCATAGTAATGCACTAGTACAATTTATACCCCATAGTACTGCACTAGTACATTTTATACCCCATAGTAATGCACTAGTACATTTTGTACCCCATAGTAATGCACTAGTACATTTTATACCCCATAGTAATGCATTAGTACATTTTATACCCCATAGTAATGCACTAGTATATTTTGTACCCCATACTGTAGTAATGCACTAGTACATTTTATACCCCATAGTAATACACTAGTACATTTTATACCCCATAGTAATGCACTAGTATATTTTATACCCCCTACTGTAGTAATGCACAAGTACATTTTATACCCCATAGTAATACACTAGTACATTTTATACCCCATAGTAATACACTAGTACATTTTATACCCCATAGTAATACACTAGTACATTTTATACTCCATAGTAATACACTAGTACATTTTATACCCCATAGTAATGCAATAGTACATTTTATACCCCATAGTAATGCACTAGTATATTATATACCCCATAGTAATACACTAGGACATTTTATACCCCATAGTAATACACTAGTACATTTTATACTCCATAGTAATGCACTAGTACATTTTATACTCCATAGTAAAGCACTAGTACAATTTAAACCCCATAGTAATGCACTAGTACATTTTATACCCCATAGTAATAACGAGTACATTTTATACCCCATAGTAATGCACTAGTACATTTTATACCCCATAGTAATGCACTAGTACATTTTATACCCCATACTGTAGTAATGCACTAGTACATTTTATACCCCATACTGTAGTACTGCACTAGTACATTTTATACCCAATACTGTAGTACTGCACTAGTACATTTTATACCCCATACTGTAGTACTGCACTTATACATTTTATACCCCATACTGTAGTACTGCACTAGTACATTTTATACCCCATAGTAATAACGAGTACATTTTATACCCCATAGTAATGCACTAGTACATTTTATACCCCATAGTAATGCACTAGTACATTTTATACCCCATAGTAATACACTAGTACATTTTATACCCCATACTGTAGTAATGCACTAGTGCATTTTATACCCCATACTGTAGTAATGCACTAGTACATTTTATACCCCATAATTATAACGAGTACATTTTATACCCCATAGTAATGCACTAGTACATTTTATACCCCATACTGTAGTAATGCACTAGTGCATTTTATACCCCATACTGTAGTAATGCACTAGTACATTTTATACCCCATACTGTAGTACTGCACTAGTACATTTTATACCCCATAGTAATGCACTAGTACATTTTATACCCCATAGTAATGCACTAGTACATTTTATACCCCATAGTAATGCACTAGTACATTTTATACCCCATACTGTAGTAATGCACTAGTGCATTTTATACCCCATACTGTAGTAATGCACTAGTACATTTTATACCCCATAGTAATAACGAGTACATTTTATACCCCATAGTAATGCACTAGTACATTTTATACCCCATACTGTAGTAATGCACTAGTGCATTTTATACCCGATACTGTAGTAATGCACTAGTACATTTTATACCCCAAAGTACTGCACTAGTACATTTTATACCCCAAAGTACTGCACTACTACATTTTATACCCCATAGTAATGCACTAGTACAATTTATTTCCCATAGTAATGCACTAGTACATTTTATACCCCATAGTAATGCACTAGTACATTTTATACCCCTTAGTAATGCACTAGTACATTTTATACCCCATAGTAATGCACTAGTACATTTTATACCCCATAGTAATGCACTAATACAATTTATACCCCATAGTAATGCACTAGTACATTTTATACCCCATAGTAATGCACTAGTACATTTTATACCCCATAGTAATGCACTTGTACATTTTATACCCCATAGTAATGCACTAGTACATTTTATACCCCATACTAATGCACTAGTACAATTTATACCCCATAGTACTGCACTATTACATTTTACACCCCATAGTAATGCACTAGTACATTTTATACCCCATAGTAATGCACTAGTACATTTTATACCCCATAGTAATGCACTAGTACAATTTATTCCCCATAGTACTGCAGTAGTACATTTTATACCCCATAGTAATGCACTAGTACATTTTATACCCCTTAGTAATGCACTAGTACATTTTATACCCCATAGTAATGCACTAGTACATTTTATACCCCATAGTACTGCACTAGTACATTTTATACCCCATAGTAATGCACTAGTACATTTTATACCCCATAGTAATAACGAGTACATTTTATTCCCCATAGTAATGCACTAGTACATTTTATACCCCATAGTAATGCACTAGTACATTTTATACCCCATAGTAATGCACTAGTACAATTTATACCCCATAGTACTGCACTAGTACATTTTATACCCCATAGTAATGCACTAGTACATTTTATACCCCATAGTAATGCACTAGTACATTTTATACCCCATAGTAATGCACTAGTACAATTTATACCCCATAGTACTGCACTAGTACATTTTATACCCCATAGTATTGCACTCGTACATTTTATAACCCATAGTAATGCACTAGTACATTTTATACCCCATAGTAATGCACTAGTACATTTTATACCCCATAGTAATGCACTAGTACATTTTATACCCCATAGTAATGCACTAGTACAATTTATACCCCATAGTAATGCACTAGTACATTTTATACCCCATAGTACTGCTCTAGTACATTTTATACCCCATAGTACTGCACTAGTACATTTTATACCCCATAGTAATGCACTAGTACATTTTATACCCTATAGTAATGCACTAGTACATTTTATACTCCATAGTAATAACGAGTACATTTTATACCCCATAGTAATGCACTAGTACATTTTATACCCCATAGTAATGCACTAGTATATTTTGTACCCCATACTGTAGTAATGCACTAGTACATTTTATACCCCATAGTAATACACTAGTACATTTTATACCCCATAGTAATGCACTAGTATATTTTATACCCCATACTGTAGTAATGCACAAGTACATTTTATACCCCATAGTAATACACTAGTACATTTTATACCCCATAGTAATACACTAGTACATTTTATACCCCATAGTAATACACTAGTACATTTTATACTCCATAGTAATACACTAGTACATTTTATACCCCATAGTAATGCAATAGTACATTTTATACCCCATAGTAATGCACTAGTATATTTTATACTCCATAGTAATGCACTAGTACATTTTATACTCCATAGTAATGCACTAGTACAATTTAAACCCCATAGTAATGCACTAGTACATTTTTTACCCCATAGTAATAACGAGTACATTTTATACCCCATAGTAATGCACTAGTACATTTTATACCCCATAGTAATGCACTAGTACATTTTATACCCCATACTGTAGTAATGCACTAGTACATTTTATACCCCATACTGTAGTACTGCACTAGTACATTTTATACCCCATACTGTAGTACTGCACTAGTACATTTTATACCCCATACTGTAGTACTGCACTTATACATTTTATACCCCATACTGTAGTACTGCACTAGTACATTTTATACCCCATAGTAATAACGAGTACATTTTATACCCCATAGTAATGCACTAGTACATTTTATACCCCATAGTAATGCACTAGTACATTTTATACCCTATAGTAATGCACTAGTACATTTTATACCCCATAGTAATACACTACTACATTTTATACCCCATACTGTAGTAATGCACTAGTACATTTTATACCCCATAGTAATAACAAGTACATTTTATACCCCATAGTAATGCACTAGTACATTTTATACCCCATACTGTAGTAATGCACTAGTGCATTTTATACCCCATACTGTAGTAATGCACTAGTACATTTTATACCCCATACTGTAGTACTGCACTAGTACATTTTATACCCCATAGTAATGCACTAGTACATTTTATACCCAATAGTAATGCACTAGTACATTTTATACCCCATAGTAATGCACTAGTACATTTTATACTCCATAGTAATGCACTAGTACAATTTAAACCCCATAGTAATGCACTAGTACATTTTTTACCCCATAGTAATAACGAGTACATTTTATACCCCATAGTAATGCACTAGTACATTTTATACCCCATAGTAATGCACTAGTACAATTTATACCCCATAGTACTGCACTAGTACATTTTATACCCCATAGTAATGCACTAGTACATTTTATACCCCATAGTAATGCACTAGTACATTTTATACCCCATAGTAATGCACTAGTACAATTTATACCCCATAGTACTGCACTAGTACATTTTATACCCCATAGTATTGCACTCGTACATTTTATAACCCATAGTAATGCACTAGTACATTTTATACCCCATAGTAATGCACTAGTACATTTTATACCCCATAGTAATGCACTAGTACATTTTATACCCCATAGTAATGCACTAGTACAATTTATACCCCATAGTAATGCACTAGTACATTTTATACCCCATAGTACTGCTCTAGTACATTTTATACCCCATAGTACTGCACTAGTACATTTTATACCCCATAGTAATGCACTAGTACATTTTATACCCTATAGTAATGCACTAGTACATTTTATACTCCATAGTAATAACGAGTACATTTTATACCCCATAGTAATGCACTAGTACAATTTATACCCCATAGTACTGCACTAGTACATTTTATACCCCACAGTAATGCAGTAGTACATTTTATACCCCACAGTAATGCACTAGTACATTTTATACCCCATACTAATGCACTAGTACATTTTATACCCCATAGTAATGCACTAGTACATTTTATACCCCATAGTAATGCACTAGTACATTTTATACTCCATAGTAATGCACTAGTACATTTTATACCCCATAGTAATGCACTAGTACATTTTATACCCCATAGTAATGCACTAGTACAATTTATACCCCATAGTACTGCACTAGTACATTTTATACCCCATAGTAATGCACTAGTACATTTTATACCCCATAGTAATGCACTAGTACATTTTATACCCCATAGTAATGCACTAGTACATTTTATACCCCATAGTAATGCACTAGTATATTTTGTACCCCATACTGTAGTAATGCACTAGTACATTTTATACCCCATAGTAATACACTAGTACATTTTATACCCCATAGTAATGCACTAGTATATTTTATACCCCATACTGTAGTAATGCACAAGTACATTTTATACCCCATAGTAATACACTAGTACATTTTATACCCCATAGTAATACACTAGTACATTTTATACCCCATAGTAATACACTAGTACATTTTATACTCCATAGTAATACACTAGTACATTTTATACCCCATAGTAATGCAATAGTACATTTTATACCCCATAGTAATGCACTAGTATATTTTATACTCCATAGTAATGCACTAGTACATTTTATACTCCATAGTAATGCACTAGTACAATTTAAACCCCATAGTAATGCACTAGTACATTTTTTACCCCATAGTAATAACGAGTACATTTTATACCCCATAGTAATGCACTAGTACATTTTATACCCCATAGTAATGCACTAGTACATTTTATACCCCATACTGTAGTAATGCACTAGTACATTTTATACCCCATACTGTAGTACTGCACTAGTACATTTTATACCCCATACTGTAGTACTGCACTAGTACATTTTATACCCCATACTGTAGTACTGCACTTATACATTTTATACCCCATACTGTAGTACTGCACTAGTACATTTTATACCCCATAGTAATAACGAGTACATTTTATACCCCATAGTAATGCACTAGTACATTTTATACCCCATAGTAATGCACTAGTACATTTTATACCCTATAGTAATGCACTAGTACATTTTATACCCCATAGTAATACACTACTACATTTTATACCCCATACTGTAGTAATGCACTAGTACATTTTATACCCCATAGTAATAACAAGTACATTTTATACCCCATAGTAATGCACTAGTACATTTTATACCCCATACTGTAGTAATGCACTAGTGCATTTTATACCCCATACTGTAGTAATGCACTAGTACATTTTATACCCCATACTGTAGTACTGCACTAGTACATTTTATACCCCATAGTAATGCACTAGTACATTTTATACCCAATAGTAATGCACTAGTACATTTTATACCCCATAGTAATGCACTAGTGCATTTTATACCCCATACTGTTGTAATGCACTAGTACATTTTATACCCCATAGTAATAACGAGTACATTTTATACCCCATAGTAATGCACTAGTACATTTTATACCCCAAAGTACTGCACTAGTACATTTTATACCCCAAAGTACTGCACTACTACATTTTATACCCCATAGTAATGCACTAGTACAATTTATACCCCATAGTAATGCACTAGTACATTTTATACCCCATAGTAATGCACTAGTACATTTTATACCCCATAGTAATGCACTAGTACATTTTATACCCCATAGTAATGCACTAGTACATTTTATACCCCATAGTAATGCACTAATACAATTTATACCCCATAGTAATGCACTAGTACATTTTATACCCCATAGTAATGCACTAGTACATTCTATACCCCATAGTAATGCACTTGTACATTTTATACCCCATAGTAATGCACTAGTACATTTTATACCCCATAGTAATGCACTAGTACAATTTATACCCCATAGTACTGCACTAGTACATTTTATACCCCATAGTAATGCACTAGTACATTTTCTACCCCCATAGTAATGCACTAGTACATTTTATACCCCATAGTAATGCAC
Organism: Taudactylus pleione; assembly: GCA_031769625.1. Taxonomy (NCBI): domain Eukaryota; kingdom Metazoa; phylum Chordata; class Amphibia; order Anura; family Myobatrachidae; genus Taudactylus; species Taudactylus pleione. The sequence continues at coordinate 658,461 of JAUIMM010001714.1, forward strand.
TAGTACAATTTATACCCCATAGTACTGCACTAGTACATTTTATACCCCATAGTAATGCACTAGTACATTTTATACTCCATAGTAATAACGAGTACATTTTATACCCCATAGTAATGCACTAGTACATTTTATACCCCATAGTAATGCACTAGTACATTTTATACCCCATAGTAATGCACTAGTACAATTTATACCCCATAGTACTGCACTAGTACATTTTATACCCCATAGTAATGCACTAGTACATTTTATACCCCATAGTAATGCACTAGTACATTTTATACCCCATAGTAATGCACTAGTACATTTTATACCCCATAGTACTGCACTAGTACATTTTTTACCCCAAATTAATGCACTAGTACATTTTATACTCCATAGTAATAACGAGTACATTTTATACCCCATAGTAATGCACTAGTACATTTTATACCCCATAGTAATGCACTAGTACATTTTATACCCCATAGTAATGCAATAGTTCAATTTATACCCCATAGTACTGCACTAGTACATTTTATACCCCATAGTAATGCACTAGTACATTTTATACCCCATAGTAATGCACTAGTACATTTTATACCCCATAGTAATGCGCTAGAACAATTTATACCCCATAGTACTGCACTAGTACATTTTATACCCCATAGTAATGCACTAGTACATTTTATACCCCATAGTAATGCACTAGTACATTTTATACCCCATAGTAATGCACTAGTATATTTTATTCCCCATAGTACTGCACTAGTACATTTTATACCCCATAGTACTGCACTAGTACATTTTAAACTCCATAGTAATAACGAGTACATTTTATACCCCATAGTAATGCACTAGTACAATTTATACCCCATAGTACTGCACTAGTACATTTTATACCCCATAGTAATGCACTAGTACTTTTTATACCCCATAGTAATGCACTAGTACATTTTATACCCCATAGTAATGCATTAGTACATTTTATACCCCATAGTAATGCACTAGTATATTTTGTACCCCATACTGTAGTAATGCACTAGTACATTTTATACCCCATAGTAATACACTAGTACATTTTATACCCCATAGTAATGCACTAGTATATTTTATACCCCCTACTGTAGTAATGCACAAGTACATTTTATACCCCATAGTAATACACTAGTACATTTTATACCCCATAGTAATACACTAGTACATTTTATACCCCATAGTAATACACTAGTACATTTTATACTCCATAGTAATACACTAGTACATTTTATACCCCATAGTAATGCAATAGTACATTTTATACCCCATAGTAATGCACTAGTATATTTTATACCCCATAGTAATACACTAGGACATTTTATACCCCATAGTAATACACTAGTACATTTTATACTCCATAGTAATGCACTAGTACATTTTATACTCCATAGTAAAGCACTAGTACAATTTAAACCCCATAGTAATGCACTAGTACATTTTATACCCCATAGTAATAACGAGTACATTTTATACCCCATAGTAATGCACTAGTACATTTTATACCCCATAGTAATGCACTAGTACATTTTATACCCCATACTGTAATAATGCACTAGTACATTTTATACCCCATACTGTAGTACTGCACTAGTACATTTTATACCCAATACTGTAGTACTGCACTAGTACATTTTATACCCCATACTGTAGTACTGCACTTATACATTTTATACCCCATACTGTAGTACTGCACTAGTACATTTTATACCCCATAGTAATAACGAGTACATTTTATACCCCATAGTAATGCACTAGTACATTTTATACCCCATAGTAATGCACTAGTACATTTTATACCCCATAGTAATACACTAGTACATTTTATACCCCATACTGTAGTAATGCACTAGTGCATTTTATACCCCATACTGTAGTAATGCACTAGTACATTTTATACCCCATAATTATAACGAGTACATTTTATACACCATAATAATGCACTAGTACATTTTATACCCCATACTGTAGTAATGCACTAGTGCATTTTATACCCCATACTGTAGTAATGCACTAGTACATTTTATACCCCATACTGTAGTACTGCACTAGTACATTTTATACCCCATAGTAATGCACTAGTACATTTTATACCCCATAGTAATGCACTAGTACATTTTATACCCCATAGTAATGCACTAGTACATTTTATACCCCATACTGTAGTAATGCACTAGTGCATTTTATACCCCATACTGTAGTAATGCACTAGTACATTTTATACCCCATAGTAATAACGAGTACATTTTATACCCCATAGTAATGCACTAGTACATTTTATACCCCATACTGTAGTAATGCACTAGTGCATTTTATACCCGATACTGTAGTAATGCACTAGTACATTTTATACCCCAAAGTACTGCACTAGTACATTTTATACCCCAAAGTACTGCACTACTACATTTTATACCCCATAGTAATGCACTAGTACAATTTATTTCCCATAGTAATGCACTAGTACATTTTATACCCCATAGTAATGCACTAGTACATTTTATACCCCATAGTAATGCACTAGTACATTTTATACCCCATAGTAATGCACTAGTACATTCTATACCCCATAGTAATGCACTTGTACATTTTATACCCCATAGTAATGCACTAGTACATTTTATACCCCATAGTAATGCACTAGTACAATTTATACCCCATAGTACTGCACTAGTACATTTTATACCCCATAGTAATGCACTAGTACATTTTATACCCCATAGTAATGCACTAGTACATTTTATACCCCATAGTAATGCACTAGTACAATTTATACCCCATAGTACTGCACTAGTACATTTTATACCCCATAGTAATGCACTAGTACATTTTATACCCCATAGTAATGCATTAGTACATTTTATACCCCATAGTAATGCACTAGTACATTTTATACCCCATAGTACTGCACTAGTACATTTTATACCCCATAGTACTGCACTAGTACATTTTATACCCCATAGTAATGCACTAGTACATTTTATACTCCATAGTAATAACGAGTACATTTTATACCCCATAGTAATGCACTAGTACATTTTATACCCCATAGTAATGCACTAGTACATTTTATACCCCATAGTAATGCACTAGTACAATTTATACCCCATAGTACTGCACTAGTACATTTTATACCCCATAGTAATGCACTAGTACATTTTATACCCCATAGTAATGCACTAGTACATTTTATACCCCATAGTAATGCACTAGTACATTTTATACCCCATAGTACTGCACTAGTACATTTTTTACCCCAAATTAATGCACTAGTACATTTTATACTCCATAGTAATAACGAGTACATTTTATACCCCATAGTAATGCACTAGTACATTTTATACCCCATAGTAATGCACTAATACAATTTATACCCCATAGTAATGCACTAGTACATTTTATACCCCATAGTAATGCACTAGTACATTCTATACCCCATAGTAATGCACTTGTACATTTTATACCCCATAGTAATGCACTAGTACATTTTATACCCCATAGTAATGCACTAGTACAATTTATACCACATAGTACTGCACTAGTACATTTTATACCCCATAGTAATGCACTAGTACATTTTATACCCCATAGTAATGCACTAGTACAATTTATACCCCATAGTACTGCACTAGTACATTTTATACCCCATAGTAATGCACTAGTACATTTTATACCCCATAGTAATGCACTAGTACATTTTATACCCCATAGTAATGCACTAGTACATTTTATACCCCATAGTACTGCACTAGTACATTTTATACCCCATAGTACTGCACTAGTACATTTTATACCCCATAGTAATGCACTAGTACATTTTATACTCCATAGTAATAACGAGTACATTTTATACCCCATAGTAATGCACTAGTACATTTTATACCCCATAGTAATGCACTAGTACATTTTATACCCCATAGTAATGCACTAGTACAATTTATACCCCATAGTACTGCACTAGTACATTTTATACCCCATAGTAATGCACTAGTACATTTTATACCCCATAGTAATGCACTAGTACATTTTATACCCCATAGTAATGCACTAGTACATTTTATACCCCATAGTACTGCACTAGTACATTTTTTACCCCAAATTAATGCACTAGTACATTTTATACTCCATAGTAATAACGAGTACATTTTATACCCCATAGTAATGCACTAGTACATTTTATACCCCATAGTAATGCACTAGTACATTTTATACCCCATAGTAATGCAATAGTTCAATTTATACCCCATAGTACTGCACTGGTACATTTTATACCCCATAGTAATGCACTAGTACATTTTATACCCCATAGTAATGCACTAGTACATTTTATACCCCATAGTAATGCGCTAGAACAATTTATACCCCATAGTACTGCACTAGTACATTTTATACCCCATAGTAATGCACTAGTACATTTTATACCCCATAGTAATGCACTAGTACATTTTATACCCCATAGTAATGCACTAGTATATTTTATTCCCCATAGTACTGCACTAGTACATTTTATACCCCATAGTACTGCACTAGTACATTTTAAACTCCATAGTAATAACGAGTACATTTTATACCCCATAGTAATGCACTAGTACAATTTATACCCCATAGTACTGCACTAGTACATTTTATACCCCATAGTAATGCACTAGTACTTTTTATACCCCATAGTAATGCACTAGTACATTTTATACCCCATAGTAATGCATTAGTACATTTTATACCCCATAGTAATGCACTAGTATATTTTGTACCCCATACTGTAGTAATGCACTTGTACATTTTATACCCCATAGTAATACACTAGTACATTTTATACCCCATAGTAATGCACTAGTATATTTTATACCCCCTACTGTAGTAATGCACAAGTACATTTTATACCCCATAGTAATACACTAGTACATTTTATACCCCATAGTAATACACTAGTACATTTTATACCCCATAGTAATACACTAGTACATTTTATACTCCATAGTAATACACTAGTACATTTTATACCCCATAGTAATGCAATAGTACATTTTATACCCCATAGTAATGCACTAGTATATTTTATACCCCATAGTAATACACTAGGACATTTTATACCCCATAGTAATACACTAGTACATTTTATACTCCATAGTAATGCACTAGTACATTTTATACTCCATAGTAAAGCACTAGTACAATTTAAACCCCATAGTAATGCACTAGTACATTTTATACCCCATAGTAATAACGAGTACATTTTATACCCCATAGTAATGCACTAGTACATTTTATACCCCATAGTAATGCACTAGTACATTTTATACCCCATACTGTAGTAATGCACTAGTACATTTTATACCCCATACTGTAGTACTGCACTAGTACATTTTATACCCAATACTGTAGTACTGCACTAGTACATTTTATACCCCATACTGTAGTACTGCACTTATACATTTTATACCCCATACTGTAGTACTGCACTAGTACATTTTATACCCCATAGTAATAACGAGTACATTTTATACCCCATAGTAATGCACTAGTACATTTTATACCCCATAGTAATGCACTAGTACATTTTATACCCCATAGTAATACACTAGTACATTTTATACCCCATACTGTAGTAATGCACTAGTGCATTTTATACCCCATACTGTAGTAATGCACTAGTACATTTTATACCCCATAATTATAATGAGTACATTTTATACCCCATAATAATGCACTAGTACATTTTATACCCCATACTGTAGTAATGCACTAGTGCATTTTATACCCCATACTGTAGTAATGCACTAGTACATTTTATACCCCATACTGTAGTACTGCACTAGTACATTTTATACCCCATAGTAATGCACTAGTACATTTTATACCCCATAGTAATGCACTAGTACATTTTATACCCCATAGTAATGCACTAGTACATTTTATACTCCATACTGTAGTAATGCACTAGTGCATTTTATACCCCATACTGTAGTAATGCACTAGTACATTTTATACCCCATAGTAATAACGAGTACATTTTATACCCCATAGTAATGCACTAGTACATTTTATACCCCATACTGTAGTAATGCACTAGTGCATTTTATACCCGATACTGTAGTAATGCACTAGTACATTTTATACCCCAAAGTACTGCACTAGTACATTTTATACCCCAAAGTACTGCACTACTACATTTTATACCCCATAGTAATGCACTAGTACAATTTATTTCCCATAGTAATGCACTAGTACATTTTATACCCCATAGTAATGCACTAGTACATTTTATACCCCATAGTAATGCACTAGTACATTTTATACCCCATAGTAATGCACTAATACAATTTATACCCCATAGTAATGCACTAGTACATTTTATACCCCATAGTAATGCACTAGTACATTCTATACCCCATAGTAATGCACTTGTACATTTTATACCCCATAGTAATGCACTAGTACATTTTATACCCCATAGTAATGCACTAGTACAATTTATACCCCATAGTACTGCACTAGTACATTTTATACCCCATAGTAATGCACTAGTACATTTTATACCCCATAGTAATGCACTAGTACATTTTATACCCCATAGTAATGCACTAGTACAATTTATACCCCATAGTACTGCACTAGTACATTTTATACCCCATAGTAATGCACTAGTACATTTTATACCCCATAGTAATGCATTAGTACATTTTATACCCCATAGTAATGCACTAGTACATTTTATACCCCATAGTACTGCACTAGTACATTTTATACCCCATAGTACTGCACTAGTACATTTTATACCCCATAGTAATGCACTAGTACATTTTATACTCCATAGTAATAACGAGTACATTTTATACCCCATAGTAATGCACTAGTACATTTTATACCCCATAGTAATGCACTAGTACATTTTATACCCCATAGTAATGCACTAGTACAATTTATACCCCATAGTACTGCACTAGTACATTTTATACCCCATAGTAATGCACTAGTACATTTTATACCCCATAGTAATGCACTAGTACATTTTATACCCCATAGTAATGCACTAGTACATTTTATACCCCATAGTACTGCACTAGTACATTTTTTACCCCAAATTAATGCACTAGTACATTTTATACTCCATAGTAATAACGAGTACATTTTATACCCCATAGTAATGCACTAGTACATTTTATACCCCATAGTAATGCACTAGTACATTTTATACCCCATAGTAATGCAATAGTTCAATTTATACCCCATAGTACTGCACTAGTACATTTTATACCCCATAGTAATGCACTAGTACATTTTATACCCCATAGTAATGCACTAGTACATTTTATACCCCATAGTAATGCGCTAGAACAATTTATACCCCATAGTACTGCACTAGTACATTTTATACCCCATAGTAATGCACTAGTACATTTTATACCCCATAGTAATGCACTAGTACATTTTATACCCCATAGTAATGCACTAGTATATTTTATACCCCATAGTACTGCACTAGTACATTTTAAACTCCATAGTAATAACGAGTACATTTTATACCCCATAGTAATGCACTAGTACAATTTATACCCCATAGTACTGCACTAGTACATTTTATACCCCATAGTAATGCACTAGTACATTTTATACCCCATAGTAATGCACTAGTACATTTTATACCCCATAGTAATGCATTAGTACATTTTATACCCCATAGTAATGCACTAGTATATTTTGTACCCCATACTGTAGTAATGCACTAGTACATTTTATACCCCATAGTAATACACTAGTACATTTTATACCCCATAGTAATGCACTAGTATATTTTATACCCCCTACTGTAGTAATGCACAAGTACATTTTATACCCCATAGTAATACACTAGTACATTTTATACCCCATAGTAATACGCTAGTACATTTTATACCCCATAGTAATACACTAGTACATTTTATACTCCATAGTAATACACTAGTACATTTTATACCCCATAGTAATGCAATAGTACATTTTATACCCCATAGTAATGCACTAGTATATTTTATACCCCATAGTAATACACTAGGACATTTTATACCCCATAGTAATACACTAGTACATTTTATACTCCATAGTAATGCACTAGTACATTTTATACTCCATAGTAAAGCACTAGTACAATTTAAACCCCATAGTAATGCACTAGTACATTTTATACCCCATAGTAATAACGAGTACATTTTATACCCCATAGTAATGCACTAGTACATTTTATACCCCATAGTAATGCACTAGTACATTTTATACCCCATACTGTAGTAATGCACTAGTACATTTTATACCCCATACTGTAGTACTGCACTAGTACATTTTATACCCAATACTGTAGTACTGCACTAGTACATTTTATACCCCATACTGTAGTACTGCACTTATACATTTTATACCCCATACTGTAGTACTGCACTAGTACATTTTATACCCCATAGTAATAACGAGTACATTTTATACCCCATAGTAATGCACTAGTACATTTTATACCCCATAGTAATGCACTAGTACATTTTATACCCCATAGTAATACACTAGTACATTTTATACCCCATACTGTAGTAATGCACTAGTGCATTTTATACCCCATACTGTAGTAATGCACTAGTACATTTTATACCCCATAATTATAACGAGTACATTTTATACCCCATAGTAATGCACTAGTACATTTTATACCCCATACTGTAGTAATGCACTAGTGCATTTTATACCCCATACTGTAGTAATGCACTAGTACATTTTATACCCCATACTGTAGTACTGCACTAGTACATTTTATACCCCATAGTAATGCACTAGTACATTTTATACCCCATAGTAATGCACTAGTACATTTTATACCCCATAGTAATGCACTAGTACATTTTATACCCCATACTGTAGTAATGCACTAGTGCATTTTATACCCCATACTGTAGTAATGCACTAGTACATTTTATACCCCATAGTAATAACGAGTACATTTTATACCCCATAGTAATGCACTAGTACATTTTATACCCCATACTGTAGTAATGCACTAGTGCATTTTATACCTGATACTGTAGTAATGCACTAGTACATTTTATACCCCAAAGTACTGCACTAGTACATTTTATACCCCAAAGTACTGCACTACTACATTTTATACCCCATAGTAATGCACTAGTACAATTTATTTCCCATAGTAATGCACTAGTACATTTTATACCCCATAGTAATGCACTAGTACATTTTATACCCCTTAGTAATGCACTAGTACATTTTATACCCCATAGTAATGCACTAGTACATTTTATACCCCATAGTAATGCACTAATACAATTTATACCCCATAGTAATGCACTAGTACATTTTATACCCCATAGTAATGCACTAGTACATTTTATACCCCATAGTAATGCACTTGTACATTTTATACCCCATAGTAATGCACTAGTACATTTTATACCCCATACTAATGCACTAGTACAATTTATACCCCATAGTACTGCACTAGTACATTTTATACCCCATAGTAATGCACTAGTACATTTTATACCCCATAGTAATGCACTAGTACATTTTATACCCCATAGTAATGCACTAGTACAATTTATTCCCCATAGTACTGCAGTAGTACATTTTATACCCCATAGTAATGCACTAGTACATTTTATACCCCTTAGTAATGCACTAGTACATTTTATACCCCATAGTAATGCACTAGTACATTTTATACCCCATAGTACTGCACTAGTACATTTTATACCCCATAGTAATGCACTAGTACATTTTATACCCCATAGTAATAACGAGTACATTTTATTCCCCATAGTAATGCACTAGTACATTTTATACCCCATAGTAATGCACTAGTAAATTTTATACCCCATAGTAATGCATTAGTACAATTTATACCCCATAGTACTGCACTAGTACATTTTATACCCCATAGTAATGCACTAGTACATTTTATACCCCATAGTAATGCACTAGTACATTTTATACCCCATAGTAATGCACTAGTACAATTTATACCCCATAGTACTGCACTAGTACATTTTATACCCCATAGTATTGCACTCGTACATTTTATAACCCATAGTAATGCACTAGTACATTTTATACCCCATAGTAATGCACTAGTACATTTTATACCCCATAGTAATGCACTAGTACATTTTATACCCCATAGTAATGCACTAGTACAATTTATACCGCATAGTAATGCACTAGTACATTTTATACCCCATAGTACTGCTCTAGTACATTTTATACCCCATAGTACTGCACTAGTACATTTTATACCCCATAGTAATGCACTAGTACATTTTATACCCCATAGTAATGCACTAGTACATTTTATACTCCATAGTAATAACGAGTACATTTTATACCCCATAGTAATGCACTAGTACAATTTATACCCCATAGTACTGCACTAGTACATTTTATACCCCATAGTAATGCACTAGTACAATTTATACCCCATAGTACTGCACTAGTACATTTTATACCCCACAGTAATGCAGTAGTACATTTTATACCCCACAGTAATGCACTAGTACATTTTATACCCCATAGTAATGCACTAGTACATTTTATACCCCATAGTAATGCACTAGTACATTTTATACCCCATAGTAATGCACTAGTACATTTTATACTCCATAGTAATGCACTAGTACATTTTATACCCCATAGTAATGCACTAGTACAATTTATACCCCATAGTACTGCACTAGTACATTTTATACCCCATAGTAATGCACTAGTACATTTTATACCCCATAGTAATGCACTAGTACATTTTATACCCCATAGTAATGCACTAGTACATTTTATACCCCATAGTAATGCACTAGTATATTTTGTACCCCATACTGTAGTAATGCACTAGTACATTTTATACCCCATAGTAATACACTAGTACATTTTATACCCCATAGTAATGCACTAGTATATTTTATACCCCATACTGTAGTAATGCACAAGTACATTTTATACCCCATAGTAATACACTAGTACATTTTATACCCCATAGTAATACACTAGTACATTTTATACCCCATAGTAATACACTAGTACATTTTATACTCCATAGTAATACACTAGTACATTTTATACCCCATAGTAATGCAATAGTACATTTTATACCCCATAGTAATGCACTAGTATATTTTATACTCCATAGTAATGCACTAGTACATTTTATACTCCATAGTAATGCACTAGTACAATTTAAACCCCATAGTATTGCACTAGTACATTTTTTACCCCATAGTAATAACGAGTACATTTTATACCCCATAGTAATGCACTAGTACATTTTATACCCCATAGTAATGCACTAGTACATTTTATACCCCATAGTAATGCACTAGTACATTTTATACCCTATAGTAATGCACTAGTACATTTTATACCCCATAGTAATACACTACTACATTTTATACCCCATACTGTAGTAATGCACTAGTACATTTTATACCCCATAGTAATAACAAGTACATTTTATACCCCATAGTAATGCACTAGTACATTTTATACCCCATACTGTAGTAATGCACTAGTGCATTTTATACCCCATACTGTAGTAATGCACTAGTACATTTTATACCCCATACTGTTGTACTGCACTAGTACATTTTATACCCCATAGTAATGCACTAGTACATTTTATACCCAATAGTAATGCACTAGTACATTTTATACCCCATAGTAATGCACTAGTACATTTTATACCCCATACTGTAGTAATGCACTAGTGCATTTTATACCCCATACTGTTGTAATGCACTAGTACATTTTATACCCCATAGTAATAACGAGTACATTTTATACCCCATAGTAATGCACTAGTACATTTTATACCCCATACTGTAGTAATGCACTAGTGCATTTTATACCCGATACTGTAGTAATGCACTAGTACATTTTATACCCCAAAGTACTGCACTAGTACATTTTATACCCCAAAGTACTGCACCACTACATTTTATACCCCATAGTAATGCACTAGTACAATTTATACCCCATAGTAATGCACTAGTACATTTTATACCCCATAGTAATGCACTAGTACATTTTATACCCCATAGTAATGCACTAGTACATTTTATACCCCATAGTAATGCACTAGTACATTTTATACCCCATAGTAATGCACTAATACAATTTATACCCCATAGTAATGCACTAGTACATTTTATACCCCATAGTAATGCACTAGTACATTCTATACCCCATAGTAATGCACTTGTACATTTTATACCCCATAGTAATGCACTAGTACATTTTATACCCCCATAGTAATGCACTAGTACAATTTATACCCCATAGTACTGCACTAGTACATTTTATACCCCATAGTAATGCACTAGTACATTTTATACCCCATAGTAATGCACTAGTACATTTTATACCCCATAGTAATGCACTAGTACAATTTATACCCCATAGTACTGCACTAGTACATTTTATACCCCATAGTAATGCACTAGTACATTTTATACCCCATAGTAATGCATTAGTACATTTTATACCCCATAGTAATGCACTAGTACATTTTATACCCCATAGTACTGCACTAGTACATTTTATAACCCCATAGTACTGCACTAGTACATTTTATACCCCATAGTAATGCACTAGTACATTTTATACTCCATAGTAATAACGAGTACATTTTATACCCCATAGTAATGCACTAGTACATTTTATACCCCATAGTAATGCACTAGTACATTTTATACCCCATAGTAATGCACTAGTACAATTTATACCCCATAGTACTGCACTAGTACATTTTATACCCCATAGTAATGCACTAGTACATTTTATACCCCATAGTAATGCACTAGTACATTTTATACCCCATAGTAATGCACTAGTACAATTTATACCCCATAGTATTGCACTAGTACATTTTATTCCCCATAGTAATGCACTAGTACATTTTATACCCCATAGTAATGCACTAGTACATTTTATACCCCATAGTAATGCACTAGTACATTTTATACCCCATAGTACTGCACTAGTACATTTTATACCCCATAGTACTGCACTAGTACATTTTATACAACATAGTAATGCACTAGTACATTTTATACCCCATAGTAATGCACTAGTACATTTTATACCCCATAGTAATAACGAGTACATTTTATACCCCATAGTAATGCACTAGTACAATTTATACCCCATAGTAATGCACTAGTACAATTTATACCCCACAGTACTGCACTAGTACATTTTATACCCCACAGTAATGCAGTAGTACATTTTATACCCCACAGTAATGCACTAGTACATTTTATACCCCATAGTAATGCACTAGTACATTTTATACCCCATAGTAATGCACTAGTACATTTTATACCCCATAGTAATGCACTAGTACATTTTATACCCCATAGTAATGCACTAGTACATTTTATACCCCATAGTAATGCTCTAGTACAGTTTATACCCCATAGTACTGCACTAGTACATTTTATACCCCATAGTAATGCACTAGTAAATTTATACCCCATAGTAATGCACTAGTACATTTTATACCCCATAGTAATGCACTAGTACATTTTATACCCCATAGTAATGCAGTAGTACATTTTATACCCCATAGTAATGCACTAGTATATTTTATACCCCATACTGTAGTAATGCACTAGTACATTTTATACCCCATAGTAATACACTAGTACATTTTATACCCCATTGTAATGCACTAGTATATTTTATACCCCATACTGTAGTAATGCACAAGTACATTTTATACCCCATAGTAATACACTAGTTCATTTTATACCCCATAGTAATACACTAGTACATTTTATACCCCATAGTAATACACTAGTGCATTTTATACTCCATAGTAATACACTAGTGCATTTTATACCCCATAGTAATGCATTAGTACAATTTATACCCCATAGTAATGCACTAGTACAATTTATACTCCATAGTAATGCACTAGTACAATTTAAACCCCATAGTAATGCACTAGTACATTTTATACCCCATAGTAATAACGAGTACATTTTATACCCCATACTGTAGTACTGCACTAATACATTTTATACCCCATACTGTAGTACTGCACTAGTACATTTTATACCCAATAGTAATGCACTAGTACATTTTATACCCCATAGTAATACACTAGTACATTTTATACCCCATACTGTAGTAATGCACTAGTGCATTTTATACCCCATACTGTAGTAATGCACTAGTACATTTTATACCCCATAGTAATAACGAGTAAATTTTATACCCCATAGTAATGCACTAGTACATTTTATACCCCATATTGTAGTAATGCACTAGTGCATTTTATACCCCATACTGTAGTAATGCACTAGTACATTTTATACCCCATACTGTAGTACTGCACTAGTACATTTTATACCCCATAGTAATGCACTAGTACATTTTATACCCCATAGTAATGCACTAGTACATTTTATACCCCATAGTAATGCACTAGTACATTTTATACCCCATACTGTAGTAATGCACTAGTGCATTTTATACCCCATACTGTAGTAATGCACTAGTACATTTTATACCCCATAGTAATAACGAGTACATTTTATACCCCATAGTAATGCACTAGTACATTTTATACTCCATAGTAATGCACTAGTACATTTTATACCCCATAGTAATGCACTAGTACATTTTATACCCCATAGTAATGCACTTGTACATTTTATACCCCATAGTAATGCACTAGTACATTTTATACCCCATAGTAATGCACTAGTACATTTTATACCCCTTAGTAATGCACTAGTACATTTTATACCCCATAGTAATGCACTAGTACATTTTATACCCATAGTAATGCACTAGTACATTTTATACCCCATAGTAATGCACTAGTACATTTTATACCCCATAGTAATGCACTAGTACATTTTATACCCCATAGTAATGCACTAGTACATTTTATACCCCATAGTAATGCACTAGTACATTTTATACCCCATAGTACTGCACTAGTACATTTTATACCCCATAGTAATGCACTAGTACATTTTATACCCCATAGTAATGCACTAGTACATTTTATACCCCATAGTAATGCACTAGTACATTTTATACCCCATAGTAATGCACTAGTACAATTTATACCCCATAGTACTGCACTAGTACAATTTATACCCCATAGTAATGCACTAGTACATTTTATACCCCATAGTAATGCACTAGTACATTTTATACCCCATAGTAATGCACTAGTACATTTTATACCCCATAGTAATGCACTAGTACAATTTATACCCCATAGTACTGCACTAGTACATTTTATACCCCATAGTAATGCACTAGTACATTTTATACCCCATAGTAATGCACTAGTACATTTTATACACCATAGTAATGCACTAGTACATTTTATACTCCATAGTAATGCACTAGTACAATTTATACCCCATAGTACTGAACTAGTACATTTTATACCCCATAGTAATGCACTAGTACAATTTATACCCCATAGTACTGCACTAGTACATTTTATACCCCATAGTAAATGCACTAGTACATTTTATACCCCACAGTAATGCACTAGTACATTTTATACCCCATAGTAATGCACTAGTACATTTTATACTCCATAGTAATGCACTAGTACATTTTATACCCCATAGTAATGCACTAGTACATTTTATACCCCATAGTAATGCACTTGTACATTTTATACCCCATAGTAATGCACTAGTACATTTTATACCCCATAGTAATGCACTTGTACATTTTATACCCCATAGTAATGCACTAGTACATTTTATACCCCATAGTAATGCACTAGTACATTTTATACCCCATAGTAATGCACTAGTACATTTTATACCCCATAGTAATGCACTAGTACATTTTATACCCCATAGTAATGCACTAGTACATTTTATACCCCATAGTACTGCACTAGTACATTTTATACCCCATAGTAATGCACTAGTACATTTTATACCCCATAGTAATGCACTAGTACATTTTATACCCCATAGTAATGCACTAGTACAATTTATACCCCATAGTAATGCACTAGTACATTTTATACCCCATAGTAATGCACTAGTACATTTTATACCCCATAGTAATGCACTAGTACATTTTATACCCCATAGTACTGCACTAGTACATTTTATACCCCATAGTAATGCACTAGTACATTTTATACTCCATCGTAATAACGAGTACATTTTATACCCCATAGTAATGCACTAGTACATTTTATACCCCATAGTAATGCACTAGTACATTTTATACCCCATAGTAATGCACTAGTACAATTTATACCCCATAGTACTGCACTAGTACATTTTATACCCCATAGTAATGCACTAGTACATTTTATACCCCACAGTAATGCACTAGTACAATTTATACCCCATAGTACTGCACTAGTACATTTTATACCCCATAGTAATGCACTAGTACATTTTATACCGCATAGTAATGCACTAGTATATTTTATACCCCATACTGTAGTAATACACTAGTACATTTTATACCCCATAGTAATACACTAGTAAATTTTATACCCCATTGTAATGCACTAGTATATTTTATACCCCATACTGTAGTAATGCACAAGTACATTTTATACCCCATAGTAATACACTAGTACATTTTATACCCCATAGTAATACACTAGTACATTTTATACCCCATAGTAATACACTAGTGCATTTTATACTCCATAGTAATACACTAGTGCATTTTATACCCCATAGTAATGCACTAGTACAATTTATACCCCATAGTAATGCACTAGTACATTTTATACCCCATAGTAATACACTAGTGCATTTTATACTCCATAGTAATACACTAGTGCATTTTATACCCCATAGTAATGCACTAGTACAATTTATACCCCATAGTAATGCACTAGTACAATTTATACTCCATAGTAATGCACTAGTACAATTTAAACCCCATAGTAATGCACTAGTACATTTTATACCCCATAGTAATAACGAGTACATTTTATACCCCATACTGTAGTACTGCACTAATACATTTTATACCCCATACTGTAGTACTGCACTAGTACATTTTATACCCAATAGTAATGCACTAGTACATTTTATACCCCATAGTAATACACTAGTACATTTTATACCCCATACTGTAGTAATGCACTAGTGCATTTTATACCCCATACTGTAGTAATGCACTAGTACATTTTATACCCCATAGTAATAACGAGTAAATTTTATACCCCATAGTAATGCAATAGTACATTTTGTACCCCATACTGTAGTAATGCACTAGTGCATTTTATACCCCATTCTGTAGTAATGCACTAGTACATTTTATACCCCATACTGTAGTACTGCACTAGTACATTTTATACCCCATAGTAATGCACTAGTACATTTTATACCCCATAGTAATGCACTAGTACATTTTATACCCCATAGTAATGCACTAGTACATTTTATACCCCATACTGTAGTAATGCACTAGTGCATTTTATACCCCATACTGTAGTAATGCACTAGTACATTTTATACCCCATAGTAATAACGAGTACATTTTATACCCCATAGTAATGCACTAGTACATTTTATACTCCATAGTAATGCACTAGTACATTTTATACCCCATAGTAATGCACTAGTACATTTTATACCCCATAGTAATACACTTGTACATTTTATACCCCATAGTAATGCACTAGTACATTTTATACCCCATAGTAATGCACTAGTACATTTTATACCCCTTAGTAATGCACTAGTACATTTTATACCCCATAGTAATGCACTAGTACATTTTATACCCCATAGTAATGCACTAGTACATTTTATACCCCATAGTAATGCACTAGTACATTTTATACCCCATAGTAATGCACTAGTACATTTTATACCCCATAGTACTGCACTAGTACATTTTATACCCCATAGTAATGCACTAGTACATTTTATACCCCATAATAATGCACTAGTACATTTTATACCCCATAGTAATGCACTAGTACATTTTATACCCCATAGTACTGCACTAGTACATTTTATACCCCATAGTAATGCACTAGTACATTTTATACTCCATAGTAATAACGAGTACATTTTATACCCCATAGTAATGCACTAGTACATTTTATACCCCATAGTAATGCACTAGTATATTTTATACCCCATAGTAATGCACTAGTACAATTTATACCCCATAGTACTGCACTAGTACATTTTATACCCCATAGTAATGCACTAGTACATTTTATACCCCATAGTAATGCACTAGTACATTTTATACACCATAGTACTGCACTAGTACATTTTATACCCCATAGTAATGCACTAGTACAATTTATACCCCATAGTACTGCACTAGTACATTTTATACCCCATAGTAATGCACTAGTACATTTTATACCCCATAGTAATGCACTAGTACATTTTATACACCATAGTACTGCACTAGTACATTTTATACCCCATAGTAATGCACTAGTACAATTTATACCCCATAGTACTGCACTAGTACATTTTATACCCCATAGTACTGCACTAGTACATTTTATACCCCATAGTAATGCACTAGTACATTTTATACCCCATAATAATGCACTAGTACATTTTATACCCCATAGTAATGCACTAGTACATTTTATACCCCATAGTACTGCACTAGTACATTTTATACCCCATAGTAATGCACTAGTACATTTTATACTCCATAGTAATAACGAGTACATTTTATACCCCATAGTAATGCACTAGTACATTTTATACCCCATAGTAATGCACTAGTACATTTTATACCCCATAGTAATGCACTAGTACAATTTATACCCCATAGTACTGCACTAGTACATTTTATACCCCATAGTAATGCACTAGTACATTTTATACCCCATAGTAATGCACTAGTACATTTTATACACCATAGTACTGCACTAGTACATTTTATACCCCATAGTAATGCACTAGTACAATTTATACCCCATAGTACTGCACTAGTACATTTTATACCCCATAGTAATGCACTAGTACATTTTATACCCCATAGTAATGCACTAGTACATTTTATACCCCATAGTAATGCACTAGTACATTTTATACCCCATAGTACTGCACTAGTACATTTTATACCCCATAGTACTGCACTAGTACATTTTATACCCCATAGTAATGCACTAGTACATTTTATACCCCATAGTAATGCACTAGTACATTTTATACTCCATATTATTAACGAGTACATTTTATACCCCATAGTAATGCACAAGTACAATTTATACCCCATAGTACTGCACTAGTACATTTTATACCCCATAGTAATGCACTAGTACATTTTATACCCCATAGTAATGCACTAGTACATTTTATACCCCATAGTAATACACTACTACATTTTATACCCCATACTGTAGTAATGCACTAATGCATTTAATACCCCATACTGTAGTAATGCACTAGTACATTTTATACCCCATAGTAATAACGAGTACATTTTATACCCCATAGTAATGCACTAGTACATTTTATACCCCATACTGTAGTAATGCACTAGTGCATTTTATACCCCATACTGTATTAATGCACTAGTACACTTTATACCCCATACTGTAGTACTGCACTAGTACTTTTTACACCCCATAGTAATGCACTAGTACATTTTATTCCCCATAGTAATGCACTAGTACATTTTATACCCCATAGTAATGCACTAGTACATTTTATACCCCATACTGTAGTAATGCACTAGTGCATTTTATACCCCAAACTGTAGTAATGCACTTGTACATTTTATACCCCATAGTAATAACGAGTACATTTTATACCCCATAGTAATGCACTAGTACATTTTATACCCCATACTGTAGTAATGCACTAGTGCATTTTATACCCCATACTGTAGTAAAGCACTAGTACATTTTATACCCCAAAGTACTGCACTAGTACATTTTATACCCCAAAGTACTGCACTAGTACATTTTATACCCCATAGTAATGCACTAGTACAATTTATACCCCATAGTAATGCACTAGTACATTTTATACCCCATAGTAATGCACTAGTACATTTTATACCCCATAGTAATGCACTAGTACATTTTATACCCCATAGTAATGCACTAATACAATTTATACCCCATAGTACTGCAGTAGTACATTTTATACCCCATAGTAATGCACTAGTACATTTTATACCCCATAGTAATGCACTAGTACATTTTATACCCCATAGTAATGCACTAGTACATTTTATACCCCATAGTAATGCACTAGTACATTTTATACCCCAAAGTAATGCTCTAGTACATTTTATACCCCATAGTAATACACTAGTACATTTTATACTCCATAGTAATAACGAGTACATTTTATACCCCATAGTAATGCACTAGTACATTTTATACTCCATAGTAATGCACTAGTACATTTTATACCCCATAGTAATGCACTAGTACATTTTATACCCCATAGTAATGCACTAGTACATTTTATACCCCATAGTAATGCACTAGTACATTTTATACCCCATAGTACTGCACTAGTACATTTTATACCCCATAGTAATGCACTAGTACATTTTATACCCCATAGTAATGCACTAGTACATTTTATACCCCATAGTAATGCACTAGTACATTTTATACCCCATAGTAATGCACTAGTACAATTTATACCCCATAGTACTGCACTAGTACAATTTATACCCCATAGTAATGCACTAGTACATTTTATACCCCATAGTAATGCACTAGTACATTTTATACCCCATAGTAATGCACTAGTACATTTTATACCCCATAGTAATGCACTAGTACAATTTATACCCCATAGTACTGCACTAGTACATTTTATACCCCATAGTAATGCACTAGTACATTTTATACCCCATAGTAATGCACTAGTACATTTTATACACCATAGTAATGCACTAGTACATTTTATACTCCATAGTAATGCACTAGTACAATTTATACCCCATAGTACTGAACTAGTACATTTTATACCCCATAGTAATGCACTAGTACAATTTATACCCCATAGTACTGCACTAGTACATTTTATACCCCATAGTAAATGCACTAGTACATTTTATACCCCACAGTAATGCACTAGTACATTTTATACCCCATAGTAATGCACTAGTACATTTTATACTCCATAGTAATGTACTAGTACATTTTATACCCCATAGTAATGCACTAGTACATTTTATACCCCATAGTAATGCACTTGTACATTTTATACCCCATAGTAATGCACTAGTACATTTTATACCCCATAGTAATGCACTTGTACATTTTATACCCCATAGTAATGCACTAGTACATTTTATACCCCATAGTAATGCACTAGTACATTTTATACCCCATAGTAATGCACTAGTACATTTTATACCCCATAGTAATGCACTAGTACATTTTATACCCCATAGTAATGCACTAGTACATTTTATACCCCATAGTACTGCACTAGTACATTTTATACCCCATAGTAATGCACTAGTACATTTTATACCCCATAGTAATGCACTAGTACACTTTATACCCCATAGTAATGCACTAGTACAATTTATACCCCATAGTAATGCACTAGTACATTTTATACCCCATAGTAATGCACTAGTACATTTTATACCCCATAGTAATGCACTAGTACATTTTATACCCCATAGTACTTCACTAGTACATTTTATACCCCATAGTAATGCACTAGTACATTTTATACTCCATCGTAATAACGAGTACATTTTATACCCCATAGTAATGCACTAGTACATTTTATACCCCATAGTAATGCACTAGTACATTTTATACCCCATAGTAATGCACTAGTACAATTTATACCCCATAGTACTGCACTAGTACATTTTATACCCCATAGTAATGCACTAGTACATTTTATACCCCACAGTAATGCACTAGTACAATTTATACCCCATAGTACTGCACTAGTACATTTTATACCCCATAGTAATGCTCTAGTACATTTTATACCGCATAGTAATGCACTAGTATATTTTATACCCCATACTGTAGTAATACACTAGTACATTTTATACCCCATAGTAATACACTAGTACATTTTATACCCCATTGTAATGCACTAGTATATTTTATACCCCATACTGTAGTAATGCACAAGTACATTTTATACCCCATAGTAATACACTAGTACATTTTATACCCCATAGTAATACACTAGTACATTTTATACCCCATAGTAATACACTAGTGCATTTTATACTCCATAGTAATACACTAGTGCATTTTATACCCCATAGTAATGCACTAGTACAATTTATACCCCATAGTAATGCACTAGTACATTTTATACCCCATAGTAATGCACTAGTACAATTTATACCCCATAGTACTGCACTAGTACATTTTATACCCCATAGTAATGCACTAGTACATTTTATACCCCATAGTAATGCACTAGTACATTTTATACACCATAGTAATGCACTAGTACATTTTATACTCCATAGTAATGCACTAGTACAATTTATACCCCATAGTAATGCACTAGTACATTTTATACCCCATAGTAATACACTAGTGCATTTTATACTCCATAGTAATACACTAGTGCATTTTATACCCCATAGTAATGCACTAGTACAATTTATACCCCATAGTAATGCACTAGTACAATTTATACTCCATAGTAATGCACTAGTACAATTTAAACCCCATAGTAATGCACTAGTACATTTTATACCCCATAGTAATAACGAGTACATTTTATACCCCATACTGTAGTACTGCACTAATACATTTTATACCCCATACTGTAGTACTGCACTAGTACATTTTATACCCAATAGTAATGCACTAGTACATTTTATACCCCATAGTAATGCACTAGTACATTTTATACCCCATACTGTAGTAATGCACTAGTGCATTTTATACCCCATACTGTAGTAATGCACTAGTACATTTTATACCCCATAGTAATAACGAGTACATTTTATACCCCATAGTAATGCACTAGTACATTTTATACTCCATAGTAATGCACTAGTACATTTTATACCCCATAGTAATGCACTAGTACATTTTATACCCCATAGTAATGCACTTGTACATTTTATACCCCATAGTAATGCACTAGTACATTTTATACCCCATAGTAATGCACTAGTACATTTTATACCCCTTAGTAATGCACTAGTACATTTTATACCCAATAGTAATGCACTAGTACATTTTATACCCCATAGTAATGCACTAGTACATTTTATACCCCATAGTAATGCACTAGTACATTTTATACCCCATAGTAATGCACTAGTACATTTTATACCCCATAGTACTGCACTAGTACATTTTATACCCCATAGTAATGCACTAGTACATTTTATACCCCATAATAATGCACTAGTACATTTTATACCCCATAGTAATGCACTAGTACATTTTATACCCCATAGTACTGCACTAGTACATTTTATACCCCATAGTAATGCACTAGTACATTTTATACTCCATAGTAATAACGAGTACATTTTATACCCCATAGTAATGCACTAGTACATTTTATACCCCATAGTAATGCACTAGTACATTTTATACCCCATAGTACTGCAGTAGTACATTTTATACTCCATAGTAATAACGAGTACATTTTATACCCCATAGTAATGCACTAGTACATTTTATACCCCATAGTAATGCACTAATACAATTTATACCCCATAGTACTGCAGTAGTACATTTTATACCCCATAGTAATGCACTAGTACATTTTATACCCCATAGTAATGCACTAGTACATTTTATACCCCATAGTAATGCACTAGTACATTTTATACCCCATAGTAATGCACTAGTACATTTTATACCCCATAGTAATGCTCTAGTACATTTTATACCCCATAGTAATACACTAGTACATTTTATACTCCATAGTAATAACGAGTACATTTTATACCCCATAGTAATGCACTAGTACATTTTATACTCCATAGTAATGCACTAGTACATTTTATACCCCATAGTAATGCACTAGTACATTTTATACCCCATAGTAATGCACTAGTACATTTTATACCCCATAGTAATGCACTAGTACATTTTATACCCCATAGTACTGCACTAGTACATTTTATACCCCATAGTAATGCACTAGTACATTTTATACCCCATAGTAATGCACTAGTACATTTTATACCCCATAGTAATGCACTAGTACATTTTATACCCCATAGTAATGCACTAGTACAATTTATACCCCATAGTACTGCACTAGTACAATTTATACCCCATAGTAATGCACTAGTACATTTTATACCCCATAGTAATGCACTAGTACATTTTATACCCCATAGTAATGCACTAGTACATTTTATACCCCATAGTAATGCACTAGTACAATTTATACCCCATAGTACTGCACTAGTACATTTTATACCCCATAGTAATGCACTAGTACATTTTATACCCCATAGTAATGCACTAGTACATTTTATACACCATAGTAATGCACTAGTACATTTTATACTCCATAGTAATGCACTAGTACAATTTATACCCCATAGTACTGAACTAGTACATTTTATACCCCATAGTAATGCACTAGTACAATTTATACCCCATAGTACTGCACTAGTACATTTTATACCCCATAGTAAATGCACTAGTACATTTTATACCCCACAGTAATGCACTAGTACATTTTATACCCCATAGTAATGCACTAGTACATTTTATACTCCATAGTAATGTACTAGTACATTTTATACCCCATAGTAATGCACTAGTACATTTTATACCCCATAGTAATGCACTTGTACATTTTATACCCCATAGTAATGCACTAGTACATTTTATACCCCATAGTAATGCACTTGTACATTTTATACCCCATAGTAATGCACTAGTACATTTTATACCCCATAGTAATGCACTAGTACATTTTATACCCCATAGTAATGCACTAGTACATTTTATACCCCATAGTAATGCACTAGTACATTTTATACCCCATAGTAATGCACTAGTACATTTTATACCCCATAGTACTGCACTAGTACATTTTATACCCCATAGTAATGCACTAGTACATTTTATACCCCATAGTAATGCACTAGTACATTTTATACCCCATAGTAATGCACTAGTACAATTTATACCCCATAGTAATGCACTAGTACATTTTATACCCCATAGTAATGCACTAGTACATTTTATACCCCATAGTAATGCACTAGTACATTTTATACCCCATAGTACTGCACTAGTACATTTTATACCCCATAGTAATGCACTAGTACATTTTATACTCCATCGTAATAACGAGTACATTTTATACCCCATAGTAATGCACTAGTACATTTTATACCCCATAGTAATGCACTAGTACATTTTATACCCCATAGTAATGCACTAGTACAATTTATACCCCATAGTACTGCACTAGTACATTTTATACCCCATAGTAATGCACTAGTACATTTTATACCCCACAGTAATGCACTAGTACAATTTATACCCCATAGTACTGCACTAGTACATTTTATACCCCATAGTAATGCACTAGTACATTTTATACCGCATAGTAATGCACTAGTATATTTTATACCCCATACTGTAGTAATACACTAGTACATTTTATACCCCATAGTAATACACTAGTACATTTTATACCCCATTGTAATGCACTAGTATATTTTATACCCCATACTGTAGTAATGCACAAGTACATTTTATACCCCATAGTAATACACTAGTACATTTTATACCCCATAGTAATACACTAGTACATTTTATACCCCATAGTAATACACTAGTGCATTTTATACTCCATAGTAATACACTAGTGCATTTTATACCCCATAGTAATGCACTAGTACAATTTATACCCCATAGTAATGCACTAGTACATTTTATACCCCATAGTAATGCACTAGTACAATTTATACCCCATAGTACTGCACTAGTACATTTTATACCCCATAGTAATGCACTAGTACATTTTATACCCCATAGTAATGCACTAGTACATTTTATACACCATAGTAATGCACTAGTACATTTTATACTCCATAGTAATGCACTAGTACAATTTATACCCCATAGTAATGCACTAGTACATTTTATACCCCATAGTAATACACTAGTGCATTTTATACTCCATAGTAATACACTAGTGCATTTTATACCCCATAGTAATGCACTAGTGCATTTTATACCCCATAGTAATGCACTAGTACAATTTATACCCCATAGTAATGCACTAGTACAATTTTAAACCCCATAGTAATGCACTAGTACATTTTATACCCCATAGTAATAACGAGTACA
Organism: Taudactylus pleione; assembly: GCA_031769625.1. Classification (NCBI taxonomy): domain Eukaryota; kingdom Metazoa; phylum Chordata; class Amphibia; order Anura; family Myobatrachidae; genus Taudactylus; species Taudactylus pleione. Next base: position 684,736 of record JAUIMM010001714.1, read on the forward strand.
TTTTATACCCCATACTGTAGTACTGCACTAATACATTTTATACCCCATACTGTAGTACTGCACTAGTACATTTTATACCCAATAGTAATGCACTAGTACATTTTATACCCCATAGTAATGCACTAGTACATTTTATACCCCATACTGTAGTAATGCACTAGTGCATTTTATACCCCATACTGTAGTAATGCACTAGTACATTTTATACCCCATAGTAATAACGAGTACATTTTATACCCCATAGTAATGCACTAGTACATTTTATACTCCATAGTAATGCACTAGTACATTTTATACCCCATAGTAATGCACTAGTACATTTTATACCCATAGTAATGCACTTGTACATTTTATACCCCATAGTAATGCACTAGTACATTTTATACCCATAGTAATGCACTAGTACATTTTATACCCCTTAGTAATGCACTAGTACATTTTATACCCCATAGTAATGCACTAGTACATTTTATACCCCATAGTAATGCACTAGTACATTTTATACCCCATAGTAATGCACTAGTACATTTTATACCCCATAGTAATGCACTAGTACATTTTATACCCCATAGTACTGCACTAGTACATTTTATACCCCATAGTAATGCACTAGTACATTTTATACCCCATAATAATGCACTAGTACATTTTATACCCCATAGTAATGCACTAGTACATTTTATACCCCATAGTACTGCACTAGTACATTTTATACCCATAGTAATGCACTAGTACATTTTATACTCCATAGTAATAACGAGTACATTTTATACCCCATAGTAATGCACTAGTACATTTTATACCCCATAGTAATGCACTAGTACATTTTATACCCCATAGTAATGCACTAGTACAATTTATACCCCATAGTACTGCACTAGTACATTTTATACCCCATAGTAATGCACTAGTACATTTTATACCCCATAGTAATGCACTAGTACATTTTATACACCATAGTACTGCACTAGTACATTTTATACCCCATAGTAATGCACTAGTACAATTTATACCCCATAGTACTGCACTAGTACATTTTATACCCCATAGTAATGCACTAGTACATTTTATACCCCATAGTAATGCACTAGTACATTTTATACCCCATAGTAATGCACTAGTACATTTTATACCCCATAGTACTGCACTAGTACATTTTATACCCCATAGTACTGCACTAGTACATTTTATACCCCATAGTAATGCACTAGTACATTTTATACCCCATAGTAATGCACTAGTACATTTTATACTCCATATTATTAACGAGTACATTTTATACCCCATAGTAATGCACAAGTACAATTTATACCCCATAGTACTGCACTAGTACATTTTATACCCCATAGTAATGCACTAGTACATTTTATACCCCATAGTAATGCACTAGTACATTTTATACCCCATAGTAATACACTACTACATTTTATACCCCATACTGTAGTAATGCACTAATGCATTTAATACCCCATACTGTAGTAATGCACTAGTACATTTTATACCCCATAGTAATAACGAGTACATTTTATACCCCATAGTAATGCACTAGTACATTTTATACCCCATACTGTAGTAATGCACTAGTGCATTTTATACCCCATACTGTATTAATGCACTAGTACACTTTATACCCCATACTGTAGTACTGCACTAGTACTTTTTATACCCCATAGTAATGCACTAGTACATTTTATTCCCCATAGTAATGCACTAGTACATTTTATACCCCATAGTAATGCACTAGTACATTTTATACCCCATACTGTAGTAATGCACTAGTGCATTTTATACCCCAAACTGTAGTAATGCACTTGTACATTTTATACCCCATAGTAATAACGAGTACATTTTATACCCCATAGTAATGCACTAGTACATTTTATACCCCATACTGTAGTAATGCACTAGTGCATTTTATACCCCATACTGTAGTAAAGCACTAGTACATTTTATACCCCAAAGTACTGCACTAGTACATTTTATACCCCAAAGTACTGCACTAGTACATTTTATACCCCATAGTAATGCACTAGTACAATTTATAGCCCATAGTAATGCACTAGTACATTTTATACCCCATAGTAATGCACTAGTACATTTTATACCCCATAGTAATGCACTAGTACATTTTATACCCCATAGTAATGCACTAATACAATTTATACCCCATAGTACTGCACTAGTACATTTTATACCCCATAGTAATGCACTAGTACATTTTATACCCCATAGTAATGCACTAGTACATTTATACCCCATAGTAATGCACTAGTACATTTTATACCCCATAGTAATGCACTAGTACATTTTATACCCCATAGTAATGCTCTAGTACATTTTATACCCCATAGTAATACACTAGTACATTTTATACTCCATAGTAATAACGAGTACATTTTATACCCCATAGTAATGCACTAGTACATTTTATACTCCATAGTAATGCACTAGTACATTTTATACCCCATAGTAATGCACTAGTACATTTTATACCCCATAGTAATGCACTAGTACATTTTATACCCCATAGTACTGCACTAGTACATTTTATAGTAATGCACTAGTACATTTTATACCCCATAGTAATGCACTAGTACATTTTATACCCCTTAGTAATGCACTAGTACATTTTATACCCCATAGTAATGCACTAGTACATTTTATACCCCATAGTAATGCACTAGTACATTTTATACCCCATAGTAATGCACTAGTACATTTTATACCCCATAGTAATGCACTAGTACATTTTATACCCCATAGTACTGCACTAGTACATTTTATACCCCATAGTAATGCACTAGTACATTTTATACCCCATAATAATGCACTAGTACATTTTATACCCCATAGTAATGCACTAGTACATTTTATACCCCATAGTACTGCACTAATACATTTTATACCCCATAGTAATGCACTAGTACATTTTATACTCCATAGTAATAACGAGTACATTTTATACCCCATAGTAATGCACTAGTACATTTTATACCCCATAGTAATGCACTAGTACATTTTATACCCCATAGTAATGCACTAGTACAATTTATACCCCATAGTACTGCACTAGTACATTTTATACCCCATAGTAATGCACTAGTACATTTTATACCCCATAGTAATGCACTAGTACATTTTATACACCATAGTACTGCACTAGTACATTTTATACCCCATAGTAATGCACTAGTACAATTTATACCCCATAGTACAGCACTAGTACATTTTATACCCCATAGTAATGCACTAGTACATTTTATACCCCATAGTAATGCACTAGTACATTTTATACCCCATAGTAATGCACTAGTACATTTTATACCCCATAGTACTGCACTAGTACATTTTATACCCCATAGTACTGCACTAGTACATTTTATACCCCATAGTAATGCACTAGTACATTTTATACCCCATAGTAATGCACTAGTACATTTTATACTCCATATTATTAACGAGTACATTTTATACCCCATAGTAATGCACAAGTACAATTTATACCCCATAGTACTGCACTAGTACATTTTATACCCCATAGTAATGCACTAGTACATTTTATACCCCATAGTAATGCACTAGTACATTTTATACCCCATAGTAATACACTACTACATTTTATACCCCATACTGTAGTAATGCACTAATGCATTTAATACCCCATACTGTAGTAATGCACTAGTACATTTTATACCCCATAGTAATAACGAGTACATTTTATACCCCATAGTAATGCACTAGTACATTTTATACCCCATACTGTAGTAATGCACTAGTGCATTTTATACCCCATACTGTATTAATGCACTAGTACACTTTATACCCCATACTGTAGTACTGCACTAGTACTTTTTATACCCCATAGTAATGCACTAGTACATTTTATTCCCCATAGTAATGCACTAGTACATTTTATACCCCATAGTAATGCACTAGTACATTTTATACCCCATACTGTAGTAATGCACTAGTGCATTTTATACCCCAAACTGTAGTAATGCACTTGTACATTTTATACCCCATAGTAATAACGAGTACATTTTATACCCCATAGTAATGCACTAGTACATTTTATACCCCATACTGTAGTAATGCACTAGTGCATTTTATACCCCATACTGTAGTAAAGCACTAGTACATTTTATACCCCAAAGTACTGCACTAGTACATTTTATACCCCAAAGTACTGCACTAGTACATTTTATACCCCATAGTAATGCACTAGTACAATTTATACCCCATAGTAATGCACTAGTACATTTTATACCCCATAGTAATGCACTAGTACATTTTATACCCCATAGTAATGCACTAGTACATTTTATACCCCATAGTAATGCACTAATACAATTTATACCCCATAGTACTGCACTAGTACATTTTATACCCCATAGTAATGCACTAGTACATTTTATACCCCATAGTAATGCACTAGTACATTTTATACCCCATAGTAATGCAATAGTACAATTTATACCCCATAGTACTGCACTAGTACATTTTATACCCCATAGTAATGCACTAGTACATTTTATACCCCATAGTAATGCACTAGTACATTTTATACCCCATAGTAATGCTCTAGTACATTTTATACCCCATAGTAATACACTAGTACATTTTATACTCCATAGTAATAACGAGTACATTTTATACCCCATAGTAATGCACTAGTACATTTTATACTCCATAGTAATGCACTAGTACATTTTATACCCCATATGCACTAGTACATTTTATACCCCATAGTAATGCACTAGTACATTTTATACCCCATAGTAATGCACTTGTACATTTTATACCCCATAGTAATGCACTAGTACATTTTATACCCCATAGTAATGCAATAGTACATTTTATACCCCATAGTAATGCACTAGCACATTTTATACCCCATAGTAATGCACTAGTACATTTTGTACCCCATAGTAATGCACTAGTACATTTTATACCCCATAGTAATGCACTAGTACATTTTATACCCCATAGTAATGCACTATTACATTTTATACCCCATAGTAATGCACTAGTACATTTTATACCCCATAGTACTGCACTAGTACATTTTATACCCCATAGTAATGCACTAGTACATTTTATACCCCATAGTAATGCACTAGTACATTTTATACCCCATAGTAATGCACTAGTACAATTTATACCCCATAGTAATGCACTAGTACATTTTATACCCCATAGTAATGCACTAGTACATTTTATACCCCATAGTAATGCACTAGTACATTTTATACCCCATAGTACTGCACTAGTACATTTTATACCCCATAGTAATGCACTAGTACATTTTATACCCCATAGTAATGCACTAGTACATTTTATACTCCATAGTAATAACGAGTACATTTTATACCCCATAGTAATGCACTAGTACAATTTATACCCCATTGTACTGCACTAGTACAATTTATACCCCATAGTAATGCACTAGTACATTTTATACTCCATAGTAATAACGAGTACATTTTATACCCCATAGTACTGCACTAGTACATTTTATACCCCATAGTAATGCACTAGTACATTTTATACTCCATAGTAATAACGAGTACATTTTATACCCCATAGTACTGCACTAGTACATTTTATACCCCATAGTAATGCACTAGTACATTTTATACCCCATAGTAATACACTAGTACATTTTATACTCCATAGTAATAACGAGTACATTTTATACCCCTTAGTAATGCACTAGTACATTTTATACCCCATAGTAATGCACTAGTACATTTTATACCCCATAGTAATGCACTAGTACATTTTATACCCCATAGTAATGCACTAGTACAATTTATACCCCACAGTACTGCACTAGTACATTTTATACCCCACAGTAATGCAGTAGTACATTTTATACCCCACAGTAATGCACTGGTACATTTTATACCCCATAGTAATGCACTAGTACATTTTTTACTCCATAGTAATGCACTAGTACATTTTATACCCCATAGTAATGCACTAGTACATTTTATACCCCATAGTAATGCACTAGTACATTTTATACCCCATAGTAATGCACTAGTACATTTTATACCCCATAGTAATGCACTAGTACATTTTATACCCCATAGTAATGCACTAGTACAGTTTATACCCCATAGTACTGCACTAGTACATTTTATACCCCATAGTAATGCACTAGTACATTTTATACCCCATAGTAATGCACTAGTACATTTTATACCCCATAGTAATGCACTAGTACATTTTATACCCCATAGTAATGCACTAGTACAATTTATACCCCATAGTAATGCACTAGTACATTTTATACCCCATAGTAATGCACTAGTACATTTTATACCCCATAGTAATGCACTATTATATTTTATACCCCATACTGTAGTAATGCACTAGTACATTTTATACCCCATAGTAATACACTAGTACATTTTATACCCCATAGTAATGCACTAGTATATTTTATACCCCATAGTAATACACTAGTACATTTTATACCCCATAGTAATACACTAGTACATTTTATACTCCATAGTAATACACTAGTACATTTTATACCCCATAGTAATGCACTAGTACATTTTATACCCCATAGTAATGCACTAGTATATTTTATACCCCATAGTAATACACTAGTATATTTTATACCCCATAGTAATACACTAGTACATTTTATACTCCATAGTAATGCACTAGTACATTTTATACTCCATAGTAATGCACTAGTACAATTTAAACCCCATAGTAATGCACTAGTACATTTTATACCCCATAGTAATAACGAGTACATTTTATACCCCATACTGTAGTACTGCTCTAATACATTTTATACCCCATACTGTAGTACTGCACTAGTACATTTTATACCCCTTAGTAATGCACTAGTACATTTTATACCCCATAGTAATACACTAGTACATTTTATACCCCATACTGTAGTAATGCACTAGTGCATTTTATACCCCATACTGTAGTAATGCACTAGTACATTTTATACCCCATAGTAATAACGAGTACATTTTATACCCCATAGTAATGCACTAGTACATTTTATACCCCATACTGTAGTAATGCACTAGTACATTTTATACCCCATACTGTAGTAATGCACTAGTGCATTTTATACCCCATACTGTAGTAATGCACTAGTGCATTTTATACCCCATACTGTAGTAATGCACTAGTACATTTTATACCCCATACTGTAGTACTGCACTAGTACATTTTATACCCCATAGTAATGCACTAGTACATTTTATACCCCATAGTAATGCACTAGTACATTTTATACCCCATAGTAATGCACTAGTACATTTTATACCCCATACTGTAGTAATGCACTAGTACATTTTATACCCCATAGTAATAACGAGTACATTTTATACCCCATAGTAATGCACTAGTACATTTTATACCCCATACTGTAGTAATGCACTAGTGCATTTTATACCCCATACTGTAGTAATGCACTAGTACATTTTATACCCCAAAGTACTGCACTAGTACATTTTATACCCCATAGTAATGCACTAGTACATTTTATACCCCATAGTAATGCACTAGTACATTTTATACCCCATAGTAATGCACTAGTACATTTTATACCCCATACTGTAGTAATGCACTTGTACATTTTATACCCCATAGTAATGCACTAGTACATTTTATACCCCATAGTAATGCACTAGTACATTTTATACCCCATACTGTAGTAATGCACTAGTACATTTTATACCCCATAGTAATGCACTAGTACATTTTATACCCCATACTGTAGTAATGCACTAGTACATTTTATACCCCATACTGTAGTAATGCACTAGTACATTTTATACCCCAATGAACAATGAAATGTCACGATATTTAAACTAAACATAGAACATGTAATCGAAAGTAATAAGAGTGTTATTGGTATGAGTTTTAATTCCCACATAAAAGGTAGTGGGTTCATTCAGATGTAATAAATATACAATATAATTGCTAGTATAATAACAACACACTAGGGAAGAGGGGGTGGACAGGTGAGGGCAACAATATAGGAGTAAATTGTAAAATGGTAAAAATTAGGATGTAAAAGTATATAAATAGTAGAAAAAAATGGAACAATTAAATTGAGGTAAATAACAAGGGATCCAAGAGAAATGAAATTGCAGTCAGATCTTCCTTTACTTGCAATTGTATAGAAAGTTCCGTTGTCCTTAAATAAGCAAACTGATACAGTGTCTATGTGAACATGCGGTATCCATATGGTAAATCCTGGATAGTACTCTAGCCTGATAAATCCATTCAGTGTGGCGATAACCACATTAACCCCGGCTCTGCAGTAGCCGTGGCCCGCACAAGGCCAGCTTCACTGCTTAACAGATAACAATTGGGGTCTCCTTGGGTACAGTCATGAGTGCCTCACCAGCCCGGAGCAAGTATCCAGGTATGAGCAGACCAACAGTCCCGGCAGCCGGGATGTGGCGCCCGCTGTCTGTGCTGCGGCTGTCAGCAAGGGATGGTTTCCCATGCTTGCGTGATGATACTGAGCGGCGGTCACCACCTCACTGCCAGGGCCGAGGGAAACCTCCACGACGGCAAAGCGGATGGACAGGCAACAGGTCAGGTACATACACGAGGGAAATGCTTAGTGGCTTGTGTGGCTGATCAGACTGCCGCAGGCTGGGGTCCCATCAAATGGTGTCTGAAAGCTGGTGGCGGTGGAAGTGCGGCGAGTGGCGGGAGTGCAGCGTTGTTCTCTTCTCCTCTTCCGGGTCCCACACAGTCTGGAATAGCAGAGCTTGTCAGATGTTTTGCCTCGGTGTCTCCAACGCGTTTCGTCCGGCACTGGCGGCTTGTTTCAAGGATTATACGATTGAGCGAGCTGATAGAAACATTTATACATGTTTGTTTCTTATTTTGATTACCTTAAAGGTTAAGTGGTGACCTTATCCGTAAGCTGCTCCCATTTATACCAACAGCATTGTTGACTAGAGCGCACGTACCAATTTCTATTGTCAACTTGATACACTGTAGATTCAATCACGGAGTACAATAACTGTGCAGGGAACTCAGACGCAGTTTAGTGAACTTGGGACCTCATTCAGAGCCGCTCGCAAAATATGAGCACTCGCTCTGAATGAGGGCGGATGCTTTTTTTTATTTTAGCCGGCCTCCTGGCCGCTCGCTAAGCTGTGGGTGACGGTCGCGATGGTCGTGACCATCGGGCTTGCGACGAGACCCTTGTGGTAGGGTCTTGTCTTCTGCAAGCCCCAGTGAGCTTCCTGCTCTAATAGAGCTGGAAGCTCATTACTGACATCACAAGTCAGTAGGGCCGCCCACAAACGGCAGGCGTTCCTTCTGGAACGCCTCAGTTTGCCCAGCCACCCCCCCTCCATGCCTACAAGACGGGGCAAGCTGTCAATCAACATCGACAGCCACCCCGTTTGTAGCGAGCCCCAGAGCAAGTGAAACGGGTCTGAATGAGGGCCTTGATACACTGCAGATTCAATCACGGAGTACAATAACTGTGCAGGGAACTCAGACGCAGGTTAGTGAACTTGATACACTGTATATTCCATCGTGGGGATAACGGAAGGTGCTTCGTGAATCCAGATGTAGGGAAAGCTACTGAAACTAGTGCTTGGGAATGGTACAGGAGGAGACACAGGAAACTGGTAAATAAGCCAGATCTGGGGAAACACAAGAGGATTAACTGAAGCAAAACTTGAGGTAAAACGAAAGTAAGTCACTAGGAATCCAGACGCGGATATGCTCATGATGGCACAGGTGATGGAGAGGCGAGCCAGATGCAGACTAGCTGTGGGATACACTATGAAAAGTAACCTAGAGCCTGGCACAAATACTGGCATCATGGTCACTGGGAAAGCAAAGTTGAACAGAACTTCCTGTTCCTGGAGTCAGACTAAATACCCTTAGGTAGTTGGTCATTGGATAAGAGGATCAGCTGAGTGACTGCAGGACTACCATTGGGAGATACTGGTCATGTGATATGGACCAACATGGTGGCACCCATGCCCACCACCACGGGAACCAGGAAGCATGCACGGAAGCCCTAGCAGACCCCAGGGAGAATACTCAGCCACCACTCACCTCCACTCCCTGTGACTGAACACCTAAGCCCAAGGACGCCGATGTGGAAGTGAGTAGCAGCCAATCCCAGGCCGTATCCTGACACAGTAGCATCATTAGGGTTATGCAGGCCTCACCAAGTGACACCATCCGAGAGGGTGACATCAAAATAGCGTCATCACACACAATGTTGACGGAAGCCAGGGGCTTCCCAGCAGTTCCCGGAGTGCGTGACGAGGATGGATGTGACAGGTGTTGAAGCCCCCAGATACGAGGCCATGCCACCTTCAGTGTGCGCTAGGGATAGATGAGTGCCACGCCAGGTATCTCCACACCCAGTGGCTTCTTTGGTCACTAACTGACATTTGGGGATGTTTTCAGTGACCTCTGTTACAGGTGTGCTCCCACCCTCCTATTCCACCTCACTCACAGCGGATAGACTTTCGGCATGCTATACCTTCTGCAAACCGAAGAACGTGTGACATTAATACCCAATAAACCATGGGTCTCTGCTGAGAGGACCACAGTTAGTCCTGCTATCAGTAGCATAACAGTACAAAGTTCTGCAGCAAGTCTCCTCCTCCAGACTACAAATTATCAATATAACCTGAGCAAACTAACAATAATACCCCTTTTCCGACAAAAATCCCAGGTCTGTCCCAGGATTTGGAACACGGTTCAAAGCCAGGTCAGACCCAGGATTTACCCCTTTCCCACTACGGCACCAACCCAGGAATATGATATCATCACCAAGCACCGGAAAATCCCGCTCTCCTTCCCAGGGGGGTGAGGGGGGGTTCCTTTGGGGAGGCTGTGTGATGTCACAGCTGTCACAGGGAGAGGGAGAGAATACAGCCTCTCCCTCCCCAATGACAGATGTCACAGACAGCCCCTAAATAGCACCCAATCAGCATGCTGTAAATGTGTCCAGGGTTATCCGTTTCCACTGAGCCTGACCAGGGTTTTACCTGTGTAAAACCCTGCTCGAGACCCGGGAAGAAATGCCGGGTTCAATCGACCTGGGATTTTTTCCTAGCAGCCTTTTCCACTGAGCCGCTACCCAGGTTGACACGGCAATAACCCGGGTATTTTGGCATGTAGAAACGGGGTATACCTAAGGACAGGGAAGCCAATAACAATTGTAGTCCTCGTTTATTAATGGATGGTGCAGGAAATCAGACACCCATGGGAGATCTGCAGGTGCAGCTAATGTTTGGATTCCCGCTTCTACAAAATATGGCAGTTACCTAAAGACTTGTCATGGGCTCCCCAATCAGTGCGCCATCCAAGCCAAATTGCTGCCCACAGAAAAGGCTAAGGTTGTCTGAGAGGTAACAGACCCCGTCCAGTGTAATATTGTACATAGAATGACATAAAATGTGCATAGAAAGCTTAATCCCCTCTGAGATCATTTAGTGCTAGCTTAAGGAAAAGCTTTGTGCGCAGGCAAATCAAGGGTTAAAAGTAAAGCATAATTTCTACAGTAATGTTCTTTGGATTTGGAGGTCGCGGTCGTGCGACCGAATGCATAATGGACGGGTAAAAGGTCTGGTGCGTGACGGGGACTTTAGTCTCACATTCGTACATTTTTTACGCACATCTAATTACACATTTATTATTTATGTTGCATGACTGCACTTGTTCAATTTCTTACATAACATTTTACTATCTTTCCCCCATTATCACATCTGGGACTACTGTATAATTAGTGTGAAATATGGGATAAGATAATGCTCAGTAACAGAAGAGATGTACTATCAGGACCATCAGTCACATTTGGCCCACTGCTCCTCTATAGCTGCTGTCGGTGAGATAAGTAGGTGAAGGTTAATAGGTAAATAACACATCAGTCATGGAGTTCAGAGACTGCTGGGCAGGGGCTGTCACACCCTAGTGTTTGGTGCTGTGCACTTCAGTGAACCCTTGTCAGATGGGCCCCAGTAAGGAAAAGGCTGTATATAAAAGAGACTCCTGGTATGTGAGAGTCCGCCCCAATGCTGCTGTCAGTGTAGATTGTCTGGCTGCTACAACATTACACAAGCGTCACCCTGACTGTACAGTCCTCCTGCACATAACACAGTCCCTGCAGTCACCATGGGGCTGTGGGGCCTTATCGCCTGGGTCTTTCTGCTGCTGCTGGCTCTGGCTGTGATCTGCTTCCTCCTGTATTGTGGGTACATCCACTACAGCCACATGAAGTATGACCACATCCCTGGCCCTCCCAGAGACAGGTAAGGGGCACTCAGCACTGATAGGGTTACTAAGGCCCTGATTCAGAGCCGCTCGCTGGGATTGTGGCCATTTTTTTTTTGTTCTCCGGCCGCTCGCAAAGCTGTGGGAGACCACCTACAGCTGGTGCGAGCGTCCAGGATGCCATCGCAATAATCGTGACCATCGACCTTGCGACAAGACCCTGTTGCAGGGTCTAGGCTGTCGCAAGGCCGAGTGGACTCCCTGCTGTAATAGAGCAGGAAGTCCACTACTGACATCACTAGTGATGTCAGTAAGACCTCCCTACAAATGAGGGAACGCCTGCGTTTGTCCAGCCGCCCCCCCTACCCGCCCACAAAACGGGGCGAGCTGTCACTCACCATCGACAGCCGCCCCGTCTTGTTCGAGGCCCGTAGCAACTGAACTTCAGTCGCTCGGCTGGGCTCGCGCACGCCGGAAGTAGCGCATGTGCAGTGCATAAACATCGGGCCGCTTGCGAGCGGCTCTGAATCAGGGCCTAAGCTTACATGGTGGAGGTGACTTTACTACTGTGTCAGTAACTGTGATCCGTGTAATATCAGTAATTAATGTCATTTGCCATTGCTATAGACAGTGTATATATAATGTAACAGCTGGTTATGTGTCATGAAACATATAGTACAGTGATAAGGCATCTCGTATAAGAAATATGTATTTAATATGTGATCCGTCTATTGCTCTCGGTGTCACAGGTGGAAGAGTGCGTCCCAGTACATTTCATACATGCTTACAAAGCTATTTTCAATTTCAGCTTTCTGTTTGGGCATTTATCACAATTAATGAAGACAACGAGGAGCAATGAACTTATTTATGACCTGTTTTTGGATTGGTAAGTAATAAGTTCTCTTTCAAAATAGTGGATCAGGTTTACGACATGCACTGTACATGCAGCACAAATCCCGGGCTTTATCGCCAACCGTGTTCCCAGCTGAGCTGTCATGTCATGATGATGGGCCTATTTTTATGTGGAGACCTGGAGCTGGAGCAGTACTTGCTTCATTGTTAATATAGCCCTCTAGGCACTGGTGTGTTTAAATGGTTTGCCCAACTCGCATGAAGGGGTGCACCTCCTGTCTGCGCTCAGGTGACACCTCCACAATTTAATAACACCTTCAGCCAGACCAATTGGTGCAATGAGTTGGGTGGAAATGAGTAGCCGCTGGTTCATATCCCGACAGCGCCATGCCAAAAGCTGAAAATCTCGACAGGGGGTCGTAAGTATATTAACCCTACCCCTCTCTCCCCCCCTAACTGTCCCTTAGTGGTGCCTAACCCTAACCTTCTCCCCCCCACTGCCTAACCCTAACCTCCCCATGGGGGTGCCTAACCCTAACCCCTCCCTTCTCGCACCCTAATCCTAACCCTCCCAGGGGGTGCCTAACCCTACCCCCCCTCCCCGTACCCTAAGTCCTCCCCCAGGGAGTGCCTGACCCTAAACCTAACCCTCCACCCCCCTGCGGCTATCACCTAACCTGTCCCCGCTTACCTTCGTTTGGGATACCGGCTGTTGGGATTTCGGCGTCGGGCTAAAGATGGGTGTCAGGATTTTGCCGCCTATCTTTAATCCCCAGTCGGGCTTTCAACATCGGGATTCCGACGGCCGGCACCCTTGTCTTCGGTAAATTGACTACATCCCTATGCAATAATGTATTAAGCTTTACAGAAATACAAAATAAGCAAAAGCATTAAAAATAAACTATTTTAAAAAATTTAAAGTCACTTGGAAGTATCATAGAACTGTAAGTACTGTATTTTTTTATAAAGTGTTAAACATGGAGATTCTGCGGGAAATGTAATAGCCTGCCAACTTGGTTTTGCCTTTTAAATGATTGCCACTTTAAAACATCGGGCAGTTTCGCTGGGATCTTGTTGATCCCTTCATCAGTTTGATTATGTTCAAAATCTAAGATAACTGGGTTAGTTGTACAGCTTAAACCTTGCTTGCACTTTGCTCTTGATGTGGGGCTGCTTCATTCAGGATCCAATCTAACATGTTATATGTAGATCTAGTGTGTTCAATGTTCAAATGTTACTTGTAAGTCAGATGCATTTAACAAATGTCAGACTCAGAGGCGCCACTGGGTCTGGTGAGTGACACCCGGTGCGTACTACATATCAACACGATCATAATAACAAATGTCAGACTCAGAGGCGTCACTGGGTCTGGTGAGTGACACCCGGTACGTACTACATATCAACACGATCATAATATCAAATGTCAGACTCAGAGGCGCCACTGGGTCTGGTGACACCCGGTGCGTACTTCATATCAACACGATCATAATATCAAATGTCAGACTCAGAGGCGTCACTGGGTCTGGTGAGTGACACCCGGTGCGTACTACATATCAACACGATCATAATATCAAATGTCAGACTCAGAGGCGTCACTGGGTCTGGTGAGTGACACCCGGTGCGTACTACATATCAACACCATCATAATATCAAATGTCAGACTCAGAGGCGTCACTGGGTCAGGTGAGTGACACCCGGTGCGTACTACATATCAACACGATCATAATAACAAATGTCAGACTCAGAGGCGTCACTGGGTCTGGTGAGTGACACTCGGTACGTACTACATATCAACACGATCATAATATCAAAAGTCAGACTCAGAGGCGCCACTGGGTCTGGTGAGTGACACCCGGTGCGTACTACATATCAACACGATCATAATATCAAATGTCAGACTCAGAGGCGTCACTGGGTCTGGTGAGTGACACCCGGTGCGTATTACATATCAACACGATCATAATATCAAATGTCAGACTCAGAGGCGTCACTGGGTCTGGTGAGTGACACCCGGTGCGTACTACATATCAATACGATCATAATATCAAATGTCAGACTCAGAGGCGCCACTGGGTCTGGTGAGTGACACCCGGTGCGTACTACATATCAACACGATCATAATATCAAATGTCAGACTCAGAGGCGTCACTGGGTCTGGTGAGTGACACCCGGTGCGTATTACATATCAACACGATCATAATATCAAATGTCAGACTCAGAGGCATCACTGGGTCTGGTGAGTGACACCCGGTGCGTACTACATATCAACACGATCATAATATCAAATGTCAGACTCAGAGGCGCCACTGGGTCTGGTGAGTGACACCCGGTACGTACTACATATCAACACGATCATAATATCAAATGTCAGACTCAGAGGCGTCACTGGGTCTGGTGAGTGACACCCGGTGCGTACTACATATCAACACGATCATAATATCAAATGTCAGACTCAGAGGCGTCACTGGGTCTGGGGAGTGACACCCGGTACGTACTACATATCAACACGATCATAATATCAAATGTCAGACTCAGAGGCGTCACTGGGTCTGGTGAGTGACACCCGGTGCGTACTACATATCAACACGATCATAATATCAAATGTCAGACTCAGAGGCGTCACTGGGTCTGGTGAGTGACACCCGGTGCGTACTACATATCAACACGATCATAATAACAAATGTCAGACTCAGAGGCATCACTGGGTCTGGTGAGTGACACCCGGTGCGTATTACATATCAACACGATCATAATATCAAATGTCAGACTCAGAGGCGTCACTGGGTCTGGTGAGTGACACCCGGTGCGTATTACATATCAACACGATCATAATATTAAATGTCAGACTCAGAGGCGTCACTGGGTCTGGTGAGTGACACCCGGTGCGTACTACATATCAACACGATCATAATATCAAATGTCAGACTCAGAGGCGTCACTGGGTCTGGTGAGTGACACCCGGTGCGTATTACATATCAACACGATCATAATATCAAATGTCAGACTCAGAGGCGCCACTGGGTCTGGTGAGTGACACCCGGTGCGTACTACATATCAACACGATCATAATATCAAATGTCAGACTCAGAGGCGCCACTGGGTCTGGTGAGTGACACCCGGTACGTACTACATATCAACACGATCATAATATCAAATGTCAGACTCAGAGGCATCACTGGATCTGGTGAGTGACACCCGGTGCGTACTACATATCAACACGATCATAATATCAAATGTCAGACTCAGAGGCGTCACTGGGTCTGGTGAGTGACACCCGGTACGTACTACATATCAACACGATCATAATATCAAATGTCAGACTCAGAGGCGTCACTGGGTCTGGTGAGTGACACCCGGTGCGTACTACATATCAACACGATCATAATATCAAATGTCAGACTCAGAGGCGTCACTAGATCTGGTGAGTGACACCCGGTGCGTACTACATATCAACACGATCATAATATCAAATGTCAGACTCAGAGGCGTCACTGGGTCTGGTGAGTGACACCCGGAGCGTACTACATATCAACACGATCATAATATCAAATGTCAGACTCAGAGGCGCCACTGGGTCTGGTGAGTGACACCCGGTACGTACTACATATCAACACGATCATAATATCAAATGTCAGACTCAGAGGCGCCACTGGGTCTGGTGAGTGACACCCGGTACGTACTACATATCAACACGATCATAATATCAAATGTCAAACAAGCTTGAACTGTGATGAAATCTGTCAAAATTTGCAAAAGAGAATTTACCTTAACTTTGAGCACCTGTGTACAGTAAATAATAAACTATTGTAGTGTGAGAACAATTTGAGCATCTCTACTTAAATGTACTTGGCATTGGGGGGTCTTCTAGCTTTTTACATGGTTGATTGTTTGATAGGCATACATGACATTCTTGTACCGCACCTGTCTGTGCACTGCAAAAATAATTCACATGAAATGATTAACCGAGAACCAGCTTTTTATTGTACGTAATTTCTCTTAGCTATTTACTATTTTCCCTTAACTCCTTACATTGCTACATAACTAGTTACAGGGCTTCCTGCTGCTTCCATTCCCCTCCTCACTAGGAATTTACCAGTGATGGTCGATGGCTTTGCCATCAACAGCCGAGATATGAAGGTTCCCCAGCACTGATGTCAGAGAGCCTGGCAATGTTTTTTTTTTTTCTTTTCCCCCTGGTGCCGGGGACATGGCGTTTAGGGCCTGATTCAGACCCGCTCGCAACACCTGCCATTTGTGGGCGGCCCTACTGACATCACTCGTGATGTCAATAATGAGCTTTTGGCTCTATTAGACCCGGAAGCTCACTGGGGCTTGCGGCAGACGAGACCCTACAACAAGGGTCTCGTCGCAAGCGCGATGGTCATGACCATCACCTGGTCGCTCGCTAAAGCTGTGGGTGGTCACCCACAGCTTAGCGAGTGGCCAGGAGGCCGGGTTTTTTAAAACAAAGTGGTCGCCCTGATTCAGAGCGAGCGCTTGCTTTTTGCGAGTGGCTCTGAATCAGGCCCTTAGATTTTCACTGCAATGTAACCCTTGAAGTGGTTATAGGGAATGCGGGGAAAGCTGATCTTCAATGTTGAATTGCTCTGGTGTTGTAGTATCCAACACTGTTACTTACAGCAAATTGGACACTTAATTGTTGGTGATCACTTGGCTTCAATTAATGAATAGGCCCCTTTGTCTCTCTGCAGACATTTTATAGAATTCCTTATACCCAGGGCCATAGAGAGCTCTGGCCAGCCTGGGTAATGGGAGAGGACCTGGCCAAATCTGGGAACTATGGCCACACCCCAATCCCCAAAAAAGTGATCAAATACGATGTGCGCCACCGTGTCATACAGGGGGGCAGCTCCAGGGGAGGGGTGATCAGTACAATTGCTCCCACCGGTAACACCTTCCACTGCTCTGCCCACTACCGCTGACTGGTCTCTCTCTCTCCTCAGATGTTAGGGGGTAAATTTACTAAAGTGAGAGTTTTTAGAAGTGAGTTTTACAAGATGTTGCCCATAGCAACCAATCAGATTCTAGCTATTATCTTCTAGAAGGTGCTAGCTAAATGTTAAGTAGAATCTGATTGGTTGCTATGGGCAACATCTCTTCTAAAACTCACTTCTAAATATTTTCACTTTAGTAAATCATGGCAGTCGACACAGCCCAACCCTTCTCCCATGCCGGGGGAGAAGCAGTAAGATATCTTGCCAAAGGCAGGCAAATCTGTCCCCTTCATAAGCTTAGGTTCCACTCCCCCTTTGATGATGTTTACTGCTTGGCCACGCCCCCTTTTCGGGTCCTGCGATTTGGCCATGCCCCTTAGGTTTGCAAAACCCTCCTAGTATCTGCAATAGGCAGTCATTTTTAACACTCAGAAGGGTGTTATTACCAATACCATACCCTAAAGGCTGTTAGAGATGTGTGTTCAAGGCTCAGGGAAAAGTAGACAGGGATATAGGGCCTGATTCAGAGATGGACGCAGTTAGCACAATCCCCGCATCTTTGTATGCAGCAGCTGTGCTACAATATGCAAATAAAGACGCCCACTGCAGGTTTTTGTGACCCGCTGCTGCGCCTGAAGACGCAGGATTAGGTCAACTGTGTGAACATCGGACATCTGAGTAACCCTCAGGAACCCCATGAAATCCGGTGAAAATCACGCTGCCATGGTCAGGACGCAGCCACTGACTTTGGCACGCCCAGAAAACGCGTCCGACATGTCGCCGTTTTCAGCAAAGCTGCCCATCGCCACCCCCAAATGCCTGCAGCATGTCAATCATGCTGCGGCTTTAGGGTACTGCAAGAGACATCGCAGCCCCAGATCTGAACATGCGCAGATCTAAAAACATGGGAGATGAGCATGAACATTCGGTATAAGTACATCTATGAATCAGGCCTATAGTGTACAGTACCTTTGGAACATTAGATTTTGATCTCACTCATTGTAATTGCCAGGAAGTGATACAGGTCTGTTTGCATTGTGATTAAGGCTGGAGTCCTCTTATTTCTCAGATGCCCCAAGAAAGGATGGACGAAGATATCCATGGGTACAACTACGTCTCATTACATCCAATGTTGCTATTAGTATTACAGTACGCTATGCAGCCTGTTACATAGAATCCATAACATGGGAATTATATTGCCGTGAAGGCAAAATATAGGCTGTACATAGAATTTGGTCATGTTTGAATATTTAAAGCACATTCAAAGTGCACAATTGATACTGTCTATGGGGCCTATTCATCACCTGATTAAAGTCCCGGTAACCATGCGATAATGCTAGTTTCCGCATATTTCTGAACACAGTGTTCTTCGAAAACAAGGCCGTTTATTTGGACTATAATGGTTCACAGTTTCTTTGACAAGAGACAAGGTAAAACAAACATGGCCAGCTACATGAGAGCCAAACAAAACAGTACACTTACAATTATTAACTACAGTATAACAGAATGACAATGTGGATAGTTAAAAGCACTATAGGTCTAGAATAACAATCTTTGCAGAGCTGAGGCAATACAGTTCAATGGCAGAAAACAGTACTGTAGAGAAGCAGAGGTACACTTTACAGGAATGACACTTTGGCTATATAGCAGACAACTTTTACTTGCTCGCCAGCAGGCCACTTTAATAACAGTCTTTGCTAAGCTGAGGCAATACAGGGCCTAATTCAGACCCGCTTGCGAGCGCTGAGTGCTCGCAAGCGGATCGATGTTGCCCACTTTCTATGGGATCCATGTTGCTGTATTAACATAGTACAAAAAAAAAACCTGACAGGGGTTTGCAGGGTAACTATGGCCCTCATTCAGAGCCGTACGCTCTGAGCAGAGCGCACGCTCTGAATGAGGGCCGCCCTCCATAATTATGGAGCGTCCTCCTGGACGCTCGTATAGGCTGTGGGTCACCACCCACAGCCTATACGAGCGTGCAGTTTGATGGCCGCGATGGTCTTGACCATCGCGGCCATCGCCACTGCGAGCCGGAGCCTGCGGTTGTGTTTTTCAACTGCAAGGCCCGGAGTGATTTTGGCTCTATCAGAGCCAAAATCACTCCCACTGACATCACTAGTGATGTCAGTGGGCCGGCTTCTGACGGTAGGCGTTCCCTTGGGAACGCCCCCGTCAAGTAGGCACGCCCCCGGCACGCCCACCAAAGGGGGCGTGCTGTCAATCAACATCGACAGCACGCCCCCTTTGATCAGACACAACGAGCGAAGGAAAGTCCTTCGCTCGTCGCGTCTGGCGCATGTGCACGACAGAGCTCCCGCCGTCGTGCGCATGCGCAGTGCACAACATCGACCCACTTGCGAGCCGACAGCCGCTTGCGAGTGGGTCTGAATCAGGCCCAATATCCCCTAACAAGCTAAAGGGGTAGCCCTATAACTATGGGGGTACCACATATATATATATATATATTATATATTATCCCCTTATTGCAGGGTAAGAATAATCTAGTCTATATTTAGTTTTCAGTGTGTAGCAGTTTAGCATAGCACTTAGTAGTAAGGCCAAGAGCCCTGGGCAAGTGTAGGCTCAAAAAAAAAATGTCTCCCTTATACTGAAGGATAAGATTTGTCTAATAAAAAACAAAACAACAACAGGTCTGGCCGGGCCTGGCAGTCAGCAGACTCGGAGACACTGAGCCATACTTACCTACTTTTCACAACTCCTCTCCGTCAGCTTCTGGGGGAGAGGCCAGACTGTAGCTGTTATCATTCCCGCCCCGTTTACAGGAAAAGCCCGTGATTTGCAGTCCCATGAGGAGAGGGCGGGGCTAAATGACACGATTCGCAGTCACTTAGCCCTGAGTCCTCCCTACAGACCCGCAGTAAAATCTCCCCATCCTATCTACTTCACTAGGAAGTGGGCGGGATGCGGGAAATATGCCGACTCTTTTGGGGGTACGGGGGGCTACCTGAAAGATGGGGAGCCTCCCTCGACTTTCGGGCAAGTACACACTGAGGCAGCCTCCAGAAAGTGGGTGGCTCCCACTACAGGCTGCTTTGTCTCAGGAAAATGTTTTCTAGTCTGTCAGGGGAAGGGGAAGGGAGGTGTTTCTGTATATAGGGGCTTATTTACTAAGCTGTGTTAGCAGATAAAGGGGTCTAGTATTTACTAAGCAGTGTTAGGAGACAGAGTGAAAAGTGATAAGGTGACAGCCAATCAGCTCCTAACTGTCATTTTTCAAACACAGCCTGTGAGATGACAGTTGGGAGCTGATTGGCTGGTACCTTATCACTTTCCTATCACTTTTCACTCTGTCTCCTAACATTGCTTAGTAAATAGACCCCAAAGTGAACAGTGATTAGGTTCCAGCCAATCAGCTCCTAACTGCCATGTCACTGGCTGTGTTTGAAAAATGACAGTTAGGAGCTGATTGGCTGGCACATTATCCCCGTTCACTTTATCTCCTAACACAGCTTAGTAAATAGACCCCTTAGAACCCCTCTTTTCCCTGTGTGCGCCACTGACACTTATAATCAGAGAGGCAGAACAGTGGTTTGAACTGTGAAGGGGCGTTCTCACATTGGTAAAGGTCAGTAAGTGTGTGTTCACATAAATGTGGCCCATACAGACCAGCGCATTAGCTCATATATACCTGTTAGTGTCTCCTGAGTACACACTGATGATGATGCCTGTGTGCGGACATATGCTATTTGTTCGTGCTCGTTTCAGTTGAGTAATGAACGTACATTTTCCTTCCCTCACTGCATTGTACACATGATCTCTGTCTTTAAACCCTAAAATTAGTTTTTCTTTTTCAGGGTCCAGAAATATGGTCCAGTGATACGGATTAATGTTCTACACACAGTAACAATTTTAATTTCTAGCCCTGATGCAGTAAAGGTAGGCACCCTACATGAATATATAGGAATAGTGAATAATTCTCTTTGTATGTATCTGTAAGTGTGACTCATTATTGGGCTTATGAATCAATAATATAGACGAGGATTTCATTCATCTTGTTGCTCATTGTTCGATTTGGTGGGAAAGGCAGAGAATGTAGATGATATAACAAGAACATTCGGAGCCTTAGGGATCTATTTACTAAGCTGTGTTAGGACTGGAGATAAACTTAACAGAGATAAGCTACCAGCCAATCAGCTCCTAACTGCCATCTCACAGGCTGTGTTTGAAAAATGACAGGAGCTGATTGGCTGGTAGCTTATCTCCGTTAAGTTTATCTCCTAACACAGCTTAGTAAATAGACCCCTTAGTTCCAAACATTAATCTTGGCAACATAGCAGTATGATGGCAGAGTAGAATGTGGAAAAAGATAACAAATACTATCAAGCTGAATGACATAATTGTAGACCTGCCCCCACTTTACCAAGCCAGGAATCGTGGCTTTGTTTGGTGGTGGGGGGGGGGGGGGCTGGGCCATACGGCACTATTATAGTGCCATGTCCCAATCCTGCCCACTCCCTTGGACCCTCCCAAAGAACTCTACTGAGAAGTCGGCAAGTATACTGTTTAGGCTGACCTTGGGGCTTTAGATTCCCATCACACCCTACAGTATATACGGAGTATGATAACAGTCTACATTTTGAATTTTAAATGCACATTTTCAATAGGTATTTACTTATGGAGCCTAGAGACTGAGGCACATCTATCAAGCACTTTTTGAGGAAAATAGTCGGAAAACTGCACTTATCTGAGGCGCCATCTACCAGTAACATCTCCAGAATGATGGTGCATGCACTGGAAATGTTCCAGAGCCTTTGCTGTCTAATGCGCAGGTGCCATCTTCCTGAACATTATGGCAAGATGGCGCTGTGCAGGAGGGAAGATGCGCTTGCCGGCACCTGGTAGGATGTGGAGGGACAGGGAGTAATCTTTGCTCAGACAAAGGGGCCTGCTGCACACGAGTCTCCACGGGCATTAACACACCCCTGATACCCACATAGATTAAGTATATCCTTGATTAAAAAGAAGATAGGTTCTTCTATTTTGAGCGCTACAGCAATCCCATAGGTTTCTATATTATGGCAATTATGGCTATTTCATCAAGCTCCAAAATGCTTCGCTTTTCGGTGGTTGGGTACTGGATCCTGGCGTTCGGGGTGTCGGTGGCCAGAATACCGACAGTGGCATCCTGACAGTTGGAATCCCGACAGAAGTGGGTAAGTATCCTAACCCATAATTGCCTACTTTTGAAAAAGCATTTCAGGGAGATTGTGAAAGCAGCACCTATGAGTGCGTGTTACAGTGGGCGTGTACTAATAAATGTGAGAGGCGTGTCCTACATGTGATGGGCGTGTACTGATAAATCTGAGAGGCGTGTGCTACATGTGATGGGCGTGTACTGATAAATCTGAGAGGCGTGTCCTACATGTGATGGGCGTGTACTGATAAATCTGAGAGGCGTGTCCTACATGTGATGGGCGTGTACTGATAAATCTGAGAGGCGTGTCCTACATGTGATGGGCGTGTACTGATAAATCTGAGAGGCGTGTCCTACATGTGATGGGCGTGTACTGATAAATCTGAGAGGCGTCTCCTAAACCTGACTTACATCCAAATGTAACCAGCCCAAAAGCAGTCAGTAAGATCTGTTTGTTGATTAAAACACACTAATACTTTTCATAAATTCATAGGGATCATTCTGCCTTATAATAACCAATGCAAGGAAATGACACTAATGATCCCATTTGAATGTATATATCTCTATTTTTAATATAACAGCTTCATAATGGGGGTAAGGATGAAATGAGGGAGATTGCTAGACTCTTCAGGGAGACAGGGAGATTGCTAATATGTCAGGGAGTCTCCCTGACAATGAGGGAGAGTTGGCAAGTATGCCCTAACCCCTCCCCTTAACCCTCTCTTTTGCAGCCTAACCCTAACCCTAGTGCCTAACCGTAATCCCTGAACGTCAGCCGTCGGGATTCTGGAGCTGAGGATCCGACTGCTGTCGGGATTCCAGCCAGCAGGTATTCTGACCGCCAGAATCCCGACTACATTCTCTTTTCAAAGCCTAGCTCCCGATAGTGAGCACCATCTCCAGTAATAAAAAACCTATACAAATCTATTCAGTTCTAATAGCTTGTGTGTCCCGATAGGTATAAGTACAGTAAAAAGAATGTAAATGTGCCTGCAGATGAGTATAGCCAGAGGCCAGTGCACTAGGGGGCCCATTTATTAATGATCGCATTGCAATACCGGCTGAATGTACTATCCGGCACATGCAGGGAGATGGGCTCCGAAAGGAGCCCGTCCCTGCGATGTGGCCGGAATGCATGCGGGACTGCTGCGCAGTCCTGCGGACTGCACATGAGCGGCGCCCATTGCTGGCGGAGGGAACTGGGAGATCCCTGTGCCGGCTGAAATGCGGTAAGTCCCCATAGACTACGGTGGCTAACGCTATCTTCAGATGGCGTTAGCTGGTGGGGCTAATATCGGGAATGCTTCGCATTCCCGATACTGATAGATTTCGCAGCATTGCATCCCCCATAGAAACCTATGGAGGAGGCGGCTGCGGGCGGCAATGGAGGGATTACGGCAGGTATCGGAGATACCTGCTGCGGTCCCTCTTTCATACATCTGGGGGATACTTAATATTTGAGGTAAACCCCCCAAAAAAGTGTGTTTTTGGAGAATTTACCTCAAATTAACTTTGATACATGGGCCCCTAAGTCAGCTTACATCACAAATCACAATCAAAAATAGTTATTTCATTCACTTAAAAGCAATCACTCCCAACGTATTGTCCTTTATACAGTGTGCGTGTGCATGGCAGGCGTGACTAACATGGTGTTGTTGGTTTCGGTCCCAGCAATGCCATGTGACATGACGGTTATCTCGTAGGGTGGGGAAATACAAACAAAGGTTTCAAAATCAATCTGGGAAAATACATTTCTAAATGACTATTCAGGTTCTTTTATTGTACTTTTACATTTTATTAGTTTTGCCTTTCCAGAACAACAGAAAAACATTATACACATGGCATAATACACAACAGAAAAACATTATACACATGGCATAATACACAACAGAAAAACATTATACACATGGCATAATCCACAACAGAAAAACATTATACACATGGCATAATACACAACAGAAAAACATTATACACATGGCATAATACACAACAGAAAAACATTATACACATGGCATAATACACAACAGAAAAACATTATACACATGGCATAATACACAACAGAAAAACATTATACACATGACATAATACACAACAGATAAACATTATACACATGGCATAATACACAACAGAAAAACATTATACACATGGCATAATACACAACAGATAAACATTATACACATGGCATAATACACAACAGATAAACATTATACACATGGCATAATACACAACAGATAAACATTATACACATGGCATAATACACAACAGAAAAACATTATACACATGGCATAATACACAACAGATAAACATTATACACATGGCATAATACACAACAGATAAACATTATACACATGGCATAATACACAACAGATAAACATTATACACATGGCATAATCCACAACAGAAAAACATTATACACATGGCATAATACACAACAGAAAAACATTATACACATGGCATAATACACAACAGAAAACATTATACACATGGCATAATCCACAACAGAAAAACATTATACACATGGCATAATACACAACAGAAAAACATTATACACATGGCATAATACACAACAGAAAAACATTATACACATGGCATAATACACAACAGAAAAACATTATACACATGACATAATACACAACAGATAAACATTATACACATGGCATAATCCACAACAGAAAAACATTATACACATGGCATAATACACAACAGAAAAACATTATACACATGGCATAATACACAACAGAAAACATTATACACATGGCATAATCCACAACAGAAAAACATTATACACATGGCATAATACACAACAGAAAACATTATACACATGGCATAATACACAACAGAAAACATTATACACATGGCATAATACACAACAGAAAAACATTATACACATGGCATAATACACAACAGATAAACATTATACACATGGCATAATACACAACAGATAAACATTATACACATGGCATAATACACAACAGAAAACATTATACACATGGCATAATACACAACAGAAAACATTATACACATGGCATAATACACAACAGAAAAACATTATACACATGGCATAATCCACAACAGAAAAACATTATACACATGGCATAATACACAACAGAAAAACATTATACACATGGCATAATACACAACAGAAAAACATTATACACATGGCATAATACACAACAGAAAACATTATACACATGGCATAATACACAACAGAAAACATTATACACATGGCATAATACACAACAGAAAAACATTATACACATGGCATAATCCACAACAGAAAAACATTATACACATGGCATAATACACAACAGAAAAACATTATACACATGGCATAATACACAACAGAAAAACATTATACACATGGCATAATACACAACAGAAAAACATTATACACATGGCATAATACACAACAGAAAAACATTATACACATGGCATAATACACAACAGATAAACATTATACACATGGCATAATACACAACAGAAAAACATTATACACATGGCATAATACACAACAGAAAAACATTATACACATGGCATAATACACAACAGATAAACATTATACACATGGCATAATACACAACAGAAAAACATTATACACATGGCATAATACACAACAGAAAAACATTATACACATGGCATAATCCACAACAGAAAAACATTATACACATGGCATAATACACAACAGAAAAACATTATACACATGGCATAATACACAACAGAAAAACATTATACACATGACATAATACACAACAGATAAACATTATACACATGGCATAATACACAACAGAAAAACATTATACACATGGCATAATACACAACAGAAAAACATTATACACATGGCATAATACACAACAGAAAAACATTATACACATGGCATAATACACAACAGAAAAACATTATACACATGGCATAATACACAACAGAAAAACATTATACACATGGCATAATACACAACAGATAAACATTATACACATGGCATAATACACAACAGAAAAACATTATACACATGGCATAATACACAACAGAAAAACATTATACACATGGCATAATACACAACAGAAAAACATTATACACATGGCATAATACACAACAGATAAACATTATACACATGGCATAATACACAACAGAAAAACATTATACACATGGCATAATACACAACAGAAAAACATTATACACATGGCATAATACACAACAGAAAAACATTATACACATGGCATAATACACAACAGAAAAACATTATACACATGGCATAATACACAACAGAAAAACATTATACACATGGCATAATACACAACAGAAAAACATTATACACATGGCATAATACACAACAGATAAACATTATACACATGGCATAATCCACAACAGAAAAACATTATACACATGGCATAATACACAACAGATAAACATTATACACATGGCATAATACACAACAGAAAAACATTATACACATGGCATAATCCACAACAGAAAAACATTATACACATGGCATAATACACAACAGAAAAACATTATAAACATGGCATAATACACAACAGAAAAACATTATACACATGGCATAATACACAACAGAAAAACATTATACACATGGCATAATACACAACAGAAAAACATTATACACATGGCATAATACACAACAGAAAAACATTATACACATGGCATAATACACAACAGAAAAACATTATACACATGGCATAATACACAACAGAAAAACATTATACACATGGCATAATCCACAACAGAAAAACATTATACACATGGCATAATACACAACAGAAAAACATTATACACATGGCATAATACACAACAGAAAAACATTATACACATGGCATAATACACAACAGAAAAACATTATACACATGGCATAATACACAACAGAAAAACATTATACACATGGCATAATCCACAACAGAAAAACATTATACACATGGCATAATACACAACAGAAAAACATTATACACATGGCATAATACACAACAGAAAAACATTATACACATGGCATAATACACAACAGAAAAACATTATACACATGGCATAATCCACAACAGAAAAACATTATACACATGGCATAATACACAACAGAAAAACATTATACACATGGCATAATCCACAACAGAAAAACATTATACACATGGCATAATACACAACAGAAAAACATTATACACATGGCATAATACACAACAGAAAAACATTATACACATGGCATAATACACAACAGAAAAACATTATACACATGGCATAATACACAACAGAAAACATTATACACATGGCATAATCCACAACAGAAAAACATTATACACATGGCATAATCCACAACAGAAAAACATTATACACATGGCATAATCCACAACAGAAAAACATTATACACATGGCATAATCCAGGTTGAGTCTCCCACATCCAAATGCTTGGGGACCAGGGGTAATTTGGATATCGGAATATTCCGTAGTTAGGAATAATTGAATACTATAATGAAATATCTTGGGAATGGGACCCAAATCTAAACACAGAATGCATTTATGTTGTATATACTCCTTATACACACAACCTGTAGGTAATGTTATACAATATTTTCAGTAAAGTTACCAGTACTAAAACAAACAACAAAACTAGGTTCTACCCATGGATCACAACAGACACCTACACACACACACACTTAAGATATTGTAACATATTGTGGCAAAAATCAAATAAATTACTTTGATTGATACTGTAAATCTTTCTACAGTTTGATAATATTTGCTGTTATCTTTTCTTTTGTGTAATACCCGACTGTAGGAATTTCTGATGTCTCCTAAATACGACAAGGATTGGTTTTACAATCTCCTCTTTAATATGTTTGGAATCCGGTAGGGAACAGACATCTTTTTTACTACTATACAAGTGTGTGTGTGGGGGGGAGGGGGGGGAGACAAATGGGGGAGTCAAATTGAGCAGACAGTAAATAAAAGCGCAGGGTACAACATATATGACCATATGAACATATATATAAAAACAAAATGTGTAATATAGTTAAAATGTAAAAATTATTAAGATATAAATGATCAGGGCCGTAACTAGGGGTGTGCGAGCAGTACGTCCAGCACAGAGCGCAGCTCTCTGTGGGCGGCACTGCCGCTGACCCACAGTCCTGCATCTGGTGAGCAGGGTGCCTGTAACTGCACCATACTGCCAGAATCTCTGCAGCAGTGCCGCCTGGAACCTCCTTAGGACATAAAGTAACATTTGTATGAGTGTAATGCAGTGCTTAAAGTGGTCCTAGAGAAGTGCTGAAACTCACCCCTCACCCTCGGTGGTTTTTTTAAGTGGGCGTGGTCTCAAAAGAAAGGGGCGTGGTCACACAATAGTATTCCCAATTCAAATGACACCACAATAGCACAATCTTGATTCACCACTGATCCACATTACACCACATAGTAGTGTCCCTTATTAATGTATGATACACAGCAGTGTCCCTTATACACAATGGCCACAGTAGTTGTGCCCCTTATACAATGCCCACAGCAGTAGTGCCCCTTACAAATGATGCCCACAGCAGTAGTGCCCTTATGCACTGCCATTAAAGTGCTGCCCCTTATGCAGTGCCCTTAGTAGTGGTAGTGCCCCTTATGCAGTGCCCACAGTGCTAGTGCTCCTTATGCAGTTCCCACAGTGGTAGTGCCCCTTATTCAGTGCCCCCAGTAGCAGTGCCCCTTATGCAATGCCCACAGTAGTGGTGCGCCTTATGCAGTGCCCCCAGTAATGGTGCCCCGTATGCAGTTCCCTTAGTAGTGATGCCCCTTATTCAGTGCCCCCATTAGTGGTGCCCTTTATGCAGTGCCCCCAGAAGTGGTGCCCCTTGTAGTAATGCCCCGTATAGTAGTGCCCCAATAGTAATGCCTCCTGTAGTAATGCCCCCTGAGTAATGCTCCCAAAGTGCCCATGGGGGGAGCTGGAAGCCGGAGCTCAAGAGTGAGCTCCAGCCTCCAGCTGCCGCTGGTGCTGCAGGGAGGGAGCCGGGCGCCCGCTGGTAACAAATTCTCAGCAGGCATCTGGCAAATGGAGCCTCCCTGTGGCCCCAGGCTGACGTGGGTCGGTGGAGGAGGAACTGGTTCCATCTCCAAATAGACGGAACGCAGTTGTGACCCGTTCCAGCCCACTTTAATCCCTGGTGTAACGTATATATGTATATGAGTATTAGTACAATTTGTCACACTTGCCTACTTTTTGGGAGATTCTTGATGGGGGCCCAAAAGTGTAAGTGCTAAAGGGCATGATGACCCAATTTCTAAATCATTTCATTGAGCAATGTGGATCGGGGCCAGGAAAATGCAATTCACAGCAGATTATATTGTCAAGGCAACACCCACTCCACAAGGAAAGAGGGTGAGATTCAGGCATGTGGTCCACATTCCCAGTAGGTTGGGAAAGCTCCCCAAAACTTGGGAGTAACCTGGACATTCCAGGTTAGCAGGCTAGCATGTTTTGTATGCATTTGTGTGTTGTTGCTCTAGTATATAGGCTATTAGACTTTTCGGTGCTGCCTTAAACACTCTGCTGGCAGTGTCATATTGCTTCACTTATATTATGATTAGCTCTAACTCCCTTTGTCTGCATTCATCGGTGTCTCACTTAATTTTGGGAATAATAATATACTATTCTATAGACTGTCCAGTCAGATAACAATGGTTATTTAGGAGTTATCCAAATTATATAATTAAATATATATTGTGCATATTTATGTCTTTTGGCAACATATTCCAGGTTCATGGGAAAAGGTTTAGTGACGGATCGAGATTATGATCATTGGCACAAACAGAGAAGGATTATGGACCCGGCATTTAGTAGAACGTAAGTTCCTTCATTCCTTCATTTTTTGGATGGATGATGTTCATAATGCATCTGTGCTTTAAGTAGAATCGCCACCGACTCTGTGGTATCCCAGATAAAAGATGAAGGTACTGTAACTTTGTGAGATCTGGATCACATATCTGATGTTACCCAACTGCAGTGGGATACAGGGAATTCACTCTTGCTCTGGTCCTTGATCCTCAGTTATACTGTTGATTTTCTCCCTTTCCTCACACCACAGCAGAGAGGCAAGGATCCCCCCCCAGGACACAGTAAATGCAAAACCAGTTTAGTATTTTTAGTTATGGATGACCTTGAATATGAAGTGTAGGACACATCAATTATCTTAGAAAGATACTTGAAGGATCTTATTTGTATACAAATTATAATACAGTTTCCCATGGCAAAAAGGGTCAGTATGGCACAATATCACATATCATGCTTTACTCTAAATATTATATTTTATGTAAATTACAGATAAAGATGAATTAACTATTTGCAAATCAATATAAGTTTTGTAACAATCCTACAGACCTAAACTGCTATGCAGTAATACTCTAGGTCAAACATAAATTACAGCTCTAGCACTCTGTATAGGTGAGCCCTAATTTAATGTCCTGGACTCTTGTATTCAGCAACTCTCTTTTAAGACTTGAATGTTGGAAACCCAGGTCGCTTAGAGGTCGTTGGAGCCCGTAAAACCTGTGTTGCAGCACTTACTATCAGTAATGTCTCTTACACAAAGTGGTATATAACCCGATGGTTTGATCTCACCAAATCATATGGATGAAACTTTCATTCTGGAAGATTAGCTCAGCAGGCACTTTACACAGGAACACTTACATTTTGGAATTGGCTATAGCACTACAAGTTCCCGGCTTCCTGCTGCTTGACTCTAGTACTGTAGGTTCAAAAAATAAACCCGAAAAGAAACATGCCCGTGCTTGGTTTTAAGAATATTGTACATGGTACCAACTCTGTAGCAGTATTAATGCCATATACTGTATGTATATACAAAATAGAAAGACTTTTGCTATCGGCGCTAACAGTAATATACTGCAAATTTGTATGTAGGTTCAGACAGTAGCCTGTCTCTGTTTTCACAGCCTCTTTGGATCTCTCAACATTAGCTTGTTACTACTGTACTCTATTACTCTAGGGCATTGTGGGGAATGTAGTTTTCTTTGGCAGTTGTGGCTACAGGGAGAATGGTAAAGCACTTTGCCAAATTTGGGGTATCACAACTATTTAAATTATTGTAATTTCCAAAGTACCCTGAAATTCAGTAAGTGAAATGATTATTTTCCATATATAGTGACAGACTATCAGTATATTGTGCGCTGTGTTGTACCATATAGGAGTCTGGATATTTCTTTTACATTGAATGTATTATTTTCCAGCTACCTGATTGGGTTAATGGAGCCCTTCAATGAGAAAGCTGAGAAGCTGGTGGAGACGCTGACAGAAAAGGCTGATGGGAAATGTCATGTTAGAATGCACGGTCTGCTGAGCAGGGTCACACTGGATGTCATTTCAAAGGTCATTTGATGAATAGTTTCTATATATTCAATTCTAAATTAATAAATGATGTATTGATCAGTATTTGGTGCTGGCAGAGGCAGGAATTATTGGAAGGGTACTGCAGAATACCCTAGAAATGTCTCATTAGCCCGGAACTATTACCATACATGGAAATCCACCAGAGCTTTAAAAATACCAAATTACACAGACCAACCAGATTTTAGTGAGTACATTCCAAACTGGCCAAAATCCAGTGAGTAAAATGTATTTTGAGAATTTTTAATTTCATTTTAAGATGGGGGTCACACACTATACAATGGTCCATCAGTTTAGTCCGTTTAACCAAGCAAACTGTTACCATGAGGGGCTAGCCTTGCAGTATTGAGAGGGAGAGTATCCCTGGTTCATACGTTGTTGTGTGACTTGTTTTCTGGGCTCATGGTACCAGAACAGAACTGAAGACTCACCTTGTTAGGAGTTTTCTGCCATCCATGGGGCATATTCAATTGGGGGCAAGAATAGCAAAAATCCAGCACCCGCTGGGTTTTTCTGCAGTTGCGGGATTTTAGCTATTCAATTAGGATCGGAGTTTTATATTTTTTTGAGCGCCGGGAGGTTTTTTTGTGCGTATCTCCCAGCAAAGACTAATTTTTCCTAAAATCCACAATTTTTAAGGAAAATGGTCTGGAAATGCTCTGTGACCCCGGCGGCACCCCTCCTAATGACTAATTAAGCAATTGGAAATTTCCAATCAGCTTAATTAGTCAGTAATACTCACCTTCCGAAGTGCTGTTTTCTGCATCCAGCGTCGGGACCTGGTCTCCTGCAGCGTTGAGTATGTCAGTGTTTGTGAGTGTTTATTAGCAAGTGTGTGTGTACATGAATGTGTGTGTGTCCAGTGTAAGTATGCCCCTCCGTAATGGGACGCTGGGAGAACTACATCTCCCAGCAGCCCTTGCTCCTCCCAGCAGCCCCTGGAGCCTCCCAGCAGCCCCCGGAACTCCCAGCAGCCCCCTTCCCAGTGAGAAGATGGAGGGGGGGAGGTCAGCGGGAGCCACCGGAGACCCTTGGAACAGGTAAGAGGATTTATTTATTTAGCGGCGCGGGGTTTTCAGCTCTGAAAACCCCGTGACCACTTTTTTTTTTATTGGAAACCACGGGTATCGGGAGCGCGCATACCCGCGGTAATCCAAAATCAGGCACGAAGTGTTTTTCTTGCTAAACCACGAGGCCCATTTGAATATGCCCCTATGTACAAGGTTGGTTCAATAAGTAAGGTAACAAGACTTGCTGGTCTTCCAAGTTCTACTATTATGGCATCCTGATCCTGTCAGTATTCAGCCCTGCTGTATTATCTTACCATAGTCCTGTCTAGTCGTGTCAGTCTGCATTCAGCTAATGCTACCTGCAGGGTTCTCCACTTTATGTTCCTGCCGCGTCTGAGTACTCCTGTCTGCTGTTTGGTTCCTGCATCTAGCCGTGTCAGTTTATTCCCAGCTATTCTATCAGCAGTGTTCTTAATCTACTGTCTGCCGTCTGGTTCCTGCATTATGGTCTGCTAGGCCTCGAACTGTTAGTGCTATCATGGTTCAGTAGCTGCACCGCGGCTACTGAGCATCACGGCGACTTAGCTGCATCCTAGTCAAGTCCATCCCGGCTATCATAGCCGCATCTTGGCTCCCAGGCCGCATCTTGCCAAGTACATCTTAGCTCACAAAGCTGCACCTTGGCCACTAGGCTGCATCTTGCCAAGTACTCCTCAGCTCTCAAAGCTGCAACTCGGCCCTCAAGGCTGCATTGGTTGGTTCAAGTTTCACACGGCCCTCAAGGCAGCTCTGTTTGTTCCTGTTTCGTCTCTCCCCTGAAAGCCGCATCAGTGTGTTCCAGTCGTACATGGCCCTCAAGGCTGCACCTTGGCCCTCAAGGTCGCATCGGTGTCTCAGTCGCACATTGATCCTCAAGGCCACTTCGTTAGTTCAAGTCTCAGTCTGCTACCATCTCAGCTCATTAGCCGCACCTCGGCCTGCTAGGCCGCACCTTGAACTGTGTTTGTACTACTGCCAGTATTCTTGTTTCATCATTGTATCTTGTCTGTGTCTCGTTTGCAAGTCCTTGTCCGTATCTTGCCTGTCTTGTCCTTCTCTGTACCTTGCCAGTCCTGTCTTGTCTAGTCTAGTCCAATCTAATATCCTGCAATACCACAGTCCCGGTCTCTCCTGCCTAGCAGCTAGTTATTATTGTCCTGCCACTCCTTGTCTGTGTCCTAGCTGCACCGTAGTCCCTAGACATTCCTGAGACCCATCATCTGTCGTTGCTGGTGTACCCTGTCCATTATACCTGTTTTAGTACTATTGCCTGCAGCCTTACTTCAGCAAGTACCAGTAGTGGAAGGACTGCCACATCTCTTCCCAGCCTTGTCCCCCGGTCAGCAGTCTCTGACCACTGGGATCCCGAGCTCCGGCATCCCGTACCCATCCTATTAATACGCCTCACACAGTCGATCTCAATATATATTTTTTTTTTATATTTAACTCTGCTACATATGACAAATGCTACTTTTAGTCCACAAAAAGGGATTTAATTTAATTTCTCTTTTCTTTGCAATAAGAAATACACTGTATTACATCATAGTCTATTGGTATGTACACGTGCTGCTATGCCACGGCAATGTCAACGGGAATATGGATTCTATCGGTCTGCCGCACAACTGAATCCAAATGGAGCTTTGGAACCACCAATGTACATGTGTGGATGGAGGCGGAAGTGTATTTGCTTGTCCATGTGAAATACCCCTCTATTACTCCCGACACCGTGCATCGCGCTACAACACCTGTGGATGCCATTACACAGGCAGACCACAATTTCCGGCAGCTTGCTCAGGAGGTCACATGGGTAGCGTCAGGTGATCAGACATGCGACAGATGGAAGCAAGCAGCATGTAGTCGGGGGAAGAATCTGAGGTAACGGTCAGAGAGGAAGATGGATGCAGTGCAGCTCTGCCTACCTGAGGAAGCCAGGACGGTGTGAAGTGGAGCCGTAGTGGGATCGGCGCGGCCGGAGTTGGTACTAAGTGCCGCGGCAGGCAGACAGAAGGTGGAGGACCCTGAGGCAGCCTCCAGTGGTGGGGAAGAGGGCAGACCTGTCTGAGGCTCCCAGGGGGCTGTCTATAGAGCTAGTGCTGCAGTCCCTGTGTTCAGCCTATAGAACATATGAAGAGACTAGTTGCATCACACATAGTGATATTTAAATCAGAGGAGATAAACTATAAACATATGTAATGGTCACATGTGAGGATCACACCGGGCCCGGGAAGATATAACCTGCCTGGAAACTGACATTAAATAAAATGACTTAAATAGCTATATATGCATATATATTGACAAATGTAAAGAAGTACAAAAGGTTGCCTTTTTCACACTGTCAATCACAATGACATACTTTTGACATCATATAGATGCAAACAATCCAGAGCGTTATACAACCTTCTGCTGGCTCTGGGACTAATTTATGTGCACCAACGAGCTTATAATTTAAGACATTTTATTGTACTGAAATAAATTATATTGCAGTATGAAAACATTCTTAAAATTATTTGGTTCCTGGCAAGTACTAGAAATTGTTCTGTATAGCATATTGAAGAATAGTGTTATGTATGATTTGTTATGAAGTGTTGGATACAATAGTGAACATGCAATTTAATAAAATTGTAAAGATTATTTGTGTTGAATTCACAAGTTTTATCCATTGGCCATGACTGACTTACATGTAGAGTCTAAGATCCAGTGACGTGCGGTGAGGTCAATGGCTGATGGAGATGGGTCTGTGTGCTGGGAGTATGTCTCACCCCCTACTCACTCTTCCCTCACTACACTAAGCTTCAGTGTCTATTGATTATCCTGCCTGCATCACTGTGTCTTCTCTTGCTGCTGCTGAGCTCCAATATCTAAATATCTAAACACTGCAGCGCACTTCCTGGTCACATGACAGATCCAAGGTGTCCATCAGTGCTCAAGACACGCCCCTCATGCCTCTATTAGCTCTCTTTCTGTGCAGCCTACTGCCCATGGTGTGGCCGCGCCCCCAGAAGCGAGGCTGAACTGTTGCTGCCTCATCTCTGGTCTCCCTGCAGTCCCAGGGAACTGCACGAAGCTGATGAGTGCTAACTATAAAAATTATTAGAATAAACGAAGAAGATGTTTATAAGTTGTAAATGTCTTCTTTGTATTATTCTAATCATTGTTATATCATATCTCAGGAGTATGAGGCTCTGCCTCCCATGCCTACCCTGACTGGACATCCCTGCTAAGATCTAGTAGGGGAACTTGCCTTCCTGAAAGGGGTTACCAGTGTTACAAACTTGTAAAGTCACTAGAGGTACAGTGGGCTCTTGGAGAGTACTACATTTTTAAAGGGGTGAGTGGGGGACACCATTCATTCTTCTGATGAAGCCGCTGAGAGTGGTAAAAGGCAACGGAAACGCGCAGGAGTGTTTTTATGGTACATACTTATCTGATGCGCTAAGAACCATATTAATTTTTAATATCAGCAAGTTGCAATAAGTTGGAGAGCCTTGCACTGTACCAATAGGGATCACCAGCAGCGGGGAATCTGCAGGGTTAAGTATACAGTAACTGCCTAAGCCAGTGGTTCCCAAACTGTGCGCCGTGGGACACTTGCAGGGGTGCCTCAGGTTGGTGGTCCAGTAGCAGAGTTAGGGAGAGGACGGGGGGAGTTAGTGTCAGGATAGGCACTAGGGGGCGGGTTAGGGTTAGGGTACAGGAAGGGGGATGGTTAGGGTTAGGCACTAGGGGTGGAGGTTAGGTTTAGGGTGCGGGGAGGTTATGTTTAGGCACTGGGGGGTGGGTTAGGGTTTAGGGTGATATATGTGTGTATGTATATATACATATATATATATATATATATATATATATAAACAACACAGGACCGGCACTCATTGAAAATATAAGCAGCTTTGCCGGGTGCCCCCACAATATAGCGAAATACAGACCAGGAGGTGCGGCACTCACGGACCCATATGAGGAAGCACGAAGGTGAGCCAAATGGTAACGTTTCAGTTCTTTTATGTAACTGTCTTCAATGGACAGTAGTGGGCCCACTGGCTTCAGTGACTGCTTCCCAATGGACAGTAGTGGGCCCACTTGTTTCAGTGATTGTTGCCCAATAAACAGTAGTGGGCCCACTGGCTTCAGTCATTGTTTCCCAATAGATAGTAGTGGGCCCACTGGCTTCAGTGACTGTTTCCCAATGGACAGTAGTGGGCCCACTGGCTTCAGTGACTGTTTCCCAATAGACAGTAGTGGGCCCACTTGCTTCAGTGATTGTTTCCCAATAGACAGTAGTGGACCCACTGGCTTCAGTGATTGTTGCCCAATAGACAGTAGTGGGCCCACTGGCTTCAGTGATTGTTTCCCAATAGACAGTAGTGGACCCACTGGCTTCAGTGTCTCTTTCCCAATAGACAGTAGCAGGCTTCGGTGACTGTTTCCCAATAGACAGTAGTGGGCCCACTGGCTTCAGTGACTGATTCCCAATGGACATATGTTAGCTAACTATGGTTTTGAATACTATTATCTAAATTATTGTCTTTAATATACTATTACTGTCTTTGTGAAGTCTTGTGCTCTTTGTGATACTTATAACGGCAGTATCCGTAATGCATTTGATTGTATAATTACGTGAGTGAGGGATTGTACAGTATTTCTGTAATAGAGGTTACATAGGATTTTATTATATCTCAGACAAGTATAACGGATCTCTCTTTACCAGGTGGCCTTTGGGATGGAGCTGAACGCTCTGGAGGACGATCAGACGCCGTTTCCACGAGCCATATCTCTGGTTATGCAGGCTTTGGTGGAAATGAGAAATCCTCTATTCAAGGTGACACTTTTATACAGTAAATCTTTTTTGTAATGGGAAATCTAAAACTGTATTCACATTATGATACACAAAACATTATAGTTACATTAAAATAATATTTCAAAGGGGTTCATCATTCACAGATATATGTCTAAAAGTTTGGTGCTGATTCAGAATTGCGCGCTACTGCGACCACTGTAAGGTCTTTTCCCGTACTCACGCCTGTCACGTTATGCTGATGCTAGTATTAGCCGTTCCCCTGGTGTTCAAGGTGACCATGCAAGGACTTAGGTGTCTATGGGGTCTATTTACTAAGCAGTGTTAGGAGACAGAGTGAAAAGTGATAAGAAAGTGATAAGGTGCCAGCCAATCAGCTCCCAAGTGTAATTTTTCAAAAATAGCCTGTGAGATGACAGTTCGGAGCTGATTGGCTGGCACCTCATCACTTTCTTATCACTTTTCACTCTGTCTCCTAACACTGCTTAGTAAATAGACCCCTATGTACTAAGCCGTAAAGAGAGATAAAGTGGAAGGAGATAAAGTACCAACCAATCAGCTCCCGACTATCATTTTTCAAACACAGCCTATAGAGTGACCGTTAGCAGTTGAATGACTGGTGCTTTATCTCCGTCCACTTTATCTCTCTCCATGGCTTAGTACATAGGACCTGATTCATACCCGAACGCTAAGAAGCGTTCGCTCGTAGCAGGCCGATTTTTCACATTCTGCGCAGTGAGCGTGCGCGAACCAGTGCGAAGGATCAGTAAGCGTTCGTTCGTTGCGCATAGACTGCCTAGCAGAGTGAGTGACAGGAGAAGCCGTTTAATGGCCAGGGGCTGGCCATTAAAAACGGGGGAGTGGAGGTGCGAACGCAGGCGAGTCTGAGCGTCACAACGCCGTTTCAGAGGCGTGCACAATTTAGAGGCAGCGTCATAGTACACGTCACCTGGCTGTATTTCACACTGAAGTGCTCGCAGTGCTTGAGATCGAGTATAGTCAACCTCAAGTGCTGCATTCGCTTCCGATGGTACCCGATGTACCGATGGTTGCATACACAGTGCAGGTGCTGCCCATTGCATTGAATGATTGCATACAGCTGTATAGGTGTGTGTATATTCGCCCAATACAATTATATTTCACTTTGTGTACTCTGAATTGTTTTTAAATGTGATGTGCTTACAGGAAACAAATACATTTTAGTGCCCTAACAGTTTACAGCATGGTCCTTTAAAAAAAAATACATTACAAATTGTGTAATTCAAGTATAAAATAGAAAACTCAGGAATAGTCGACTACTGGAATAAATTGATCACACGCAGAGAGAGAGACAGAGAGAGAGAGACAGAGAGAGAGAGACAGAGAGAGAGAGAGAGACTGATTGTTTGTTCGTAGAGAGACGTGGGTGCTTTTGACTTTGGCTGGGCGTGTGTGGCTTTTTAATAAGCTTTGCGTAAGTTTGCTTGATTAACATGTATTCGCTCACTGCGGCTGCGTGCGAACGCATCTTAGCGTCCGGGTCTGATTTAGGTCCATAGACCCCTAAGACATCCACTTTGAGTGTCTTCAGATGCTTCAACACTGCTTAGTACGTCTTTAGTCTAAACCATTGGTTGCACCATCGAATCTTGTATCAGCCCCATGCGAGGTGCATATTCTCTATCTGACCTCTAACTTGAGAGTTTGCAACCAGTTCAACAGCACACCCACGACACTACCATGACGCGCCCATAAGAGGCCACCTCTAAGTCAGCCCTGGAACGCCCAATGCATTTCTGATACTGAGTGTGTCAGTCACAGCTGTGCCTCTGTGTGTACACGGCCAGGGACACACACTCTGTGCAAGTCTTTAAAGGTTTTATTTGTGCACACGCAGTAGTAAAAAAATCGCTGAACTCCAAGACATTGGCATTGCAGGTGACTCCGAATCAGCCCCTTATTGGATCCTAAGAAAGGTTTGTGATCTTATGTAGCTTTTTTTTTTCTGTGCTCACTTCACTTCCACCATGGTAAGACCCTAAAGTATTTGTATGCTGGGGAATGGTGTGCGGTTAACTTACCGCCTCCTGGAATGCCAGCCATCGGAATCCCGACGCTGGAAGTCCGACCTAGTACTAAATATAGGTATCTAAATCACGACGCCCGACATCCCGAACGAAGGTGAGCGAGTACTGTTAGCTGTTAGCTGGGGGACGGGGGGAGGGTTAGTTTTAGACACCCCCAGGGGGACTTAGGGTTAGACACCCCCCGGGGGGGTTAGGTTAGGGGAAGGGTTAGCCACGCCACTGGGGGAGGTTAGAGTTAGGCACCCCCATGGGAGGGTTAGGTTTAGGGTGCGGGAAGGGGGGATTATGGTTAGGCACCACCGGGGGGAAGGGGGAGGTTAGGGTTAGGCACCCCCACAGGACGGTTAGCTTTAGGGTGCGGGAAGGGGGGATTATGGTTAGGCACCACCGGGGGGAAGGGGGAGGTTAGGGTTAGGCGCCTCCCCACCAGAACGGTTAGGTTTAGGGTGCGGGAAGGGGGATTATGGTTAGGCACCACCAGGGGGGGGGAGAGTTTAGGGTTAGGCACCATTAAGGGACGGTTAGGGGGGGAGGGGAGAGTTGGAGTACTTACCAGCCCCAGTCGGGATCTTCACTGTTCGGGATTCCGTCGTCTGTATTACGTCCGCCGGGAACACATCCGGCGGCATTACATACCGATTCCTTTGGGAATAGTTTGCAGTTATCCCTACTACTGTAGCTACATTAGGATAACGATAAGATAGACTTAAGACCAACCTTCTGGCTAACACATTGTGTGTCTTTTATCAGTAAGTCAGAGAAAACTTTAGCAGATATTGACAGCGGAATGATTTTGTCATGGACTGAAATGTAGAGAGTGATAAATAAAACAGACTCAGATATAACACCAAAACAACAGACTTACCTAGATAGATATATCAGGTATGTGGGTCTTAGTGTAAACCAGGGAGGGGAGGACAGAGAGTGTAGTAATAGATAGATTAGGTTTCAGGGAGGGGGGTGACATTATATAGGCGTCAGCAGAATAATATCTGGAAATGGTGTGGTTCACGGAAGGACGTAAAAAAAAAAAAGGTATCAGCATTGAGATATTACTGAATAAAATAAGCCTGTTGATCATGTAACCAAGAAAGAAGGGGCCCAGCGCTGAAGGAAAGGTTGTAGAGATACCATGGTGGAGAAGGGACGGTTACACCAGAGAGGCTGAGAACTTGTATGAGAAGGGATGATCAACTGTATCAAACAAAACCTTTAACTTCCCTTGGATTTAGCAGCCAAAAAGATAACTAGATGCTTCCATGAGAGTTGCAGTGTAATAGAATTCAGATTGGTCCAGTAGAGAGACAGTTTAGAGATATTGGATAATGCAGTTATGCATGAGGCATTCAAGGAGTTTGCACAAGAAAAACTAGAGATCGGGTAGAACATTCACAAACACTGTCACAACTCATGGAAGGATAATGTGGATGCTGACCTGTACATAGATACCCAGAACAGAGCCGCGGAGTCTAATGTGCCGGTGGTTTTCACCAGGGATCCTTGCAAGAGGGTTTGGGCTCTGATGCGCCCGATGCATAGGTCGCGGCCCTCTGTCTGGGTTCCTAACTGAGGAGCTGGTGGACACTGGCGTTGGAGGCAGAACTATACCCCTGGAGCATGCAAAAGCATAGTTGTCAGAATGGGTCAGAACATGGTACCAGGGAACAGGCAGTAGCAGGGAAGCCATGGTCAAAACCAG
Source organism: Taudactylus pleione (assembly GCA_031769625.1). NCBI lineage: Eukaryota > Metazoa > Chordata > Amphibia > Anura > Myobatrachidae > Taudactylus > Taudactylus pleione. Next base: position 726,938 of record JAUIMM010001714.1, read on the forward strand.
TCATCTCGAAGCGCAGTTCCAGAGGTTAAACAGAATCAGGTCACATGGAGTAGCCGAGGTCAGATAGCATGCACAGTGCATAGCACAAGTAAATGCTGGAGTGAGGTTTTGAGCCTAATACTCTGGAACTTTTCAGTGCTTAGAGACTCCCTTTTATAGGGAGAAGGTTAAAATTTGGTTTCCCACATAACGTCACATTTGGTACGCATTCCACTTTAAATTTCAAATACTCCGGCACAGACCACTACGGGAGCCGTGGCCGCCTGTTGTACATCACATAGCAGGGAGAGAAGCTGGCAGGAGGGGAGCGCCTGCTAAAACTGTCACCACGACGGGCACCAATGGACCACAGCAGCCCCGGAAGACCAGCGCCGCCAGACACAGTAAGTGAGCTTTGGGGAAACTTTTGGTGAAATTTATGTAGAAGATGAGGAGCATGGACATCTGATGCTTTAACCCAACAGCATTTTTTTTTCGGAGCCAAACCCCTTCCAGTCAATCAGGTATTGAACAGACCCTCAAGAATTTCTGGAGTCCAAGATTTTTTTCACTTCATATTCCCCCTTATGGTCACCTGAAATGGAGAAAGCAGGTTGCAAGGTTTCGAGTATCGGTTGAGAACCAAAAGTTTGAGGACATACATTTGGTATCCTGAGTGTGCCTGGAAGTTTCTGTCAAAATGCCACCAGGTTAATTGCCTAAAGGATCTGGAAAGGACTGATATATCTTGGAGCAAGCTTCATGGCAGGAAACTTTAACCGCAGATGCCGAGTTTACAGTAACACCTTATCACCATGTTTTAATAGGGGAGTTTTCTTTCTTTTCTTGTCGTAAAAGAATTTGTACTGAGAAAAGGTTTACTTAGATTCCTCTTTACTTCAGATGTGGATTAAATATTTCACCATACCACAAACGCTGGCAGTTCAGGTAAAGCAGAATGAAAACCATATTGGATGAATAATGGAGAGTACCCAGAAGTTTCATGTAAGAGATTATGGGCAAATTCGGCCCATGGTAACATGGAGACCTAATCATCCTGATTGATGGAAATGTAAACTCTAATTAACGTCTTCTGGTTTCACTTGGTTTACTCGCTCCATTACTCTGGGGGTGGTGGGCCGGAGACTCCGTTTGATGTGAAAACACTTACACAGCACTCTCCAAAATTTGGAGGTAAACTGTACCCCTCAGTTGGAAACCATGTCCTTGGGGTACTAGTGCAACCTTATTATCACAACAAAGTGTTAGCCACCAATAACCTCTAAGAAGGAGTTCCAGCATCTTCTTCACTCGCGCATGGCCGGAAAAACGTAATGTATATGCCTACTGGAATAACTTCGAATGTATCTCTGGTGTCACAAATGTTTTCCCAGAAGGAATCTAAACTTTTTTGGTTACAAAAAGCAAGTGGAATGCAATATTGGCTTATCGTCACGACTCTCCTCCTCCTCTGTGGGACTAAATGTATGAGACAATGCATTAGCATTAATGTTCTTACTTCCTCGACGGAAAGTGATAACCAGGTTGATGCGATCAAAAAATAATGACCATCTGGCCTGACAGTAGTTTAGGCAGTGAGCTGTCTTGAGGTACATTAGGTTCTTGTGATCTGTGAAGACAGTCACTGGGAATTTTTACCCTCTAACGTGTATTGCCGTTTTTACAGGGTCAGTTTGATCGCTAATATTTACTTGTGAGAGAAGAAAATGCAAGGGTACCACTTCCCTGCTGTATTCTTTCGTGACAGCACTGCCCCAAAACTGACCATAGAGGTATCAACCGCCAAGGAAGAAAGGCTGATCACGGTTGGGTTGTCTGAGGATGGGTGCTGAAATGAAACACTGCTTAGACCAAGAGAATGCTACTTCAGTTTCAGGAGGCCAACCCCTAGTATCTTGACCTTTCCTGATGAGTGCAGTAATGGGGTTGCTTTAGACGAGTAGTTCTGAATTGTCTGTAGAAGTTACGGAACTCCAAGAAATGTTGTATTGCTTTCAAACCAGTCGGATGGGGCCAGTTACCAATGCGGCAAGCTTCTCTGGGTCCATCTGTTGGTAGGAACCAGAGATACCATGGAAATGCTTTCTTTTTGCTCAAAGGTATATTTTTCCTAATTTACAATAAAGCTGGTTTTCTTGAAGTCTGGAAAGAACTTCACATACATGCTTGTGATGACTTGTTAAATCTTTGGAGAATATCAGATTGTCATCCAAATAGATCACAACATATTAATATATAAGGTCTCGGAAAATGTTATACATATACTTTTGAAAAACGGTGAGTGCATTGCCTAATGCAAAAGGCATGGTCAAATACTCATAGTGTCTGTGAGTGTGACGAGTGTTGAAGGCCATCTTCCACTCTTCTCCTGTCCTGACCCTAATTAGATTGTAAGCCCCATGAAGATCTAGCTTGGTAAAGACTTTCGCTCCCTTAATCCTGTCGAAAAGTTTAGAGTTTAAGGGTAAGGGATATCAGTCCTTGATGATGATGATGGCATTCAGACCATGGTAGTCTACACAAGGACTGAGGCCTCCATTCTTCTTTTTTAAAAAAATAGGCCAGCTCCTGTTGGTGACTTGGATTCCATGATGAACCCATGTTTAAGCTTTTCCTTTATGTACGTGATAATTTAACCACCTGTGTCTCAGGGAGTGACAGAGGGAAAACTCTTCTATGAGGTAACATTTTCCATAGTAACAAATCGATGGGACAATCCCATTCTCGATGGACAGGCAGCATCTCCACAGCTCTTTTACTGAACCCATCACAGAAGGCTTGGTAAGGAACTGGCAGAGAATTATTTTGAGCAATGGTTGCACTGATTTTTGATAAACATTTTTGGTGACAACACAAAAGAAAAGAGTGAGGTTTATCTTGCGCACACAACCTGCTGCTAGTGGCAAAACACACCAGTGGGTGATCCCCACCACCTATACATAAACAATACACCAATGGATAGAAATAGGGTGCTTTGTTCCAAAGCAAGGAATACTTTTCTACATACAGCCCCTGGAAGAAAAGTGGACTGTGTTTGATTCATTTTAAGCAACGTGACTATCTATGACAATTTAAGTGTTTAGGGTTTTTTGTGCTGGTGGAACAAAGCACCCTGTTTCTATCCATTGGTGTATTCTTGGTGACAGCGAGACCCTAAGTCAAAATCTGAGGTTTGTTCTAATCTAAAAATGGAGTGGGCAGATATAACCATGGGAGAACCAGAATAATTTAACTCTCGTCCGTTGGAAGCACATAGAAGGAGATCTGCTTTGTACTGTATGAAGAGTGCCAACTAGACTCTGGTTTTGATAATGAATGGTAGCCATAGGAATGGTACCACCATCCACACCAATTATACAAAGAGGAGTTCCCAGAGGCACACATGGAATCCCATACTCTTGAACTTTTTTGACCATAATGAAGTTACCATCGGCACAGAATTAAGTAAGGCTCAAGTGGTTCAGAGTTTTTCCAACAGTAAGGACACAATAGTGACCTGAGGTGTGTTAAACCATACCTAATCTGACCAGCACATAATCATTTAGGACTTCTCATTTCCTGGAAGTTTGGGACAACTAGTGAGAATTTGGCCTGGATCCCCACAATATAAGCACAGCTTGTTTTAAATTCTCATTTCTCTTTACTCAGCAGGAAGGCGTGATTTCCCGACTTGCATGGGTTCTTCTGGGGTTGCAACAGTGGCTGTGAACCAAGGGGCCAACTTGAAACTGAAGTGATGTGACCGCTCTCTTTCTTGAGCTCTCTTCCTATGGCGGAGATCCACCTTGATGCACAGAGATATTAACTTGTCCAAAGATGACAGTAATACTCTAGACACAAGCTCATCTTTACTTCATCCTGACAATCCCTGTAGGAATTTGGCTACCATAGCTTCATTGTTCCAACTAAGCTCAGAGGCAACAGCTCTGAACATCACAGCGTAGTGTGAGCCCCTTGTTTCAGATGCAGAATAGCTGATGCAGCTCATGTCACTTGTCTGGTTTTGTTGAATATTTTTTTCAAAGCTTATAAGATGGTAAAATGATATACTAGTGCATCATTCCTTTCCCACAGGGGGGATGCCCATGCCAAGGTCTGTCCAGTTAGCAAGGAGATAACATAAGCCACCTTTGTTCTTTCAGGTGGGAAATTAGCAGTCTGTATCTCAAACTGTATTGAGCACTGATTCAGGAAACCCTGATAACTTTTGGGATCCCCATCAAATTTTGCGGGACTAGGAATCTGTAGTGGTGGTGGTGAATGTGCGCTGCAGGAGGCATTGAAGGCTACGCCTAAAGAGGCTGTATGGCATCTGGGGCTGAGAGTAAGATATGAGCCCAGGCCATATATAGGTGTGATGTACAGTAGTTTTAAAAAAACAAAACTGAATCTGCAAATGGCTACAGTGTTAAGACCTCTGAATAAGATAGAATACAATATTTCACTTATGCAGTGGGTGACACACATACATCCAGGGCCGTCTCTTCCATTGGGGTTGTTGGGCAGGTGCCCAAGGGTCCGAAGCATCAAGGGGCCCGTCAGCCCCCCTGCAGCTGCGGCCAGTTTTCTTTTTCAAAACACCACTGTGTTCCATGGGTGACTAGCGGACCGCGGACCCCCCCCCCCCCTCCTGCTCCTCTGCTGTTGAAAAGTACTCACCCAGACCCACTACCAATGCCGTTGCTCCGCTGTATCCACCTACGCCAGTCAAAGAGAAGACTGCTGATTGGAGGCGCGAGCCACAGCAGCTCCGCCCCTGGCTCCTTCTACTGTTCCGCTTCTGCCCACCACCTGGCACACAGTGTCTGGAGCCGGACTGGTACCTCGAGGATCCGTCCAGGTCCAGTCCGTCTCAGTCATCATCCGTCCCAGTATCTCACAGCCTCTTCAGAGTCAGGACAGGAGACTCCTCTCCTCTCCTCTGACAGGTGAGCCACCACTGCAGAGTGCAGTAGTAAGGTGCGTCATGTAAGCTCTAGGAGGCAAGGAAGTGCTATAGCCAGGTTCCTGTCTCCGGCTACATCGTTCACCCCTGGTGGGGGCACCCAGTTATCAACAATATTGCTGGATATTAAGAGAGGAGTGACCTCAGTTTTTTGGGATCACTGGAGACTGGATGTGGTGGCTGGCGCTACATTGCCTTAGGCTGAAGACTTCAATCTTAGGCAATGTAGCGCCAGCCACCACATCCAGTCTCTTGCCAATTATTTAAAAACATTTTTTTTTATATATTTAAACTGATTTTGTTGAAAGTACTACTAAATCTAAAGGTTTAATTTTATTGACCATTTACTGTACATTTTGGGTGGGTAGGGGCCCCAGTGCATTGCTTAGCCCGGGGCCCACACTACTGTTAAGACAGCCCGGCATACATCCTCCTTGTATTGATGTGTAGTACATAGAAACTGTGACCTTACAGCTGCACCTCACCTAGTAACTCTAGTCCCAGCAACTGTTATTCAATATGAACATTTACTATATAACCTATTTCTAGTACTCATGGGGAAACCAAACCTTTATAAAAGACGTCCAGAAAAGTGTCATACTGCTGAGGAACACAGGGAGAGAATGCATTGAAAGACGGAAAAAGGCGATAGAGGATGGAGTGGAGATTCCGGTGGATATACTCACACAAATTCTCAAAGGGGCAGGTATGTTCCCTTCATATTAACGATTGTCATTCAATGCCAACATCCATCTTGGTAGCAGAGCTCAGGATGATTATTAAGCCATAAGATAACAATTTATGTTTCTGCTGGTTTAATTAGCAAATGACCTTGCACGTTGTAGGAAAACATTATACTGGATGTACAAAGTGTGATGATCCCATGCCAGCCACCTTCATTCTATAAGAAACAGAGTACATCCTCCATCATAATTACCTGTGGTTTTAGGGCCAATGCTGCCTACAGCAACAAGGTACCTCAAAGGGGACCAAACTCGTCCCCCAGTTATATCAATTTATTCAAGTTCAAGAGTGTGTCAGAGGAAGAACAGATTTGGATCAATAATCATTTTGGGGTGAATTTGGTCCTTTGGAAGAGTTATATAGATGACATACACAATCTAATCTTTCACTCACAGTGCTGTCCTCTTCTGAGTGGCTCATGCACAGTTAATGAACACGGGCTCTGGGCTCTTTTCAAATAAAGAAGGGTCCCAAGATGCTATAATGGCGCCGTCAGGCCCCCACAGTGTTTTACTATGCACTGTTCTGCCCCTAGTTTGACAATTTTTTATCATATTTTCACAAACCTTTTCATAGAGGGATTAACAACAAGATGGATGTCCAGGGTCATCATACACATGGGCGTGCGCGTGCGTGAGTCCCGGAGTGAGTGCAAAAATCACTCGCTCCGGTGCTCGCAACAAACGGGGTGGCTGTTGATGTTGATCAACAGCTCGTCTCGTTTTTGTAGGCGGGGAGGGGGGTTGACTGGGCAAACGGAGGTGTTCCTACAGGAACGCCTGCCGTTTGTGGGCGGTCCTACTGATATCACTCGTGATGTCAGTAGGTGGACTTCCTGCTCTATTAGAGCAGGAAGTCCACTGGGGCATGCGGCCACGAGACCCTACCGTAAGGGTCTCGTCACAAGCTCGATGGTCGCGATGGTCTTGACCATTATGACCATCACCGGGCCATTCGCATAAGCTGTGGGTGGTCACCCACAGCTATGCGAGCGGCCAGAAGGCCGCAACTTAACAAAACAAGCGCCCGCCCTGATTCAGAGCGAGCGCTCGCTTTTTGCGAGCGGCTCTGAATTAGGCCCATAGTTACATTACCAGCATAGGGGTACTTGGCTTTGCCTTTTAAATTATTGATACTTTAAAACATCATCCAGACTGACCAGGTACCCACCAATGCCTGCAGTTTGCAGGCTATTTTATTTAGCCCATAGAGTGATTGATAGCTTGACATACATGCTGTGCAGATAATACACTGTGGGGATTGGTTGTCATGTAGAGGTCCAGTTACATTACAGCAACTCAATCTCTTGTGGGTTTTTCTTTTTAAACTTTATCAGATACCATAAGGACATTGTCCTATAAAGTGGGAAGAGTTTCCATAATGGAGTGAGAAAAATATGCTTGTCATGTGAAGCTATCAATATTGGGGTTTAGTAAGCTGGAAAAAGAGATAAGTTTGGCATTGACCCTTTATCAAATTTGTTCTAATTTAATTTAAAATATTTTAGGTTCTCGTTCTAAGATAGACACTATTTGGCAGACATTTGTGATGCTCAGAGATACGTCTTGGCGAGTTTAAGGAAATCTCATGTTTTTGGTCATCAGGCTTTAACAAAGAAAATATGGTGAATCTTTATGAATGGAAATGTTCATGGACAGCGCTGCCATTAGGGGACCTAGACAGTTGCACTGGTTGGCAATAGCTAGGGGAACCTACAGTAAATCCCTAAATAAGTGACGTTTCACCCATCCAGTGCTTATAATGCCCCCACATGGAATGTCTGCCATTGATGTGTAGGAAAAGCAGCTGACGGCTTCTTGCATGTGACACTACCGGCTGCTGATCCTCCATGTCAGCCTTTAGGAACAGATAAAAGTGTCTGTGATCAGTCTGATATATCTGATGACAACCAATGTTCTGCGGTACAGACAAATGTTTTATCATTGTATCTTCTCTTTACAGCTCAGGAGGAAAACTGCGATATGGAGGATTTACTGGATAACTTTGTCACCTTCTTCATTGCAGGTCTGTAAAACAAACCTTTAAATATAATTTTCAAGAAATGAAAAGGTTGATATAGTGAAAGATAAAAAAACAAAAAAGCTTTAGGGGAACATGTTTTTATTTATTGAGAATAGATGGCAAATTCCTTTTTTCGTATATATATTACAATAGGGGGTGCCAGTGTCTGCCGTGTGTGGGGGAACTGGTGTTCAGGGGGCGAGTGAGTGTGATTGCTCCCCACCGGCACATGAAGCAGGGAGAGAGAGTGGTCTGACTGCTGCTGCGGCATTCTCTTTCCCTAGCACAGCGCACAACGTGGCGCCATTTTCCCGGTGACCCACACATGCACAGTAGACTCTGGGCACAGACTAGTGCCCAGAGCATACTCTCCTACTCTCCCGGGACTGTCGGGAGCCTCCCGAAAATCGGGTGCCGCTCCCGACACCCCGCAAGACTAGGCAAATCCCCCGGGATAGCCGCCGGCACCCTGAAAACCCCCGCGCCCACCGCAAAAGTGGGCGATCCGGGGGTACGATAACGCAATTCGTGCTGAATCACGTCATCGTAGTCCCGCCCCTGCTGTATAATGCCAGTAATATGGGCATTATAAAGTGGGGGGGCGGAGCCACTTTGACACGATCGCATTGGCACGCCCCCGCTCCGCCTACTTGAACCTGCCCCCACCCTCTCTGCTGGACGGACTGGCCAGCCCCCTCCCTGATCCTCCTGCAAAATAATCTCGACAAGTATGGCCCATAGTCTACTGGTGCGGTCAGTGCGCTGCCGTCTGCCGGGGCGAGAGGAGACGGCCCCAGACGGGGAAGGCACGCCCCCCCATTCTCTTAATACGCCCCTGCGTTCCGTATCCTTTAAAAACCATGCACATCTATGTATTATCTTTTGTAGATTCAACTAGACATCAGTCAAAACACTTGTAGGGATATCCAAGAAATAGCAAACTTTGCTCAATTATCACCAGGACGCTTATGCAGTCATTATTGCACAATTTCCATATGTTGAGAACAAATAATGGCCCCCGTGGTCTAGTATTTTACAATTTGTTTATACAACACACAAAGATAAAAATTCTTACATTAATAAATCGCTCAATCGCTGGCAAGCAGACATTTAATAAACATAAAGAAGGAAATACTGTAAGAGAATAGGAGACAAAATAGAAAATACAAGTTATGAGTGTATTTCCATTTGTGTTTCATTTCCATTGGAACCCATGGATGACATCATGCGCCATCCGTGAGCTCCAATGAAATGATTCTACCGGTGGCCAAGTGACGGAGAAAAGGTGGACTTCTGAATTCTAATATGTAATGTGTTAGGGGTGTACCTCTAAACTGTTATATGTCTATAATGAGTACATTAACAGTTATTTATTATAATTGTATATGGATTTGTTGTCTTTTTAGGACAAGAAACAACAGCTAACCAGTTATCATTTACTGTACTGGAACTGGCACGTAATCCGGAGATATTGGAAAAGTGAGACAAACAAGTACAATAGACTTTATTATAATAAAGGAATCCACGCTCACTTATACAGTTGTGACGAGCTGCAATAATAGTCGAGTCGATCCTGACTCGTGGGTCATACAGAAATATTAGATATAATTAATGTGCATTAATTACAATAGGCTTTATGTAAGATATCGATGTACGGGCTAAAGGGTGCCAAGATGTTGGTGTATATTATGTCGACATTAAGAATGTTGACATGTAATTTGTCATCTTTCACAATGTCAACACTGATATAATGTCTACATTACCAGAATGTCTACATTGTGAATGTCGACAATGGGCTTTTATATGTAAACTAAACAAATTAATAAAACTTAACCAATCAACCCTAACCCAAAATAGCAGAGCTGCTCTGCTATATTGGTGTCACTACACTTAGCCATATACGGTGTGAGACACGCAGCGTGACCGAGCCACTCCAAGAGATGTAGTTTAAGGTCTTTTTCTTTCATTTTGCTTCTTTTTTTGCAATATGTTTATTGTTTTTCTCAAAATAGATTACAAAAAAAGTCAGACAGTACATCAAAATACAAAATAAGACCCCCACACACCATAGACTGATCATAAAAATGTTTGCAAAACATAACAACAATATCCAAAAATTATTCAGTTTAATACAAACAAAATATGAGGAACAAATAAAAATTTGACTAAAGCAAAGACAACACACAACCACCAACTGGCCAACTCGTTGCACCCCATGTAGAAAAAGCGGAACTAGCAACACCCGGGGGGAAATCAGGGTTATTAAATAGAGGGATCATGGGGGAGAATTTGGAGGATACATCTTACTTCTTATTTGCATCGCAGACGCAGCGAAACACCACTCAAAGGGCTCTATTTACTACAATCCGCATATTGAATGCAGATTGTAGTGTGATATTACCGAGTGAATTCGCATTGCGAATTCAGGCAATATCACAGGGATTTACTATAAATCCCTTGCAGGGACAGAGCTTGCGATAAAGCTCTGTCCCTGTGGATCCCATCCGCACTCTAGTCGCGGTATTTTCGGAAAAAATACCGCGACTAAGAGCCCGCGCATGCGCCGACCCACCGTCGCTGCTACCCCCCACCAATGCTAAGCCCTGCCCCCACGATCGCGGACCCCCGCGACCCCCCCCCCCCGCGACACCCCCTCCCTTCATTACACTTACCTGCATCCTCCTGGCCTCCGGTGATCTTCTCCGGGCTTCCCGATCAGGTGATCTCCCATACTGCACTGGGGCCCGATCACCTGATGACCTGGCAGCAGTGCACTGTAGGAGACCAGCTGACCGGAGAGGAGCCATCACCGGAGGCCCGATCACCGGTCCCTGGATTCAGGTAAGTAAAAAAAAAAATGTTTCAATTTTTTTTTTCTTTTTTTTACAGCAATCAGCTTGCGGTCTGCTTAGACCACACAGCTGATTACTGGGACCGGCTCCCGGTTCTGCTCTCCCCGTTAGAGCAGAGTGGGAGCCCGGTAACCAGGGGAGACCCTGGATAACGCCACCTCCAGGTGGCGTTATTATCACAGGACTTCCCCCGGTATATTTTTACAATTTATTTTTAGTAACTCTGGTCGGATCACATTTCCCATTACAATTATGGGAAATGCGATCTGCTTTACTAAAAATAAGTGATACTGGGGGTTGGAGTAGAATTTTACTAATTCTACTCCAATTGCCCTGTAATAACTACAGGTGAAACTAAAATAATGTGAAAAGGGTGTGAAAACACCCTTTTTCACTTTATTTTAGTAAAAATAATGTTAATAAATAGAGCCCAAAGTGTACTAGAGATGCTGGGTCTTTAACTCCACAGAATTTAGGCCCTCATTCAGAGCCATACGCTCTGAGCAGAGCGCACGCTCTGAATGAGGGCCGCCCTCCATGAAAATGGAGCGTCCTCCTGGACGCTCGTATAGCTGTGGGTCACCACCCACAGCCTATACGAGCGTGCATTTTGATGGCCGCGATGGCCGTGACCATCGCGACCATCGAAACTGCGAGCCGGAGCCTGCGGTTGAGGTTTTCAACCGCAAGCTCCAGAGTGATTTTGGCTCTATCAGAGCCAAAATCACTCCCACTGACATCACTAGTGATGTCAGTGGGCCGGCTTCTAACGGGAGGCGTTCCCGTGGGAACGCCCCCGTCAGGGAGACACGCCCCCGGCACGCCCACCAAAGGGGGCGTGCTGTCAATCACCATCGACAGCACGCCCCCTTTGATCAGACACAACGAGCGAAGGACTTTCCTTCGCTCGTCGCGTCTGGCGCATGCGCACGATGGAGCTCCCTCCGTCGTGCGCATGCTCAGTGCATAACATCGACCCACTTGCGAGCGGACAGCCGCTCGCGAGTGGGTCTGAATCAGGCCCTTAGTTTTAAACACGTACAAATTCGTAGATGAAATGCAACGGTAAAAAAAGTGAAAAACTCTGTGTCCAGTTGTTCTACTTGTGCGAATAATGGAGCATACACACGGTCAGATTTGTCAGACTTGTCAGATTTGTCAGATGAACGACTGAACGATGTGAACGATTTGAACGATTTGACCAAAGTTTTGAACGATTTGAACGATTTGAACGATTGAACGATTTTTGACTGCATTAAAATGAATGGAATCATCCAAGTCTGACTGCAAACCCATCAGATGTCAGATATCGTTATCTGACAAACGGGAACGCGCATCGTTGATCGTCCATCGTTCAGGCATGTCAGATATGAACGATTTTCCTTCAGATATGAACGACTGAACGATTTTTAACTCGTTATCGTTCAAATCTGAAGGAAAAATCTGATCGTGTGTATGCACCTATAAGGAGCGTACACACGGTCAGATTTGTCAGACTTGTCAGATTTGTCAGATGAACGATTGAACGATTAAACGATCTGAACGATTTGAACGATTTTAACAAAGTTTTGAACGATTTGAACGATTGAACGATTTTTGACTGCATTAAAATGAATGGAATCGTCCAAGTCTGACTGCAAACCCATCAGATGTCAGAAATCGTTATCTGACCATCGGGAACGCGCATCGTTGATCGTCCATCGTTCAGGCATGTCAGATATGAACGATTTTCCTTCAGATATGAACGACTGAACGATTTTTAAATCGTTATCGTTCATATCTGAAGGAAAAATCTGATCGTGTGTATGCACCATTAGAGGCACATTTTTGAATGAGAAAGACTCTTGGTGTGACCAAGCAGCCCAGGTCCTGGTGTGCCGAGAGCAGCTGTTTGGTGCGACTGAAGCCACAGTGTATGAGGACATGTCTGTATCTATATGTTTCTTATTTTATGTTGCTGATCTTATAAGAAAATACATTTAAAAAAATCAACAAACTTTTATAAGTAAAAAGTGACACTGCAGTAAGAAAACTATGATATATTTTAAATACATTCAGAGCCCAGGCCGAAGTGGATGAAGTTATCGGTGATAGACGAGACATTGAATATGACGATCTGGGCAAACTGCAATATTTGTCTCAGGTACTGAAATACTAGTGTAAATACCTATAATATGTCATTAGCATGTTATAGTAAGTTCAAACTGCATGTCCCAAAAATGTATTGAACAAATGACATTGCACATGAAAAGGGGTGCAGGACTGCGTATCCATACTACCAGCACACCTCATCATGTAAATTCTATCATCCGCTGAGGTGCTTAGGAATAGGAACCAACAACAGTCCCAATTATGAATATCTTCAAAATTGAAAAATAGCATTCACCAGTCTTCTTATGCAAAAATACCCACCATATTTATCAGTTACCACCTGCCTCAGTGCCTTGGATCACCAACGCAACCACCGTGACCATCAGCTGTGATGGTTGCCCCTTTGGCCAGGCTGCGTAAGCTGAAGCTTACGTCAGCCTGGCTGGTGACTGGTCACTTGCAAGGCCAGGAAATCTGTGTCCACCGACTCAGACACTGGCTTAGTCCCTCCCAGGGAAACAGGGGCGACACACTGCAGTCTTCGGGAAGGGTGGCCAGAAACGCCCTCCAAATGCCCCAGCCTGTCAATCAGGCTGTGACTGGGAAACCGTGACACTGTGGTTGGACTCTCAAATAGAGGGCAACACATGCGTTGTAGACATCCTGCGCAGTCCTCCAACAATCGGGGATGTGCGCTAACCATCAGGTTAGCCTAGATCTCGGAATCCGCCCCAAAGCTCCACATGGGCCTAAGGCTGAAAATGATACAAGGGCCTATTGTATTGTAAGAAATAGAGGAGGCGTGGCCAGTGCTGTGTAGGTGTGGCCAGTGCCATGCAGACCTGTACACCCCTATACTATCAGCTCCAATGTCTCCCTAACCACATAAAAGTAGAAAAATTGCATAATTTTGTGAGGAAAATAAAAATACAATTTTAAATATAATACTATTGATTTTTTGCTGGCCACGTGGCCGTCTGGGTGATGGGTCATCATTATTGTGCCATGATAGTGGGCCTATTTTTACGTGGAGGCCTGGAGCTGTAGTATCATCCTCCCCATTGTTAATCTGGCCTTGCTGAAATAGCAACAGAGTTTCAGTCAATGAATAATACCCTGAATATCAATTAGCACGGAGAGAGCAAAGTGTACCTTCATCACATATAGTTTAGCACAGATAACTTGTCTATGAATGCTGTGTCCAGAATTACTTCCTCGCAGATGTCCATCCGGTGCCAGACAGTAACCCCTGACAGATTCCCAAGTGATGAACTTTTTTTTAATGTAGAAAGCCCACATACATATGCTGGGTTGGCATTGTCTCACCACGTATCACATTGAGATCTACTGCTGGATGGAAATTCTTTTCTTAAATAATAGATGCTTCTTGTCAGGTGCAAGACAATGATCACTGCAAGTGTTTTGCTTGTAGCTGTCATTTGCATCTCGCTAAAGTAAGAATATACCCCACAGTCCCCGATGCCCTTCATCGTTGTCCAAGACTTGTTCTTCAGAGGGTTATAATGTTCGGGAAGTGAGCACATCATAGTGGATCTGACAATGGCTTCATGGGAGCGAGCTTAGCACTACTTTTCTAGGCCACCCTACCCCCCTACCATTTTATTCCTGCACTTGGCGGAGGCGTCCTATCTCCATTACATGCAGCTGTGGAATACCTTCTGCAAATTGGGACATATCAATCTGGTCCCACAATCTTTCAAAATATCACACAGGGACAAGTTGTACTTTGCATGTGCACTCTCATATGGCTGAGATTGATTTGTAAACATTTGTACAAATGACACACAAATGTGTATCTTTTCTTCTAGGTCTTGAAGGAGACATTACGACTTTACTCCACGGCCCCAGGTACATCACGGGCACTGGAAGAAGAAGTTATTGTAGAAGGTCTGAAGATTCCCCCAAAAGTTTCTGTGATGGTATGATCCAAAACTGTGTTGGCCACTGACCTCAGCAAAGTTGCTCTCATGTGACAGAGACATGAAGAGTGCAGCCCAGATCACTAGGAACCTCTGAAATCTTTCTGAAAATACTGTAACTTACTTGGCTCTTTCTAATCTGGCTTCCGTTCACAGTCCACACAAACGGCTGACCAATGGTTTGATAACTTCCAAGCCCAAGGAGAATATCTCATGTTAGTACTGTTGGACCTTTCAACAGCTCTCGATACTTTTGCCCAATTTTTTATTCTCAGAACTACCGACAAAATCTTGGCCGTCATGCCTCATCTCTTTTTACTGGTTTTACCCCAACCTTTCCACCCACACAATAATTGTCTCACACTTTTGTATCCTCTCTTCCTCTCTCTCACATTGACGTAGCTCAACGTAAGAGGCCCTCTGTACTAGGGCCTCTTAGTTTTCAAGCTATATTTCATCCACATACCCATTCACTTAAATTTGCTCCTCACTACACTTGTTGTAAAATTTGTAGCTCAACAATGACTTCTCCATGGCATTTTGTCTGCTCTGGAGCTTGATCTCTTGCTCTAATAGTTTGTAGTCCAGCTTCTCAGCCACTCAAGGAAGGTGCTGAAGAGTAGCTTGCCCTGAGTTGTCCCGACAAAATCGTGAATGTAAAGAGGAATGGTAGAGATATGGACTTTATAGTGACAATTATACTGCTTTCTCCATGCACATGTTCAACTGTACCCACAATCTTGCAAAACATTGTACAGGGGAAAGTTCCAAAATTCAGAGTGAAGGACTGCTGGCATACCTTTCTCATATAAAGCTTTACATTTTTTACATTTGAAGCACCTTGCCCAATGCATGCAATATGCAATTACAGACCCTTACAGCCTTTAAACTGCAGGGGATGAGACCATCACACTTTTCTGATATGGTCCTGTACGGTTTATAACAACCTTACACTTTCAGCCTTACAATGCATCTTCGGAAGAAGTCCTGAAGTCTTTTAACAGCTCTAGGTTTAGAAGCTGTTTAAATTCCAGGTATTTAGTGTGTAAATATCCCCTTGCACAGCTAAGCAACCTAATGGTGGTCTCGCAGAAATGTTGGGCCAGGGATGATGGTTCCCATGAATTTCACTGTACTCCCCCTTTCATGCATATCAGTACACCAAATGTGGTTGCTAGTATAAGATTCCATTCTAATTGTTCTATACAAAGATGTCCCCAATATTGGGGCTAGAGTAGAATGTCTGATCTGGTAGCTAATGCACATTATTGTCTGCAATCAGATGGATAATATATGTTGCCGAACAAGATGTGTTCACATCAGCTGCTCCACTGTTGAGGTGGAAGATAGGGAGTAAGGGAGCTCAATAGGTGATGGAGCTTCCATCAGCCGACTGTCGCATTGGCTGGAAGAACTGTTTTCTGTTCAACACTGGACTCTATGGGTTTGGTGCAGAGTTATACGCACTTTACATCAAAACCGAAGATGTAAAATGCTTTAAAAAAAAAAAAAGATGCTTACATCCAACTCTACATGATCTGCAATATGGAAGTCAGGGTTCAGTACAAAAAGTACACAGAGCTGTATCCATCAACAATGGCTCCAGCTGGTGAAATATTTGCTTCCCACTGGGCAGACTTTTTACACATGTACTGCTCTGCCTGCAGGATCTCTCAGTATTTGGACACTGGGCCAAATTCAGAAGTGGACACATTGCTGAGGTTTGTGTGGTTGAGCGATTATTTATTCTATAGCGCATGCACAAAAAGTTCTGATAACCCCCTTCGGTGCATGCGCACCACTGAGGGCATGCATAGACC
Source organism: Taudactylus pleione (assembly GCA_031769625.1). Classification (NCBI taxonomy): domain Eukaryota; kingdom Metazoa; phylum Chordata; class Amphibia; order Anura; family Myobatrachidae; genus Taudactylus; species Taudactylus pleione. The sequence continues at coordinate 743,352 of JAUIMM010001714.1, forward strand.
GCCGTTGTGTATGGGATCGCTCCCATTTGACCTGGCAGCAAAAAAGCCATGGCCGTTCCTGGGCAGCTATTGGGAGGTGGCCTGAAGTGAACGCAAAAAAAAAAAGTTGGTCTCTCGAGGGTGTGTCACGGGCATGTCGGTGAATGCAGATCCACAACCACAGAGATCATGTTTTTGAGAGTTTTCAGGAGGAGGCACTGCGCCAGACATAGGCTGTCATAAGTGTCAACAGAGCAAGTGGTGGTGCGTCGATGGTGGAGCACTTACCACTGCTGGTGGAGTTGCACTGCCCACAAGCATGGAAAGTAGGCGTCTCAGAGCTTGCACAGTCCGTCATACACTAGTACACAAGAGGAAGGCTGGAACTAATATTTGCATTTTACCGCTGCTGCACCTCCACAAAAATCCTCAGCCCCCCCACCTCTAATTCAGGCCCACATTCACAAATACTAATGCTGATATATTGGAAATAGGTGAATTACTAAAAAATACTTCGGTTTAGTATTTTTCCTTTAATCTGTTGGTCAGAGGCGCTTTAAGAGAGAAGGGGCCAGTGTGCAGGCTCCAATCAGGCCCCCTCCTCTCTGGCGGTGCAGTAGACTCTGGCATTGTGCCAGTCTACTGTGCATGAGCAGGTCTCCGGGAACATGTTGCCCATGATGCTTTCCAAGGACATCTCTACTGCGCATGCGTGAATCACCGGGAAAATGGCCGCGGTGGCCATGTTCCCAGTGATTTCTGCAGCTCTGTAGCCAGTGCCAGGCAGATGGAGAGGTGAGTATATTTAATTGGGTGCAGGGTGTGCGGGCCCCCCCCCCATCCTGGACTGCACACTTTGCACCCATTATAAATACACCCCTGCTATGGGTACTATATATATATATATATATATATATATACAGTAGATATATATTTTAATATTGTTATTATTTCAATTTAACCCTATTAACTATCCCCATGTCCTCAATGGTTCTCTCTACAGTTTAACTCATACGTTATGCAGAGGATGGAGCAGTTTTATCCAGATCCCCTCGTCTTCAACCCAGACAGATTCCACCCAGATGCTCCAAAGTAATTACTTTCACTAGCCTATAATACCTTTGTTACAAATGTACATTTTTCTGAGGTATGGACAACCCCAAACATTGATATGACACTAGAGCAGCGTTTCCCAACTCCAGTCCTAGGGTAACCCTAACAGTTCATGTTTTACAGATCCCCAAGTTGGTTCTCAGATGCATTCAGTCATAGCAGTCTCTTATGTCTGTGGGGGGGAGCGAGCACACTGATCGTGCCCCCCCCTGGCTTTGCGCCGGGCTGAGGGGGCTCAGAGCAATACTTCTTTTTTTCATGGGAAGGGGGCGTGGCCATGCCTCCCGCGATTAGGCCACGCCCCCTATTACCCGGGCCCGCCGCGGCTCTCGGCGGGCCTGCTGACAGGTTCTAAAAGATCCACAGGTGGTGCTAAGTATTTAAATTGTGATACTCATGTTGTCTGTAAAACATGCACTGTAGGGGTCCCTAAGGACTGGCGTTGAGAAACTCTGCACTAGAGAGATACTCAGTGGCACAGTGTTTACCATTACTGCCTCACAGTGGTGGGGCCTTGAGTTTGAGTCCTACCAAGGTCTGATTTGTTTTGCGTTTGGATGTTCTCCCAATGTTAGAATGTTTACTCCCACAAAGTCCAAAAGATACTGGTACACTTACTGACTTCTGCAAACATTAGACCTAGTGTGTGTGGTAGGCAACTTTGAACCTTTGTAACATAGTTTGATACATGAGTATTAATACATTTCTTTTTCACAAACAGGCCATATTTTTCATATTTCCCATTCTCTTTGGGGCCACGATCTTGCATTGGACAAGTCTTTGCCCAGGTACGTACTGATACTTACATGATAATATGTGATTGGATAGCAGGATGTGATATATTTTAATATTTAATATATTTAGGGAATGAGATTCCCCTAAATGACCCTGGGAACTTATTGTATTTTTGCATGCATGGGTGAGAAGATTCATGTAACAGTAAAGTAGCCATTTTTTAGAATAAACTTTATTGGAAAAAAATATTATAATGGAAGCGGTATGAATTACCGCCGGCCGCATGGCCGGCAGTTCGATTCCCGGCAGCATGAGGCAGACAGCTGGAGAGATCCCTGCAGCGGTCGGCCGAAAGCGCTGGAAATCCCAATCATCCCTAGGTAAGTACTTACTAACCTATCCTAACCCCCCTAATCCTCCTTAGGGGTGCCTAACCCTAACCTCCCCCCCTGTGCCTAACCCTAATCCCCTCTGTAAGTGCCTAACCCTAACCCTCCCCCTTCCCCGCTGCCTAAACCTAAGTCCCCCGGGGGGGTGCCTAACCCTAACCTCCCCCAGGGGGTGCCTAACCCACCCTCCCCCAAGCCTAATCCTAACCCTCCCGGGGGGTGCCTAACCCTAACCCCCCCCTTCCCCGCTGCCTAACCCTAACCTCCCCCAGGGGGTGCCTAACCCACCCTCCCCCAAGCCTAATCCTAACCCTCCCGGGGGTGCCTAACCCTAAGTCCCCGCGGGAGCCCTAAACCTAACCCTCTCCCCCCCGGCTGTCCACTTGAGGCGCCTGGCATCCCTTCGATCGGGATGCCGGGCGCCGGCATCCCGGCGTCGTAAAAATGACAGGCGTCTAGATTTAGACGCCTGTCATTTAACCCTCGCTGGGATAAAGCAGTCGGGAAGCCGGCTGTCGGCTTACGTCAGCCGGCTTCCCGATTGCTTCCCTATTTTAATAAGACTCCCACGTATCCCAGTTTTCCCAAGACAGTAAAGGATTTTGGGGGCTAGTCATCAAAACTTGGAGAGAGAGAAAATTGTAAGAGATAAAGTACCAACCAATCTGCTCCTAACTGTCACTTCACATGCTGTGTTTGAAAAATGACAGTTAGGAGCTGATTGGTTGGTACTTTATCTCTCACAATTTTATCTCTCTCCAAGCTTTCATGAATAGATGCCTTTGTCACTGGTAGTCGTTCTCACATTTTCTCCCAGAACTCCTAAAACACCATAAACTACAGGATGATGGGGAATATGTGCCAACCAAATGAAAGTAGTGTATGGGATGTAAATTATGGCCTGGAGTCACATTTTGCCAAAATGTTTGTTATGGTCCACTGTTGAGAATTGTCTTTCACTAAAATGATGTCTTAAGGGGGGTATCCACTACACGATCTGAAAACGACTGCACAATTACGACATTGTAATCGTTCAGTCATTTGTCAGTCGTGTGATGAGCCTGCACTGAACGATCTGGAAACATGCTGAACCTGATGATATCGTCAGGTTGATCAGCATGTTGGAAAGATGATAGATGTCTAAATGACCGGCGGGCACGCGCATCGCTGGTCGTTTTAGACACTTTTGCAAACGATCTGCAAACGATTGAACGATTGTTATCGTTCAACTTAATCGTCTAGTGGATACCCCCCTTTAGTTAAAGTGATTACTGATGTGCTAAGTGACAGTTAGTCACAGTAGATTACCTACCTGGGCTCCAGAGTCCTTACTATGGGGCGGCTTCCCGTATGAGTGGGGTTAGACTTAACCTGCTTGCTCACTTTCTGGCACATATTTTATGGTTGGCAACCACCAGCAATGGTTTTTCCTATCACTATGACCATAAATATTTTGATTTGGTCCTGGACCACCAACCTGTGGCACCCCTGCAAGTGGCCTGCGCCACCCAGTTTTGAATCCACTGCATAATTATGTTCTAGTGCAATTTCGTTGTAACACATACCAATAATCAGTATGTAAAACTTGCACCATGATTGTGTGTTTACACCATTAATATACCTATCCCAATTTGAGAATACTGTTTGAGAAATACAGCCCCATCTCTGTGTGCAGGTGCTTCTGGTGCACATGAAAATTTAGGGGGATTTAAATGCTGAAAGAAATGACAAGACCAAAAGGTTATTGATGGTTATTGCAAATCATTTGTGAATATAAATTAATTTATCTTTAACTAGCTGAAGTACCTGGCATTACCTGGGTTTAAATCTTCAAGTTATTAAGTTTTATTATGTGATGTCATCCAAATCCATCCAATGGAAGGCCCAGAACACGATCCCTGGGTCAAAGTTCTGCCGTGAGGTCCGACCGGGACCCCAAACACTCCATTAGGCATTCCAGACCAACTGCCACCCCTTTGTGAAGTTGTTATCCAAATCCATCCAGTAGAAGTCCCAGAACAGGCTCCCCGGATCAAAGATCTGCCGTGTACACCAACGTGAGGTCTAACCAGGACCTCAACCCCCTAGTATGTCTTCTGTGATCCAATGTTGCCACTCTGTGAAGATTTTGCCCAAATTATGTGATGTCGTCCAAATCCATCTAGTGGAAGGCCCAAAAACAGGCTCCCTGGGTCAAATTACTGCTCGACGCACTCCGCTGTGAGATCCAACCATGACCCCAACCACTCCATTAGGCATTCTAGACCAATTACCAACCCTCTGTGACATTTTCATCCAAACTATCCAGTGGAAGGCCCAAAACAGGCTCCCTGAGTCAAAGTTCTGCCCAGCGTACCCCAACGGGAGGTCCGACCGGGACCTAAACCCCCTAGTATCTTCTGGGATCTAATGTTACCACTCTGTGAAGTTTTTGTCCAAAGCCATCCAGTAAAAGGCTGAGAACAGGCTCCCCAGGTCAAAGTTCTCCTCATCATACACTAACGGGAGGTTTGACCGGAGCCTAACCCCCCTAAAACCTGGCCAGGATCCAACTGGACCACCTCACGTTGGTTTCATCCCAATCATTACAGGATGTCCAAATGCATAAAGGGACAAACAAAAAAACAAACAAACAGACCAATTAATTCTATATATAAGATAATGTGTCCACCTTGTAATTTGAATCAAGTGTATGCACCTAATCAGGGCCAATTTTAGCCCAAATGAAGCCCAAGGCAAAACATGCTTTTGGTGCTTCCCTGCCCCACCCCCTCCACCGACCCAAACAGGCAACTTTCTCAGGACAGTGCTTTAAGCATTCCAATTACTATTTATATTGTCTATTCTCATGCTCAATCCATCTAATACATAAAAATGTATTATTTCGACAAGACACCAGGGGCCAAATGTAATAGGGTGAGAGTTTAGAAAATGTGACAGTTTAGCAGTAAACTCACTTTTTTTATTTTTTTTTATTGAAACACCGTGTACAATATACAGATAAAAATAATGATTATTACATATCAGTTCAGAAACTGGAAGCAGAGTCAAATACAAAACCATTTCAAAGCATCATAACAATAATACATGTTCATAATATATGAACATAAGTGATTAAATCATTCAACCACATTAAGACAATAATCCCAAAAAATATTTTTGTTGAAGATGTCAGATGGACAAAAATATTCACCCTAATTCCGCAGTTAATATTTCCACAAACACACATTATATATGAAAATGTGCTGATATTTTCTACTGTAAGGTGTTATCAAGATTCCATGGAGATTTGGGGTTTATTAGATAATTCACGGAAATTGTACCATTGCGTATTTTTGAATGATACATGGATATGTGTCCAAATACCAATAGGCAAAGTTGAGATATAGCTCTCCCATGTATCAAAAAATTTAGAGACCCGATATTTCCTTTTCTAATGTGGTTTCTATCCATTCCATATGGTAAAGCTTTTCTTTGAATAATTTTAGAATAGGAGGAGAAACACTTATCCAGGCTTGTAAGATAGCCTTACGAGCTACCGCACTAATTATCAGTAATCATTTTTTACAGCCTTTTGTGACTCCCTGACCTTCCGGTAATATCCCAAACAATGCCCATTCATTAGTAAAAGGCAAATAATTCACCAAATTATCTAGAGAGTATTTACGTACTTGTAGCCAAAATATTCTAAGAAGAGGGCATTTCCAAAAATTCTCTCACACTTTTTAAACTCGGCCAATGTACTAGAGTGTGAGATAATGGAAACTCGCATGTTTTTAGACTATAAAAACTTTCACGACTTAAACTCTCATCCAGATGTTTTCCCATTTTGAAAATAAAACTCGACCAATGTGAGAGTTTACTGCTAAACTGTCACATTTTATAAACTCTCACCCTATTACATTTGGCCCCAAGGTCGACACACTAAAGGTCGACATGTAATAGGGCACAAATCGGGCATGCAAATGTCGGAATTGACCAGCGATGCGCGCTATCGCTGGTCGTTTCCAACATCAATCATCGCCTGAACATGCTGGTCAATCTGCCGATAACGACAGATTGACCATGTTCGGGGATGATGGAGGGTGCCTACACTGAACGACTGATCATTCAGTGTAGGCACTGCAGGGGATGGGGAACAGCGGTACGATTATGATCGTAATCATACTGTCTTTCCCTCATCTGCTAGTGGATGTGCAGCTTAATCGTCAGTGTAGGTGCCTGGCCCTAACCGTCCCTTCTAGTACCTAACGATAACCATCCAGTAAGTGCCTAACCCTAACTTACCGGTAAGTGCCTAACCCTAACCCTGTTGACCATTTTTATGTAGAACTTTTGACCCTGTCAACCATTTGTAGCTTTTGACCTTCTTACATGTGGATCACAACAGATAAAATCCCAGCGCAAATTCTGTAGTGTATGGAAAAAAAGACCAGAATATCTAATAGAGTTTATGAAATATTAATTTATTAAAGAAATGATGATCAGTATTTATCATAAAAGTAGTCCAAAATGTCTCTTGGCGTAAGTACTGTATATGGGATAAAATTAGAACCTAATACAGGTTGTATATGGGATAAAATTAAAACCTGATACAGGTTGTATATGGGATAAAATTAGAACCTAATACAGGTTGTATATGGGATAAAATTAGAACCTAATACAGGTTGTATATGGGATAAAATTAGAACCTAATACAGGTTGTATATGGGATAAAATTAGAACCTAATACCGGAGACATCAAATACCACACAAATATAAACAAAAGTCTGTAGCATGCTAAAATGCGTGGAATATCCTCTTTATAGATCGCAGTAAAATAGTTGTAGGTGATACGCTCCAGGTGATTTAATCACCCCGATATTGTAAACATAAAAAGATTTTAGAAAAAGAGTATAGTCTTATAGGCTAGCATAAGAGTCATAAATTAATGTATCGTTAGTATGACTCACGTAGCCTGCTGGTTCCCAGTCCCCTCAGAGTTCCGGGTTGAACACAGTAAAACAGTGTCCTGCTGCAGGCTAAAATAGCCGTATAACCCTCGCTGGGTGCGCTTCCAACGCTATGATGAACTCCGCTAAGGCAATGAGTAGAGATGTCTGTCAGCAGACTTACCTTTCACCTCTGTCCTCCAAATCCGACGGCCGGTGTGGGATCGATGTACTCTACTTTCAACGTTTCACCTATTCCACAGGCTTCTTCAGGATTGTAGAGAGATCGATCCTCTACCTTTTCCTCCTCTTATATAGCGTAGTTTCTCTCCTGTATATCTAAGACGTCACTTTCGCCCTCCTGATGCCAATATGGAGTCTTTGTCCGCCCTTTCTTCCTCGTATATGGGGCTTTTTAAAATCCTCCTCATTTCCCTCTGGATGATTCTCTATGGAAAATGTAATAAAGTTAGAGTCCTTAGAGTTCCTTTTAGAATATGTGGTAACAAAAATTTTCTTTTCAATTTCAGGCCATATACAGTAGGTGTTCTGGCTTTTCCTATAACATATTACAGGAGCGTAAAGCTGGGTACACACTATACAGTATACTGTATTGTACGATATATCATTCTGAGCCAGATTGGAAAACAATATATCGTATAGTGTGTATGTCCGATCCATCATTCATGACATTTGTTCGCCGCGCGCCCCCGTCACTCAGTGTCCCGGCCGAGCAGCAAGCTTTGGAGGCAGAGCTGCTCGGTCAGGGTTTCAATCCAGACCAGCCCATCAGGCCATCGGCCCTTCAGGCATTTGCCAGAAGTGCCAGATGGCCAGTCCGGCCCTGTATCGTCACATCGCATTGCACCGTCGCTGGGTCACACATTGGATAGTGTGAACCAAACTTTAGTTACTGTATAACCATCAACTTGTCAAGTATTCTCGAGACGTGCTCCCTGGCATCAAGCTTTCATACATACATGTATCCAGTAGTTAGCAAAACAAGGTAATTACTGGAAGCATAAAAAACACAACGTTATTTTTCTGTTTCCTCTCTGTACAGATGGAGGCGAAGGTGGTGATGGCCAAATTCCTGCAGCGATTTGAGTTTGAGCTGGTGGAAGGACAGAGCTTCAAAATTTTGGACATGGGGTCTCTACGCCCCATGGGCGGTGTGATGTGCAGGCTGAGACAGCGAACAAAGAAATAGACTTTTACACGGGATTATCGGGGATATTCAATTAGCTGCAGGCTATACTCCAGAACTAATTGCCGACAAAAGTCCCCACAGTGCAGGGACAGGGCTATTTAATTAAATAGCCTATTTCCTGCGCCAACAAATCAGGATTCAGGCGCAGACACCCACTGATTCCAATGTTTTTTTTTTCCCCGCACGCAAACCCAAGTTATTGTTATTTACCTGGTCTTTAAGGTTCAGTCAGGCGATAGCGCGAGGTAAACCCTGCGGATAATTGAGTACCCCTGTAAATATCACAAAGCTGTCATTTTCTTTGTTAATAATAAGTATAGTAGCAGAACACTATTATGCATTATCAAAGCCTGTGCATTTAGTAATAGCATACATGAAATTATAAATAAAAATTATACCTGGCTGTAGAGAATATAAAAATTTGTCTCACCCAGAGGGCAAGTAATAGAGATGTTTGGTTATGTTCTTTTCATTTTAGCAAACTCTGCCTACACAAAACCCTTAGAATAGCAATTCCTATGACTTACAGGATAACGGATTAGTAAATGTAAGGGCACAGGAAGGCCTATTGTCAAGTCTTGTTATACTATCAAAAGAGATGTAGTCAATTTACCGGCAGCTGGGATGCCGGCCGCCAGAATCCCGACACGGGACTAAAGATAGGCATTGCGATCCCGACACCTATCTTTAGCCCGACGATGAATTCCCGACATCCGGCATCCCAAATTAATGTAAGCGGGGGCCCTGTGAGGTGCTAACCGCAGGGGGGGAGGGTTAGCTTTAGGGGCCACAGGGTGAGATTAGGGTTTGGCATCCCCCCAGGTAGGGTTAGGCTACGGGGAGGGGGGATTAGGGTTAGGAACCCCCCCTGGGAGGCTATTCATCCGCCAGGATTTCATACCCATTCCCTATCAACATGTGATTGAAGTAAGCGACAGGACAAGCTTTCCTTAGCATGGTAAGTCCTCCGGAGTTCCTGAGCAGATTGTCAAAAAGTGCAATTCAATAATGCTAAACCTGCCAGGAGGAAGATCCCAATTAACCTGCCAGGACAAGGGGAAACTAACTCTTTCTTTATATATATATATATATATATATATATATATATATATATATAGTCAGGTGCATAAATATTGGGACAGTGACAGAATTTTCATATTTTGGCCTCTATTCACCACCACAATGGCTTTGAAATGAAACAAACAAGATGTGATTTAGCTGCAGAATTTCAGATTTAATTTGAGGGTAATTACATCCAAATCAGGTGAACGGTGTAGGAATTACAACGGTTTCTATATGTGCCTCCCACTTTTTAAGGGGGCCAAAAGTAATGGGACTATCAACTCAAAAGCTATTTCATGGACAGGTGTGGGCTATTCCCTCATTATTTCATTTCATTATCAATTAAGCAGGTAAAAGGTCTGGAGTTGATTCTAGGTGTGACATTTGCATTTGGAATCAGTTGCTGTCGACTCTCAATATGAGATCCAAAGAGCTGTCACTATCAGTGAAGCAAGCCATCATTAGGCTGAAAAATCAAAACAAACCCATCAGAGAGATAGCAAAAACATTAGGTGTGGCCAAATCAACTGTTTGGAACATTCTTAAAAAGAAAGAACGCACCGGAGAGCTCAGCAACACCAAAAGACCCGGAAGACCACGGAAAACAACTGTGGTGGATGACAGAAGAATTATTTCCCCGGTGAAGAAAAACCCCTTCACAACAGTTGGCCAAATCAAGAACACTCTCCACGAGGTAGGTGTATATGTGTCAAAGTCAACAATCAAGAGAAAACATCACAAGAGTGAATATAGAGGGTTCACCACAAGATTTAAACCATTGGTGAGCCACAAAATCAGGAAGACCAGATTAGAGTTTGCCAAACAACATCTAAAAAAGCCATTACAGTTCTGGAACAACATCCTATGGACAGATGAGATAAAGATCAACTTGTACCAGAGTGATGGGAAGAGAAGAGTATGGAGAAGGAAAGGAACTGCTCATGATCCAAAACATACCACCTCATCAGTGAATCATGGTGGTGGTAGTATCATGGCGTGGGCATGTATGGCTGCCAATGGAACTGGTTCCCTTGTATTTATTGATGATGTGACTGCTGACAAAGCAGCAGAATGAATTTTGAAGTGTTTCGGGCAATATTATATACTCATATTCAGTCAAATGCTTCAGAACTCATTGGACGGTGCTTCACAGTGCAGATGAACAATGACCCGAAGCATACTGCAAAAGCAACCAAAGACTTTTTTAAGGCTAAAAAGTGGAATGTAATGCAATGGCCAAGTCAATCCCCTGACCTGAATCCGATTGAGCATGCATTTCACTTGAGGAAGACAAAATTGAAGGGAAAATGCCCCAAGAACAAGCAGGAACTGAAGACATTTGCAGTAGAGGCCTGGCAGAGCATCACTAAGGATGAAACCCAGAGTCTGGTGATGTCTATGCGTTCCAGACTTTAGGCTGTAATTGCCTGCAAAGGATTTGCAACAAAGTATTAAAAAGTGAAAGTTAGATTTAGGATTGTTTAGTTTGTCCCATTACTTTTGGCCCCTTAAAAAGTGGGAGGCACATATTGAAACCGTTGTAATTCCTACACCGTTCACCTGATTTGGATGTAATTACCCTCAAATTAAATCTGAAAGTCTGCAGGTAAATCACATCTTGTTTGTTTCATTTCAAAGCCATTGTGGTGGTGAATAGAGGCCAAAATATGAAAATTCTGTCAATGTCCCAATATTTATGCACCTGACTGTATATATATATATATATATATATTTATATATATATATATATATATATATATATATATACATACATATACATATAAATGTAAGGATGCAGTCCTGTCTGCCAAAACCATGGGGGGAAACAAAGAGCTGTCTGCTTGAAAAGATATTCAGACATAAGCAGAGATCCAAGTCTTGTCAGCTTTCATGTAGTTTATGATGTAAAATTAATATTTCTATAATCACTTAGGGGTAAATTTACTACGGTGGGAGTTCTATTTAAGAAGTGATGTTGCCCATAGCAGCCAATCAGATTCTACTTCTCATTTATCTAGCATCTTCTAGAAGATACTACCTGGAATCTGATTGGTTGCTATGGGCAACATCACTTCTTAAATAGAACTCCCATCTTAGTAAATTTACCCCTTGGAGAGTTCAAATTTCCATAAAAATATATCAAGTCTGTTTGCAGGTGGGGTGTGATCTGGCAGTCAGACAGAAGTATTGTTTCTGAGATATGAAGTATCTCCAATACCACATCACAATGCATCATTTTTACAGTAATTTTGTAACTAAAATGGCAGAGATTTAGGTTATCAACCCATATGTGAGGTAGTCATTGTACAGAGGAAATTATTTCCAATTATTTGTAGCTGCATGTTAAGCTTTTGTAATCATTCCCTTTAAATAAAAATAATGTATAACTAAGTATTGTACACCTTTTTGCAAATAAAGTTTTCTTTATTAGTCTAAGACTAAGTCATATTTCCTCCAGAACCCAGTCATTGAGCAGTCTATTTGACTCAGTGGGATTTGTGTCGCCAAGCCTGTGCAATTGTGATAGAGGTTATGCTATATCCAATTAATTGCTAGAAGCAGGAGGTGACCAATTACCTAAGTGGGAATTGTGTCACTAAGCCTGTGTTATAGAAGAGTGAGGGGAATTGTTGCCCCCTTAAATATCTCCGGTGGTGGAAGCAACGGGAAGTGTTGTACGTTTAGGTATTCAAATTATGGTGCTATGTCCTTAGTCAGAGTGCACCAGGGATACTTACTGAGGTCTCTGACACTGGCCAAAATAGTCCATCATTCTGTCTGTGTCATTCCTCTACTGAAAACTAACATGGTTATTGCTGTGCAAAAAGAAGTAGTTCCCCTCTGGCATGGGGAACGAGAGGAGTAATTGTGCACAGGAGTATAACATTGCACAGGTGTCAGATTCTGTACATGGTACCAGAACTGATAACACAGATAGATGAATTCAGAGGCGGTAGACCAGGAACGTTCATGTTTTGAGGAAGCACAAATAAAATAACTAACTCCTGAACTCCAGTGGTTAAGCTTCAATGCTATGGGGGCATTCTATAAAAAAGGAAAGTTGCAGAAACTTGAGGTAAATGCAGATAATTGAGGAAATTGTCGCAGCTGTAGTACATTTATATAAATGCTGCAGAGAATCGGGGTCCCTTTGTGGGCTGCAAGCTTAAATGTTTTGATCAAAATACTGTAGGAACAACCCCCCCAAGCTATTATTTACTAGATACATTACACACTGATTTGCAGTACTGTATATAATTATTTCAGGGCAGTGCAGTGTATATAAGAAAATAATTAAAAATAAATAATCATAACAAGTTCAACTAAGATTAAAGTAGTATACTATAATATATTCATACAATGTACAGTAAAGTGTCACAAAACATTGGAGAAGGAAACAAATCAGCAGTGTATTAAAAAATAGTTTCATTACATTGGCTATTTGATGCATGCGCAGTGCAGTTTAGGAATAGCAACATCTGGTGGATAGAAAATAGTATTACATTCTCCGGGATCTCAATGCATTATGCTGTGACTGAGTACGCCATGATGCAACTAAGTACGCCATGCTGTGTTCAGGGGCAGGTGTATAAGATGCGGAAAGTCTGCCGCACTATATGGCATTTGGATGCTAGATGCATGAAGACACATATTTACATAAAGAAGAGAGAGAGAGATATAAATAGTGAAAAGGTTCATATGTTCTGTGCCGAAATCAATACAAAGCGAATGTGAGGGAACTCCCGCAGCTATTCAATACACCGCGCTGTTTGAGCGGCTAAAGGATTTCTTCTCGCACCCCCCTGGGGATGCGAGGAGAAATCCGACAAAGGTGCCGGGCGCGCAGCTTTTTGTTGGCTTAGCGCAGCGCTAACAGTCGTACACCCGACACTTTAGTCAGAAAATGCCGGGTCTCACGCCTAGAACCGGCATTCTCTGACTTAACCAATTCCCGACCAGGCACACAGTGTGTTGTATTGAATAGCTGCGTGAGCTCCCTCTCGTGGCCGTTCATCTTTGCATTGAATTGAATTTGGCCCTCTGTAAAGCTTACATATTTGCGTTTTACATTTACTACAACATCTTGGGGTAATATTTAAATAATATTTTTTTCTTTTATACAGTAATTTCCACCTAGAATGCCAATAATAATAATGAATAAACAATGGATGTACATGATTAGAGATGTGTGCTCACCCCCTTGTTTTGGTTTCAGTGTAAAACAATGTCTGTGTTTTGGTTTTGACCCCCAAAAAAATTTGATTTTGAAACTGAATTTCATTAAAATGATAAAACTTGGTGAAATCATGTGACTGGCAGTTTTTATTGTTCCTACATTACTATTAGTAGTATTAATGTTCATTTATGGTAATTTACAGTACATTATTTGTATTGACAACTCTCGACTTATAATCATGTTCATTTTTCACCAATACGTCCATAGGTTAGAATTGGACAGATAAAACTTTTTGTTAATGGCACTCTTATTAATTGGATGTAATTATGTTTTTAATTAAAACACAGGCTGTGATGTGACCAAGCCTCTTTGGGTTTGACGCGTAACATCCTTCCTTATAAGGTACAACTAGCGCTGATAGCATCATTTACAGTAGAATGTGTTACTGCTACTATATAAAAGAAATATATATAGTGCTATCTCTCATAGGATATCACAATATTGTTACAAAAATGATTTTGCTTTAGTGCATGTGCACATGCTAGGAATATAAGGAATGATTTTCCTTTCATTTATGTACTGATTTACTTCACACTTGAAACCACAGATGTCCTATTTCAATTGGTTCACTTCCCTTTTACTGCCCAGAACCGTGACACGCATACAATGGACAATATCCTTAGAAACTTGTTTATGAATGTTTTATTTGATATCAATTTCTAACATATCACTGTGAGGGGTAAATTTACTAAGAATCGAGTTTTTGCGAGTTTGCATTCTCACGCGAGTTTAGCCTTTTTTCCCGCAAGAAACTGAGCAGGCTCCGGAGGTAATGCAGGTACCAGAAAGGCTGCGCAGGCCACGGTTTTTTAGGAGGCGTTTGAACCTGAACGCATTGGCCGATGGCGAAGTCATACAGATGTTCCGGCTGAATCATAACAACATCTTCCATCTGTATGACCAGGACCTAGACCCTGACGTGGCACGTTCCCTCTCTGTCTCAGGCCTCCATAAGCTTCTGGCTGAGCTGCACTTTTTGGTTACTGGGAATTTTCAGTCTGTCACTGGTAGAGTTCTCGGTATATCCCAGTCCACACTTTCAAGATACCTCAACCAGGTACTGGTGGCATTGCAGCCACTAATTGATTCCTGCATCTGCTTCCCTAGCCAGGAGGCACAGTGGCATGTAGTCAGGGTAGCTTTCTATAACATGGCAGGCATGCCAAATGTCTTGGGCGCTATTGACTGCACACACATTGAGCTGAGACCACCTAGAGGGTGTGAGCACATTTACCTCAGTAGGCACCATACATATTCCACCAATGTGCAGGTGGTTTGTGATGCCAAAAATGAAAATGATGAGTGTTGTAGTCGGCTCCCTGGCTCATGTCATGGTGCCTTCATCATCCTCAGGCGATCATCCCTTCATGCACGGTTTCAGGCCGGACTAATGCCGGAGGGATGGCTGCTGGGTCAGTACCTTTGTCAGTGTCACTTTTCTGTACATGTCTATGTTTGTTAAAAACTAAAATGTGTTTATATTTTTTTGATGGAGCGGTGGGTGATGGGTGTTTACATTCAGGTGATGGTGCGGTGGGTGATGGGTGTTTACATTCAGGTGATGGTGCGGTGGGTGATGGGTGTTTACATTCAGGTGATGGTGCGGTGGGTGATGGTGGGTATGGGTGTTATGGGTGTTATGGGTGTGATGGGTGTTATGGGTGTGATGGGTGTTATGGGTGTTATGGGTGTTATGGGTGTCTGAGTTGTCTTCTGACTCTGTTGTCACTTCCGGATTCTCCTGCTGAGCATAATTATAATGGTGCACATAAGTCCACTCGATCTGTGATAGAGCGAACATTTGGGCTGCTGAAATCTCGTTTCCGATGTCTTGATAAATCGAGTGGCCTTTTGTTATATTCTTGTTTAAAAGTGTCAGACATTGTGCTCAGCTGCTGTCTTCCGCTGCGCTTCCGGCTGATTATACTTTAGACAATGAGCTAGCAGGGGACTCTGGGCCTAATTCAGACCCGGTCGCAAGCGCTGAGCGCTCACAACCTGGTCGATGGTGGCCCAGAGCGGCATGCGCATGATGGAGCCGGCTCCATCGTGCACATGCGCGAGACCCGTATAGCGACGGGCAAGCCGTCGCTCCGGTTCTCGTACCAAAGGGGGCATACTGTCGATGTTGAGTGACAGCACGCCCCCTTTTGTGGGCGGGCCGGGGGGGGTGGCTGCCCAGACGGAGGCGTTCCCATGTGAACGTTCCTCTGTTAGAGCCGAAATCTCTCTGGGGCTTGCGGCATCGAGACCAAACCACAAGGGTCTCATCGCAAGCCCGATGGTTGCGATGGTCTTGACCATCGCGACCATCTTCCTGGCCACTCGCTATAGGTGTGGGTGGTCACCCACAGCAATGCGAGCGGCCAGGAGGCCGTTCTAATAAAAAAAAAGACCGGCCCTGATTCTGTCAGAGTGAGCGGCCCTGATTCTGTCAGAGTGAGCGGCCCTGATTCTGTCAGAGTGACCGGCCCTGATTCTGTCAGAGTGAGCGGCCCTGATTCTGTCAGAGTGACCGGCCCTGATTCTGTCAGAGTGAGCGGCCCTGATTCTGTCAGAGTGAGCGGCCCTGATTCTGTCAGAGTGACCGGCCCTGATTCTGTCAGAGTGACCGGCCCTGATTCTGTCAGAGTGAGCGGCCCTGATTCTGTCAGAGTGACCGGCCCTGATTCTGTCAGAGTGAGTGGCCCTGATTCTGTCAGAGTGAGCGGCCCTGATTCTGTCAGAGTGAGCGGCCCTGATTCTGTCAGAGTGACCGGCCCTGATTCTGTCAGAGTGACCGGCCCTGATTCTGTCAGAGTGAGCGGCCCTGATTCTGTCAGAGTGACCGGCCCTGATTCTGTCAGAGTGAGCGGCCTCTTTTGTATCTGGTGACAATTTGAGCACAGAGAATGGGAGGCAGATCAGGCTCCAGCTCATCACTCAGCATTTCCAGGGTAAGTTTTTAGTTTGATTTGTGTACCTGCCCCTGTTTAAGCCTTTAAAATATCAATTCACCTTTGTAATTTGACATTTAATGTTGTCAGTAGTGGACACGTTTTAAAATTAAAGTACAACATGTCAAATATAAGGTCTTATCCATGTGTGCCCCATTAAATGTGTCAGCATAATTTGGTTTAGGGTTGCTTAGTTGTGGAGTAACCTCATTTATATATCAGCATTCTAATATTCTTCTGCTATGGTGCAATAATTTGGTTAACTTCAATTTTTCTCTTTAAGGGATCTATTTACTACAATCCGCATATTGAATGCGGATTGTAGTGTGATATTACCGAGTGAATTCGCATTGCGAATTCAGGTAATATCACAGGGATTTACTATAAATCCCTTGCAGGGACAGAGCTTGCGATAAAGCTCTGTCCCTGCGGATCCCATCCGCACTCTAGTCGCGGTTTTTTTTCCGAAAATACCGCGACTAAGAGCCCGCGCATGCGCCGACCCACCGTCGCTGCTAGCCCCCACCGACGCTAAGCCCTGCCCCCCGGCGCTAAGCCCCGCCCCCGCGATTGCGGACCCCCCTCCCCCCCGCGACCCCCCCTCCCTTCATTACACTTACCTGCATCCTCCTGGCCTCCGGTGATCTTCTCCAGGCTTCCCGATCAGGTGATCTCCCATACTGCACTGGGACCCGATCACCTGATGACCGGGCAGCAGGGCACTATGGGAGACCAGCTGACCGGAGAGGAGCCATCACCGGAGGCCCGATCACCGGTCCCTGGATTCAGGTAAGTAAAAAAAAAAATGTTTCAATTTTTTTTTTATTTTTTTTTACAGCAATCAGCTTGCGGTTTGTTTAGACCACACAGCTGATTACTGGGACTGACTCCCGGTTCTGCTCTCCCCGTTAGAGCAGAGTGGGAGCCCGGTAACCGGGGGAGACCCTGGATAACGCCACCTCCAGGTGGCGTTATTATCACAGGGCTTTCCCCGGTATTTTTTTACAATTTATTTTTAGTAACTTGCACACAGATCACATTTCCCATTACAATTATGGGAAATGCGATCTGCTTACTAAAAATAAGTGATACTAGGGGTTGGAGTAGAATTTTACTAATTCTACTCCAATTGCCCTGTAATAACTACAGGTGAAACTAAAATAATGTGAAAAGGGTGTGAAAACACCCTTTTTCACTTTATTTTAGTAAAAATAATGTTAATAAATAGAGCCCTAAGTCATTTTTAGTGTGGTCATTATAAACTAACCTACCTCAATATTTTAGATTTGTGATACCCCAATTTTTATGCTTAATTTCAAATAGTGAAAAGACAAACCACATTTTAGGTTAGTTTTGTTTGGCTGATGTATTATCCACTATTAAAATGCTCACGTACAATATAATATCGATAAATATTAGTGAAGTGCTGTCTTTTTTGTTTAATGTATTCTAATCCATTTTTTTTCTTCTAATCCTCAGAAATATGATTGTGGCAATAAGGTAATTATTTTTGGACTAAATGATCATTTGTAATGCCTTTTAAAAATAACTCTTCAAACCTTAAACAGCGTGTTTGGTTTACCAAGGCAACATGCACAGTCCCCTTTGTGGCTTAAATGTGTTTAGCAATGAACATTGGCCCTCATTCAGAGCCGGACGCTCTGAGCAGAGCGCTCGCTCTGAAAGAGGGCCGTCCTCCATAAAAATGGAGCGTCCTCCTGGACGCTCGTATAGCTGTGGGTCACCACCCACAGCACATACGAGCGTGCAGGATGATGGTCGCGATGGTCTTGACCATCGCCAGTGCGACCAGAAGCCTGTGGTCAGGGTTTTCGACCACAAGCCCTGGAGTGATTTTGGCTCTATCAGAGCCAAAATCACTCCCACTGACATCACTAGTGATGTCAGTGGGGCCGGCTTCTGACGGTAGGCGTTCCCTTGGGAACGCCTCCATCTGGGAGGCATGCCCCCGGCACGCCCACCAAAGGGGGCGTGCTGTCAATCAACATTGACAGCACGCCCCCTTTGATCAGACATAACGAGCGAAGGAAAGTCCTTCGCTCGTCGCGTCTGGCGCATGCGCACGACGGAGCTCCCTCCGTCGTGCGCATGCGCAGTGCACACCATCGACCCACTTGCGAGCGGACAGCCGCTTGCGAGTGGGTCTGAATGAGGCCCTTTGTCTTTTATCCATAAAATGTAATGTCAATGTACACATATTTTGCATTGGTTTATTAGACCAAAAAATGAGTATTCTTTCAAACATGCATGAAAAAAAACACTTGCATATTCGTTTACAGGATGTAAAACACATACATATACCCACCCAACCTTTACTTTACGTAATGTTGTGACATTTTTGCAATTAAACATTGAAATGTGGGTTCTTAAAAATGTTAAGCATATTAAAAGTTTTTTGAAACAACACACTTAACACCGTTTATATATGTTTGGTCTTGCTGCAAAATTGGACTTAACTTGTAAGCCCACCACAACTGGAAATTTCCATATTGTTAAAAAATAAAACAGTTCAACCAACATGGTCAACTTACACAGAAGATAAATGGTTTCTGTTTGTGCCTAACATTTTGCAATTAAAACCTACCCCTAGGCTGGACTTTGCCACCCCGTACCATTTGCATTCCACCTCTAGTGCGTGGTGTCCGTCTCGGTGGCGTGCTTGCTGGTTTATTTGTCTGGGAAGTGCTGGCTCCAGAAGTGCTTACCCTAAGATCTGGGTACCAAAATGAACCATTGTGGCATTTATGTCATGTAGCGCAGTGTTCTGGTTCTCAATTAGATGCATGAAAGTGGCATGAAAGCGGTTATTAGCTTTCTGATATCTTTCGTTCTTTTCCTGCATCAATAAAAATGTATTTTGGAACCTACTATTTCCCTCTCTAATTTGTTCAAGGCAGTTGGCCAAACGTGTGTGTTGTATTGTTTGTCCCGACACGGACCTGTTACGCCTGTATGAATGTTTATTTAACAGATTAATTTGGCAACTTTGTGTGGTGAGAAGATTGAGCTGCTGCTTTTGATACTCTAATATAGCTTAGTGATTGGACAGGTCAGGCTGACCAGGAGGAGGAGGAGGAGGAATAGGGGTTGCCGCCTGTTGTCCTGGTGTGGTTTGATGTTCTGTATGCTGGGTTGTCATGGCTGGAGACACCGGTAACATTGTGAGAGTAACGTGATCATCATCTTCTTCTGCAGGTTCCAAATTGCTGAGGTCTCCCTCCAGATCCACTGCTGTGTCATGCAAGCCTTTAGAAGAATTGTGGGTACGTTTTTTTTTTTTTGCCGCACATATTTGGATAGTAAACATAAGGCTTTAAGACATATCTTATAGCATCCAAGCATATATACATGATTGAAGTCATGTAAAGCATCAATATGCTGTTAAATTTAACATGAAACTTTCAATAATGCGAAAAAACAACATACATCATAAGGTACGGGGTGTGGCTAAATTTGGCAAACACTCAATTATATAACACACTTTGTGGTTTTGGGGTAAGAGTGTCTGTTATTTTAAGGTGTGCTTTATCAACTTACAAAAATGCAAGTTATAGGGGGGCGTGGCCACGGAGAGCATGGAGTAGCACGCTTTTTGGTGCGCTCTCCGGACCCATGTATCCGTGCACTATATCCTGCTGCTCCCCCGGGACTATCCTCCGGTGATCTGGTGGCGGAAGGTCTGCATACCGCAGTGTTCATACCTGCTGCGGCTGTGGGGGCTAACTTGCCCAGCGTGGTGGAGTTCGCGGCGACGGGGCCTACTTGTGCAGTGCCTCCGTGGTGGTCGTTCTCCGCGCTACAACCGCCGCTCCTCGCCGGTGTTGAGGGGGAGAGTTGTCTGGAATCTCCTGGAGGTGGCTGGTGGTGAGTCCTTCCTTGCTGGCCTTAATGGTGGGTGCATGCCCCGTTGCTGTGCTGCACTGACTTGTAGGAGGGATCAGTTTCTAATACATCCTGATATTACCAGTCTACACTGCATGTGCGCTGTATTGAAGAGGGAACATTCTCTACTCCTCCTTTTTTACTACTGTGATCTTCTGGGGAAAAAAAAAAAAAAGATATCTACATTATTTGGAGCCTCTCATATATTTTATGATGGTGAAGCATCACAATTCTGCTGCGGCAGCTAAGTTGGAGAAGTTCTCTAGAGTCCCACCTGCTCAATCCACTTCTACTGATCAGAGAGATAATTCCCCTCCTGTGTCTCCTGTGGAGTCGGTGGCTTCAGTTGAGTCATCTGATGCTGCGCTGCAGCCAGTTCTAGAGGCCGTGACTGCATGTGAGTCCAGGCTGTCGGAAAAGATTGGCAAGGTGCAGTCTGATCTCTCCATTATACATCATGACCTGCAGTGTGTTCGCGAGAGAGTCGGTGAGGTGGAGACCCGTACATCCACTCTGGAGGATAAAATAACACCTTTGGGTGTTAGAGTTAACTCAATTGATTCGCAGCTTACATCTGTACAGAGGAAAATGGCTGACATGGAGGGACGGCTCAGGCACAACAATGTGAGATTTGTGGGGTTACCAGAGAAGGAGGAAGGTACTCAGCCTGAAAAGTTCTTGGAAAAATGGCTTTTAGACACATTTGTCTCTGCTTCCTTTTCTACATATTTTACAATTGAAAGAGCCCATCGTGTGCCATCGAGACCTTTGCCGCCTGGGGCGCCACCGCGCACTCTAATAGCGAAATTCCTTCATTTCCGTCACCGGGACTGTGTTCTTAGATTGGCCCACACTAATGGTCCTCTACAGTGGAACGGGACTCGGATCTCTGTATTCCCTGACTTTGTTATTGAGATACAGAAGGGCAGGGCCCAATTTCTACCGAATAAAAGGCGACTTCGAGATCTTAATATCTCCTACGCAATGCTGTATCCATCTAAGCTTCGTGTAGTTGCTGATGATGAAACCAAATTCTTTGCGACTCCAAGAGAGGCGGCACTTTGGCTCGACCGTCACAGACCAGCCAGGGAAGCACTGGTTAATGAATGATATATTGAGCTTTAATACACATATATTTAGATATGGCTAACGTCTAATTTGCTTCTGATATAGATAATGTGTTGTATGTTTTGATGCTCCCGCTGACTATGTAGTCCGGATATGTACAAATGTGGGTCAATCTTTGTAAATAATTTTTACCAACAGAATTCTTATGGCTTTTTCAGTGGGTTACAATTTAATATTGTCAATGTTTTCTCTCCAATATATAGTGCATAATTTCCGTGTATTTCTGTTGCTGGGCGATATAGTCTTATATGGATAGAATATTCTATATTCTTTTGCTGCCTGGTTGCCGAATAATTATATAATACAATTTTATGTGGTTTTGATGTTTGCTCCCGGGGGATGACTCCGTGTCCGGAGGCCTCTGTTGTCATTATATATTTTGCTCCATTTATCTTGTTCGAGGTAAGGTAATATATATTACTTATCTTGCTTAGTTTAGTTTAGTTATAAGGGATAGGGGTATTAGGGTACAAGGTATCCCTAGGTTGGGTTTGGTATACAGGGTAGGGGGTGTTTTAGGGGTTGGCTCAATACTAGTTTGTTTGAGGTTTTTTTTATTTTTTCAAATATGATGGTGTTTTTTGTACATGTCCGATGTGTGCTCTCATGGTTGCTTAAATATTTTCTGCACTATATTAAATGATGGCGCCACATACTATTAATATTCTTTTTTTACCATCAATAATTTTTATTAAAGTTTAGTTCCATTAACAATATGGAAAGGGAGGGATACAGAAAAAAAAAAGTTACACAAAACAAAAACAAAGACAGGGATGGGAGAAGGAATCAGACAATACTGTCAATATAATAGACATCTTGGTTACAATATATTTGAAAAAGAAAAAAAAAACTTTAACATATCCATAATACCTCATATAAAAACATAATTAGACACCGCAGATAAATTATAAAATAACATAATAATAATAATAAGACGGGCAGTAAGGCAATGAGGCACTTAAGCATTAAGGCCCTCATTCAGAGCAGTACGCTCTGAGCAGAGCGCACGCTCTGAATGAGGGCCGGCCTCCATGAAAAAGGAGCGTCCTCCTGGATGCTCGTATAGCTGTGGGTGACCACCCACAGGCTATACGAGCGTGCAGTTTGATGGCCGCGATGGTCTTGACCATCGCGACCATCGAAACTGCGAGCCGGAGCCTGCGGTTGAGGTTTTCAACCGGAAGCTCCGGAGTGATTTTGGCTCTATCACTCCTCCGTCGTGCGCATGCTCAGTCCAGAACATCGACCCACTTGCGAGCGGACAGCCGCTCGCGAGTGGGTCTGAATCAGGCCCTAAGCCCCTATTATCAACACTTCACTCAGTAGAAGAATAATATTAACCCACACAGTATATATAAAAAAAATTAAATAAAAATTTACATAAAAACCAGCTCGTGCATAGAGTTCAGTTAGCATCCAGAAGCAGCGTGGCTCCCTCTCCCCCTGTGACAAACTCCTGCCACTTGAGCCATATTACCATAGGGGAGGAGGCCCCTGAGGAGTATGGGGTACCTAAGGTTTCCATTTGGAAAGCATAGTGAATTTTACCTAAAATTTTTTGTAAAGATGGTGGGAACAGACTTCCAATTTTGTGCTATAGCTGTTCTAGTTGCAATCAATATATGACCTAGTATATATTTATCAGGGTTGGACAGCTCTGGAGGATATATATGAAAAAGGGCTATAGAAGGTGACTCCTGAACCCGGGCATTTAGAACTTTATATGCTAAACCAAATACTTCATGCCAAAGGCTACGGATGATTGGACAGTTCCAATAATATATGAAAGATATCTCCCTGCTCTGAACAGTTCTGCCAACAAAATTTTGATTGGGAGTGCCATAACTTGTGAAGCTTTTCAGGTGTAAAATATAATCTATGTACTAGCTTAAATTGCATCTCTAAATGATTAGAACATCTATAAAACCTGTGGGCTGTTAGATATATTTCTTCCCATTGTTGAAAAGTGAATACAATTTGTAAATCTGTTTCTCACCGCAGTTGTGCAGAGGATTTTGTGGGGGTCTTGTCTTCTATATACAGGGAGTACCAAAATCTGATAGCACCTCTAGCATTGCCAGATGATATTTTGGCTAAGATAGTAGAGGGCGGTAAAGCCAAAGAGCCCGTGATTCGAAACACGTCAGAAACCCAATGGCTGATACGTAAATAGGTAAAAAATTCACTTGAGGGAAGATTATACTGAGTCTGTATATACGAAAAGGGACATATAGAATTATTACTCAATATTTCGGCTATTGTATTTATACCTCTGGAGCGCCAATTTGAAATACGCAAGTCTGGAATTAAACGAGAAACGGCCAAGAGAGAGATATTACGGGTTGGTAGAATCATACATCGAGAGACACCTATAACAGAGTCCCATGCAGCAAGAGAATCCAGTATCGTTTTAGGGGGGTCTGGTGAAGATGGGCAAAATTGCTTAGGGGTACAAATCAGTTCTGTTAAGGGGAAATGCGGGAACAAAGATCTTTCCAAATCGACCCAAGGTTTTGAGCCGACAGGCAAAGCCCAGTCACTAATCTGTGCTACCAAACATGCGTGGTGATATGCCAATAGGTCAGGGACCTCTAAACCCCCTCGACTTCTATGACGCGTTAATCGACTGTAGGCAATTCGTGGCTTTTTACCCTTCCATATATACTGCAAAATAAGTATATGTGTTTGAGCTATAAAGCGCTGTGGTATCAAATAGGGAATTGTGCGGAACAGATACATTAGCTTGGGTAGAACCATCATTTTGAAAGCTGCCAATGTACCCAGCCAGGAGACTTCAAAACTCAACCAATTTTTAAGAAGATTCGCAACATGTAATATAATAGGAGAAAAATTAATCCCAACAATGTTAGTAACATTATTTGGAATATGTATACCAAGGTATAAAATGGATTCTTTCTTCCACTGATATTTATACTCAATTTGAAAATGTGCAAGCATCCTATTGGATATATGGAAGGGTAATGCCTGAGTCTTGGAAGTATTTAATTTATATAGGGATGCCCTGCTGTATTTATCTATAACCTCATGTAAAACCGGCAAAGAAGTCTCCGGGTTGGTAATAAATAATAAAACATCGTCTGCAAATAAACATAATTTGTGTGACGTGGATGCTACAGTGATTCCCGGGAAACCTGGCATAGCTCTAATAGAAGTGGCAATATAGCTAACACATACATCAAAGGTGAGAGGGTGCAATCTGTCTTGTACCGTTTGAAATAACAAATGGAGATGATAAAAAACCATTACTCAAGACTTTGGGTTACTATATAGAGCAGTTATTGACGAGAGTATTGCTCCCTGAAAACCGAATTTACTTAGGGTAGATGTAAGAAATCCCCAATGTAGGCGATCAAACGCCTTTTCGGCGTCCAAAGAGAGCAGAAGCGCTTCCTGTTTTCTTTTAACTAATAATTCAGCTAGATTAAAGACCCTACGGGTATTGTCCGAGGCCTGGTGGCCCCTAACAAAACCTACCTGGTCAGGGTGTATAAGCTGCAGGACCAGTGGGGAAAGGCGATTGGCAATTATTTTAGAAAAAAATCTTCACATCAGAGTTAAGCAGGGCAATTGGTCTGTAATTTTGACAGAAAGAGGGATCTTTCCCAGGCTTAGGGATAGTAATGATCCGTGTTTCCAGCATCTCAGTTGGAAAGGATCCTTGTTTAGTGGCTGAGTTATAGAGCGAGGTGAGAATAGGGGCAATCTCAAGTAAAAAATGTTTATAAAAGGAGTTGGAAAAACCATCCGGGCCAGGTGATTTACCCAGAGGGAGGGTCTTAATAACACCAACAATCTCACTCTCTAACCAAGGTGCATTTAGGGACCCCAGTTCGTCAGCCTTCAATTTGGGTAGGTGTAATTTTTCTAAAAACGAGGAAATAAGGTTGTGGGTGGGTTGGGGGGTGTTAGAATCGTTATGTAAATTATACAGTTTTTCCTAATATTTAGCAAATGCCTCAGCAATGGACGAGGGATTAAGCAATCTCTGTCCATCTGACTTAGTGATACCTTTAATTCTATTTCTCATATGGCGTAAGCGTAATTTGCCCGCTGTGTTACCTAGTGTATAAAATTTCTGTTGTAATTTAGACAAGGTGCTTTTCATACGTTCCATAAACAATTTTTGAAGTTGGTTTCTAATAGACACCAACTCTCTTTTAAGGAGACGCGATGGGCGAGCTCGATTTAAGGAGTCTACTTGTGTCAGGCGGGTTTCCAAGTCAGTTTGTTGTTGTAGGTATTCCTTACGGAGTCTAGAACCCGTCTGAATAGCGACTCCTCTAAGGACTGCCTTTAGAGCACACCAGTAAGTAGTTATAGATGTGTCCTCCGGGGAGGTAGTAGCCTTATATGCTGAGAAAGCGTCCAAAAGAGGAGTGGCTGCTTCGGGTGTGTGTAGCAGATATTCTGGGAATCTCCATTGTCTAGGGGGAAATTGAGGAGGCCTTGCAATTCCATGAACAGGTCACAGCTGCGTGGTCAGACCAAACTACAGGAACAATTTTGGACTGTCTAGTGTGTTGTAGAGTCCATTTGTCTAAAAGAATCAGGTCTATCCGAGAATATGAATTATGAACATGTGAGAAATATGTATAGTCTCTCACTCTTGGTGAGTGAATTCGCCACACGTCATACAGATCAAACTCTTACAGTAAACTGCTCAGCGGAGAGGATGAATCTGTGTAAGTTCTAGGGGTACCCCCTACATTTGACTTGTCTACTTTAATATCTGGTACTAGGTTGAAGTCGCCCATGATCACCACACCACCCCTTTGGACTCCACGAAGGGCCTCTAACATCTTTTTTAGAAAAGGAATTTGTCTCGTATTAGGAGCATACAGGGAGACTAAAGTCATTTCTCTATCATCTAGTTTTCCCACTAATATCAGATATCTGCCATCTCTATCTGCAATCTTACAGGATAATTCAAATCGTAACGAGCAATGGAACATAATAGCTACTCCATTGCGCTTAAAAGGTCCGTTAGCGTAATAAGTTACTGGGTATCTAGCATCTTTAATCACCGGAGGCGCCAATGAAGAAAAATGTGTCTCTTGAAGAGCCACCACTTTCGCCTTTTCCCTATGAAAAGTAGCCAGTGCTAAACGTCTCTGATTAGGGGAATTGAGGCCATGGGTATTTAATGAGTAAAATGTAACCATTTGAGGTTAGGAAAGGCCTCTCTGTTGTATAGAGCTTATATGACAGCATATCTAGATTCCTAGGGATTAATAAAAAGGGAAAGGAGAGGGGGGATAGAAGCAACAAAAAAACACTCAGGAAAACATACATTAAATGGGAATGAACTGAATTAGCCCAAAAATCGGGGCCAGAATGTTTGCCGCAAGGAAAAAGTGTCGGCAAAACCAAAAACATCGTGGAAAAGTGGCCCAGCATGAAAGCCACTCACCCATGCAGCTACTTAGTCATTTCTTTTTTTTTTACAAAACTGGGTGAGAGAAAAATATCTATTATATGAAACTCAAAGAAAAAACCCAGTTTATAAAATCTTAAAATATTCACTACAGCTTACAGTGTAAATAGTCAGCTTATTGAGGGGTATCTTATTTCCTAGGCTTAAGAATCATCCCTACATACTAGGAGCCTCGTAGAGTCTTGTAGACAAGAATAGACATACTCTTATATACAATAAGAAAAAAGAAAAAAAACAAAAACATATAAACAGTAATTATATTATAATAATTATTTGAAAAAAAAATGTCTTCTCTTTTTTTCTTTCTTTCTCTTTTCCCCTTCTTTCAGGGAACATTGTACATAAACAATAAATGTAATACTATATCTACATAGTGTAAATGAACGAGGGAAAGACCCACAAACCCAGAAAAAAACACTCATCTCAGCAGAGAAACCATATCTATCAAGGCTTCAAGAAAATATACACATAATCTCACGTGGATAAGATCAATCGGGGACTGTGTTCCTTGAAGATCTAGATGTGCCTATGGTCACAGGAATGTCCCATTCCGCTAGTAGTTTAATACCAACTTCCACTGATGAGATAACATATGAGGAGGATTCGTGGTGTACTAGCAGCTTAACCGGGAATCCCCAGCGGTAGGGTATCTCAGAGTCCCGAAGTGCTGCCGTGATTGCATGAAAGAAGCGTCTCTTGGCCAATGTGTGTGCCGATAGGTCTGGAAATATCTGTAGGCCTCCCAGAGTGTCCGATCCTTCGGCTTGTCTGGCAGCTTTCAGGATAAGTTCTTTGATGTGGAAGAAATGTATCCTCATCAGATTGTCTCTAGGGAAACTGTTAGTACTCACTCTTGGCTTAGGTAGACGATGCACTCTATCTATGAGTAAATCTTGTACAGAGGCCAAGGGTAAGAGTTTTTGGAATAAATTGGTCACATATTCTTGTAATTTTGTGGGAGCGACTGAATCAGGGATACCTCGTATTTTGACGTTATTCCGTCTCGATCTGTCCTCTAAGTCAGCCATTTTATCACGGATATTTGACACTTCAGTTTGCAATTCAGAATGAGTTAGCAGGTCATTATGTGAGGAGACAAGTTTACTCATCTTTCCCTCCAAATGATCTGTACGGCCGCCCAAACTCACAATCTCCGATTTGAGCGATTGTACTGAGGACTCTACTCCAGCTAGGATATCTGTGCGTAATGCTGCAAACATTTGGAACATCGACTGGGTAGTTAGAGGAGCCGAGGTATCTAAGTCCAGACCCAAGTCAGCCGGTGTAGTAAGTCCCTTAGAAAGAGTAGCGACTGGGGTCAGGGAGGACTTTAGTGAAACAGGAGTGGATGATTTCTGTTTATTCGAAGATGAGTTAGGAAATTGCACAGGAGATGGAAGTCGCTGTGGCTTCCCACGTTTAGGCAGCATTATACTTCAGAATATATCAATAGTAGATGCGAAAGAAGCAAGCTATAGATTATTGGTTCCTCGTAGTGATAGACAGTGGCGGAAGGTTACTGCATTGGTGAGGGTGTCTTCATCCCTAGAAGGGAAACATGCTACGAGACGGCTTTATAGCTCCCAGGACAGGTTTCTGCAGAGCGAGCGGTATACAAACATACTATAGTGACAGAGGACTTCCCCAGGCGACTAGAAGCACCTTGACTTGAAAGGATTGAGAAAGCGTATCCCTAAGTTACTGAGGTCGTGTTAGGTAGCCCCTAAGCTGTGGGGGACAGTGTTGCTGTGCATCAAACCCCAGCCTGTCTGCAATAATGGGCTCTGAATTATTAGGAGCTTGTCTCCCAACCAAAATTGCGGCCAAATGGGAGTGGCGCGAAAACGGGACCCCCAATCTCCAGCTATCACAGCAGAAGGGTCCTACCAGTAGGTTGGCACTGGGAGAGCAGTAGCCAGTGCTTTTCAGCCCTAGGTGGCGTCCGGTGAACGCGCAGGCACCTCCACGTGACGCCGCGATGGAAGTCCCGCACTCCAGCCAACGGCTTCTTGCAATGTGCAGGCCCCGGATCTCCTGATCCCACCGCCGGAGCCGCTCTCAGACACGGCGGTCTCACCAGGTAGCCGGACGAGGTAGGGAGGAGGTAAGGGAGCCCTTGCAGGGTGTAAGGTGGGGGAGAAAGCTACTCCAATTAGCCGCTAAAGGCTACGTGTCTCCGGAGCTGAGGGGAAACACGTCTTGTCTCCTAGGAGTTTAGGCCATGCCCTCCACTATTAATATTCTTACGTGGAATGTAAGAGGGTTGAATGACAAAGTCAAGAGATCACTGGTGTTCAGGCAGGTTAAACAGTATGCCTCAGATATAATATGCCTTATGGAAACTCACTTGACTGGTGGTAAATTGATGTCTTTAAAAAAGCCGTGGATTGGTTGGACATATCACTCATCACATACCTCAGCGTCTAGAGGTGTGTCCATATTGGTGCGTAAATTCGTTCCATTTACCTTAGAACAGGTGAAGTGTGATGCTTGGAGAAGATATGTATTTATAAAATGTAAGATTGACTCAATATCTTTGTTGTTGTTGGCGGTATACATTCCTCCACCGTATTCACACGATGTTCTTAAGAAGGTGGCTGAATTTTTGGCCTTATTTCCGGGAATGCCCGCAATATGTGTGGGAGATTATCCTGTACCCAATACTAGATAAGCATAAAATATATGTTACTGATACAAGGGCAAGGGGCTCTGTATTTTTGAGTATGGTGGAGGGAATGGGATTGGTGGATGCCTGGAGGTCGAGATATCCATCTGCGAAGCAGTTTTCTTGCCATTTGTGTACTCATCTCTCATTTTCCAGGATAGATCTGGCATTAGTCACCCCCGAATTACTACCGAGAATTCACAAGGTCCATTACGAGACTAGGGGTATATCAGATCACTCCCAATTAACAATCAGTCTTGATCTGGAGGGACAGCGGGGTCAATCCTTCTGGAAGTTAAATCAGTTCTGGCTATCACGCATGGGCTCTGGGGCAGAGTTATAAGCTGCTTGGAAAGAATTTTTAATTAAATAGTGGCACTACTTCTATTTCTGTTTTGTGGGATGCTTTTAAATCATTTCTTAGAGGGTCCTTGATCCAAAGAGTTGCTGGTTTGAAGTCTTTCTAAAAAAAAAATGAATTGGAGTTGGAGGCTTCCTGTAGGTCTTTAGAAATTGCTTATATTTTAGATGGTTCTGGTTTAAATAAAGAAGCATGGATGGCTGCCCAAAAATTATGGAAGGATTGTTTATTGGACAAGGCACATTACAAATCTGCATTATGCATCTGGAGATAGACCTGGGTCTTACTTAGCTAACCTGACACGAATCGAGCGTTCGTCGTCCAATACAGTGGTTAAAATAATTGGTTCTGATAATGTTGCTTATGTGCGAACTCCAGATATCGGAGAGGAATTTGTCAGATATTACCATCAATTATATGAATCTAGATCAGTTTATACTCTACAGGAATTGCGCGATTTCATACCTACTATATCCCTTCCAATACTTTCTCAGGTGGCTAGGGACTTCCTTGAATCTCCTTTGACATTAGAGGAAAGTGAGGCGGCCATAAACTCCTTTCTCAATGGTAAAGCCCCAGGGTTAGACGGGATTCCCCTTGAGCTATATAAAAAACATAAAAACTTTTTTGTACCCCAATTGTTTGATCTTTTTAATAAAGTTTATGAAAACAACACTTTACCAAGTTCTATGTCTGAGGCATTAATAATTGTGCTACCTAAACCAGGCAAGGATAATACTCGTTTTGGCCCATATCACTTCTCCCCACGGATATGAAAATCCTGGTAAAAATACTGGCCTCCAGGATTAATCAGGTTATTACTCAATTGATTCATCCTGATCAGACTGGCTTTATGCCGGGTAAGTCCACGGCAGTAAATCTTCGTTGTTTATTCACACACTTACAGGTACAGCGTGAGGATTTCCAATCTTCCATTATTTTGTGCTAGATGCCGCTAAGGCGTTCGTTTCGCTCGAGTGGACATTTCTCTGGGAAACCATGGAACGCTTTGGCATTTGCCCGGGATATATTAAGTGGGTAAAAATACTATATTCAGCTCCTGTGGCAAGAGTATCTATTAATGGATTTATTTCTTCGTCGTTTTCACTTTTTAGGGGAACGAGGCAGGGATGTCCATTGTCGCCCATTCTATTTGCTTTGGTCATTGAGCCATTAGCATGTATGATTAGAGCCAATTCTGCTAATTCTGGGTTCCAGGGTGGATAAAATTGCACTATACGCGGACGATATACTGCTTTTTATCACGCAATATGATGTTTCTATGCCTAATGTCCTGGATGTTATTGATATGTTTGGTAAAATACTCAGGTTTATAAATTAACTGGGATAAATCATGTATTCTTCCCCTTAAAGGTGCTTGTCCCAGTAATCCCATTATAAATCTTCCACTGAAATGGGTGATTCGTTTAAATATTTAGGAATTTGGATCTCTAACGATCCTCAAAAATATGTGCCATTGAATATTATGCCGCAAATAACTTATCTCAAGTCCCGTGTTCCAATATGGGGTAGGTTACCACTAACTTTAACTGGTAGAGTTAATCTTGTTAAAATGGTTCTACCACCAAAGATTTTGTATATTTTGCATCACTCCCCGGTATATATTCCTCAAAAGATTTTTAAACAAATTGATGGATTACTGTCATCATTACTTTGGGTCAATAAGAGAGTTAGAATTAAGTTAGACACTTTGACTAGACGTCGTGATTCTGGTGGTCTGGCGTTACCCTCTTTCAACTTCTACTATTATGCTGCACAATCAGTGCATATATGGGAATGGATTAATGATAAAGCTGCTGACTCTTTACCTGCCCATGTTCTGGCTCGGTCTAACTCAGGTTTGTCGCCGTTACAGTTACTCTTAAGTGATAATCTTTATGTAGTTAACATGCCCTTAGTTAGGCAAGCCATTATGATATGGAGACTTGTCCCGAGTGTTGTGCAGGCAGAGGGCATGGATCCAGATACTCCCCTTGTTCACACCAGGGGTCTCAAGGAACTCTCTGCTCTACAGGTGGGAGAGTCCTGGGGTAGATGGGAGGTAGTATCCCTTGGACAGTCATTTCACGCGGGAATTCTGAAGGCCTTCCATCAATTACAACTAGAATTTGAAGTAGCCAAACATTTTATTTTTTTCGTTATCTTCAGCTCAGACATGCTATTAATGCCCAGTTTTCTGAGCTCCTCTGTCCATACAGGAATCTCCTATTAAAATATTATTGCAATCTGCTAGTTCTAGTCGTTTAATATCTGTGATTTATTCTACTTTATTGAATAACCATCATAATTCTGATCTATTACTTCTTAAACAGGAATGGGAAATGGATATTGGGGCACTTGCTGAGGATGTTTGGGAAGCAGCTCTTGCTAGTCCTCGCCACTCTGTCTGTAAGGTATCAACAGATACAATTTTTTATAATTCATAGGATATACATGACACCCGCCCGTTCACTCAGAATAGGGGGAAGGACCGATTCAAAATGCCCCAAGTGTCATTCACCTGAGGGAAACTTTTGGCATCTTTTATGGCTGTGTCCTGTAGTTAATTCTTTTTGACAAGATGTAATACGTGTTATTGTTTCTATGGGTATACCTCAAGATATTTTTACTCCTATTTCATGTACTTTGGCTGTAATAGATGTAGACACAATTGATAAACATGCTATACGATATACCACCAATCTCTGCTCGCTTGCTAAGGTATGCACAGCAAGGGAATGGATGGCGACTAGTGGGCCGAATCCGGAGCCTTGGCTTCCCCTGGTTAGTGCGGTTGCCGCACATGAAAAATATGTTTCTACGGCTAGAAATATAGTACAGAAATATTATGATGTATGGGCTAGATGGCTGGACTCTCCTTATGATCGTACAAGGGCAGACCTGTCCAGATTTCTTAGGCCTATTTCTGGGGCAATATGATGGATATGTTTTTCTTTATATTGGCATCTTTTCTTACTGGTAACCCTTATATAATGCTCAAGTTTCTTTATATTATTAATGTACTATGTGCAACCTGGAGTTCAATGTGATTGTTGTATCCGAATTTCTTATTATTTCTTTTTTCTGTGCTGTTTAAATGGTAAGAATTGAGACCACACATGTATCAGTATCTTAGTATTTCTCTTTATTATACACCATTGTATGTAATATTGTACAAGCGGTTTAACTACTTGTATTGTTTTATGTCATTTGTTATTGTTTTAGTATGCAGAAAAAAAAATCAATAAAAACTTATTGGATTAAAAAAAAAAAAAAAAAAAAAAATGCAAGTTATATTTATGATGTTGTTTAACATACTTACAGTATACATCAGATCTGTTTAACATTTTGCCATAATAAGAGCAACATCTTCACTTGGCAATAGAAACACTATCTTAAAATAGACACTTTGGGGGACAAGACATCGACAAACATCTTGATATTTTCTTCTGTGTTTTTTTTTTTTTTAAAAGTATAAACAAGTGCATCTATATGAAGTTGAAAACTAACGTGATCCTAATGGTTACATTAATGAATACCCCATCATTAAGTAATCAGAACACTTACAAAATGACCATCAGAGTATGAGTTTGTGGGGTGATGTAAGACTGACAAATCTGTTTTGATAATGATATTTGTAATTATTGTTTCACAAATAAATTATATGAACATCTAAGTTACCTTTGTGTTTTTTTCAAGGCTCTACAGCTGTGTCTCACGTCATTTGCAAAGGTAACAGTTGGCTTGACAATGCGCTTGGACTATTGGACCGTAGAAACATAATACACTTTTCTAGGTAGGATGTTACCTGGATACGTGATCAAATTTCATTTTGAAAAGCTTCATATGTTTTTAGTTTTAGTTTGGACATATTTATCATTTTTAAGGTAATCTAAGTAATGGTTGTTTAATGTATGAAATACACAAAACAAGATGGTGTGTGCCCATGCTGATGTGTGCCCATGCTGGTGTGTGCCCATTCACCAAAAAACAGTACCTTATTTGCCCACAACAGTACCCATCCTTAAAGAAATATAACAGAAACCTTACGATCTAAGCACTGGAAGCTCTCAATTACAAGGCATTTAGTGATAAATAGAATTACAGTACGTGTGTAGGAAATTGTATTTGTCAGCTAGAAATGTTGTAGTGTGCAGTGTAATTGTCTCTTTTCCGTTATCACAGACGCACCTTCCAGAAGTGGGGATTCAGGACCAGAAGTCAGATTCAGAGCGGACATTGTTGGACCGGTGCCTGGCTGTAGGTGTGTTGAGGGGGTAATTTGTGTGGAAGGCAAGGAGGGTCCTGAAAAATAAAACCACCAAACATTAATCTTTACTTTTTACATCTTATCTGCAGGTAGACGATTAATGTTTCCCTTTATGACCTTCATCTGCCAAATCCAAAACCTGAAGTTGCCTGGGGTG
This sequence comes from Taudactylus pleione, assembly GCA_031769625.1. Classification (NCBI taxonomy): domain Eukaryota; kingdom Metazoa; phylum Chordata; class Amphibia; order Anura; family Myobatrachidae; genus Taudactylus; species Taudactylus pleione. The sequence goes on from JAUIMM010001714.1 coordinate 777,883, forward strand.
TCTTTTGGGCTGTGATGGGTGCTGTGGGCTGGCTGGAGCTTAGTGACAAACATTTCAGATGTGACATTGGTACTTCTAAATGGTGAAAGCAGAGGCCACAATGTTAGACATTATTTACCCGCAGTACCAGTGTCCGAGCCCTGCACTTAGCTACGTAGCCTTCTTCCCGCTGGGGTTTGCTGTTGTCTGGATGGGCCTGAAAGAATTGAAGTGATGTTTTTTTACCTGTTATTTTTGTACTGTTGTGTAGAAGTGTAATCACTTTGTGCTCTCATTTACCGGCATCTTCCACATCGGTGTCCCTCTGTTGCCGGAGTTTACGTTTTTTGCTGCTGTTTTTTTGCCTGTATAAAAATGAATTGATAAAGAAAATACATTTTGTGTTTTGAATTTTTTAATGCACTTTGATTTATGAATTTGCTGAAACCACTTATTTTGATAAGAATTTTATTTTGGGTTAATACATATTTCTAAAATATATTTAGGGCAAATGTACATAGTATTGTTGAGTGTTGCCAAAAGACATATTTTTTAATATTTATTGTATGTTGGCAAACATTTACATTATCAACATTATTTAAGTAGCATACACCAAAAAAACACACCAAGCACAGAACCTTTACATTAGTCTATAGAGCACACACTCCAATATATGAGTAATAATTGAGTTAGGTAGGTGATCATACTCAAAATGGACCCATGTGAGACACCTACTGTAACATGTTGGCCAAACAAACCAAGAACAAGCCATAGTGGGGTGTGAATTGTCAAATCAAGTGTAGTGTGATTATCAAATTAACAGTGATTTAATGTGTTGTCTGAAGTAAAAAAGTGAAATGGCAAGACCAGTCTAAATTGTGCATTTTAATAAAAAAAAAAAAAAAAAACCCCCACAAAAATATTTGCCGCAACAATAAAAAAACAGTACACCTAAAATAACACAATTAATTAACTTTAAAAAAAGCCCTGCTGTTCTGGCACTACACAACCCAGCATGGTCTACAACAGATAACATATGAGGGCATAGCAACACTATGGCATGGCATGCTGGTATATATAGTTCCACAAGAGCTGTAGGAATGCATATTAACCTCCCCTGTCCCAAAACAATAATATGAGTACTTTGCAATGTGAATTTAGAATAACATTTTAAAATGAACACAAAAAAAACCTAAGTGAAAATGAAAACACTTTTTAACAACAACAGTAACTTACCACTGCGCCTGGGGGCATCTGTATACCGGACATTCAGACGTCTGACCACCTCTGGTGAGATCATGGGTTTAACCACTTCCTCGTAGTCCAGGTAGTGTGCCTGGTAGGGTGATCCACCCCCACTTTCTCTGGCTGCCTGGGCCTCTCATCACTGCTGCCTGAACTACTCTCTCTGGCTGCTTGAGCAGCAAACACCTCCACCTCACTCTCTCCCTGCCTTTCGTCTGGCCTGGACATAATCACTAACACCTTCACCTCACTCTATCCCAGCCTTTCGTCTGGCCTGGACATAATCCCTAACACCTCCACCTCACTCTCTCCCAGCCTTTCGTCTGGCCTGGACATAATCCCTAACACCTCCACCTAACTCTCTCCCAGCCTTTCGTCTGGTCTGGACATAATCCCTAACACCTCCACCTCACTCTCTCCCTGCCTTTCGTCTGCCCTGGACATAATCCCTAACACCTCCACCTCACTCTCTCCCTGCCTTTCGTCTGGCCTGGACATAATCCCTAACACCTCCACCTCACTCTATCCCAGCCTTTCGTCTGGCCTGGACATAATCCCTAGCACCTCCACCTCACTCTCTCCCTGCCTTTCGTCTGGCTTGGACATAATCCCTAACACCTTCACCTCACTCTCTCCCAGCCTTTCGTCTGGCCTGGACATAATCCCTAACACCTTCACCTCACTCTCTCCCTGCCTTTCGTCTGGCCTGGACATAATCCCTAACACCTCCACCTCACTCTCTCCCTGCCTTTCGTCTGGCCTGGACATAATCCCTAACACCTCCACCTCACTCTCTCCCTGCCTTTCGTCTGGCCTGGATATAATCCCTAACACCTCCACCTCACTCTCTCCCAGCCTTTCGTCTGGCCTGGGCATAATCCCTAACACCTCCACCTCACTCTCTCCCTGCCTTTCGTCTGGCCTGGGCATAATCCCTAACACCTCCACCTCACTCTATCCCAGCCTTTCGTCTGGCCTGGGAATAATCCCTAACACCTCCACCTCACTCTATCCCAGCCTTTCATCTGGCCTGGACATAATCCCTAATACCTCCACCTCACTCTCTCCCAGCCTTTCGTCTGGCCTGGACATAATCCCTAACACCTCCACCTCACTTTATCCCAGCCTTTCGTCTGGCCTGGACATAATCCCTAACACCTCCACCTCACTCTATCCCAGCCTTTCGTCTGGCCTGGACATAATCCCTAACACCTCCACCTCACTCTATCCCAGCCTTTCGTCTGGCCTGGACATAATCCCTAACACCTCCACCTCACTCTCTCCCAGCCTTTCGTCTGGCCTGGACATAATCCCTAACACCTCCACCTCACTCTCTCCCTGCCTTTCGTCTGCCCTGGACATAATCCCTAACACCTCCACCTCACTCTCTCCCTGCCTTTCGTCTGGCCTGGACATAATCCCTAACACCTCCACCTCACTCTATCCCAGCCTTTCGTCTGGCCTGGACATAATCCCTAACACCTCCACCTCACTCTCTCCCTGCCTTTCGTCTGGCTTGGACATAATCCCTAACACCTTCACCTCACTCTCTCCCAGCCTTTCGTCTGGCCTGGACATAATCCCTAACACCTTCACCTCACTCTCTCCCTGCCTTTCATCTGGCCTGGACATAATCCCTAACACCTCCACCTCACTCTCTCCCTGCCTTTCGTCTGGCCTGGACATAATCCCTAACACCTCCACCTCACTCTCTCCCTGCCTTTCGTCTGGCCTGGACATAATCCCTAACACCTCCACCTCACTCTCTCCCTGCCTTTCGTCTGGCCTGGGCATAATCCCTAACACCTCCACCTCACTCTATCCCAGCCTTTCGTCTGGCCTGGGCATAATCCCTAACACCTCCACCTCAATCTATCCCAGCCTTTCGTCTGGCCTGGACATAATCCCTAATACCTCCACCTCACTCTCTCCCAGCCTTTCGTCTGGCCTGGACATAATCCCTAACACCTCCACCTCACTTTATCCCAGCCTTTCGTCTGGCCTGGACATAATCCCTAACACCTCCACCTCACTCTATCCCAGCCTTTCGTCTGGCCTGGACATAATCCCTAACACCTCCACCTCACTCTATCCCAGCCTTTCGTCTGGCCTGGACATAATCCCTAACACCTTCACCTCACTCTATCCCAGCCTTTCGTCGGGCCTGGACATAATCCCTAACACCTCCACCTCACTCTCTCCCTGCCTTTCGTCTGGCCTGGACATAATCCCTAACACCTCCACCTCACTCTCTCCCTGCCTTTCGTCTGGCCTGGACATAATCCCTAACACCTCCACCTCACTCTCTCCCTGCCTTTCGTCTGGCCTGGACATAATCCCTAACACCTCCACCTCACTCTATCCCAGCCTTTCGTCTGGCCTGGACATAATCCCTAACACCTCCACCTCACTCTCTCCCTGCCTTTCGTCTGGCCTGGACATAATCCCTAACACCTCCACCTCACTCTATCCCAGCCTTTCGTCTGGCCTGGACATAATCCCTAACACCTCCACCTCACTCTCTCCCTGCCTTTCGTCTGGCCTGGACATAATCCCTAACACCTCCACCTCACTCTCTCCCTGCCATTCGTCTGGCCTGGACATAATCCCTAACACCTCCACCTCACTCTCTCCCTGCCTTTCGTCTGGCCTGGACATAATCCCTAACACCTCCACCTCACTCTCTCCCTGCCTTTCGTCTGGCCTGGACATAATCCCTAACACCTCCACCTCACTCTCTCCCAGCCATTCGTCTGGCCTGGACATAATCCCTAACACCTTCACCTCACTCTCTCCCTGCCTTTCGTCTGGCCTGGACATAATCCCTAACACCTCCACCTCACTCTATCCCAGCATTTCGTCTGGCCTGGATATAATCCGTAACACCTCCACCTCACTCTCTCCCTGCCTTTCGTCTGGCCTGGACATAATCCGTAACACCTCCACCTCACTCTATCCCAGCCTTTCGTCTGGCCTGGACATAATCCCTAACACCTCCACCTCACTCTATCCCAGCATTTCGTCTGGCCTGGACATAATCCCTAACACCTCCACCTCACTCTATCCCAGCCTTTCGTCTGGCCTGGACATAATCCATAACACCTCCACCTCACTCTCTCCCTGCCTTTCGTCTGGCCTGGACATAATCCCTAACACCTCCACCTCACTCTATCCCTGCCTTTCGTCTGGCCTGGACATAATCCCTAACACCTCCCTACACAAACACACAACACAGAAAAAGAAAACAACAAACAAACACAAACCTCCTCTCCTACTACCCTCACACGGAATCGGTATGAAATACCGCCGGTAGCAGTGGAAGCCCGACAGCGATGGAAATCCCGATTGTGGATAGGTAAGTATTCTCTAACCTAACCTAATCCCCTAACCCTCCTTAGGGTTGCCTAACCCTAACCTCCCCCCAAGTGCCTAACCCTAATCCCCCCTCTAAGTGCCTAACCCTAACCACCCCCTTCCCCGCTGCCTAAACCTAAATCCCCCGGGGGACTGCCTAACCCTAAGTCCCCCCCGGGGGTGCCTAACCCTAACCCTCCCTCCCCCTAGCCTAACCCTAACCCTCCCAGGGGGGGTGCCTAACCCTAAGTCCACCCCGGGTGGCCTAAACCTAACCCTCCCCCCCGCGACTGTCCGGTCGCGGCGCCCGGCATCCCTTTGATCAGGATGCCGGGCGCCGGTCTCCCGGCGTCGGGGAAGTGTCAGGCGTCTACATCTAGACGCCCGGAATTTCATCCCTCGCCGGGATATGACAGTCGGGAAGCCGGCAGCCGGTATTAAGGCAGCCGGCTTCCCGATTGTATACCCCTCAAACACACACACAGAAAACACTGACAGGACCAAAATGTAGACTGATAAAAACACAAATACCTTATAAGACAACCAATAACCACAAAACAACTGCCACACACAATCAACAATCAAAATCAAATGCACCTAAATCCACCACAACACTACTCAGACTCCTCACTGTCCCTCTGCAAACACTTTCCAAAACCCTCAAAGGTGTGTCTGTTTGGGGCGTTTTTATATGCTTGGCCAGTGTGTATTTGACATGTGACTGGTTCCACCAATCAGAGTACTTTGGGATGAAACCGCATGCATTCTCATGCGACTTTTAAAAACTCACTTCGGTTTGCCAAAGTATTTTGACTCACACGAGTATTTACAAATAAGAAAGATTTGCACACGAGTTTTGGACTCATGCGAGTTTCTTATAAAAAAACTCGAAACCATTCGCCATCGACAAACTCGAAAACACAAAACTCGCATCTTAGTAAATTCACGTAATCAGTCGGGAAAAACTCGAGCGAGTTCATGCGAATCACGGCGAGTTTAAACTCACGCAAACTCGATTCTTAGTAAATTTGCCCCTAAGTGTCTCCTACAGCACCAAATACTAATCAATAAATCACTCAAGAATTGAATTTCATTAAAGTGACCTTTGATATAACATCCAGTGTGACCCTGCTCACCAGACCGTGCATTCTAACATGACATTTCCCATCAGCCTTTTCTGTCAGCGTCTCCACCAGCTTCTTAGCATTCTCATTGAAGGGCTCCATTAACCCAATCAGGTAGCTGGAAAATAATACATTCAATGTAAAAGGAATATCCGGTCTCCCATATGGTACAATACAGCGCACATGACACCAGAGTACAGTATATGATAGTCAATATATATGAAGTAGAATCACGTTACTTACATTGGTTGTTATGTTTCTATAGAATACTGAAGTCAGCTGCACTTTGGAAATGTTTAAAAACTGTATAGGGGGAGATTTATCAAACCTTGGAGAGAGATAAAGTGGAGATAGATAAAGTACCAACTAATCAGCTCCTAACTGCCATGTTACAGGCTGTGTTTGAAAAATTACAGTTAAGAGCTGATTGGTTGGTACGTTCTCTTTCTCCACTTTATCACTCTCTAAGCTTTGATAAATCTCCCCCATATGTAGCGTAGATATAACATGAAAAAGTCAGTGGTTATACCATAGATATTTCATGAACATCATTCATTCTGAAAATGCTAGAACTTACGTCCTACTGAACGCCGGGTCCATAATCCTCCTCTGTTTGTGCCAATGATCATAACCTCGATCCGTCACTAAACCTTTTCCCATGTATCTGAACAATTCCCATGTGTTGCACAATCTTATTCACATTACGCTGCCATAGTGCCCCTGATTCACTTTATACCACATACTGTAGTAGTGTCCCTTATTCATGTTATACCACATACTGTAGTAGTGTCCCTTATTCATGTTATACCACATACTGTAGTAGTGTCCCTTATTCATGTTATACCACATACTGTAGTAGTGTCCCTTATTCATTTTATACCACATACTGTAGTAGTGTCCCTTATTCATGTTATGAGACACAGTAGCGCCCCTTTTACACAATGCCTACATTAGTGCCCCTTATACACATAATGCCCACAGTAGTAGTGCCCCTTATACAATGCCCACAGCAGTAGTCCCCCTTATACACAATGCCCACAGTAGTAGTGCCCCTTATACACATAATGCCCACAGTAGTAGTGCCCCTAATACACATAATGCCCTCAGTAGTAGTGCCCCTAATACACATAATGCCTACAATAGTAGTGCCCCTTATACAATGCCCACAGCAGTAGTGCCCCTTATGCAATGCCCACAGTAGTAGTGCCCCTTATACAATGCCCACAGCAGTAGTCCCCCTTATACACAATGCCCACAGTAGTAGTGCTCCTTATACACATAATGCCCACAGTAGTAGTGCCCCTTATACACATAATGCCCACAGTAGTAGTGCCCCTAATACACATAATGCCTACAATAGTAGTCCCCTTATACAATGCCCACAGCAGTAGTGCCCCTTATGCAATGCCCATTGTAGTGGTGCCCCTTATGCAGTGCCCATTGTAGTGGTGCCCCTTATGCAGTGCCCACAGTAATGGTGCCCGTTATGCAGTGCCGCCTATGCAATGCCCACATTAGTAAAGTTTCCATTGTTTTACGGTCAGTTTTTGGTTGGTTTTAAAACAGACCATTAGTCAATCTGCGGCTCCTTCATGTCCATGTTAAAAAACTGCTTATTGGTCTAAAGTTGGTCATTTGGACGTTTTTTCGTTTGTTTTGCTTACAGTAAATGGTTGGTTTTCAAAACCAAGGGAAAATTGCTTAAAAATCCAAAACCGCCGCTCAGTAAATTTACCCCTAGCTCTCTTATGTCCTTTGCCCAATAACGAGTCATATACAATGTACACAGGACATGCCATCACACTCCATCACCTATTCAAAAACACACTCATCCTCATCCTCTAGGATTGCTTTTCTCATCACCCAGTCCTAAGTAAAGAGACTATGGGGGAGATGTATCAAGACTACTTAAGAGTGGAGAAGTGAACAATTGTTGAAGTGACCCATAGCAACCAATCAGCTTCTAGCTAGCATTTATCAAGTAAATTTGATAAATTGATAGGTACAAGCTTTATGCTTGCTATGGGCAACGGGTTGAGTATGGATTGCCAGCGGTCAGAATCCCGACATCTATAGGTAAGTATGCTAACACTAACCCTAACCCTCCCTGGTGCCTAAACCTAATCTCTCCCCTAGTACCTAAACCTAACCTCCCCTCCCCCCTAAACCTAACCGTCCTTCCTCGATGCCTAACCCTAACCCTCCCCCTAGTGCCTAACCCAGCACCCTAACCCTCCCCTAAATGCCGATATTTACCTTCGGGATGCTGGCGGTCAGAATACTGGTGCCGGGATTCTGGCGCCGGTATTTAGACGGTCCGCATCCTGCACGCCGGGATGCCGACTACATCCCATGGGTAACTTCTCCACTCTTTAGAATATCTTGATACAGCTCCCCCTATATGTTGCAATAGAGATGCTTTGGCGCTAAACTTATTGAGATCTTTTATGCAGCACTATATCATCAAGTAGCAACACCTTTGTCCTCACCTGCTGTAAATGCACAGTAAAGCCTGCATGTGCTGGGACCCCTTCATCACTTTATGCCCCCAATCCACGAGCTAGTCAGGGCAGAGAGAAGTGTCAGCCTACCCACACACTTCCTGCCACATACACAGCGACAGAGGGCTATGCTGACATGTATATAGCATGTTCCATGCACAACAATCCTTACCAGCTGAGCTCACAGTCATATCATGGCACCTGGAGCCAAGGAAACAAGTTGACAACAGTATGTGAACCAGAGAACCTTACTTACTTACTGTAAGGCTACCTCCTCATAGGAAGATTTTGATTGGTTCATTTGACTAACCTGACCAAAAAATGTACTATAGATGTATTGCCCTATCCTAGAATAGAAAAGATTTTTTTCTGACAGGATGGAGTCAGGTTGGTTGAGGTAGTTTAGTGACTCATTATTAATAGGTTAGTGCCCCCAGTAGTAATGCCCTCTGTAGTAATGTTCTCTGTAGTAGTGCCCACAGTAGTAATGTCCTCTGTAGTAGTGCCCACAGTAGTAATGTCCTTTGTAGTAGTGCCCACAGTAGTAATGCCCCCTGTAGTAGTGCTCCCAGTAGTAATGCCCCCTGTAGTAATTTCCTCTGTAGAAGTGCCCACAGTAGTAATGTCCTTTGTAGTAGTGCCCACAGTAGTAATGTCCTTTGTAGTAGTGCCCACAGTAGTAATGCCCCCTGTAGTAATGTCCTCTGTAGTAGTGCCCACAGTAGTAATGTCCTTTGTAGTAGTGCCCACAGTAGTAATGCCCCCTGTAGTAGTGCTCCCAGTAGTAATGCCCCCATTAGTAGTAGAGATGAGCAGGTTTGGCTCTCAGAGACCCGGACCCACCTGAATTTCGGGGATCCGGGGTGATCCGAGTCACAGCTCTGATCTCCCTGCCTGCCCTAGATCCCTCTCCGCGGCAAAACTTTGCTATCCCAATGTCGGATCGCAAGGTTTTGCATTGAGCAGGCTTAACGCTTATTGGCTGAGAGCCGTCTGTCACAGCTCTCAACCAATCAGTGTTAAGCCCACAGGAAGTTAGGTTTTAGGAAGATGCCGCCCTTGTCTGATACCGCTGGCACCCCCTGCTGCCAACCCCCACTGGCAGCATCCCCCGCAGCCAACACCCTTGCTGTCGACACTGCTGGCACCCTGCATTGCGGACACAACCGGCACCCATACACTGCCGACATCATCAGGACCCCCACATTGAGGACACCTCTGGCACCCCCGCTCTGCCGACACCACCGGCACCCTTCACTGAGGACAATGCCAGCACCCCTGCACTGCTGCACCCATGTACTGAGGACACCGTCAGCAACCCACACTGCCAGCACTCCTACACTGAGGACACCACTGGCACCCCCGCATTGCCGACACCCTGCACTGAGGGCACTGCCAGCACCTCCGCACTCCCC